>JAWIIS010000038.1:4241240-4847131 GCA_033682625.1 Helicoverpa zea x Helicoverpa armigera | reverse complement strand
TATTTGTTTGTTAAAAATAATCTCTAAATCTAACCGTTTAGTTAACTAAACTCAGGTTTAGTTGCTTTACCATTACAGTTAAAGTTACTTTCAGAACAACATGTACATAAAATGTTTGGTTGTCTTTGCAATCTATACTGTATATTTTGTAACTTCAAATCAGCAGAAGGAGTACGTGAGTAACCCTGTTCTTATCATCATCCCTTCGTCCCTTTTAGACATAATGGCGTCCAGGTCGCCTCTTCTCATTTAAGGAGATCAGCCACATATTATAGTGCGCTGGACATATTATAGTGCACGAGCATTTGCGCAGACACAGGTGCACTCCCTATTACTTCACCCTCATCGTCATCATCATTCGTCACGACCGGAAAGAGTTCAGGCGCAGGACCGACATTCACGTGCTGTCCGATGCACGGAACTGTCCAACCAACAAAGCAAGCAGAGTGACTACCTCACCGACCTCAACAATTTAATACTTTTTAACTTTTTTCTTTTCACTTTCCATGTTTCAAAAGTACTCTTTCCTACAGCCGGGTAAAATGTAGCCGCATAAAGTAAGTGTGTTTTCCTTTTACAGGGAAAGTTTAACTTAACAATAACACAATTCGACGTATGCAAGGGGCCAAAACAAAAGGATTGTGCAGTTTTACAGGCCGGAATCAGCAACTACCATTCTTTATATATAGACTTGAATGTCTTGCAGAGAATATCGCCCTCAAAGGTAATGTATTTATAAACTTTGTTACACTTACAGCCTATTTTATCGTCCCACTGCTGGGCACAGGCCTCCTCTCACATGGAGAAGGATTCGCTTGCTCAATGCGGGTTGGTGATTTCAGACTTTATAGTCTACCTGGACTATAAAGTCTGAAATCACCAACCATCCTCAAGATGTTTTCCTTCACCTTTTTATCAGCCATTGGTGTCTAAGATATACTATACATATACAAATCGAAATAAACTTTATACATATCGAAATACATTATATAATATACTCACCCTTATTTACAGGGAAAAATCGTTGCATATTCAAATGGAAAGGAGTTTCTTCGATTGCAAGTAAAGAAACCATGCGATCATCTGTTCTTGAGGCCTCTGTTCAATTCCATCATGAATATTACTAAGGACTGTTATGTGATCAAGGTAAATAAAAACATTTGACCATTATGCGTCCATCAACCATCTCGTGGTGCCAGAAAGCACCTGCAAGTTTAGTGATTAGCGCGAATTCTTTGTCTAATATCAGAACAGGCCGTTACCCTTTAACGGGGCAATAAAATAATGGTGATGGTGACTGAATCATGGATGACTTATTAAAGCGCCTCAGCAATTGAAAGACATAAACTACATAGATAGTACTACATTTTGCACGATTTAGCCTTATAATTTTTAGCATACAATGTTAACCTGACCAGTAGACCTTTTTTACAGGGCCACTACAAATACAGCATCGATATACTCTCAATAGCACAGTCGTATTTTGGAGGTACATTCATACTCGGCAATTGGACCTTCAAGTCAGTGTTCTACAGTGATGTCTGCAATTTATCCTGCGCCAATATATATGTAGTGATGTCACCTTTGAAGTAAGAATATTAAACAAGAAAAACATAGTCCAGAACATGATATTATCTTTCGATTGAAATTCGGTAATTTTAAGGAAGAAAATTATCTAAAGCAGCTGTAAGCAACGTTCGACGAAAATAAAGGCAACATTTCTGTATGCAAACAACCCCCTATTTTGTGAATAAAACTCTTTCAAAAAGTATAAAAACTTATTATTATTTCTTACATTAGAAATCAATAAATTACTTATATATTTACGTACTTTAACCACTTATTGTATTACTTTGGAATTGTGTACTAATAAAATTCCCTTCACTTTGAATCATCTGTTGAAAGATGAACGAATGAAGACCTCATAACTCTTCGGAATCAATCGAATGGACAATCTTCGTTGTGGTCGAAACTGATGCAGTACATCCCTCGTGCTCTGGGAACAACAAAAAATTGATTTTATTGAAAAAGTTTTTATATGTTTTTGTATATATAAACTGGAATATCACTCCCTATTTCCCTAGCCTTTTCCGGGTCGGTTTCCAGTCTAACCAGATGCGGCTGAGTAACAGTGTTTTACCTACACGGAGCGACTGCCTACCTGACCTCCTCAACCCAGTTACCCAGGCAACCCAATACCCCTTGGTTAGACTGGTGTCAGACTACTAATACTGTCTCATTTTCTGTTTTAAGCCCATTTACTTCTTCAATGTCTTTTGCCACTCTCTCTAACAAAGTACCAACTTACAAAGAAACTACTTACGAGTCAGGAACATCTTCGCCAAGCATCACAGCTTTCCTATCGAACTTGATGCCCCAATGACCTCGTTCCTTGGGGCACGTGCTGTCACACGGTATACCGACCAGGCGTCTTTTTTTACGCACGCTGGCGGCGAAGTAGCATGAACTCATGAAGTGGCTGCAACGGGCTATGCCTGGAATAAAAAATAATAACATTAATTTGACAAAAAGCTTTATAAGTCATGGAGAACTTAAAGGAATTATCACCGTGTTTCAAATCCTTACATGAGTAGGTACTCACAGAATACACTATAATAAAAATGAGCAAATACTAATGGAAACTATATTGATAACAGGTTATCATCAACTTTCATTATTCCTATTTGAGGCAACGAGCTGACATGTTCTAAGAATAAAAGTATCTAGTAAAGTAGTAGTAAAATAAATAGTTGTCATTCAAACAATACATTTAGCCCAATTTATTGTTTGAATGATAACAAACAAAATAAATAAAATAAGTTTGATCAATAAACATTACTTTCTTACATAATATTTATCAGTTCCATTCATATTAATGAGGATATCAATATCACGGGACTCGACTTGTTTTAGGAGGTCACAGAATTGCGTGACAAAACCTAGCAATCAAAACTGTTACCAACACTGAAGTAATGTTTGTCCATTGAGAACAAAATGATAAGCGGAGAAGTAATAACTTAAAATATCCTACTAAAGTATTGTCGCCAAAATGCAATAGTCCATAGGTCCAGGAACGCCTTGTTTAGAACCCGCCCATTTTCTGTAAAACTAAAAATATTTGTCAGATAATTCAAGAAAACTAATCGCCTAGTTAATTAATTCGTAATTGATAGTTTTCGTCACGCCACGTCATGTCATTTGATCTAGAAGAAGGCGCCTGACCTGCCTGCCTTATGGCACCTCCGCTCATCTTTCCTTTCTCCGTGTGCTAACTCATAGCTCCCGCCAAATTCTGATTCCCCGTCAAGGCAAAAGTATTTCGCATAATTGGCATGATTGGATTCAACTCAAACAATGATACCAACACGTGTAAAATACGTCATACCATCAAATCTACACTTATATTATAAACCTGAAGAGGTTTGTTTGAAAGCACCAGTTTCACTACCGAACTGATTTGAAAACCTTTTTCAGTGTTAAGATAGCCCATTTATCTACGACAACAATATGATACTTTTGCACGACGTTATGGTGCAATTAGACCAAAAGAAGAAAGAACAAGACAGCTAGAACAAGACCAAGACCATTCTTCAAGTGTATGCAGAAGCATTTCCTATTTTATTGTTCTCTCAAAAATAGTTCCGTATTATATGGATACAATAAGCAACAACTCATTATTAAAAACACCCCCTAGATTACAAAATATCGATAGTAACTCACGCATAACGTGTCCTTTACAACCAGGCTGTAATCTGCCTCCATTGACGCAGAAGTCAGCATGGCCCACCAAGCCATCTTCGCCAAGGAAACCAGCATTAGTATGTATGACATGCACTACGTATGCATCATCTCTGCCTAGGCGGAATTGACGAGACCCGTATGCTGATACTAAAGGTCTGCCTGGATCTAAACCTGAAAACAACAGAAGAACAGCGGATTTTAATAACATATCTATCTATGCTATGATATGCTACTAGAGATGGGATGGGGAATATGGGGCTCATGCTGATTGAAGTCAGAAAAATTCTATCTTTCGTAAGCAATTGAAACCCGCAGTAAAGGACGATGGGCGTTTTGGTACCCTGTCCAACAGTGTTGATTCTAGTACCATTGCGTAGGTCTTGGCAAGGCAAAAAATGTTTACTATGACGACTAGTCCCAAATCCTTGTCCATTTTGCGTGACATCGACTAATAGAATGTGTAATGTTCATAAATCATCAACGTAGATGTAGTTCTTAAATCCAACTGTATTGAATAAAAACTGGTAAAGTAACAAAAAAACAGGAATTTGGCCTTCATAGAATGTTTTCCCGCCCACTGCTTTAAAAAAAGACTGTACAAACCTTTGCAGTTCACGCAGAACTAGCTTATGTATTTGATAAAAGTATTTCAGTATTTACAATCAATTAAGGTTGTAAAGTCAGGAGACGATGTTAACATAGTACATATTACGACTTAATCTTGCTCCTCGAGAGGTGCTGAGATAATGATGAATTTCTTCTTCAAAAAAGATGAATAGAAATGTTTTGAACTTTTGACATATCAGATGACGATTGTGTTTCCGTAGTATGACTCCATAGACTATTACAACCTTCAGGCATCGTTCAGACCAAACGTATTGTCGGCCGCTGACTGTGAGCGCGCGTTACGCAGTTTATTGCTTTTCCATATATATTGAAATTGTCGTTCACACCGAACCGACTATACGCTGTTACGTCGTCTGTTGTAGCTGACTCTCAGTGGCCGATTATTTTACTACGCGACTACGGACGCAGTTGCCGAATAGCGCCGCTCCGCCGCGTACGCACCGCCGCGCCTCGGTACAGCACGTCGATAATTAGTGTCCCTTTTATATAAACTTAAACGTATTAAAGATAGTAACTCATCGAATGTTTTACTGTCATACGAAAATATTTCTTGAACTTATTTGGATAAAGTCTATATTCGAAATATAAAGTATGAAATTGACCAAGAAAACATCTCTTCAAAAAGGGATGTACCCACAATCTCTTCTTTTTATTATTTTCGTCTTCCTCTAGAGCTTCGCAAATGGCAACTATCTGAATGCGCATCATTAATTGAAATATCAGTGAAACGTCTGATTTGAAAAAAAAATATGCTAGTTTTATCGTTTATAAAATACTACGAGCAACTCCAAATACTGAGCCCTTTTATGTGTAGAATAGTCAGCCGCTCAGCGTACGCATCTAGTGTGAACCTACAAGAGCCTATTCTTTTGTTCACACATGTAGCGCATCGTACGCTATAGCCTATTGTCGGCTTGGTGTGTACGCGTACTGCAGATTGAGTCGACGTTCACACTGGGGCAGACAGTGAGTATACTCACAGTCAGCGGCGGACAATACGTTTGGTGTGAACAATCCCTTAGATTATAATAGAGTGTATCTCAAACAATGTAAGAAGTCTATTAACTGAGAATAAAATTATTACACTGACGACATATATGCCTCCTAATGAATTTGCATATATGGATGACATACTTGTTTCTATGTCGATTCAATTTTTATCGTTACTCGGATCGGACAGCTAATTGGGGCAAGCCCCATAGTTTTTATTATTCTTCACGTAAATACCTTTCTAATGATATATCATACGTTACTGTTGGAGCGGGTACCAAATCTCATACAAAGTGCCCATTGTCCTTTCGCTTTAAATTTATTTTAGGATTTAAAAAACTGCTGGTAAATACTGCGGAAATTCTTGCAAATTCTTTTAATTCCGAAGTTTATTTAAGATAATGCTATAATAAGTATATATAACTATCCGTATAACTGGGTTGTCATTCACAATTAGGTACTGGACCTACTGATTGGTTATTAAATACTGTTCAAAATTGAACTCACTAGTAGACACAATACGATTTATTTCAGTTTAAACGAGCGAACGTTGATTGTTATAGTTATAGTTCCAGTCCAAACTCAGAGTTGCCAGCAGATAGAAAATTCCCACTTTAGCGGTAACCTGATATTATTTGAGGACTACTTGGTAAACGATAGCGCACACTATCACGGCCATGTAGGATTAAATGGTAAAATACTATCTCATTGGTACGGTTTTATCGTCGACACACTCGCACGACTATAACTCTCTCATTCATAAACAAAACGTTCTTGATTTTATCTTATACTTTACATTTAAAGTAAATTTTAAAATTATTTAAGTCTAAAAACTATATCACTTTGTATTACAATATATTTCACGTGTTCCAACAATATTAAAAACAAAAAGATTGTCACGAAAAAGGTTACAAATCGCAATTTTAAATTTCGAATCTGGCAAGAACGCCATTCCTATCAGTTTGCCTGAAGCCGGCTTTGGGCGCGTACGCGAGAAGTGTTTTAATAAAAAATAGTCATTACAAACGCAAAATATGGTGAAA
The DNA here is from genome assembly GCA_033682625.1 of Helicoverpa zea x Helicoverpa armigera. Taxonomy (NCBI): domain Eukaryota; kingdom Metazoa; phylum Arthropoda; class Insecta; order Lepidoptera; family Noctuidae; genus Helicoverpa; species Helicoverpa zea x Helicoverpa armigera. Next base: position 4,840,730 of record JAWIIS010000038.1, on the reverse strand, counting down.
GTAGATGTCAAATACACAAAGGTAAGTGCCAAGTAATCAACTTTTTAATATAAAATACAGATACACATCAAGTAAGCGAGTAAAACGGCTAGTTCCAATAAAAATATTTATAGACGCGTCGCTGTGGGTGCCGGCAACGATAACATGTTTTTTTTTTTTTTGATGTGTAATATAAGGCACAGACGATAAAAGAGTGTTAATATGACATAAGATTTAGAAAAGCATTACTTCTGTTTTACGCTTGTGAGACCACAGTACAATATTAAATGTAGCCTAGATACAAGTATAATATATAAATAAAAAGTAATAATAACAAATATTGGCTACTTATTGACCAATCTTGTTTGTTTTGCCACCGGTCCGCTATCACTAAAAAAACAAACTGTTCTTGACGACAATAATTAATTACTTTATTACATTCCTGATAAATAGAACTTGGATACATAAAAAAATGCGCGGGTTAACGATTCATATTGTACATTTGTACCCACACTATTACTGTTTACCCAAGAATTTTATAGCGGTGGTAATCTTATTTCTAGTTTCTAGTATTCACTCTTTTACATATCAAACAAAATCATAATCAAATCCGAGTTCTTTTTTATACCAGAAACTTTTTTTTCTAATTTTTTGGCCATGCATAAATAGAGTAAAAAGAATTGCAAACTGAATGCAACCTTTTTTTATATAAAAAAAACAGAGACGTCAAATAAGGCAGGATTATGATGGGGTTATGTCATTGATATTGCCTGAAACTGAAATGGAAAATGACTAAGCGATTTCTTCCAGAAATAAGGTTTTGCAATGTGAATTCATATTTTTTTTCATAAATTTTACCTGAGCGATTTTGTCTAGAATTGTAGTAAGCCGTTATTTTGTAAATATTTATAAATATGGTCATATGGCGCTATGATAACTAGTGTAGTTCATTATCTCTCCTCAAATAAAATGGGTACCTACGGTTTTTTTTGTTGTACCACATTCCTTAATGATAATTTAGTCTTCTTTTAATGTAGTCGCAATTCAATTGCAACCAGTTTGTTCCATGAATAGACCAAACCTAACCTTTTAACCCAAGTTATACACACTCAAAATAGACTTATTTCCGAAACCAGTTATTCAGTCTTAGTAATTTTATAGTCCATGTAAGATTCTTGAGATAATTGACAGGATATGAACAATTTCTTGACAATGATAGCTTGTGTATTTAGATCCATTTTGACCTGTTTGAAGATCTAGTTTGGTCCCGTGGTTTTCTTGCCTCAAGCTGATAACAAGCTCAAAAATTAAAATCTATCAGTTCTTACCAAATTCATCTAGAATTCTAGACAGTAAGATTTTTTAAATTAACTAAACGCATTTATAGAAATAATCTTAGCTAGCATTATTTATACACTAATTAATTTATACCTCCTCCGTGTGAGAGGAGGCCTGTGCCCAGCAGTGGGACGATAAAAAGGCTGTAACTGTAACTGTAATTTATACGACGTTCTTTTACATAGTTGTTCATCAACAACGAATGGGTGGATGCCGTCAGCAAGAAGACTTTCCCCACCATCAACCCTCAGGATGAGTCCGTCATCACACAAGTGGCCGAAGGCGACAAGGTAAAGTCAGTCATAATTCCTGGCATTAAAGATTACATTACCATGAACTCAAAAGTAATGCGGTATGAACGAGAATTTTATCAAAGTCTGTATCACGTTAGAGTACCATTTGTTATAGCACCAATTAAAATTATCTTATCACCATAACTCGAAATCCGGACAAGTGCGAGTCGGACGAGATTTTCGTGCCATCCTACTAATGTTATAAACGGGAAAGTTGGGAAGGATGGAAACAAATTCTCTTACATGAATATAAAGCATCGCAATCGAAACCAATTCCGATACCGAAACATAAAGTAGGCCTACTGATTACAATATGCTATAACTCAATCTTTCTCAAACACTCTATGTCCATGACACATCTCCCATAACTTTTTGTAATCTAAGATAAATGGTCTTACAGGCTGACATAGATTTAGCAGTAGCAGCAGCTAAGAAAGCGTTCGACCGCTATTCAAAATGGCGGACAATGGATGCTTCTCAACGGGGTCTTCTAATGCTCAAGTTAGCAGACCTGATAGAATCCCAAGCCAGATATTTAGCTGAACTAGAAACCTTGGATTGTGGGAAGCCGGTCAAAGATGCTGAAGAAGAAGTGTACTATTCGGCATCAGTTCTGAGATATTATGCGGGCAAAGCTGACAAAATATTGGGAAACACTATCCCTGCAGGTAATTCATATACCTAGTCAATTAGTTGAAAATAGCAAAGTTCAATCAAATCTCATTTGGAAATTACGTTTTTTGTTCAAACTTCCCCAATTTCGGCCTTTCAAATAATTTCCACGATTCGAAAAAGTTCACGATATTTTTACATGAACCTGGAAAATAAACTATTTTAATGACTAATTATGAATCTGGTGATTTCATATTCATCAATCTAAGCATTATAATGAAAATACCAATTTATAATTTTCTCCTATTACCGGAGTCATGATCACAATTAGCTTACACTTAATTGTGTGTGTTATCATCACTTCAGGCATAGATAATTATTATTGACGTCTATTGTCACGGTCTTACAGAATCTCTTCAACGTGATTGCAGTGTGTTTAGGACCAGAAAATCTTACTTGGCTTATTTGTTTTAGAGATAAGCTTGAAAATCAAGGTTACGTAGTATTTCGCTATCGGCACAGCTGAGTTATAATGTGTATCCAGATGTTTAGATTGATGCAGCATACACTTGTGTTAAATGCTATTTCACTCTAAAACCCTGTTCATTTCTGGCAAATCGTTGTCATGATTTCTCACAATTCCTTGATAGGCGTAATCTGTCGAGTCTTTCCCACCTACATATGTTCGGATCCCGTAACGACTGCTAATTATGTAGGTACAAATGGCAGCTTTTGACTTCTAGATAATCTATTCATATTAACGACATCTTTGAATGTTCATATTCCCCTGATTCCCGCTGATCCTATTGATCTGTTAAGGATCGTACCTAGCCATAGCATTAAACAATGAATAAATCCTATTACAGATGGTGAAGTACTGTCCTTCACTTTAAAAGAGCCAGTTGGCGTATGTGGCCAGATCATACCATGGAACTATCCTATACCAATGCTTGCATGGAAAATTTCACCAGCGCTAGCGGCGGGTAAGTGATATTTATTTACTGCTATAATTAGCAGTTTACTTACGTACTGTTTAATTATCATGTATTTGCAGTCTGATGAGGAAATATAAATAAAGATGTTATTTAATACCCCTTGAATAATGTAAATATTTACAGCTTGAGGCAGGTTATGGTAGGAATCATTTCCGAGACACGGATTTGGTATAGATAGATACTCCTTCTAGAAACCTTAAGAGCCAATTTATTAGGTAAGACCACAGTATTGCACTTTTATAATATGTTTCCAGGTTGCACAATAGTCCTGAAGCCAGCAGAACAAACTCCCCTCACGGCTTTAGCAGTCGCTGCCTTGATCAAAGAGGCAGGGTTTCCCCCCGGAGTGGTGAATGTAGTGCCAGGATATGGACCCACTGCAGGATCAGCCTTAACCCATCACCCTGACGTTGATAAAATAGCTTTCACTGGGTCTACTGAGGTTAGTTTTCTATTAGTTATCTTTCTATTTGGATAACAGCCATAAAGTGAATAGAAATTCCCTAAAGTAAATGGCGTAGAGAAGTAACTTTTTTTGTGACCACTACAATAAATTGCAATATCAATTCATCAATCATATCAAATCATAAGCAAGAGGTGATTGAAACTTTTTTTAGGTTGGCCGTTTGATTTTGGGGGCCGCGTCTGCAGTCAACCTGAAACGAGTCACTTTAGAACTTGGCGGCAAGAGTCCTCTGGTGATCTTCAATGATGCTGATGGTAAGGAATACGTATACAACAATTTAGTATTTATAATATAGCATTACAATCTAATTTCATAAACAGGGATCCGATCGCACTTATTCGATTTGGAATAGCATCGTACGAAACCTCTCTTAGCAACTAAGCATAATCATCACTACGATAAGATTGTGATTGATTTATGATTGATGATAATAAATGTCAAAACAATATAAGCTATATATTTGGTCGTTTCAGTGGAGAAAGCAGCCCAAATAGCTCACGCAGCTGCATTTGCGAATGGTGGTCAGTGTTGTTGCGCTGGCACTCGCACATACGTGCAGTCTGGTATCTACGACCAGTTTGTTAAGAAGGCAGCTGAGATCGCCTCCAAGAGGTCCGTCGGAAACCCCTTCGATGATGTACAGCAAGGACCTCAGGTAACTGATACAGTTTATAAAACAACTATTACGGACTACCCAAATAATAAGTAGTATGAAGCATCAAATTCAGATTGTAACTTCATTTCGATGACTTAAAACGACGGTAATAAAAATTTCAGGAACTAGTAAATTGAGAACAAGTTCTCAATTTCAAGAAATGCTAATCATAATTTCAATAGATAACATATTAACTCGAGTGTTGTTCAGTTCTCTTCGCGGTAAAATGGTCTTCCATTTGGAGAACATGAAACAGTATTAGAACAAATGCAATTCCATTCATGCAACTTTCACATCAACAGAAACTACAAAATATTCAATTCCAATTTCCAGATCGACCAAGAGATGTACAGCAGAGTTCTGGGATATATCTCGGCCGGTAAGGAGGCTGGAGCAAAATGCGTGGCTGGTGGTGACAAGATGGGAGATAAGGGTTACTACATCAAGCCCACTGTCTTCGCTGATGTTACTGATAACATGAAGATTGCTAGGGAAGAGGTAATAAAAATTATTATTTTGCTTACTTGACTTGAATTAATTCTTATTCAAGCCATTTGAAAAATTTTCTTACATTTTAATGAACGTCTAGCTTCCGCCAGCAGTTTCACCGGCTACCAGAGATAGTTACCAACTTCAGCCACTCGGATCAAAAGCTTTCTTATTATAGCGAGTATATAATATACATATGTATACTCCGACTTCAGAATAATAAAGACATATTATGTATAACTATGGTCAATTCTCGCATTTACACTACTAATGTGACGTCTACTTGACAAATAGTTTTGGGTCAATTACATCACCTCTCTCAAATATTACTTATTGAAATGGTAACAGAATACATTGATAGACTCAAATTGAACACTAAGAGTCAGATCATGTCTTTGCCTTGCTTTGCATTTAAGATCATTCATTTGCTCGTTTAGATTTAAATGAGATTCATTTTATTTTTGCCATTTACGTTTTTTTCCTTCCAGATTTTTGGTCCAGTCCAAAGTATCCTAAAGTTCGATACGTTTGAAGAGGTTATTGAGAGAGCTAACGATTCGAACTATGGCCTGGGAGCTGGTGTCATCACTAATGATATCACCACTGCTCTTAGCTTTGCCAAGCAAGTTCGCGCTGGCTCCATTTGGTAAGACTTTTGTCATTAGTGTAATCTGCTTTCTTGAAGCTACTGTATATACTGTGTGCCTTCAAATATCACGACCTTCACATTTTTCATATCCTATTGTACTTTTCTTAACTTTCATCTCGTATGTGCGCAAATATTTTATTTTTCTTTCTTTCTTTTCATTGTTCTTTAGATCACTTCTATAATTGCTAATACTTAAATGTTCCAGGGTTAATACGTACGACCACACCACAAGTCAAACACCGTTTGGGGGTTTCAAGGATTCCGGTATTGGTAGAGAATTGTAAGTATTATTTACATACTTTATCATTTATATTCAACTTATATTGAACCTACATATATACATAATATACCTAGTATTGCAGTGGCTTTTTAAGTCAGAGCCTGATTTATTAGCTACAACATCAGCCTTAGAAATATTCGTGCCACCATAATTATAACTATTATCTGCTAAGTACATACATATTCAGGACTTATAGAAGACATTTCGAATATTTTCTGTTTCAGGGGAGAAGATGGCATCAACCAATATTTGGAAGTCAAGACAGTCACTCTATCTCTGCCGCGTCAACCACAGCTGTAAACCTTGTTGTTATTTGTTTAATTATATTATTGCTATAAGAATACGTATAATATCTGAGAGTCTATTTTCGTACTGATACCTAAAAGCTGAATTATAATGTATATTAAAATCACTGTTATTCAGTGCCGCTATTAAAAATAAAATGTAAATTGCCAAGAGCAAGAAAAAATATCATAGTTTAATTTGTGCTTTCTTTATGGGAAAGCATCAAATGACTCTTCCCGCTGTTGGTTAGCAACCAGGAGGAGTTTCAGACTCTTACTGACTAAAACCCATCATGTTCCTTCGTAGACCTTTTATGTACCAGGGTCGCGGTAACTCTTTCGAGCAATCCAGCAGCTCCGGTTCAATTTGTGCTTCAGCTATCTTAAAATACTTACCAACGATTTTGTACTGCTTCTCGGTGAGATGGTTGGAGATCATGCCACATATATGAGCTCCTAGGGAGTGTCCCACACATGTGATCATCTTAGCCAACGCTCCGGCTTGCGTGATCGCCGAGTAAAGTTGCGCTGTGCATTGTGCTGCCTTTCTGGAAAATATTAAGGAAGTAATTAACAAAAGAATATCGCAAGGTATAGTTCCGTGTAACTAAAGATTTACTATCTAGTCCAAGTTCTAATAGGGCTTCCCTATAAACACTCCTACAGCATGATAATCAGTGTAACTTCATCACCGAGTAGATTTTCAAAGGAATTTGGATGAACCCAATTTGACCATATAGACTGAATATATGGATTTAGTGTGCCTACTTTTTCCAATACTTTTGATTAGTTTTAGAGTATATAAGTATAGGTACCTATACCATAAGCATCTGTACAAACATCTGACGATTGTGTAAATATTTCGTAAAAACTTACTTCATATTAGACAACGCAGAAAGGTAGCAAGGAAACCTTGTGAGCACCGACCAGTCTACCATGAATACATTGTAGTCTCTGCGAGACAGGTACGCTGTGGAGAAATAAATAATGACACTTCATACAAAGCAAATGTGTGGCCTAAATTGAGTAACTCTTGGATTTTTTTGAAACCGAGCCATAATAACGAACACATTTCCAAATCGTGAAGTAGTTTAGGAGCCTTTAGGAGGAATATAAACTAGATACAAACAAACAATCACTATTCAAATATTAGAAAGAAGAAATGCGGTAGACCGCATTGAACCATAACATCTAGAATAGCAGTTACATTCTCAAAATCTACTTTCACTTTCCAATTAACTTTATTCGTTTTTTGGCTGCTAGCTGAAAAAACTAATTATAGTTTAAGATAACTGCATCGAAATCGTTAATCTTAACTGTCCAGTTAATAATAAACTGTGTATCTAGATTTAGAAAGTTCCGCTTACTTTATGCATTTCTATTGATATAATATGTTTATAGCTACGATTATATAGTGATGTCCGAAATAACTGTTTTATTTTGAAACTGGAATCTGAACACATTTAAATGTTTGGATTCCTATAGCCGTAAGACTAATTAGAAACTAAAGGTTTTTTTGCTCCTACAACTATGTAATGTGGCTAGGCAACACAGTCCTACAGTCTACAACTACGGACATTGAAATTGACCCTAGTTCGAGTGTTGCAACAGTAAAATCTGTAGGCACTTTGGAACTTCTCCACACCTACTCACTGACTTTGTCCCGTGAGAACTTCTTCGTGCATGCTGATATAAATGGTCCCATAAGCCCCGACATGTATCTGGCCATTATCTGGCAGTAAATCAATTCTCTAACAAACCGGACCTCCTTGGTTACTAAGATTAGGCAAACATTTAAGATACTATCTAAGACACTAACTCTTCAGCTTTATAATAGAACTATCTTCTGCCAACGGGTTCACCCACATGCCCCGGGAACCTCTGCAAGAACCCGGATAAAAAGCCTATACCTTTATATTATTAGTATAGATAAATCTCACCATCTCGAATAAATGTCATCGGTGTTTTAGAGTAGGTGCCGTTAAAGCCATGGATGATTAGAACGTTCTTCCTCGTCTTCTTCCAACCGTAATCACGAAGGAGTTTCGGGTGTCGAGGATCCACGAAATGTTGGTGGGGGTGTTCTCTAGAAAGATAGAAAATAGTGGTCATTTTATATAATATGCATAATGACGTCCATGAGAAAGTAAACAAATATGTAAATTCATTTTTAAAGGGCAGCACGGAGATTTTGGTGATGTACGGGGGATGATAAACGTTATGCCAACCTGCGTGGACCATGACGATGTTTCTAAAGAATGTGTTATTACGTACAATTCTAGGTCAGAGTCCGTCAGACGAATTTACAATACATCCTAGACCTGGTTAAAATTTTACGAAGGAGGTGATATATGGAAAAGGAACCCTTAATTATACAGCCTGTGCATATAGGCGTGACACAAATTGATTTTCTATTGTTCTTTAATTAGCGGAACAGAAGCATTTAACTGTGGCTGTTAAATTAAAATGCATGCATCAGGTATTTTAAATACTTACGGAGTGTACATAAAAAAGTTGATTTCGCTGTCTGGACATTTCCACTCTCGCTTCATAACACATCGAAAGTAACGGAAATCTATCATCGATGCGAGATCGCCATCCGCTTTAGAAACTGCAAATAATATATAAGGAAACATTATTTTTTATATACCTAATCGATTGGATAGTTAAAAGTAATACCTAACGCCATTTAGGTAATTAAAAGTGTACACGATGAGTGGAGCAAGATATTCAAAAATAAAATGGTTTTCGTTATCTAATTTAACATCAGATACAAGTCGCGATCTTATTATTATTCGTGGTAATAATATACCAGTAATTTTCTGAAGTACTTTTTATACCTACATGAAAATGTTGATATAAATCATGTTATAAGTAAGTACTTGAAAATGTTGACATAACTTTCAAAAATTAACCACAGAGTACAGCTACCTCATCCTCCTTTTTCCCAACTATGTTGGGGTCGGCTTCCAGTCTAACCGGATTCAGCTGATTACCAGTGCTTTACAAGGAGCGACTGCCTATCTGACCTCCTAAACCCAGTTACCCGGGCAACCCGATACCCCTTGGTTAGACTGGTGTCAGACTTACTGGCTTCTGACTACCCGTAACGACTGCCAAGGATGTTCAATGACAGCCGGGACCTACAGTTTAACGTGCCATCCGAAACACAGTCATTGGTGTCTAAGATATACTTAGAAAGTACATACAAACTTAGAAAAGTTGCATTGGTACCTACTTGCCTGACCTGGAATCGAATCTGCGCCCTCGTACTTGAGAGGTTGGTTCTTTGTCCACTAGGCCACCACGACTTTTTCCACAGAGTACCTTTCGATTTTAATTTAATTAAGATTGCGCAATGATTTTAAGTGACCAAAATGTTAGTTGCACAATATTATTAGTTTAATATTGCAACTTCACCGCTGCAAAAATTTTCTATTGCACAATGTTATTTTAGGTCTGGGTGACGCTCATGGGTCGCCTAAAGCGGCTTCTTAATAAAGAAGTCTCTTTGCTTAGTACAAATTGCCTTAGATTAGAAGCCAAATCGGCAAATAATTGCCCCAATATAATTAATGTTAATCGAATTACATAAGTGTAAACATAGAAGTAATGCGGATTTTCCGCACGCTTTTCCGAGCAACATTGCTTGGTCCGTACGGGGCGATACAAACAATTGAAAACAAATTATGATGTTTAAAAAAATAACTTAGGTTTCGCTACAGGTGAAGCGCTGTCTACGGTATGCCTCCTGCGGTTCACATTGGCATTTTTCAAGACCGTAAGCTTACAAGAAACGTATTGTGCAATGGATACGTCATCTACCGCTTGTTTACAATGATGCGTCATACGCAGGGAACCACGCCGGCGCAAGCGAATGCGACGCCTTCAGCTCGTTTCGTTCATTCATGAATCACACTATATATAAACGCGATAAGTGCTTGTTTCGTACCATTTTTGTTGTGTTGTGGTGGTGAAGTTTGTGTGTAACCTTATAGAATAAGGTTGTTTTGGAAAACTATATAAAATACGAATTAATTTACGTGTGAAATTAGGTGGGTTCATAGTCATAGTTTTTGAAGGATTTCTAAAGACTTGTGTTGTGTGTGTGACAGGGACCGAAAACCTTTATAAATTGTTGTTACCGAAAAAATTGCCGTATTGATCATACCGGTTTCGGTCCCTGGTGTGTGACAGTGTTTGTTTATTCGTCATCTTTCATGTGTTCGATAATAATCATTAATAATACTTAGGTACGATCTGATAAGCCTATCTGTGTAAATATTAATAAATTAAATTATTAGCAAGTTTCCTTGCTATAAGATCATAGTTGATTTGTACGACTCACAATCTAATTGTGTTTACCTACCTATGTTGCGCAATGAGGAAAAATCTGTTAAAATTATTGTCGTTTTTATTCTTAGTTTTGTTTATTTTTATTTGACTTCATCAAAATTGGTACGTAACAGATACTGCTGAGTAGTATGTTTTTTTTATATTTTATAAAGTCATTAATAGAACTTATTTGTATTCGCTTTTTTGGAGGAACTCCCTCACAGACAAAAATGGGACCTATAAGTAAATGAACTAGCTGATACCATGATATATAACATTGTGCAACATAATGATTTTAATATAATTGTGCAATCGTTCAATTTATACTAACAGTTGTGCTTTCACAATACCTAATCCACTTTGTATTTAACTAAAGATAAACCAATCTTGATAAAGTTTTTTGCATAATCAAATGGAGTATAAGATGATAAACGTTCGAAAGTAGTGCACAATCGTTTACGGTAATTCTTCAGTCTATTCTTCTATTACTACCGAAGTTTTTTTACCTTTACCTCTTTTTTCAGGACCGGGTTTAGAACCGATCTACAAGTAGTTTCGATCGATAGAAGTATCTGCTTATCGAATGTAAATAATGGGTAAAATAGCTACGTACGTGTTCTTGGACATAACGACTAACGGATATCCACTAGAACACCCATGGTGTATAGAAATTGCAGAACTATGTATGGTAGCAGTAAAACGAAAGTGCATTGAGAACCGCCAAATAGAACCCCGAACTCAGAACAAGTTCAAAATGTGCTTCTGGATCTACTGCGGTTTTTATAAAACTGGTCCAATAACAGGATTAAGCAAAGAAGATTTTTATGAAGCGATACAACTTAACGAGGATGTATGCAACGCTATCAATTCCTATCTAAGTTGTCTAGAAAAGCCCGTTTGTATTATTGCCCATGACGGCTTCAAACTTCAGTTCCCATTACTCAAAGTCAAGTTTAGTAGATTGACGTGTTCGTTGCCAGATGATCTCCTGTGCACTGATAGCATTTACGCCTTTTATGACATATTGGCCCTAGAAAACAAAGAAGGTACCAAAAGTTCTCGTTCGAAACATAGTAAACCTGGTGTTAAGGTTTACAAAAATATGGTACGGGAAAATTTTTACGATAAAGAACCAAAGGAATCATACGTATTGAGTGATATTTACTATAGAGTAATAAAAGGCAATCTTTGTTCATACGAAGCAGAGGATCACTGTCAAATGATTATGCAATTAGCGATCGAGAAAAGTAAAGACTTCGTCGCGTGGGTTGAACGAAACCACTGCCGATTGTCGGAGGTGCCCTTACTTTATTGAATGGGCCATCATACAAGCCACTTCATTCTTCAGTGTATATACCAAAGAAAGAAAAATAACTAGATTATATCGAGGAATACCGACGCCTTATCATTTTTCTTTTATACGTTTTTAATTTCGATTTTGTACATAGTATTTTAGTTTTAAAATATCGTCATCATCATCATCAGCCTATCGCAGTCCACTGCTGGACATAGGCCTCTCCAAGTGCAAGTTTTAAAATATATTATTTATTTATTATTATTACAACAGTGTACAAACAATTAAATTTCGGACATTTTCCCACAAAACCGGTTTAACGGTTTGACTGTGGGTGGTGAGCCGCATTGCTTTATATAGGTAAATTTCAAAAAACTACTCAGTCATTATATAAAGATATTTTTTTAACTTAATTTTAAAGAGTTTTAAATCATTTTTCTTTGTCTGATGTCTGCCGGTAAACTATTGAGCAAATAGTACCTACACGTTTCTTAAGAGTTCTATCGCTAAAGGACAATGGGCAGATTGGTATACCCCACCAATAGCAATGTCATATATATCATTGGATAGGCCTTTTTATGTAGAACAACATTTACTATGACAGCTTTGCTGAAATGTTTGTCCGTTCTGAGATATAGATCAAAAACTGTGCAAAAGTTAGAACTAAGTAATCTATTGATAACTCAAGTTTTTAAAGGAAAATCTAAGTACTACCAAGTGTAAGTCTTGTAAGTGCTACCTGCTGTGCCCGTTAGGGTCCATAATTGTTACTATTATGTAGCATTTCAACCTTTTATTGTATCAACTGGATTTTGGGCGTAATGAGAAACCGCACCAATAGCAAAGTCATATATATCGTTGGATAGGTCTTTTTAATTGGAACAATATTTACTATGACAGCTTTGTTCTATTGTTTGTCCGTTATAAAAGGTTGAAATGCTACATACCTAATAGTAACAATTATGGACCCTAACGGGCACAGCAGGTAGCACTTACAAGACTTACACTTGGTAGTACTTAGATTTTCCTTTAAAAACTTGAGTTATCAATAGATTATTTAGTTCTAACTTTTGCACAGTTTTTGATCTATATCTCAGAACGGACAAACATTTCAACAAAGCTGTCATAGTAAATATTGTTCTACATAAAAAGACCTATCCAATGGTATATATGACATTCCTATTGGTGGGGTATACCAGGTCCCATATATTTGTGCCCATTGTCCTTTATTATGTACCCTTGGATACGTCATGGTCTTTATCAAGTATAGATATAAGTTTGTACATACTGAGTGTATATATTTGTAAATTGTTATGTTAGTTAATATTGAAATAAAATAATATTATTTATTCTATCTTACGATATATTATTCTCAGCCTGGAACTTCTACTACTCTCTCCTAATCTATTCCTCTATTCTTACCAAAGTAAATACATTTTATATGTTTTTTGACCTTTATCTCTTTTTTTCAGGGCCAGGTTTAGAATCGATCTAGAAGTGGTGTCGATCGAAAAACGTATCTGCATCTCTGTTGTAAATAATGGGTAAAATAACTACGTACGTGTTCTTAGACATAACGACTAATGATTATACACTGGAACACCCATGGTGTATAGAAATTGCAGAACTATGTATGGTAGCAGTAAAACGAAAATGCATTGAGAACCGCCAAATAGAACCCCGAACTCAGAACAAGTTCAAAATGTTCTTCTGGTTCTACTGCGGTTTTTACAAAACTACCTCTATGAAAACAGGACTAAGCAAAGAAAAATTTTATGACGCGATAGAATTTAACGAGGATGTATGCAACGCTATTAACTCCTTTATCGGTTGTCTGGAAAAGCCTGTTTGTATTATTGCCCATGATGGTTTCAAACTTCAGTTCCCATTACTCAAAGTCAAATTTAGTAGATTGACGTGTTCGTTGCCAGATGATCTCCTGTGCACTGATAGCATTTACGCCTTTTATGACATATTGGCCCTAGAAAACAAAGAAGGCACCAAAAGTTCTCGTTCGAAACATAGTAAACCTGGTGTTAAGGTTTACAAAAATATGGTACGGGAAAATTTTTACGATAAAGAACCAAAGGAATCGTACGTCTTATGTGATATTTACAGTAGAGTATTAAAAGGCGATCTTATACCATACGAAGCAGAGGATCACTGTCAAATGATTATGCAATTAGCGATCGAGAAAAGTAAAGACTTCGTCGCGTGGGTTGAACGAAACCACTGCCGATTGTCGGAGGTGCCCTTACTTTATTGAATGGGCCATCATACAAGGCATCCTTCAGTGTATACCAAAGAATGAAAAATAACTAGATTTTATCGTTATTACTATTTATTATCATGAATTATCATTGCCATACAACGTGGCAATGGAGCCAGTCTTCTGGGCACATTTCCAGAGGACAGTGATACGGAGGAATACTTCGACGCCTGATCGTTGTTGTTTATGTACATTTTTATTTCTGTACATAGAATTTCAGTTTTAAAGTATATTATTTATTTATTTTTATAACAACAGTCTACATACAATTAAAAGGACATTTCCCACAAAACCTGTTTAGCGGTTTGACTGTGGGTGGTGAGCCGCATTGCTTTATATAGGTAAATTTAGAAAACTACTCAGTCATTACATAAAGATATTTTTTTTACTTAATTTTAAAGAGTTTTAAATATTTTTTTTTTGTCTGATGTCTGCCAGTAAACTATTGAGCACATGGTGCACGTTTCTTAAGAGTTCTATCGCTAAATTTATTATGTACCCTTAGAACATTATATTCACCGTAGTTAGTAACAGATACGTCATGGTCCTTATCAAGTATAGATATAAGTTTGTATATACAGAGTGTATATATTTGTAAAATGTTATGCTATGTTATTATTGAAATAAAATAATATTATTTATTATATCTTACGATATATTATTTTCAGCCTGGAACTCCTACTTCTCCCTCCTAATCTATTCCTCTATTCCTACCATAGTAAAATCTTTTTATATATTTTTTGACCTTTACCTATCTCTTTTTTTCAGGGCCAGATTTAGAACCGATCTAGAAGTGGTGTCGATCGAAAAACGCATCTGCATCTCTGTTGTAAATAATGGGTAAAATAACTACGTACGTGTTCTTAGACATAACGACTAATGATTATACACCGGCACAACCATTTTGTGTAGAAATTGCAGAACTATGTATGATAGCAGTAAAACGAAAGAACATTGAGAACCGCCAAATAGAGCCCCGAACTCAGAACAAGTTCAAAATGTGCTTCTGGTTCTTCTGTGGTTTTTACAAAACTCCCTCTAGTAGAACAGGACTATACAAAGACAATTCGTATGACTCGATACGTTTTGACGAGGATGTATGCAACGCTATCAACTCCTTTCTCAGTTGTCTAGAAAAGCCTGTTTGTATTATTGCCCATGATGGCTTCAAACTTCAGTTCCCATTACTCAAAGTCAAATTTAGTAGATCGAAGTGTTCGTTGCCAGATGATCTCCTGTGCACTGATAGCATTTACGCCTTTTATGACATATGTACCAAAAGTTTTCGTTCGAAACATAGTAAACCTGGTGTTAAGGTTTACAAAAATATGGTACGGGAATTTTTTTACGATAAAGAACCAAAGGAATCGTACGTATTAAGTGATATTTATAATAGAGTAATAAATGGCGATCTTGTACCGTACCATGCAGAGGATCAGTGTCAAATGATTATGAAATTAGCGATTGAGCAAAGTAAAGAGTTTGTCGCGTGGGTTGAACGAAACCACTGCCGATTGTCAGAGGTGCCCTTACTTTATTGAATGGGCCATCAAACAAGCCACTTCATTCTTTACTTCTTTAGATTCTAAAGGAAGAAAAATAACTAGATTATATCGTTATTACTATTCATTATCATGAATTAGCATTGCCATACAACGTGGCTATGCCAGTCTTCTGGGCACATTTCCGGAGGACAGTGATGCGGAGGAATACTTCGACGCCTAATCGTTGTTCTTTTATATACATTTTATTTTTGTACATAGTAGTTCGACAGTTTTAAAGGATAGTATAGGTATAATTTGTATATACAAAGTGTATATATTTGTAAAATATTATGTTATTTATTCTATGTTAAGATACATAATCTCAGCCCGAAACTCAACAAACGTTTTGTAATTAAAATAAACTTTATGTTTTGAAATAAGGATGTTTTTTTTTTTCATCAGTCCCTAATATTTATGATATGATAAGCTGATGTCCTCCTATCCGATTAACTCTCTAAGGAGATCAGCCATTTAAGATCATTGTTGTGAAGAGTGCGATATAATTATTAGTGGCCAAAATTTTAATGCACAAGATTTTTATTGTTATATTGCACAATTTCATTTTAGATCTCAGGGCTGCCTTAGTAAATAGTCTCTTTGCTTAGTACAAATTGCATTCACGTGGCTATACCTACCGACGGTTCCACATGACTTCCAATGGTTCAAAAAGTGAAAAAGGGTATAGAATATAGCATAGGTTTCCCCGAGATGTTTTCCTTCACCTTCAGTCAGTCACTGAGGTCCAACATATGCTTAGGAAGTATCTACTTGGAAAATAGGTTTCGTACGTCACAAAAGTCCACCAACGTGAAAGCGCTGTATGCCTCCTGGTAAGAGCAGGTTCACATTGGCCAATGTCCAGAGAGTAGGCTTTCAATGAACGTATTGTGGAATGGATACGTTGTCTTATCTCTCGCTGGTTTAGTATGATGCGTCATACATAGGGAACCATGCTGACGGTGTGATCGAATTGGACACCTCCAATTCCATTCGTTCATTCGTGTAAACTACTATATAAACACAACAATGCTTGAAAATTTTCATCAAAGTTATTGTGTCGGTGAAGTTTGTGTGTAATACAGTAAGGTTTTTTCGAAAAACAGTGTAAAATAAGTACGAAATAATTGACGTGTGAAATTGGTAAGTTCATTAACATATTCTTATACTTATAACACATTCTTATATAAATATTACTTAAAATATCCTTAGCATATTTTTATACTTAGGTATTATCGTTTTGAAAGAAGAAGGTTTTTCCTTGTTCACAGTATTTGGTTATTCGTCATCTTTTATGTGTTCAATAATAGTGATACTTAGGTATGATCTGATAAGCCTAATCTGTGTAAATATCAGTAAATACAATTGTGAGCAAGTTTTCTTGCTATAAAATCATGGTTCCCTAAATGTACGACTCCCGCAAAGAGGAAAAATCGGTTATAGTTACTGTCTATTTTAATCTTATTTTTTTATTTACTTTTTTTATTTACATTTGAAAAATTTGATGCCTGAAACTAAGTAGGTTAGTGGTCAAACCCGCTTGATCAAAATTGATAGGTAATACTCACAGACCTTTAACTAAAGTAATTTTATTCCCTCTCAAAACACAAGTAAATACTTATTTATATGTTTTTGACCTTTCTCTTTTTTCAGAACCAGATTTGGACCGATCTTTAAGTGCTATTGATTTACGAAAAGACGTCTCACTAAGTACGAATCTAAAACAGAGTTTACAGAATGCGTAAAATAGCTACGTATGTATTCTTAGACATTACAACTAATGGGTATCCACTGGCATGTCGGTGGTCAATAGATATTGCAGAACTGTGTATGATAGCCGTAAAACGAAAGCACATTGAGTACGGAAAAATAGAACCCCGAACTCAGAACACGTTTAAAATGTGCTTCTATGTTTATCGTGGGACTTATAAAAGGAAAGCTCCAAACACAGGATTACACAATGAAAACTTTGATGAAGCGGTACACTTCAACGAGGATGTATGCAACACTATTATCTCCTTTCTCAGTTGTCTGGAAAAACCCGTTTGTATGATCGCCCATGATGGCTTCAAACTTCATTTGCCATTACTCAAAGTCAAATTTGGTGATTCGTTGCCAGATGATCTCAGGTGTACTGATAGCATTTACGCTTTTTATGACATTATGACGCTAAAAAACAAAGAAGGTACTAAAAGTTATTCTTCGAAAAACAATAAACCTGGTGTCAAGAAGTACAAAGACATTGTACGAAAAAAATTTTACGATGAAGATCCAAAGGAATCGTACGAATTATTTGATATTTACAGCAGAGTAATAAATGGCGATCTCACACAATACAACGCAGAAGATCAGTGTCAAATGATTATGCAATTAGCAATCGAGAAAAGAAGAGAGTTTGTGACGTGGGTTGAAGGAAACCACTGCCGATTGTCAGAAGCAGGGTCTGTCAAGTTTGTTCTACGAATTGCATTAAGGTGGGCTTGAAAACAAGAGAGAGTCAACGACATCAGAGTAAAAGAGATAAATATATAATGTTGCCACCAAAAATACAATTTCGTATTCTCCCTAATAATGAGCGTATAAATTGATTTTTAAAGTAAATTACCCTTGAAGATACTTTTAGCTATTATTCTAATGCCAAAAAATATACTTAGTTGAGAAATATTAGATATAAAATTTAATATTACTTATTAGAAAATATATATGGGGGATTATGTGTGGCAACACTAATGTCCGGACGCCATATTGGTTTTGACATTGTTGACGTCACAAGAAAAATGTCTGCGGCCGGTTGCGCACCATTTTATCTTGTACTAATGTTTATTTGTAATAAATAAACTACTTCCATTTAATTCTACATACATTGATAACGTTGAGTCGAGCTTGCTCCTCCGTTGCTGTGTTTTGGTGAAATTAAGTGTGTATTTGTGAGATATAGACTCGGTGTTGAGACAGTGACTTGTTTGATTTTGTTTTGTGTTTAATTCGCGATGAGTTCACAAAAAGAAAACACAAGAATCTGCTGCTTGTGTGGATCTTCACCTTCTAAAGATCCCAGCATCACTTTGCATCGGTTTCCAAAGCCTGGCACTAAAAATGCTCTGCGGTATGTACACTCCATGCTATTCGTCTTAGACGACATAGAATACCACATTTATTGTTAATTCCGCTTCTAACTACCACAAACTCACGTAACATATATACCTATATACTTAAGTCCCAACTTTCCTTGCCAAAAATCATTAGGTACTTACTATAAAAAGTTTTCTTGCTTACACCATTCCCGTATCTAATATAACATCTCTTTCAATCAAAGCGAAGACTACCCACTGACATGATATAATAATATCTTAACTCGGAAAATGATTAAAATAGTGTGTAATTTGAGAGCAGTGGTGGCCGAGTGGTAACTGCCCCAACTTACGAGTGGTAGGTCGCGGGTTCAAACCCGATCTGGCGCATAACTTTGTGTAATTTATTTCGTCACTACTGCTCTCAAAACGGTGAAGGAAAACATCGTGAGGAAACCAGCATGTCCTAGAACCAAAAAAAAATTCGAAGACGTGTGACATCCACCAATCCGCACTGGGCCCGCGGGGTGGATTATGGCCCAAGCCCTCTCCTAGAGAGGAGGCTGTGTCCCAGCAGTGGGAACATTAGAAGGCTGATGATGAGTGTGTAATTTTGATATTTTTAATTTTCAGTTGTGAATTATGGGCAAAGTATTGCTTCCCAAACGAAGCCTGGTCTTCACCAAAATTCCAGGACGCACTCCATAAACAACATAAGATGCTATGCAGCAAACATTTCAAAAGCACATGCTTTAATGAGAAGAAGTTGTTCAGAACAGCTGTACCTGATGTTCAATGCCAAAAGGTTAGTACCATTATCATTTTGAAAGTGTATTTAAAACACCTGTCTTATATAGCACAGAAATACAGACATTATGTTCAGTGTTCATTGTACTATGCAAAGCTATTTCTGAATGACATAGACAAGGCCTGGACCCAAAGATTATGGAGGTACATGGGCTCTATGCGCCACCAAATTGGGAATTTGAGTAGAGCAGAGTAAGAATTATATATGAAGGCAGATTCTTTACTGGAAGAATGAACTTTCGCATAAATGAATTCCCACAAAAAATCTGCTAATGGTTATCCAACCAATTGCAAGATATAAATTTAAAAAATTAAATATATGATGAGTACAATGACCTCTTAAGAGGTTGTTGGTTTTTTCCATAACACTGTATATATGTTTTTTTACATTTACCTCATCTATGACTAATAAATTTAAAGAGTTATCTTTAAATTTATTTAAAATAATCAACTTTCAATTTACAGGATACAACAACTTCTAATGTGCCAGATCAATCTGCCATATTTGAACCTGTTGCCGGTCCATCCAGAATGAATCCTTTAACAGAACATAATGTAAACATTATCACTCCGACCAATTCAGGAATGTTTGTGTGCAAGTCTTCAAAACAAGAAAGTGACCAGAAAAGCAAAATGTTGAGGAAACTGAAAAGTAGTATGAACAAGGTGTATAGATTACAAAAAACTGTAAAACATTTAAAAAACGAATCTTTTTTAAATGTTATTTGTAACAATGAGACAGTCCGAGAAATCCTCAATACAAAAATGAGTTCGACATTTGCACTGTTACTGCAAGGAGAACTGCAGAATTATAAGAGGAAGAAGCCTGGTCGCAGGTGGAACATGGAGGCTAAAATAATAGCATTGAGGCTCTACAAGAGGTCACCAACTAGCTACAAATTGCTAAGGAGAATGATTTGTTTACCAGCACCCAGCACATTAAAATCCCTCTTAAGTAAATTTAAGATGAATGTGGGGACACACAAAACAATACTCACAATTTTAAAAAACACGACAAAACACTTTGTCCCCTCTGAACGTGAGTACATATTGTTGTGGGATGAAATGTCCTTAAGAAAAAATTTATGGTACAATTCGAAGACGGATTTAATTGAAGGGTTTCAAGACCATGCTACACAAGGTAGATCTCCACAGCCAGCTTCATATGCCCTTGTATTTATGATAGTTGGAGTCAGGAAACATTTTAAGCAGCCAGTGGCTTATTATTTATCAAGCGGTTCTGTCACAGCTGACAGACTTTCAGCTTTGATTAAGGAGGTATGCATTGCTTCTTCATATTCAATGATGATCATGCTGATTTAACTCTTTGCTGAACTATGATGTTAGTTTATTTGTTGCTAATCTCCCTTATAATACTTTCAGGTTTTAAATTGTTGCTTTGATGCTGGGATAAACATATGCGCTTCAGTCTGTGACTTGGATGGAGTC
The DNA here is from genome assembly GCA_033682625.1 of Helicoverpa zea x Helicoverpa armigera. Lineage (NCBI taxonomy): Eukaryota > Metazoa > Arthropoda > Insecta > Lepidoptera > Noctuidae > Helicoverpa > Helicoverpa zea x Helicoverpa armigera. The sequence goes on along the minus strand of JAWIIS010000038.1, from coordinate 4,819,924 downwards.
AACAAGAGAGCTCTATGTCAATTAGGAGCTTCTGTTGAGAATCCCTTCATAGAAGTGAGCAATCACAAAATTGTCACTCTATTTGACACACCACACCTGCTGAAGTGCTTCAGAAATCTTTTCATGAAATATCATGTAAGATTTAGGACCAATATAACATCAGACCACCAACAAGGAATTGGTAAGTCATTTGTTATTTAGTTTTAGAAAAATAATTGTTTAATAATAAATATGTACATTTAAAGCATAATATTTTTTTGTACAAGTAATTATAACACCGGGAACGATAAGAGGCGGGTTATTTTCTTAGAATAGTTGACTTTATATTTAATTTTGGATATTTATTTTGTACTTTATGTTTTAATTGACTTGTGACGAATAAATAAAATAGTTAATTATAACACTATTAATAATTACTTTACAGGAGTCGCTAAATGGAGCCACATCAAGCAATTTTATGAATTGGACAATAATAATCCCAATTTTGTGTTTGCACCATGCCTAAGTAAACAACACCTTGAGCCTAATTCCAAACAAAAAATGAGGGTAAAACTTGCGGCACAAGTTTTAAGCCACTCAGTTGCAGCAGGACTATATACTAAAATAGCTGGAGGTAAGAAACCTGATTTATTCCTCAGATCATAGTTGCATGATACTTATATTTGTTTCAACAGTATGGTTATCTGGGGTTGTGTCTTTGATAAAGGATAAAACCAACAAATAATTATATTGTGCTTTTAACATTATTACTTAATCCTGTATTGAGCAAGTAACTAGCCGAAACTTCACAATTTATAAAAAGTAAAGTATAAAATAAATGTATATTATGTGTACATTTGCTGCCAGTATATCCGAAGTTATTAAGCTAGTTAGTAATATGCTTACTCATATTGATTTGATTTGTTTATTGTGAATTTTCAGGAGACATGCCGACTGAAGCCTTGGCAACGGCTAATTTAATTTCAAGCATGGACGATTTGTTTGATGGTGTAAACGCGTCGACACCAGACTTAAGGAGAGGAAAAATATTTTCCACAAATATAAAACACAATACAGGACATCTCCAAATGTTCGATAAAATGAAATTTTTTTTTAAAACCCTGGAATTCTTGGGATGCAGGGGTAATCCCCCATCAAAAGATGGCTGGATTTGGACCCTCAATGGGTTAGAAATGGTTTGGAAAATTCTAAGTGCCAAACATACTACAGTTAAAAGTTTATCCACGAGAAGATTCCAGCAGGATCCTCTTGAAAATTTATTTGGATGCATTCGATTCAACTGTGGATCCAATAGCAACCCAACAGTTGCACAATTCGTTGCTGGATTAAAAACAGCTGTAATAAGCAACATGGCACATACTAGCTCAGGTAATTGTGAGCTGGATAGCAACAGTGCCATAATTACCAATTTTAAAAAATTATTGACACCAGCCACAGACATGCACACTGAAACTGAACAATCGGAGTCTGTTATAGAAAATGAAATTGAAGAAAATATTATTTCCTCCCTGGAACAAAATTTGGAGGAAGGAAGTAGCGAACTACAAGCATGTGCTTATGTCTGTGGCTTCATAATTAAAAAATATAAAAATATTTGTAATAACTGCAAAAATATTTTAGTCTCCGAAACACCAGAAGAAGTGCATAATTTTATAGAGTTTAAAAATTATGATTCGGTAAAAAATTCTAAAGTGTATTTTACGTTTATATTTTTATCTTTTAAACCCTGCGACTTTTTCTAAATCTGTTTTTTAAACAAATATAAACAAATTCAAAACAACGTATGTAAAAATCTACAGCTCTCTATGTAAGCGCTTTATATGAAAACTAGCTAATGGCCAAACGTTCGCGAAGCGGAAACTTGAATTTCTCCCAAGTTTATGCATGCACTGATTTCATTCATACATAAACAATTACACCCAAATACACACTAATTTTTGGACACATCTCTTTTCTTCTAAAGTCTATGGATTAAAAAAAGTTTCGCCAGGACAACGTTCGCCCAGCGGAATCAGTTTTTGGTGAATTTCTCCACAATGGCTGCATACACAATTTTTTTTTTACCATACACAATTATAGGACGTCATACACTAATTATCTGCATAATTAAAATCTTTAAATTCAACAACATTCCGCTGCACGAACGCACACATATTTTATTACAGTTTTAAAGTTATTTGAGAAAAACAGATTTGGCTGCAGTAATGTTTGAAATGTTAAAACTTGGCAAGATCGTTTTTCAAAAATTTGTTTCAGCCCGGAACGAAATACATTGATATATAGCTTTTGTTGTGTAGTAAATGTTTGTAAATATCAAAATATAATTGGTCTAGTGTCTTTCTCTTCCTAATCATTTCTATAATAAAGAAGAAATAACACCAACGTTTATTACACAATATGATAGAATAATTTAAACCATGTCTGTAAACTTGTTGTTTGTTAAACAAATCGATAGTATTCTTTATTGTATAATAACATAGTCTTGTTTTTTATAATAGTAACACTTTAAAACTAACTAGAATTTTTGTTTGTTTATGTTTTGATGTTGAAATTGTATGCAATAGGCCCATCCATACTTGTTATTTTGGACGAAAATGTCTGAAATACCTACCTAAATTGATTAAATTCATGTATTTTAAAATTCATTACATAGGTGCACATACTTGTGATTTATGAACACCTTTTGTACCCTATTTCTGGAAATAAATTATAATTATTAACATGCTAAATAAAAAACTCTTGTACTGTAATCTTCCTTTTATTACACTGCTGCACTGCTCTATAAAGATAAATATTAGCAATTTATGCACAAGTACACTGTGTTTCATGTCGATTATTGCTGAGCAAAATGTGATAATCTTGCTCAGCCATAATCGACGAACGCACTGGGGCCCGATTCTCCTAATTTTACGATTCAGTCGAGTCGATTCACATTCGACTGAGATTCAATCCCGACTCAATTACGATTGAAGCATATGTGGCATTCCGCTATTTTTTCTTTGAAATAAACGTTTTTATCCTTTTCTGTCATTCAATAATGAATCATTTTGTCTGCAAATGATTTACGATTGCAATATGATTGTAGAGCAAACTACCGTATAGACCAAAATCACCAAAATAGCAGACCAATCGCAAACCAATCGAATGTCGTTGGAATACGATTGGTCTTATATTAGTAGCAGAATGCCCGATATGGTTAAAACTGCTACTGCGATCATATTGCGATTCAATTTCTATTCGATTTTAACATTATTAACTTAGGAGAATCGGGCCCCTGTACTTGTGCATAAAATGCAATAAAAATGACCTATAGAATATACTGTAGTTTGAAACTCCCGCCCTAGCTTCTACTCTCTAGTTTTCGTGGGCGGAATATAGATGGCGCCGGCCGGTAAGGAAAAATTTCCTCATAAAATTTGTACGGAGTCGTTATTCTTCCCTTTAGGGTATATATGTAGGGTATATATGTTCTGTGGTCAGAAGTGCCCTTACTTCATGAAATATTCTGAATAGGCGATTATAAGAGGCACTTCTTTATATGTATTTTTATTCTATGTTAAGATACACATGAGATACTATGACCCCGGATCACAAAAAGCATTTTATAATAAATAAAAATACTTCTTTCTTTTTTCATAAGGTTTTTTTCTGTATATCTAATATTTAAGTAAATTTTGACGTTATAAGCTATTGCAAGTTCTGTATTTTACTAGATTATCCTATACACCGTCCTCCAGGAAAACACTCAATGTCTACGACCTATTATGTACAACTATCTCATCATCATCTCCCTAGCCTTTTCCCGTCTAACAGGATTCAGCAGAGTATCAGTGCTTTACAAGGAGCGACTGCCTATCTGACCTCCTCAACCCAGTTACCCGGGCATCCCGATACCCCTTGGTTAGACTGGTGTCAGACTTACTGGCTTCTGACTACCCGTGTAACGACTGCCAAGGATGTTCAATGACAGTTAAACATGCCATCCGAAACACAGTCATTGGTGTAGATTAGATATACTTAGAAAGTACTTACATATAAACTTAGATAAGATGCATTGGTACTTGCCAGACCTGGAATCGAACCCACGCCCTCATATTTGAGAGGTTGGCTCTTTACTTTGGCTTAAAGGATATTGTCAGGAATATTTACTTGGTCCGTACTATTTGTTTAACCCTCCCCACATGACTGTCAGATAGCTAATCATGTCTGAATGAAGAGTAGGTACCTCGAGATGCGGACGAAACCGCGGGAAATAGCTAGCTATCTCGTAAGAGGAAGATTCATCTTTTTCCTGCTAAGTAAGTATAAGTACTGCATTTCAGTACTTATACTTGAAATTGGCTGTGGTAGAGGTAGAGTTAAAAAATCGTAGTATGTACTTAAAGATAATGATCATCTAGTATTAGTGTTATATGCTCAATTTAATTATGTACGGATGGAACAATTATTATTGGTAGCGGAATACATACTTACTGCGAAAAGCTTCAAATAAAATAGGGGTGAGGGCAGGAAGGTAGAGTTACAAAATGCGGCATAAGGACCTAGTCATTTTGCCCTCCGTGATTAGGACAGGTTACTTAATAGTGAGTACGCAGTATTAGTCTTCACACTACGGCCGGCAGCCGCGGCATCGACACGGGTGCCAAAGAGAAGGCCGATCGATTCTATACGCATCGCCAAAAACGTAAACAAACGTTCGATAGCTGAGTCAGAGTGATCATATAATTTATTTGTGAAACACTTCAGTATAAGGTTGGTAGATAAAGTTCCTATTTATTTTTATCTTGTGTCATTAAATTAAATTTTTGCAAGTTATTTATTACATTAGAACTATTCCAAATGAGTCATTTTAGTTGACTTTTGTTGTGTATAGGTAAGTTAATACTAAAGGGTATACTGAATTCGTATTACTCAATATTGTTTAGGTAGGTACTTCATAAATAAGTATTGTGCAACAAACTGTAAGCTACTGTGTTCAAACATTGGGCAATATTTCAAACCCCTCGACTTTCCGCGGTATTGCGCAATCGTCAACAATATCAGTAACATATTTACATTTGTGTAGGCATTTATCTAGATATAAACAATATTGATATTACTTTTTTGTTGTTATTGTATTTTTAATATTATTGTTTTGTATTGTTAAGAAAACTGACTTTTCCGATTGATTATAATTTTATAAACTGGTCCAGATGTTTTTATTCATAACACTTTAGCCATTGCCATTAAGAGATTTTATTATATTTTCTCCCAAAGCGTATTATGTGGTGTGGTACTTATTCTGTTCTATACATATAATAATATAATTTACTTTCCTCTTTTCAGAACTTCAATTAGAACGCAAGACCTACAAGAGCTTTCAATCTACTTTTGAAGAGACGTATCTTTTTCTCAATATTTTTAACCATGGGTAAAATTGCTACTTATGTATTTTTTGACGTAGCGACAGACGGCACATTTACAATTGCAGAACTGTGTATGATAGCAGTGAAACGAAAGCACATTGAGCTACGAGAGAAGGAACCCCGAACTCAGAACAAGTTCAAACTGTGCTTCTGGTTCCGCGATTATAATGAAAAATATACAAGACCAGAATCTTTCAAAGAAGTATTTTATATAGATGAAAAATTTAATGAGGATGTATGCAACTCTGTAAACTCCTTTCTCAGTTGTCTGGAAAAACCTGTTTGTATCATTGCCCATGATGGCTTCAATCTTCATTTCCCATTACTGAAATACAGATTTAGTAGATTTAAATGTTCGTTGCCAGATGATCTCATGTGCACTGATAGCATTTACGCCTTTTATGACTTGATGGCACTAGAAGACAAACAACTTAGTAAAAGCTCTCGTTCGAAACGTAATAAACCTGGTGTTAAGCTGTACAAATATTTGGTACGGAAAACATTTTATGATGGTTCTTCACCAACAGAATCCTACGAATTAAGTGATATTTACAACAGAGTAATAAATGGCGATCTCACACCAGACGACACAGAGAATCACTGTAAAATGATTATGCAGTTAGCAATCGAGAAAAGTAAAGAGTTTGTTACGTGGGTAGAAGGAAACCACTGCCGATTGTCAGAGGTTCCCCGTTTCGGGTCATGATAAGAGGCACTTCTTTATATTTTTATTCTATGAGACACATAACTATCAACCCGGACTACAACAAGCGTTTTATAAATAAAAATATATTTTTTATTTTTAAATAATCTTTTTTTTCTCTCTCCCTGATAGCTAAATTATCCTGTATACCGCCTCCAGGCAAAACTCCATTACCTATTTTCGTTTCGTTCAGTGTATTGAATACGACCTACTTAAAAGTAGTTCCCATGACATGTGGACGAAACCGTGGGATATACTTAGCTAGTGGTCACGTAAGCGGAAGATTCATCTTTTTCCGTCAAACTAGTATTAGTAGTGAAATGAAGTTAAATTTTCTGTAGCATATTGAATGTCTAATATTAGTTCTATGTTCTCTATTTAATTATGTACGAGTGACAAAGAGGAAACACTGAGCCAAGCTTCAAATAAAATTGGGGAGAGGGCAGGAAACAGAAAAAGGTAGTGTCCAGTATTAGTCTGCACACTACAGGCAGTAGCCGTGGCATTGACACCGGTGCCACAGGCAAGGACGATCGATTCTATACGCAGCGTCACAAATATAAACAAAAAGTTCATTCGTACGGCCGAGATAGTTGAGTCAGAGTGATCTATAGGTACCTAGTGTGTGGTTGTGTAATTGTGCTGTGTCTAGTGGCTACAAATTAAATAGGAATCACGTTTTAAACAACATACCTAGGTATTATTTATTTGATTTTAGATAAAATACTGATAGGTATATTTCGATCTTGTGTCATCAATTTAAATTTTTGGTTATTTATAGCAAGAACTAGTTATTTACTAAATAATGTTTTTTATCTTGTTATTTAGTGTTTCTCAATATTGTTTGAATAGGTACTTTATAAATAAGTATTGTGCAACAAACTGTAAGCCACTGTTTACAAACATTGTGAAATCTTTAAACCCCCTCGACTTTCAGCGGTATTGCACAATCGTTAACGATATCAGTAACATATAGGTAGATAGGTACAACAGAAATGGAATATTATATTCCGTTTGTAGGCACTTATCTAAAAATCTTGATAAGACTTTTTATTTCATAATTCTATTTAAAAATATTTTAAGTACCTAGAAGTGTATTTCTTTCATATGTAAGTAGGTACCTACCTATTTGTGTAAAACTTCTATCAAGGTGGTTTACCTACCTTTTGTTAATTGTCTACTCAAATACAGTGTCCGTGACTTCGGAATGACCCCTACTTGAGACTTGAGAAAACTAACTTTCCCGTCTGATTTCATTATATTCCTACACACTAGTGCAGCTTTTATTATATTCTCTCCCAAATTATGTGCTCTGGTTTTATTCTGTTCTATATTTGACTTTTCTCTTTTTCAGAACTTGAATTAGAACACAAGAGCTACCAACCTACGAAGAAACCGTTTCTCACTCTTATTTTATAATGGGTAAAATAGCTACGTATGTATTCTTAGACGCAGTGACAAACAAAGAAACAGCTCAATACAAGGGCGAGTTAAAAATTGCAGAACTGTGTATGATAGCAGTCAAACGAAAGCACATTGAGCTACGACAGGAGGAACCCCGAACTCAGAACAAGTTCAAAATGTGTTTCTGGGTTTATTATATTCACGACGATGACTATTCTCGACGCGCTGGATTAAGTTCCATAGATATGAGAAACGAGGCAAATTTCAACAACGATGCTTTCAACGCTATTAACTCCTTTCTTAGTTGTCTGGAAAAACCAGTTTGTATGATTGCCCATGATGGTTTTAAAGTTCACTTCCCCGTGCTCAAATATCACTTTCACGACTTGAAGGTCTCCTTGCCAAATGATTACTTGTGCACTGATAGTATTTACGCCTTTTATGATATAATGGAACCAGAAACCAAAGGAGGTACTAAAAGTTCTCGTTCGAGACATAATAAGCCTGGCGTAAAACTTCATAAAAACATGGTACGGGAAACATTTTACGATGAAGAACCAAAAGAATCATACAAATTATGTGATATTTACAGCAGAGTAATAAAAGGTGATCTTACTCCTTACAATGCAGAGAATCACTGTCAAATGATTATGAAATTAGCGATCGAGAAAAATGATGCTTTTGTCGCGTGGGTTGAACGAAACCACTGCCGGTTTTCTGACGTGCCCTAGTTTTTCTTCAATACATACATTACAAGCTGAGCTACGATGTTGTTTTTATTTCTATTCCATTTTAAAAAGATAATTAGAAGAGTCCGAGAATGATATTTTGAAAAACAAAATATAGGTAGGTAAGTGTGTATTGCAGCAATGAAAAGCTTATTTTTTTTTTTCTCGCAATTACATCAAAATAAGCATAGATATTTACACCGCTGAATTTGTATACCTTATTCTATTTAAAGAATTAAAATTTTATTTTATTTTATTTTTTTATTTTATTAATTTTAAGGAAACTTACAGCTACATACATCGTTTAGTTTAGGGTAATAATGTGGAAGAGGGCCAATAACAAGTTTCCACTCATAACAATCAAAATGGGCATTTACACAACGACGAAAAGTTTCAGTGTACATATCAAATTACAGAATTCTGCATACAGCCAAAATACAAATACAAACAGAATAAAAAACCATGATGACAATGTGTGAAATGCACAAAGATACTATTGTAAAAAGTTCCTATTCAAAGAAACAGCAACACAAACGTTTCTTTAATTGACGGATACTGGTTGTAAACAAATCCAGCTCTGTATCCTGACATGCTGCATTAAAAGTTCTGCAAGCTCGTAACATAAAAGAGTTCTGTCTATAGGCCTTTTTCTCAATCTGTACATTAAGGAGATGTGATCGCCGCAGAAACACAGACGGCACACGCAGTGCAATCCTACTCACCAGCTCAGGGACATCAACAGATCCGTTTACTAAATTAAACAGAAAAGCGAGATCCGCGATCCTTCTCCGCTCATGTAAAGGTAGAATGTGAAATTTCTTACATCTGCTTACATAGTTAGGTAGGTAGCAATTAGAACGATACTGAGTATACCTTAAAAATCGCTTTTGAATACCTTCAAGGCGATTTATGTAAATATTATACTTTGGGTTCCAAACTTGAGAGGCATATTCAAGATGGCTACGGACAAAAGCACAATAGAGAATCTTCATCGTTTTGACATTCTTGAACCCAGAGGAGACCCTCATAATAAAACCCAAAGCTCTATAAGCCTTGTTTGCGATATTATTAATATGCTCATCAAATATAAGCTTTGAGTCAAATATTACTCCAAGGTCTCTGATGACGTTGACCTTGGCAATTGGCGTATCAGACAGCTTGTAGTCATACTTGATAGGGTTTGGCTTACGAGTAAAGGTGCACACATAACATTTGGATACATTCAGATCTAACCTATTTTTGACACAGTAATTATGGAACCGGTTTAGATCATCCTGCAGCAGGTGAGCATCCTCAATGGTTGACACTGGCTTCAGAATTTTCATGTCATCCGCATACAGTAAGATTTTACAGTATTGGAAGCAAGAAACAATATCATTGACGAAAATGTTAAACAAAAGAGGTCCCAACAAGGATCCTTGAGGAACCCCTGACGGACTGTAAATCGGTCTTGAAGTGTACCCATTGAGGACTACAGTCTGACATCTATTTTCCACATATGATGAAAACCATCTGTATAAGTTACCCCTCACACCGATCCGTAAAAGTTTGTTAATCAGAAGCCCATGATCTATACGATCAAAACACTTGCTATAGTCGGTGTATATAACGTCAACCTGGGACCCCTTGGACATATGCTCCGACAGGAAATCACTGCAGACCACGAGATTGGATGTGGTGGAGCGACCTTTTAAAAATCCATGTTGATGTTCTGAGAAACTTAGTTTAAGTGACGATGACAATTGAACATGTACAATTTTTTCCAAGATCTTAGCAAAAACACAGAGTTTGGATATCGGTCTATAATTGTCGACGCAGTCCTTAGGTCCTTTTTTATGAATTGGCGTTATATACGCCGACTTCCAAATAGTAGGCACTACCCCCAATTCAAACGAACGTTTAAACAATAATGTCAGTGGAACAGTTAGACACCTGGCACATTTAACAATAAAAATTGGAGGAATATTATCCGGGCCTGCAGTTTTGTTGATGTCAACTTGCTTCAACAACCGAAAGACCTCCTCCTCTCTCACATCAATGGAACAGATGTCGGATATGCCAGTAGTGGACAGATCACCAGGTGAGTTTATTCCAGCAGTGGAGCACTCGTTCGAGTCCTGTCGCTCTTGGAAGTTGGAGGAAAAGTATTCGCCAAACATATTACATATAACCTCCCCATTACTAGATGAAATATCACCAAATTTAAGAACCGATGGGTAAGAATTGGTTTGTTGTTTGGATTTGACATATTGCCAGAAAGCCCTAGGGTTTTTAGAAATGGCTAATTCAATGTTCTGTATATAATTATTAAACATTTCCTTTTCCATCTCTTTAGTCCGTTGCCGTAAAGTTATAAAAGCTTGGTAGTCCGAAAGATTTCCATATGTTTTAAATTTAGAATGATATTTTGACTTTTCTTTAATGATTTTGATAAGGGGGCTTTTGTACCAAGGCGGATACTTACCATTAGGGACAATAATTTTTGATGGAATGTAAGAATTATGAAGCAAACTAATAGTATCATAAAAGAATTTAATAGCTTCTTCAATAGGCCTAGCACTCAGCTCAAGAGGCCAATCAATTGCCATCATTGCTTCCATTATAGCATCATAGTTCCCTTCCGCATATAAAAACTTGACTCTAGGTCGAGAATGCAGCTGATGAAGTTGCACAAAGTCGGCAGAGATACACAGTGCCTTATGGTGTGAGTCTTCATGCACCAGGGGATCCTGACTGCAAGTGACAATAACTTCACTGTTCGACAATACGAGATCAAGAATCCTATTGTTCACGTTACGGTGATAATTGTACTGTAACAAACTACAGGCGCTGAGAGTATCAAAAAAGTTGGTTTGAATAGGTCCTTGCAAGTTACTCGGGGTTAGGTGATCACCGTCTGCCGCAGACTGCCAATCTATATTCGGTTGATTAAAGTCCCCAAGCACCAAGAACTTGTCACTAGGATGTTTAAGAATGATATCAGCTAAATTACTAGAAAAAAGGTTAAGTTGTTCCAATAAAGAATTTCCGGATTGTTGACTACATATGTAAACAACACATAAATGTATTTTATAAGTTACTTTAGGCTTCTTTTGGTGTAAAGTCATGGTAATCCACAGATCCTCGGCAGACGAGCACCATTCACTGCGAATACTAGCAACGAGCTCCCGGCGCATGGCTATTAACACTCCCCCACCCATAGTTTGTTTAGTTTGCGAATAGTTACGGTCGCGTCTCCATACAACATATCTGTCATCAAACAGTTCACTGTCCGATATACCGTCAATCAGCCAGGTTTCCGTCAAACAGATTACATCAAAAGAATTCATACAAACGTTTCTATAGAAAAGATTTGTTTTCGTCCGTAGCCCTCGAACATTTTGGTAAAAAAAGCTAATAGGTGCCATAATAATTCCAATTAAAAATCAGCAAAATGAATAAAATAATATAAGGTACACTCAGACTATGTATCAAATAAAAAATCCTAACTCCAACCGCATTCAATGTGTTGAAAAAGTCCGTTTTAAAGTAAAGAATATAATAAGTAAGAAATTTAGAGTGCAAGCAGATTTCAATCCTAACTGCAAAAAAATAATGCATTAAATGGCAAAAAACAAACACTAATGAGTTGAATGAATAGGCGACCCAAAGCGATAAGGGAACAAAGAGCTGGCGAGAATGGAATGCGCGCAAAAAATACACACCTGCGTTTCTCAAACTTTCCACTATGGATTTTACTATTACGACTTCTATGTCAATATAAACTGAGCAAACTTTCTTAAATCTAATTAACAACTTGAAAGACACATACATCGTTTTAATTAGCCCACAAACTTTTTTAAATCCTGTTCTGTTTTGATGCAGTATTTTGGGGACGAGGAGTTTTTTCGCACAAGGATTTTGCAGCCTCTAACCCACACATGCTCAAAGCCACGTTCAGCCGCTTGCACTTTGGTCTTATTGAGCAAGAGTTTATTTTCAAGTGTTAAGTGGTCATTGATATACACTCTGGTACTGCCCTGAAAGCCAAGGTCTCCAGCATGTAATTTCTTATGTTTCTTCGCAGCAGTTATAAAATCGTTTTTAAGGTAGCTGTTGTGCACAGAGCAAATAATGTTTTTGTTAACTTTATCGTTACGTGTCGGCACCCTTGCAATATAGTTAATTTGCTCTTTTTGTACATTGAAATCAATTGCCTCACCGATCTTAGCCATTATTGCGAACAAGTCTTCATCCTTGGACATAGGTACTCCCTTTATCTCAATGTTATTCATGCGAGATCTTTGTTCGTTCTCAGACTGCAGTCTCTCCAGCTTAGCAATTCTGTCCTGCAAGGTAACCACAGCTTCCTTGGTTTTCTTCATTGACTCGATTTCATCTTCCAGGTCTGTCACTTTGCTGGTCAAAGCTTGAATCTCCCGATGGTAGGACTCAAAGGACAGTTTCATCTCCGATACCTCTTGCCGAATGGTTTTTAATTCAGCGAGCTCCCTCTGGATTACCTTAACGCTCTCCATTAGCGCAGGCAGTGCTTCCAATTTGCTTGAAAGGTCTTGAAGCTCAAGCATTATGGTCTCCGAGTTTGCTGGTGACGTCTTCAAATTACCAGTTTGAGGACTGGCAACCGGTGCAGCCTTGCAGTTTTGACATCTCCATGTTAATTTACGCTCACCAAGCCTTCTCCATCCCGCCTCAGTGATCCCAGCACAAGGGAAGTCAAATTTCGCCTTACAAGACACACACATGGCACCATCTCTCGACTGGACATCACAGCGCTTACAAGTAAACATATCACTGGCTGACATTATAAAAGTTTGAGGAACGCTGCCAGCGGCCGCTCAAATAAGCACACGGGGGTAGACTGGCCCACAATTGACAAGTTGTTGATTAGTGTTTTCTTTAATACTGTGAGAACTTTTCTGGATCTGATCTAGACAAACTGTAACACAGAGCAGAGATCCCTTCTTGCACTTCACACTTACAACACTTTTTACCGAGTATTCTGACTTTTTACTACTGAATTCAAGCATTAAATACAGAGCGTGCGATTCGTGATGCACACACGAACAAAGCGCCGTACGAACTGAAATCATGAAAGAACTGTTTGTTATCTAGAAGTTGGCATCAATTCTATATCAGGCTTGTTAGCTTTAAATGCCTGACCTTGGCTAATAGATTACTGGGTATTCCGTGGCAAGGGCATTGACCTCGGCCCCCGCAAGGTGTGGGGCCGGAGAGAACGAACTGAGTTTTAGCGCCAAAACGCAGATGTTGTTACTCGTTCATTTCATTCATTCTTATAAACAAGCCAATAGTTGAATGTTGATAAGTTGAATCAGTGTGTTGAATTTGCGTATAGTAGAGTGACGTTTTGTGCCTGTTATATTATATTGTGTAATGCAATTTGTTGGTTAAACAGTTTCGATAGACGAAATTCCTCACAGTTTTAATAGGTAGGTACGTATCTATAGTAAGCATGATTCTACCGGCTTACTTTCTGACAGGTATTTCGCAATAAGGAAAAATTACACTTTTACATTTTTATCTTGCATTTGTTAGGTTTTAGATTTTTGATAATTGATTAAGAAATAACTTTTGTGCCAGTGTTGTGTTTTCCTCTTCCGATAACATTAAATGGCTTTGAATGAATAGATTAGGTAACTAAAATCTCAGAGTTAGTTTATAGATTTATAAATATATTAAATTATACAAGGTGTTGATTTGCATTTGTGCCATAGTTCAGGAGGAGGACATACAATACGTAAATAATCGATTGGAATTACAGTACATGGGAAATAACTAATATGCACTGCTTTTTTTGTCATTGTAATGTCGTGGTATTTCCGAAGTAATCCAATTTTATGAATGAAATTTATGAGTGATCGTTGCGTATGCTTTGTGTTTGCGTTTGTGTGAGGGTGCAGCACGGTTTTAACGCCAGTAACATACGCGCCAAGTTTAAATAAGGCTAGAGGACATTTACGAAATTCCGAAAAAAAATTAAAGAAAAAAAATTACGTGCCAATTTTTTTATTGATTTGGGTCGAGAATCATTAGCATAATTACCTCCTTGAATATGGCACGGATGCAAATCAACAGCTTGTATTTACTGTCAACCATTTTAGTCGTCTACAATTATTATTATTAGCCATATTCTGTCTGAAAGATTGTGAAATAATCTGTAAGCCACTGTATACAAACATTGTGCAATTTCCCCCAAGACTTTCGGCGTTATCAATTGCGCAATCATCAACAATCATACGTATTTTGATTTAGGCAAACATAAGTTTACATGACTAACTAAAATATGTAGTCACGTTTATCCAAATCTTTGATTATTACTTCTTCAAAGGATGACCACTGACCGCTCAACCTAAAGCACATTCATAACCATACCTACTTTAATTTTTCAGAGCCAGAATAAACAAATTCAAGTTTTGTGCCATCCAATAAAGAGCCATCCAGCCTAAAGCACACAGATAATAAACAAGAAGACATATCATAGTTTAAACAATGGGTAAAATAGCAACGTATATATTCTTCGACATACAGTCCAACGGCTATCCAGGACCATGTCACTGAGAAGTGCAAATTGCAGAAATATGTATGATAGCTGTTAAACGACTGCATATCGAGGCACGTGAAGAACAACCACGAACTCTCAACAAGTTCAAGATGTGCTTCAGACTTCGTTATGTTATTGCAGACATAGTGGCTTTACGCAGTGGATTGACCGAACCAGTTTTGAAAAACGAAGCCGAATTTAACGAAGATGTCTTCAATATTATCAACACCTTCATAAATTGTCAGGAAAAACCCGTGTGTATGATGGCCCATAATGCCTTTGAGTTTCACTTCCCATTACTCAAATATCACTTTCATCAATTGAAGGTTTCATTGCCAAATGATATTCTATGCACTGATTATAGTCTTTACGCCTTTTATGATATAATGAAACCAGAAAACAATAAAAGTACAATACATAATAAGCCTGGACGAACTGCTTATAAAAATGTCGTACGGACTAAATATTATGATGTAAAACCTAAGGAATCCTACAGATTATCAGATGTCTACAGCAGAGTAATAAACGGGGATCTTACACCATACAACTCAGAGAATCACTGTAAAATGATTATGAAATTAGCAATAGAGAAAAGTGACGAATTTGTCGCATGGGTTGAACGAAACCACTGCCTGTTCTCCGAGGTGCCCATAATGTATATGTAGATGACTTTATTCTAAATAGGATGTAATGCCTATGGAAAACATGAGCAATGTAAGTGCTTCCAAATTATTATTAATTAAATTGTGTTACCTATTTATGTTCTCTAATGTAGATATTTTCCAAAAATTGATTATAAACGTTATCATGAGATCCATTTTAACATACGAGCAGGTCTATATCTACCCAGCAGGTTTATATAGGAATCCTATTCTGACATAACACTAAAAATATTGGTAGTAAACTAAATGAAACCTACCCAAATAAAGTCTGAAGTAACCAGCTTACAGTTACATAGCTGACATAATGCATAACCGGCCTTAACAACCAGACTAACGTTATGTTAACGAGAGGACTAACCGTCTCGCGGTCACTAACCCACTTCCTTGTATAACGTTCTTAAATATTTTTAGATTTGCCTGCAAGGACACACTATTCTAAGGTAGGGCGAAACCATTGTCAGATCTGAACTGCCGCAGTCAAGAAGCGTTGGAGGACCACATGATGGTGGAAACGAGACGCTACAAGAGCGTCCCGCGACTTGCAGTCATGGCATAGACGCGATCTCACTATCCAGTCACGTTATTTTTTAAGTCTCAAATAGTATTTATTAGGTACCTAAATACAATTGTGTCATGACGTATTTGAATAGTAATATTCAAATTACCACAGCTACTTAATTATTCAACTACATTATGTTGCACATAAGTTAGTAAACTGCAATAAAGTATACTTATACTTAGTTTAAACTTTGTGAGGGAGAATGCAGGCAGACTAGAAATGGTACTTTCACCACCCATCCACCGGACTGGCCAGTTTCCAGCAGTAGGTTCAATCACTGTTTTATAAACATGCAATTTACAAAATATGTATTTGTATGTTAGGTACCTAATAAATAAAAAAAACATGTAATAATTACTGATAAAAACTGGGCTAAAAATGTTAACAAAACAAGACTTCACTCCGACTGTGAACAGAGGCATTTAAGTATTTTCCATATTTATATTGCTAAGCATTTCTTTTTTAAATTTTGACTAAGTATAACCACAGATTACTAAGTAGTTGTAGTGGTTAAGATCATCGTCAAAATAACTTTTATTTTTAATTTATTAAAATTAATTTACTTTTATAAATAGAAAGTTGAAGTGCAATAATATTTAAATAAATGATCTTTGCATAATGAATGTTGTTTTTTTTTTTAATTCGATTTGTTTCCAAAGTGGTTCCAACTGACGTGGTTGCAAATTCACATTCATTGAGGGAGTTCATAAGAGAATAGACAAGGGCGCACTTAAAGAGGTGTATAGGGAGTATATGTACATTTAAGTGGACTACATAAGAGTATACAATGGGGAGGAGAGATACATAGTAAGGGAGTAAGTATCGCATACCGCACTGAACATGGTGCGCCTAAAACGGTTAAAACTAATAAACCACGGTCACATAAACATCGTTAAGGAGTATTAAACCAATAAAGACTGAATAATTAACTACTTCACGAAGAATAGTAAGGGAATAAACACGATACATCCTGTATTGTGTAAATAAAAGTAAGTAAATTGCGCAAGAACTTTCGTTGTTATTTAATTCCGTACACTACCAGCGTAGTGACAATTTATTTTGATTTCTCTGAAAGTTGTTCCACTTTTAATGCATCGTCAGGTATCCATTTGGCGTTTAACGTAATGGCGAGGAGACAACAGCTGCATACACTGTCCCTTTCAACCGTTGGTAGCGTTAAGGGGTTAAGTAGGCTAACGATATACGCCTTTGTATTTATCAAAATACAACCATTAGTATGTAAAACGATAGCTTTTAGACACGGGAACTGAATAATGGTGATTATATGTGTATGTCGGTTATATAAGAGACTAAAGTATTCTAGTTTAATTCTTCAAGAATTGACTTAGGGGTCCACATTAAGAGTCTCCCCCAAAATTCCGGAAGAAAGTCTTGAAGCACATCAACATTTTTAGTTGTATGTGTACACTATAATACATTTTATAAATAAAGAGTTAAGAGCCAAATCATACAATCCGCCTATTAACTTCTCAGTCTGCGGGCTCTAAATATGACTTCCATCTTTCAGTGACTGGACAAGAAAAGAATGAAGTATGTTGATCTGTTAACAGCACAAAAGACGATGGTAAAGAAATAAGGGGTGATTGATCTTTCATAATAGACACTAATCTACTTGTACGACAGATACACTTTTACTTTCTCAAGGCAAAGTTTACTTACAGTAGTAATTGTTCGAAGTACAATGTATCATCTATTGTTATGCCATC
This sequence comes from Helicoverpa zea x Helicoverpa armigera, assembly GCA_033682625.1. Taxonomy (NCBI): domain Eukaryota; kingdom Metazoa; phylum Arthropoda; class Insecta; order Lepidoptera; family Noctuidae; genus Helicoverpa; species Helicoverpa zea x Helicoverpa armigera. The sequence continues at coordinate 4,802,171 of JAWIIS010000038.1, read as the reverse complement.
GATATAGTATTTTCTTGTATAAGCACTAAAGGTGTCATAATTGAAACAAAGATAATTTTTTTGGTTGGAACATGAATATAATGTAAGTTACTCCGAACATTTTTTGTAGTGCTTATCTCCTTGCATGCTAAGACATTTGTTCTTTGCAATGTTCCCCACGGTTTCACTAATGTTTACCTACGTGAGAAAACTGGATTAACAAATGACACATGCTATTTCCTAAAATTATTCCTATTTTTTCAGATGTTTAGATTTTAAACCGCTTGTTTCTTTATCTTCTTAGCGCTATGAAGTTAAATGGTTAAAGATTTTTTTATTCGATCTTTTGGAAATTTGTTCCTTGTGATTTTTTATGGAGAAGTTTTTTAGATATATATGTATGTAATTTTTTTGATATATTAAGTAAGTAATTTACTGAAACTAAAACTTTTGCAATTTTATGACAATTCCGATCAAGCAAGGGTTGTTTGGATAATGAAGAACATTTATTTAACAGACGATGCTCCTGCATTGTAACAGCTCAACATTCATTGATTCATACTTTGCGCATCATTGAATGATCAAGATTATGAAGACATTCACAATCAATGCGTTTGTGAACCAATTAAGAGACACAATTTCTCCACTGATTATACAAACATCGGCAGTAGAAAAATCCGTTTAATTGTAGCATGCGACTAAAAAGTGCATATCGTTATGAGATTGACTACTTATACGCGACATTGACAATGGACTTGACATGGCAAGGGTAAAGCCATGGTTTACTCTTTAAACTAATCCTTTACTTTTAAACCTCTTTTAAAAATAATTGCCGTAACTTTAAGTGTAATAAGGATTGAAAAATATTTACAAAAAACTGAAACAAGTTTGGCAGCTCTACAATCCAGCTTTTTTTAAACTGTAATATTAAAGATAATGGCAAATCCGATCTTCATCTTATTGGGGTTTCCCAAAACATCTAAGTAACGAGAATTGATAGTTTCGGAGACCTGTTTTTAACTACAGATGGATACAGTTACGTTTGTTGCAAGGAACCATTAACTGTATCATAGCAGTTTTGCTTTCTTTAAAATTAAATATTTTATCTATCAAGCTTTTGTACTTCTTTGTACGCTCCTTTGCAATCCATTGAAGTGGGTTTTCGGATCAGCGAAAGGATTAAAAAACTTTTCACTGAACTTTCCACGACTAAAAAAATTGGAGTTGGTGGCTATTTGTTTTAAGAGCTATCCTTGTTATTTTCAAATTTTTGAAATACTTAATAAAAATATGTGAAATAAATAAGTACTTGCCTAATTCTGTAGAAATAAATATTAAAAAAATAAAAAATCCACATTTTGTAATACACATTATCACATTCACTGCACACACAGTTTTTATTTTTTGAAAACAACTATCACCTCATTTGAGATTCCTTTTTGTAAAAAAAAAGTTAATTTATAAATGGAACGTTAACGCGCGCTGTCGGCGCAGCGGTATAGTGGCAACGATGCGAAAACAACACGCAGAGAAAAGTAAAATGCATGCCCACCTCTTGATCGCGATCTGCAGTGCAAAATGTTGACCCTGCCCCTGCTCGGTAGCCGGGGTACGTCTGTCTCATGTTCAAGGCTCTTTAATTTTCTTTCGGAGAACCTCACAAAAGTATGATAGAAAGTTAGTTGTAAAATAGCTGGTTTTATTAGGAGTGCCAGCGATTCTAATGGGCACCAGAATCTTATTTATTTGGATAGAGGACAGTGACAGATTAATAATCTTGATTAGGTTCCTAGATATGAAACTGCATTGCAAAATAGCTTCACATTCAAATATGAATTAGGTACATACATGACCCGTCATAAAATGAATTGCCCACGGATTGGCTTCTACCTAGCGCATAAGTTAATCCACAGCAAATGTAAAATTATTCTCATAGTGTTTTCAAGCATATTAAATCGTTTATTCCGCAAGGGGATACAAACACACATTTTGGTTTGTTTTAGAGACTAACACTACAATCTTTCCAAACAATAGTAGAGGTAAGTCGAGGTTACCTATCTGCAAATATTGGAACATTTACGCATAACGGACGTAACTCCTATAACTTTTCAAGGCGAACCTTCTGAACGCTCTATTATTTTATAAAAAAAATAAGTCGTATGATTGGATGGTATTAAATCAAAGGTGTGTTTTTTCTATCTTAACTACTTAACTGCGACATTAACATATCATCCATCTGGCACTATTTACAAAATAGAAAACTAAAAATTGTCTAAATAAAATTTCGAGAGAGAGAACTTCTCCGTCGATTTTTCATAATTCAGTAACGTCCAGTGACATCTAACGAATTTCTGTCGTACTATTTTGGTTTTCCTATTGACTGTATGTGATTGACCGCCAAGGCCGGACGCTTCAAAACAATAATATAAATCATCTAGAACTGTTATCTTTCTCTTTCTCCCTCTCTCTTCTCTATCTATACTTTCATTCAATGCTAAACACTGAAGCTCAACTACTTACATTTTTTTTTGTTACAGGGGACACAATATTTTTTTTACAATGCACTATTTATCTTTCTAACTTTTAATAATTTAATGAGGTCATGTTCCTACATAAAAGTTTGAATTAATTTGGTACAGTCGAAAATACATTAGCTAATCAACTTGTGGGTGCGTTGTTATACTGGGAATCAATAGCATTTGTGGGGAACATTTTTTTGTTTTGTTGTGTACTTAAAATAACTTACTTTTGTTAACACACACAGTACTTATTCGGTAAGTAGAGTAGGTATAATCTTTGTTAAAATTTTATTATGTTTGGCTTATTAGACAGTCACTTTATAAATCTAGCAGTTGTTTAGAGGTTAAGTATTTACCTACGTCTAAAAAAATTGTTATCCTCGTCAAAATAACAGCTGATTTAACATTCATTTGTTTTTGGTTAGGTTGATATGTAAATACGAGCTCAAAGTAAAATTCATGTTTAAAAAAAAATGTAGTGGTTTACCTTTGGCAGTGGATTAGGGTTTTTAATCATCATAACATCGTAATCATATTGTTATGGTAGGTTGCTATTGCTAAAGGTAATAATAGGTGGCTAAAGAGAGACAATTTTGAACACATTAGGTAATACTAGATATATTTACCACAGAAACTAATTTAGAATAGTGATTAACCGTCGGAAAACACGCTAGGAGTATAATTTATTCCATTCCAATAGATAAATCGCTGCCGTGGCCGACCACCGCCGCCATCATTGATGGTATTGCCAGAGTAAATAATATTATCACATGATAGGGAGAACCACATGTTTTCAGTTATCTTGTTGACTTTTGACTTTAGGTAGGCTTCTCACATTTATTGGTCAGCAGATTCAGTAGTATAAACACCGCTCTAAAACCCGGTCGTTTAAAATTGTAACTGAGAAATCTTTCGTACGTCTTTGGTTTCACGATTATTATTTTTTACGATAAAAAATAGATTATTTAAGTAAATGTCAAAGTTCTTTAGTCTTAAATGTTTAATTGGATAAAATAACTGTATAAACTTGATACTATTTCAACGGTAAGTTTGAAATATTTATTCACTCTTCAAAAACCAGGAATTAGAGATTTTTTTTTACCTTATGAATTTGCAGTCCACTGTAAAGTGGTATATTCTATCTCAAATCATACCTATTGTCAGGAAACCTAATTTTGGGTTAAGTGCGTCGTCGACATATTAGGTATGTTCTCGATTAAATGTAGGTTTTTAACAGACTTCAAAAAAAGAAGAGATTCTCAACATATATAAAAAATATATTAAAAACATTTCACGTAAGTTATCATTTAGCTTATAACTATTTATCTACTATAAGTCATAGTTTTTATAAATAACTAGGTTCCAGCAGTTTAACCCGCTGCAGATAGGTACACAAACATACACACACACATACCATCTTTTGCGTTTACATCAATAGTGCAATATTCACAATCAAAGAGGTGTGTGATGCACAATTACCTAAGTCAATATATAATATCTATTTGTTTCATTATTTTTCAAAAATATCTAGATCTATAAATAGAAAAGCATCTTTACCTTGAGACGTTACTTAAATCTGTATCGCGCTATCTTTATCTGTCATACATAAAACAGCAGGAAAATAATAATAATTTCATGATTCATCATAGGAGTAAACATAATATTGTTTTGATTATGATTCATCTACCAACTCTTACAGTTTCTTGTGAAATAGATGCAAATTTTAGTAAATAAAAACTACTGCCAAACTGAACTGTAGTCCAGTAACCCACATAGGTATATTAGCTAAGCGGTACACTGCTGCGCTCTACGTTCTGAGTGCATATAACTTGTAGAAAGTTGATCCTGATTAGTGTTCTTAAATTAATCGTAAATGTACGTATCACTTTTCTTCCTGAAATTCTTTCATGCATATGGATTTAGAACCTAAATGTAAAAAGAACACAATAGTAGCCCTATATCTTTCTTTACGCGTATGAGAATGTCGCTCCTATTTTATGGTTTGCACCAATCAAAAGGCATAACGTAGCCTTATCATTACAATATCTAGTAGTTAACTGTTTCATAATTGTTCAGACATATCTACGAGATAATTATAGAGTAGAGAGTCAATTATTTTTCAAGTGTTGAATACTTCAAAACAATGTTTTCAGCTAAGCGGCTTGGTTACTTAGACTTAGATATGGACCAAAAACACGAAACAGGTCAGACATTCAGTTTGCTATCTTATTTATTTGTATTATTTGTTTGAAAGCTAACTTTTTGTCCCATCTTACATGTTCATGTTTTAATCGTTTATGTGTTTATAGGTGTTCGGGTATATACGTTTGTAGGTAAACAAATCTTTGTTGTAAACTACAATTTGCACGGCTTCGCTTGTGAAGAAGTAAATAAATGGATGTTTTGTAATTTTAATGTTAAAATGGGGAACAAATACGCTTTCATTGATTTACTTCTCTGTGTTTTCACATCTTCATTGTCTTGTCTTATGTTTTAATCGTTTCATTGCTGATTCTGATGCATCGCCTTCTGGTATGTAATTTGCTACCCAAAACAATTTTTAGTAGATATTTATTTTCATAAGCAAAGAATCTATTTTAATAAGGTCTTAAATTTTTCACAGATGACGACGGAAAAAATCGTAAACGACAGTACAAGTAAGTACTATCGATAATGAAATTAAAATATCTATAAATGTAGATTGTTCTTTTTTACATAGGTAATTAATTATATTTTAGATGGTGGGAAAAGTTTTGCTTACGATGCCATCAAGAAGACTCAACGCCCTCATGGCAACCGTCATGGTGGTCGAAAGTTTTTCCTTTTCCATTTTTTTCAACCTACAGACAGTCGGCACAACAAATCTGCATTATAATGTTCTGTAAGTTTTATTTTCATGGGACTAACAAACACAATTACTTTTTATATTGCTCTCCCGCAGACTGAAATTATCCCTTCGATATTATTATACAAATCGGTTCAGTCATTTCGGAGCCTTTATTATACCTATTTATAGTATGATAATTCCAAAAGTATCTAGGCTCCAGATTGTAGAAACTGTTGTACTCACTGCACCTGATTGAATCGTTATCTACGTTTATCTAACTTATTCACATCAACAGTCAGGTCAACATAACACGAGGACCTTCATTCATTACATACAATAAATCGATATTTGCTCAAATCGTGCACAATATTGAAATAATAAGACTTCATGACATTCACGCTATTATTGTCTTTTATGTACCTACCTATACAGTTATATAAAAACAGGTATATAGATATAGTATATAGCTATTCATTTAATAATTCCATCATTGTTTTTGGTTACAGTTCTTCTCACATGGGGTATCCTGTATTCAGAACTCGGTGAATCTGTAGGTTTACAAGGCGAACTACTTAGCATGTCACTACTAGTCATCTCCGCGTACTTAATCGGCTGGGTGTGGTTGAAGATTACGACACTACCAGCACTTATAGGAATGCTTCTAACAGGAATAGCTTTCCAAAATCTTCAACTCGTGCATATGACAGATTCGTACAGAAAATTGAATCAAGATTTGAGGTAACCTGCGTCACTCTGCTCTTGCTTGATGCACATTTTCGGTGGCTTGACAATTGACAAACCTTTCAGAAAAATTGCGTTAGTGATAATACTTACCAGAGCTGGACTTGGTTTGGACGCAGGAGTTTTAAGGAAACACTACGCTGCTGTTCTCCAACTAGGTCTCCTGCCGTGGCTGGTAGAATGCGTATTAATTGCCGTCAGCACGCATTACCTGTTGTACTTACCATGGATTTGGGGTAAGCAGATTTATTTTTATACATGCTTCTCTTAATGGTTGTGATCATTGGAAGCGTATATTTGCTTCGTGTTGTTACACACATACATCTACTATAACTCGGCGTCTCAAATTGTTATTCTTTATTTTCAGGGTTCCTTCTAGGGTCAATGATAGCATCGGTATCTCCAGCAGTGGTGGTTCCATGTCTGTTTAGGCTAAGAGACGTTGGTTATGGCGTTGCCAAAGGAATACCAACAATTGTTGTAGCTGCGGCTGCTGTGGACGATTCCATTAGTGTGGCTATTTTCGCCATTATCCTAAACGCTATGTTCTCAACAGGATCTGCTACTTTCAATATTATTAAGGTACAGAATGAATCCTTATTCGTATTTTTTAATAGTTTGCAATGATAATTATTAAAAGAGTTTTTAAAAACTCCTGTCATGGTTTTCAGGGTCCAGTATCGATAGTTGCAGGTGTGGTCCTTGGATCCCTTTGGGGAGCCATGACTTCTGTTATTCCAGAAAAGGGGGACACTTACGTAGTCCCATTGCGATTCATGGCACTATTTCTAGGTGGCTTATTCTCATTGTTTATATCAAGCATGATTGGGTGGAGCGGTGCAGGTAAAAATGCATCATACTAGGTCGTTTTTCTATTACTAGTAATGCGGGGACTAACATTCATCAGCCTCTTGTTCATTTCAGGTCCTCTAGCAATAGTATCGTCTGGATTCGTAGCAGCATATTTCTGGGAAAAGCAGGGTTGGCCTGTAAACAAAAACCCAGTCAGCAACATTTTCAGAATTCTATGGATATTTTTTGAACCAATTTTATTTGCTTTCACCGGAGCTCAAATTACGGTAATACGCGACAGCTCAACGTCCTTGAAAGGTATCAGACTATCAGACTATATAAATTGTTTGTAATGGCTTATTAATTCCAACAGATAAGTGCCTTAGACCCACAAGTGATCAAGATGGCTGTTATTTGCTTAGTATCATGTTTAGTGCTGCGTGCCATTGCCACATTTTTTGTAAGCTTTGGCTGCGGTCTTAATAGTAAGGAGAAAATATTCATTGGTCTTACATGGACGGCGAAAGCTACTGTACAGGTAATAATATTATTATTTATTAGATATATGTAATATTAATTTCATATCTAGGGATATTTTGGTTAAAATGATGACCAAAATATAAAAAAAAAAAAAACAAAAATGATACGAAGATATTCATGTAATATTGGATAAATTTTCAGGCTGCGTTAGGGCCAGCTGCCTTAGATTTAGTTAACAGTGGCCAGACATCAGGAGCTGCCAAAGAAGACGAACTATATTATGCTAAAGCAATCCTCGCTGTCAGTGTTATAAGTGTGGTGATTTCAGCTCCTCTAGGAGCGTTACTCATTGCTCTTACGGGTCCTAAATTGCTTAGCAAGGATGCGCGTAAGTATCTTTACCATCAACTACTTTGTTTGACTGGTAACGAATATGCTTTTGGATTACGTATTTTTTTATTTCATACTTTCCAGCTGCCGAGGTGCAGAATGTTCAAGACGCTGAAAATCAGCAGTCAACACAAATTTGACGCTACTAGTAAAAAGTACGCTAAGTACGCGTACTCGTGTAAGCGTGCTTAAGCTCCGGTACTTCTGAGTATATAAACAAGAATAAACAAATTCTCCACTATCTTAACTTAGGAATGTTAAGTTCTTATCTCATAGATTAGATTTAAATGTTTAATTAGTAGGTACCTTAGGTTCATAAATATGGGTATAGTTTATAGGTATATGTTTAAATAATTAATATTATACATGTTATACATGCAATTATAGTCAGGACATAAATGTACAAAAAAGTACTTCAGTCATGTTACTTAACTAGAAAATAAATAAGCGTGAATTTAAATACAACAATTGAAAATGAAGGTGACTAGAAATATTACTATGGTACAATGAATTTTGTAACTCTAGATTTACATTATCTGTTTCAAACCTATGTCGGTGCTCTTCATAATAAAATAATAATAAAAAAGCTGAATTAAGTATATTTAAGGAAAAATCATTTTACCAATTTCTTGACGTATTTTATTTGTTATAACTTTTTCTTTCTTTCATTATTATCGTTATTAACTGTAGCCCAATAGGTATACAAAATATGAACTTATCTTGACATGAATAAAAACACATCCTTTTTTAATGGAAGTTGAAACATAGAATATGGCAACACTTCTTTGCGAAATGTCAAAAGCGACGAGTGTTTTCGATACTTTTTCTGCCGCCAGGCGGCGCTTCGTATGCGTCAGGTCCAAACAGCTGTCAAATAGTATGGAATTGTAGGTGCCGAACTTATTGTTTATTGAAATTCTGTTATATTGGAAGTGTTATTGATTTTATTATGGACTACGGTCAGAATAAGGTTTCCGAACTAAAAATTGTGCTAAGAGAGAGGGTGCAAAAGTCACTGGTATTCATAGTAAAGATAAGCACTTTGACAGTTACCTGGACCTGACGACTCGGTGCTGCCACCTCGTGGACGCCATTTTAGAAAACCCTCACTCCGTAGAAAAAATTCAATGTATGAAACGGGGCTAAATTTTAATGGCGACTATATTTGTCTCGCTTACTTCCTGTGTCATCTCTCTCTCACTGTCACTGTCATCCATCTTACGTACCTAGGTACTATTGTATTCTCTTTGTTGTCATCGAAGTTCGAACTGTTGTTATCAGCGGTACCGGTTATTAGAGCGAAGTGAATGCAATTACCATTTCTTGTTCTCTAAAGGTGTCTAAAACCATTATTTCTTGAAGTTTGTGGTGCCAGGACGATTTATTACGAAGTATGGCGTACAGGAAATGTGAAATTTGTGGATTGAGGTCGGAGCGCAAAGATGGCAAAAAACGCTTCTTTATGGCCAGATTTCCACTAGATGAATTGCGGTAAGTTAAAATTTCGTAATTTTACAGAGTTATGTTTCCATTTTCAGTCTTAAAACTCATTTTTTAGTTTAACAAATAAGTTGTTAAAAGTTTGAATCGGGGAAATAGCGTTGGGACTAGGGCTGCCATCTCGAATTTCGCCAAACCCGGACAAACATTAAAAAAACCCGGACATTTGGCGTAAATCGCATTTTTTCCCCCAACGAGTACGATTGTTTTTAAACAAAAAATACCTAATCTGTAATCCATTTACTACAATGGACAGCAAATAAACCGAGCCACCCGCTACTTTGGAATTCTAATTTTTCTCAAAAACTATAATACATACAAATATCAAAATTATACTTGCAGAAAGTACGTTTTATGAGGATTAAAACAAATGGAAACAAATTGGGATTGATCAATTCATTAAGCGTATATCAATCAATTTATCAAGAAGAGTCATTTTACAGCCGCGAAAACCATTGGCAATTACCCAGTGAAAACATAAATTTTGACAGAAAACAAAGGAAAAAATGAAAAATTATTTTTGTTCAGCATTGAGTGTTTCCTCCCCTTGCTCGAATAGCTGCTAGCATCCTCCTATTGATAGATCTAACAAGTCTGACGATGAAATCTTGTGGGATTGCGTCCCACTCCTCTTCGATAGCGATTTTCAGCTCTGGAAGCCTTATTGGAGCAGGTACTCTGGCACAAACCCGACGTTTCAGTTCATCCCAATAGTGCTCTATCGGATTCAAGTCCGTGCTACAAGCTGGCCACACCATTGTTCGAATGCCGACATCATGTAGATACTGGGTTACCACATGGGCAACCTGAGTAAGGTACCACATGGTCTGCGAGGACTTCAGGGATGTAGCGATGAGAAGTCAATCCACTTAAACTGCGTTGAGGCGACGATTTCATACAACACAAAGTTGGATATAACGATTGTCTGCTGCTAATGTAGCCCTAGGTCTGCTCATACCTGGGCTGCAATCGAATGCTGCAGTCTCCAAGTATCGTCTGTAAACTCTTTACACCGAAAATCTGCTGATTGGAAGTCGTCAAGTGACTTCACGTTGCCCAAGGTCTGCTCAAAGTAGTGTTACAGCTTGAGCTGCTTCCTGTGTGGTCGTATCCATTATTTACCAATAAACGAGCACAAAAATACACGCGTCTAAGCAAACGACGGATAAAAACTAAAGAAATGTGAAGAAATATGAAATTTCTCTCACTATAGAATAAAATAACGCTAAGCGCAAGCCCTAAACAAAACAGAGAAAATTGATAGCATTGTGTTTGCTGCTTGATAACATTGTGAATTGATGGTCCTTTTAATTAAATTTACAGTCATTTTAATCCCTAAGAAATGCTCTTTCTATAGGTATATTTTTGATATTTGTAAGTTTTATACTTTTTGAGAAAATCGGATTAGAGTGCCATAGTAGCGGGTGGCTCGGTTTGTTTGCTGTCCAGTGTATTAACATATACTTAAATTCAATGAGGTGCTTCCTTACATGAAAAGCGTCCGGGTTTTCCCCGGACTCTTCTTGAAACCCCGCCCGGACGGCCCCCGGACGGCCTCCAAACGAGGACAAATCTGGGGAAACCCGGACGGATGGCAGCCCTAGTTGGGACACAGTATACTAATCATTGTCGATATTTTTGCTTTCAGATGTAAAGAATGGGTGAAAATGGCAGGAAACGAGGATCTAGTTTATGTGCCCATTGAAAAACTCCATGAATTAAAATTTATCTGTGGAAAGCATTTTAAAGATAATGATTTTAATAAAAAAAGGACACAGCTCAAAAAATCTGCTATTCCGTCAATAAATCTTTCTTCTATGCCACTTTCGGACGCCATTCTGTCAGCATTTCCTTATTACCTCTTCAAAGAACAGCAACCTTTACAAGAAGGTTAGTAGTGTAATAATAAATTTATCATATACTAGCCGTTGCCCACGGCTTTGCCTGCATGAAAATTATAGCCTATGGATTATTGTGATGTATAATCTGTTTTTGCGTGAAATAGTAACAAAAGTCCATACATCCTCACATACTTTTGCATTTATACACATATACGCATTATACATATTTATACACATTTGTTTCCTCAATATGTTTTCCTTCACCTATTACAACTACCATTGTATCTATGTGTTCAACGCAAGACAGCTATATTATAATGTTAATTTTTGTAAATGACATTTAAATATTGCAATCAATTATTATTATTTATTTTTTTTACAATTTTATTTGATTGATTTGATTGTATCTGAATGCTGAAATTTTATTTTTGCAGATGAACCCTCAACATCTTCTGTTTCTGCACAAGTAGAAATTAGTACATTTGAAACAAATACATACCACAAGCAAAGCCAAGGTGAGCCTTTATTTCTTTATGGAGTTACTTCTAATATTACTAAAACTAATTCAACTAATTAAAACATCTATGGTTAGTAAAAGCTAAAATTGTCTCTTTACAGATGAACCTTCAACATCTACTTCTACTGCACAAGTACAAGCTACTACAGTTGATAATCAAATTGTTTATGAAGATGATGTTCCACCAGTGGAATATACCGTAAACATTATGACAAGTGAACAAGACATTTGTATGAAAGGTATGTGGTAACTTACAATCATAAAGGTATCTAGACTAATACTAATGTAATAAATATAAATAATAATATTAATTTATTGTATGAAAGTCGGTGGTCTTTTTAATGAGGGTTTTCTCAATTTTTTCTGCCACAGGGTGGCGCCACGTATGCGTCTGGTACAAACAGCTGTCAAATAGTATGGAATTGTAGGTGCCGAACTTATTGTTTATTGAAATTCTGTTATATTGGAAGTGGTATTGATTTTATAATGGACTACGGTCAGAATAAGGTTTCCGAACTAAAAATTGAGCTAAGAGAGAGGGTGCAAAAGTCACTGGTACTAAGGAAAAGCTTGTTGAAAAATTTGTTAACACAATATGATTTAGTTTTTTTTATTTACTCAACCGCAATAGTAAAACAATAATGCAGTGCTTTAATTATAAAATAAAAAAAAAAACACTAAAATCGTTCACTATTCATAGTAAAGATAAGCACTTTGACAGTTACCTGGACCTGACGACTCGGTGCTGCCACCTCGTGGACGCCATTTTAGAAAACCCTCATTTCCCAGAGAGCGTAGGTGAATCTAGATTATTTTGATTGAATGTATTTCTTTTTATTACTTGCAGTATAATCCTACCTTATAACTTCTATTGCCACTAAATTCTGAAATTGTCTTTTTACAGATGAACCCTCAACATCTTCTGTCCGAAAAAGGCGCAAAAGGACAAATAAAATGAGTAATGATCAAAATCTGTCTCCACGAAAGAAGAAACTTATGAAGAGGGTTGAACTTTTGAAATCAAAAATTAGAAAAGTTCAAGAAAAAGTAAAAATGTTTGATAACATTCAATCAAAAACTCTAAAGACAATGATGTTTTCGGCAATAAAAAATCAAAATCGCTCTTCTCAGGGCAAACGATGGTCCGATAATGAAAAAGCCCTAGCCATAGCCATGTACAAGAAATCGCCAAAGTTATATCGGTATTTAAGGCATGTGTTACCGTTACCTAGTCCAAGGACTTTACAAAATGTTCTTAGTAAAATGCCCATGAATCCTGGATTCAATAAATCAATAATAAAATTGATCACCTTGAAAGAAAGGTCAAGGTTTTCAAGATTTAGGAGAACACGGTCGATCGGGAGACTTAGCCGACAAGGCTTTAGTCTTTTTAGGGAAAGGGAGCAATCAAATGCGAACATAAATAAAATTGCTCAATTAACGAGTACAGCTAAGTAATAGTTGTAGGATTTCAGTTGCATTTGATTGCTCCCTTTCAGTAATTGCCATATTTATCTTTTCGAGGGTACAGTAGCCTTATTCGCAGCCAAGTTTGAATAAATTATATTTGATTAAAAACATTTTGTGTCAATCCTTTATTTTGTTCAATGTAACATTTACTTTGGATCAAGTAAAATATTTATTAGTACTTTTTTATTTTATTTTAAACTAGCTTCTGCCCGCGACTTCGTACGCGGATCCTGTCCCTTATGTCAGCGACTACGGGGTCAGCAAAATCAAAGATCTGAATCGTCTGATATTGAATTTTAAGGGCCCGTTGACTTGAAAACAACGGAATACGCATTAGAATCGTTCCATATATTTAATTTTTGTACTTTAACGGCAAAAGCACAGCAGACTAAACAAAACGCTGAGAACTGAACCGCAATAGACGCGACCATAGGGATAAAAGTGTGATTATATTATTACGTAAAAAAACATGAAATAGATGACAAAGTCGTGGTGACTTAGTGGAAGTTGTGGTGGTTTAGTGGGTAGAGAACCAATCTCTCAAGTATGAGCGTGCGTCTTTGATTCCAGGTCTGGCAAGTACCTGCCAATGCAACTTTTCTAAGTTCGTATGTAGGTACTTTCTACGTATATTTTGGATACCAATGACCGTTATTTGGAAGGCATGTTAAACTGTAGGTTCCGGCTGTCATTGAACATTCTTGGCAGTCGTTATGGGTAGTCAGACCAGTAGGTCTGACCAGTTTTACCAAGGGGTGTTGGGTTGAGCGGGTAACCGGGTTGTGGAGGTCAGATAGGCAGTCGCTCCTTGTAAAACACTGGTACTCAATTGCATCGTGACTGGAAGTCGACTCTAACATAATTGGGACAAAGGCTCTTGAGATAATAACGACAATAATAATGAGATATAAGCACCGCAGGACATCTGAGGCTGATGACGGGGAGTAGCTACCCCGCGGGGCTATATATCTACATATACTGAGTTCTCCAGGGAGAGTATACTGTCCCCCATCTCCGGCCGGTCGGAGTGAACCATGACGGGGGTAGGTCTCACGCCTCTGGCTTGGCTTGGCCGTCCAGAGTGGAGTCGCTAGAGCAGGGTTAGTAGCCCTGCTCGGAGGATAGGTGCCTCGTGGTAAGTGACCCACAGGGAGCGCGTAATCTGCGTTTAAAATCCGCCGAGGTATTCTCACACTTCAGCCGCTCATGTCCCTGTTGCCCTCTTGTTGCTATTCAGTGACTGATTCCCGGGGGCCCAGTAAGTGAGCTGGCGAAGTCTCCACCTGCAATTTTTACATGTATCTAATACATTGTCATCGGCAGGTGCCATAGTTCCCGTAGTTTCCCCATTCCTAGTCCATTAGCATCCCATCACAATAGCCCAAGTAGTTTCCACAGTTAGCAAAACCGGGGACTGTCTTTTTTTTAACGACGTCCACCGGGGATTGTCCTTGGGTTCATTTCTATAGTGTATAAAGGGATAATCGTCGGTTTTGTGTCACCATACCTATTTCATAACATTCGTTTCTATGCATTTCAAGTGTAGTATTGCTCTTGAAGTTCCACATCAGGTGTATATACGTCGATGTATATACGTCAATAGAGAGTGCTTATCAGATTGAACCACTTTTGCAAAAACGTCATATCTTTATATGCTATAGTCTAGCTGGGCTCCTGGGGTTCCACATCAGGTGTTTTACATCTTCAATTTTTATAAGTCAACAGAGAGTGCTTATCAGATTGAACAACTTTTGCTAAAACGTCACACCTCTGTATGCTATAGTCTAGCTGGGCCCCTGGAGTTCCACATCAGGTGTTTTAGATCTTCAATTTGTATAAGTCAATAGAAAGTGCTTATCAAGTTGAACAACTTTTGCTAAAACTTCATACCTGTATATGGTACAGAGAAGCTGGGCTCTTGGGGTTCCACATCAGGTGTTCCAGATCTTAAAATTTATTATCTCAGCTGAAAATGCTCATCACATGAAATAATTTTTGCTATGGCACCATTTTTGTATCTCTTATAGTTTTGTTGGTCTGTTGGTGTTCTGCATCAGGTCTTCAAGTTACGAAGATAAATTATAGCCTATATGTTGACCAGGCTTAATGCTGATACAACAAAGAAAAAATCATTGAAATCCGTCCAGTAGTTCCGAAGATTAGCGTGTACAAACAAACAGACATACAGACATACAGACATACAGACAGAATTTTTTTTTTGGATTTGTGCTCCATTACTGTTTCTAAACCCCACCCAATTATTATCTTTTTAATATATTCAATGTACAGACACAGTTTTTTTACAGATTTATTATATGTATAGACTAGATTGACCGTCGTGAAACCGTCAATGACAGCGGCATAGTCATTGGCGGTTTCGCGACGGCAATAAATAAATTTCCTTTCTGTCGATGGGTTTGTAGTGTGCGTTCGCGCAGCGGAATGTTGTTGAATTTAAAGATTTTAATTACGCAGATAATTAGTGTAAGACGTCCTATAATTGTGTATGGTAAATAAAAATTTGTGTATGCAGCCATTGTGGAGAAATTCACCAAAAACAGATTCCGCTGGGCGAACGTTGGCGAACGTTGTCCTGGCGGAACTTTTTTTAATCCATAGACTTTAGAAGAAAAGAGATGTGTCCGAAAATTAGTGTGTATTTGTGTATAATTGATTATGTATGAATGAAATCAGTGCATGCATAAACTTCGGAGAAATTCAAGTTTCCGCTACGCGAACGTTTGGCCATTAGCTAGTTTTCATATAAAGCGCTTACATAGAGAGCTGTAGATTTTTACATACGTTGTTTTGAATTTGTTTATATTTGTTTAAAAAACAGATTTAGAAAAAGTCGTAGGGTTTAAAAGATAAAAATATAAACGTAAAATACACTTATTAGGTCTTAGTTCTTAAAGTATGCAGTTTGGGGTCTAGATTTTCACGTTTACACAAACCTTGTAAGTGTCTCCAACATGTTGCCAAGTATCAATGATGTTCCGTTAGTAATTAAAAAGTTACAGGATATTTTACCATGAACAGATCACTGTTTACAAAGCAGTCGAATATCACGACGTTCTAAAGGAATTGCATGGTAAAATGTATGCCAATAATTAGTTTAATCATTCAACTATTCACTTGCAAAATTTCATGTCATTCAATTCAGTAATTAAAGAAAGACAATTATAATACTGACGGAGCATCGAAACCCTACATAATCCGACCAAGTTCGGATAGCTACAAAAAAGCGGCCGTGCCATATGTCTAAGCAACGTTCTTAACTTGGAAGGTTAGTATATTTATTAATATGGTACAGTTGCGTACACAAGCGTTAGGAAAAAATAAAACAATTGCATTTCTTGAATGAAAAATATTTTTTAAATAATAATGCCACTATCTACGACATTTTAGTTAAAATACGTAACGTATATTAACGTTATTTTTAATCACGTAGTCAAGTAATTTATGTAAGTAATAATAATAAAAATATTTTTGTACACGGATATTTAAATAGAGAAGTACTTGTTAATTGAAGATTTATTTCTATCGTAGATAGTGGCATTATTATTAAAAAAATATTTTTCAATCAAGAAATACAATTGTTTATTTTTTCCTAACGCTTGTGTACGCAACTGTACCATATTAATAAATACTAACCTACCAAGTTAAGAACGTTGCTTAGACAATGGCACGGCCGCTTTTTTGTAGCTATCCGAACTTGGTCGGATTATGTTGGGTTTCGATGCTCCGTCAGTATTATAATTGTCTTTCTTTAATTACTGAATTTAATGACATGAAATTTTGCAAGTGAATAGTTGAACGATTAAACTAATTATTGGCATACATTTTACCATGCAATTCCTTTAGAACGTCGTGATATTCGACTGTTTTGTAAACAGTGATCTGTTCATGCTAAAATATCCTATAACTTTTTAATTACTAACGGAACATCATTGATACTTGGCAACATGTTGGAGACACTTACAAGGTTTGTGTAAACGTGAAAATCTAGACCCCAAACTGCATACTTTAAGAACTAAGACCTAATAAGTGTATTTTACGTTTATATTTTTATCTTTTAAACCCTACGACTTTTTCTAAATCTGTTTTTTAAACAAATATAAACAAATTCAAAACAACGTATGTAAAAATCTACAGCTCTCTATGTAAGCGCTTTATATGAAAACTAGCTAATGGCCAAACGTTCGCGTAGCGGAAACTTGAATTTCTCCGAAGTTTATGCATGCACTGATTTCATTCATACATAATCAATTATACACAAATACACACTAATTTTCGGACACATCTCTTTTCTTCTAAAGTCTATGGATTAAAAAAAGTTCCGCCAGGACAACGTTCGCCAACGTTCGCCCAGCGGAATCTGTTTTTGGTGAATTTCTCCACAATGGCTGCATACACAAATTTTTATTTACCATACACAATTATAGGACGTCTTAAGCTTTGGTTTCCTAGGAAAGCGGTGCCGCCATATAGCGGCCGTAATACAGCGGTGAATAACGTCACCAGAACGTTGTCTATGTAAACAAAATGGGGCGGTTTCCTAGAGAGCGGTAACTGACGCCGTAACTTCAAAAAGCGGTGCCGCCATTTGCATGACGGCCGTCTTGACGGTGTCAGATAGTTTGGTGAACGTTTTATTGAAAGCGGTGATGCTTTTTTAATACGTATTTGTGTTTTTTTTTCTGAACAACGTCAAAAATTTGTTCCAACTCTTGGAGCGAGGACGACGAAATTTTAATAGATTTCGTTCGTAACCACGAAGCAATATATAATATAAAAAGTAAAGATTATAGAAAAAGTCAACTAAAACAGAATTGGTGTCGTGAAATTTGAGAAATATTAAATAAAACAGGTTATTAAATATAATACAACTAACAAAAAGTTTATGACGGTGCGTTAAAACGGCCGTGGAACTTTCCACACGTCATCACCGTAAAGACGACCGTCTATTTGCGTCTGTAATATTACGGCCGCTATATGACGGCACCGCTTTCCTAGGAAACCCAAGCTTTACACTAATTATCTGCATAATTAAAATCTTTAAATTCAACAACATTCCGCTGCGCGAACGCACACGGGTTTGTAGGTAAGTAGAGTTCCTGCAAACTGCCCAACACTATGGTTCTAAGTAGGAGATTATCGATATCTAGAGTTCCTGCAAACTGCACAACACTATTGTTTTAACTTTATGTTGGTAGCACTGTTATGCACTATTGATAAGGTTGTTAAGTTGGCTATTCTAGGTTAGCCTTATTTTGACGGTTCATAAGTTTATTTCTATCTATGGAAGTCCCGTCTCTTCTTACGTAGTATTGTATACTCTTTGGTCAAAACAAACAAACAAACCGATTGGGGCTGTGTTGTTCATTAAAGTTACGAACTAAAAGTTTTAGAAACTTTTGTTTATAATTTAATGGATTTGGTTTATAAATAGAATCTTTTTGTAAGATGTCTGTGGTCGTTATTGCTGTTGCAACAGAAAGTGGCGTGCCCATATTTTCAAGAAAACGCGGTAATAATGAAAGTGTAAGTAAACTACAAATATTGAATAAAAAGTTTTTGTCTGAGATTATATATTAGATTTGTTGAATAAAATTGTAACTTTACTTCATTATCTAATATCTTTGTTTCAAAAAGTCCTTATTAAATTAATATTGTTATCAAATACAAGATAGTTAAAATACTGGATTATTTCCCAAACTTTTAGGTCCAATTTTCTACCATTGCTTCCCTCCACGGCATTAATATGTTCAGTAAATGCCACAACTTATCTATGATCAACACGCAAGTCGACAATGGAGCTATTTTGTGGAAGGAATATTGTAAAAGGTATTTATTATTTACTGTTTTTGCACTCAAACTTTTGACTTTGAAGAAACTACTTCTGCACCTGGATAAGAAGCCTTAACTATCTCTGTGCCAAATTCCATCACATTCAGTTCATGAGTTTCATATGGCTTACTTTCTTTGATAAAACTAAGTAAATTCCCGCAACAAGGCACCTGTTTTAGGTACCTATATAGATTTATTACACCTTTTCCCATGAAGCACTATCTATACATATATTAATGAAAATCAGTGAAGTATTTTTTTACTTTATCACCGACAGACTGCTGTGGCTTCCAACCACTTAAGACAAAAGGGTATTCCCTGAGCTGATCTAAGAATTATGTATGGATTACATAAATTACCTGCCATAACTTATTTCTATAACTTTTCAGTGTAACATTAATTGGCATTGCAACTGGTGGACTGGAATGTGATTTGGAACTGCTCTTGTCTTGTGTCCACGATGCCATGGTGTTCTGCATTGGAAAGAAGGATCTAGAAGCTCTAAAGAACATTGATCAAATCAAAAGGGATTTGAGACAGTGCTATCTGATATTGGATTATTTGTTGGAGTCTTTAGATCCTAACGCACTGTCTAGTCCGCTGCCAACGTTGGTTCTGGATTTGATACAAAGTATTTTGTGTCCACAAACACAGCAACTACAGGTTTATAAACTCGAAATTCTGTTTAAAATATTTTTTTTATCCTTCCAAAGGAGTAAATTGTTAAAAGATCTTTTCAAATGCTTGTTAATAGTACAAGAAATAATTTTAAAGATATTTATTTTGTTTTAGCAAGCTTTAGACCACTATGCAGAAAGCGTAACAGGCAGATGGGCCTGTCTAATCATTCATGGGCACTTGGTTGCAACTAGTTCCGACTTCTGCGAGCTTGACCCGAGAGAGGCTCGGTTAATGCTGTTGCTTGCTGCAGCTCAGGATGGTGCACCACTGAGAGATACTCCTGTATATTTACCGCAAATGAGTCCTAATGTAAGTCAATAAAAATGCAAATACTCGAATACAGAGCTATATTACAGTAAGGTTTACATAATGGATAAAATATTGAGTACCAATTACTTGTACTCTTTGAAAAATATAAATACATCATCAATATAATTTTTCAGATAGCTTTCAGAGCTGTCACATGTAAACTTTTGGCAGATGTTTACATTTTGGTAGTATGTGGGGCAACTCCCGCTTTATCACAGATTGATGAAATAGTCTTGCAATGCTGGGAGGGTTATGCATCAATTATCAAAGAAGCTAAACTTGGATACCCAAGAAATTTTCCTATGAGTTTAACTTTCGAGCCATGCGTTTTAGGGTACGTATTTTTTTTCTAATTTTAAGATGATGCTAAATAAACTAGATGAATCCTTTGATACCATTTTGAATCACTAACTTCCTTTGTTTTAGGGTACTTGTAATCAATATAAATAAGCGACGCTGTGTATTTTCACGGCACCTACACCCATCTAATCAGAAAGGTCGAGGTATGTCGGGAGCTCATAGAATGGACATATTGAGGACTTTTTACGTGACTTCGGCCAGAGATTTAGCACCTGAGTTGAAACTCAAAGATGATATAGGTACTATTCTAACTTTTGAATATTTTAAGTTGAAGCCAGTTTATATTTTTTAATCATTTCATTTAATTACAGGGATAAAGGAGGACATAGGAAATATGTGTGAAACATATTGGTGCTCTGAATATCACAAATGCCATGCACAGCGATCTGGCAACATTTTGTGTTGCACTCTTTATGCATCAAATGTACAAATGCACACAATCAGGTAAGAAGTTGTTCTAAGGGAAAATTTTGATTACATATGTGTATACATAAGCTGACAATCAATTTTAATCATGTTTCAGATTAATAACGAATCAAATACTTCAAGATTTAAGTACCAACAAAGATGTTTATTGGTGAAACCAATTGAATGTTGTGTTGGATGAAGACTGAAATTATGTTTAAGCGTGTACAAGTATAACTTGTGCGATGTATGAACTAAGGTTATTTTAGCTGATAAAATTATATTAATTACATATTCAATGTGGCAATATATGAAATCAATAAATAAAAGACTTAAATATGAATACTTCCGCTTTTAATACCAGAACATTCAAATTTTACATGTACTACGCCGATGGTACTAAATGATATATTTCCTTGTAAGTCTCTAAAAAGGCAATGTATTTATCACTGAATATACTCTTTCGTCTAAGCTTAAAACTGTTTAAAATCCCGTTTGGTCACCACATCTATTTCCCAACTTAAAATTAACACAAAATAATAATAATACAATACAATGACTGCTATAATAATTAATTTACAGCTCATTTCTCTTTCTCAGTATGTATGTGTTCACATAATGGATAAATGGAACACAGGTCACTATACTAAATTCATGATTTAACATTACAAAATACTGATTTATAAACTACTGATTTAATATAATTTATCTCATCATTGAAAAAACATCAAGTGATTGGTGTCAAGGTATTGTATATTGCTTTGGTTGTAATTTCAAGATTGGGGCAGGGTTATATCATATACACAAATATATTATGTAGACAACACATATCTATTTATAACTCTTATAAAAATATACAGTAGCAGTGTGTATAATTACTATACATATAAGAAGTTCGCGGAGCTTTCTCAGATAAAGGCTATATTATTCCACCCAGTAAAATAATCAGTTTTCTTATTAATTTCAATTAAATCATAATCAATTATTTTCAACAAAGTTTGCCTGGAAAGCTTAAAAATACATTACGGCAAGCATTGCTTAATTTGAATAGTATCCAACAGTGTGGTTCTTTCTGAGATCATTTTATTTGCACACAACACATCAAAAAGTGGATCATAATTTAAAATTATTCACTGTCAGTAAAAAACTGAAACCGAATACATATTTATTATCTTTCAAATCAGTGCTATCCACGTGCTCTTGTATCTAAGACAAAGGAGATTGGGCAAGAATGTATCGCACCCTTAGAATGAAAGTGACTTAACTCAAAATTCCTGTAATACTCGTTTTTACAATAAACTGACCTTAAAAAGCATAATCTATAACCCTGTAAATAAAAAGAGACCTATTTCTAACTATAACAGAGACTACGCTTATTTCGGTCTCTTTAACTCGTTCCGCTATTCGTTTACGCATATTGTGTGAAAGAGCCAGAACTAGTATTACGTCAGATGCGCTTGCGAGTGAACATGTAAAACATCGGCGAATCTCAAAAAGTGTCCGTTTATTGCGAATACTGCCAAGGTAAGTTACACAATATTTTTTGTCATAAAGTGACATTTTGATTAATACGTCTTTATAGAACAAAATATGTAGGTAGTATTCAGTGACCTTTTAAGGATTAGGTCTATTTAGTAAAAAAAAATTATAAAAGACAAACGACACTTATAATAATAGGTCTATCTATGACTAAAGGCATATTCATTATTTTTGTTATTCTTAATATTGAACCTGTTTATTACTAAAATTAAAAAGTTTAAGTTGTAACTTTTTTGGAATATGCCCCTATAATATTAAAGTTGTGTGGTATGTTAAGATATTTAGGTACACAGAGCCACACATCAGTGTATTCAGATCTGTGAATTTCTACAATTTATTGATCGATTCTCAACTTAATTTCCAACACGTTATGATAAGATTTTATTAATCTGATGTGGCTTTTTTCCTACACCGTTTTACCGCACTCCAACCCGTATGCATCCGACAGGACACCCGCCCATTTAACATAATTGTATTGGTTTTTATACCAATACTTTAGCATCCTAATGATATCGCTTGGGAAGTCCTTGATATTTTCTCCATTTTCACCACAATTTTCTCCATAGGCAGTCGTAAGATACGAGGTCGAAAGCCTTGGAAAGGTCCAGAAAACATGCATATACAGGTGTTTTCCTACTTGTATAGTATTGAACAGTCTGTTTGAGGCATAGTACAGCTGTTTCCGTGGATAAGATTGGCTTAAAACCAAACTGGGCAACGTTAAGTATTAAGTACTTATCCAGCTGCTGGTCAATCATACTGTCAATCAGACAACACCTTTGCAATGATGGTAGCCAGGGATATAGGCCTGTAGTTGCTCTTTTCACTCGCATCTCCAGTTTTATTCTTAACAATAGGCACAACAATAGTTTTAAGTAAATCCGCTGGAAGATACCAGTGACTCAGGCACAAGCTAAAAAACATTGCTAGCACTCGCGGTAAGTGCTTACCAGCATGCAGCAAATGCTCTATACTTAGGCTGTCATGACCCGGCGACTTGCCTCTCTTTAAGTTGCATATGACAGTAGCTACCTCCCTGGCCGTAAACCTAATAGGCATGTCTTCAGACCCCCCCACCACCTCAGGCCCACCAGACGACGTACCCAGGGGAGACCCAACCCTAAAGGTTCTACTAAGTAGGTTGGCGATATCACCAGGATCACTAAGGCCATCAATACTCACAGGCAGACCCGACCTTTGATTCAACCTGTTCGTGGCTTTCCAAAAACTACCAAAATTCTTTGCGTCATGATGACTTGCAATGATGTCCATTTTTATTTGGTCTTTATTATTTTGGCACCATTTCAATTTACTTTTAAAAACCTTTCTACTTTCCACCATTTTTTCATATAAATCACCATTTTTCGGTCTACCAAACAACGTCCAGGTTTGAAAATCCGAGCCTGTCTGTGTGCGTCCTTCACATGCTTATTCCAGCCCGTTATGTAATTCTTTTTGCGCTGTAATCCGTTCCTACAGTTACTTGCGATTGCACCTTCACAGAGTATACGCACAATTTCCGCATAAATATTGTCTAAAATAGTTTCATGTTCCTTAATTCTACATCTAGTTTTACTACATTCAGTAAATTCTAAGGGAAAGTCTACATTTTTCAAGCTATATAACTCAGTCTGATGCAAAGCTCTGTCACCCCATGTTACTTTGTTACATTTAGGTGCAACTTTTGGCCTTAATAACTTAAGATCACACTTCATAATTAGAGGTAAATGGTCCGACCAAGACACGTCATAGAGCACACTAGCGTCTCTAACAGTGTTCCACGCCGCGTCTGTCACTACGCAGTGGTCTAACCAACTAGTAGAACCATCCTAACTAGCACACTAGTGGAAATAGCAGCCTATTTGGCAACTATTAGCTGTACAGTAGTGCTTTAGGGGTTCCGAAAGTATCTTTAAGTTCTACTATTGCTTCCATAGCTGCTCATAGCTGCTCATAGCTGCTCATAGCTGTAAATATCATTAAAGGCAGCAGAAACTGAACCAAATGTCACTCTGGGTTTTACAAGAGATCATTCTACAACCCATTTGCAGCCTACATCTTTAAAAAAGAGTTCAAACAATTATGTTAAAGGTTAAAGCTGCTAAAAAGTTTCTATTGCCGCTGATGTACGCGTTAGAACTGCATAAAGACTCTAATTGTAGACTTTTTAACGGAACTGTTCAAAAGATATATTTATCACTTTTCTGCTACTAAAGGTTTCATTGCAGAAGTGATTTGTTATTTTGTGCAGACTTAAGTAGGAATTTGATCCTCTGTTCTACTTATAGCCACATCAAGGCTCCACAATAGAAGCAGGAGGTTAATAGACATTGCCTGCTCATTTGGATACATTCTGTTATTTTATTCACAAACACAAGCAAAGGTCCCGTAGATTTTGTTTTCTCAATTACTGATAACGAATCAGTTACTTGAATAAATGTTATTTAGACTGAAATAAATAAATACATTCAGATTTTTATAACATTGCATTTTAATTTAATACCCCTATGTCCAAATAACTTTCATTATGACAGTGTCTTATTATTTATTGTGTCTACGGAATTATTTCCAATATGTGTCATAAACAGACTTAATTCTTAAAAAAACATAGAATGGCAAACATAATTTTGAAATAAAGTGACTTAATTTGACACTACTTTATATTTTATGTTAAAATATATATATAAAAAATACTATAAACATAAATTTGCATTGTCATTGTGATCTCAAAAGGCTAATCCACAAATCTGGTAAAAATCAATAGTGAGCCATTAAATACGGAAGAGATATATTAAGATGTATTCAGTAACATAATTTTTTGATGACGATTTTGCTCATTTCCCACAAATTGCATTTTTTGGATTCGGTCACTTTCATTCTAAGGGTGCGGTATGAAGTTTGGTCCAAATGTCCACCACGAATGAGACCTATATACTTAAATAGTCCACTTAATTTAGAGTAACTTTTACTAAGAAAGTAAAAAATGCCAAAAAAAAAAAGTTATAGCCAAAAATGTATTCTTAATTTTCAGTAGTTTTTGTATGTTATCATTATTATTTTTTATTTTATTCCACTTCCATTTCTGCACTTTATCTAAAACTAAGATGAGTAAGACACATTTGAATTTAAACAGCCCATATTTTTATGGCCGATGGATGTACGAATCATAACCAATTGAGGCGCCAGAAGTGCTTGAATATAGGTACTCAGCGGTGCCTGAATCTAAGAAAGTTCGATGTAACTGGTGGTGTATTTTCTCTAATAATGAACAATTCTATTTTGTCAGAAGTTACAGAAAGTACGAAAATCGAACACAATCACGAAAAGTAATTGAAAAAATATATAAAATGTTTTATTTGATTTTGCTATAACTTTTTTCTGGCATTATATTTTTTTTTACTTTCATAACAAAAACTGTTCTATATTTAACGGGCTATCTAGCCATATAGGTCTCGTTCGTGGTGGACATTTGGACCGGAATCGCCCATTGTCCTTTATTTTTACATTAAAATAACGGTTGAGACAGCATATAAATGACAGATTTTGGACATATCATTAATTGATACAGGTATGCAGTTACTGTAAACTAGAAAGACATGATGATTTTGTCATAATTATATTCGAGATGATTAATTATTTCGAATGTCCTACGTATATTCAAAAGTCTGATAATATACGAACATTTTCTTAGTCATAATAACTTGGTCCAATAAGGACTGCATTGCAGGAATCATATAATTGTTTGATAACTTAGAACCAGACAAAATATTTTCCCCCATGCTAAAACAAGTTCAGTGAAATTACAAACCCACTCACGCTTTATAAATGAATATTATCAAGAATTATAAAAAAAAATACGTAGTGACGAATATAAAGGAAAACTCGTCATACACACACAAAGCTGATATCAAACATTAGTGACTGCCCAAAATATGTTTACAAAAAAATATCAACCATTATGCAATACCAAAATATAGGCGGGAGAGTAGATTCATGTACTTACTATTTCTATTTTATAAATATATAGTTGAATCCGTGTGTAAAGGTTTACTTGATAGTGTTGCTATCCGGATTCTACCGACCAGAAGTTTTAAAAGCTACATCGCTGCACGTTTGTAAAATGCTCATCAAGAAAAAAAGTTGAAAGTTGAGTAAAACGAGAAAAATACTTATTATAATATACGTTGTAGTACAAATTTCGATGATTCTGAAAACTTTTGTCATATGTTTAATTTAAATATTTGATAATTTACGATTAGCAATCATTATAGTTGTTTACATTTCAATTCGTAGTCCAATAATAATTCATGACGATTGTGATTTTAAACAAGACTTATCCATAAAATTAAATTAATTTATAGACTATCACTTTCTTATAAATGTGTGATGTTTGAAAATTATTGTTAAAGTCTTATGTGATTCAAAATTGTGACAATTGTTGACTCACGGTCTATAAGGCTAATTTTTCTACCTATGATCGACATTCATACACTCAGACGCTCTAATCAGCCAATTTAGCAACCAAATGTGTAAACAAAATTGATTACATAAATTATTACACAAGACCAACGACCCGATGGGAATAACCCATTACAAACGTGGAGTGAGGGAGCTTATTCAAATAAACACTATTTAAAACTACTTAGCAATCTACATTGAGGTTGTTTTATTTTACATTTCAACTGTTGTATCAAATCGAAGATTTTTAACGACGGACCTACTTTCATTTCTAATAATTCGATGATTTCGTCTTTTGTTAACTGGAGCATCATGGGGCCTGTTATATTGGTGAAGTTAATACAATAAGGTTGGCAATCATTGACGGTCAGGAACTTTGCTACATCTGCTGTCGACCAGTTTTCAGGGTCAACAGAATTGAGGACATCTAAGGGCACGGAGGTATTGACTAGTCTAGGTATCACCTTGTCGGTGTCCGAATCTTCCATGGAAACTACGGGAGAAAGCTGCGCTAAGTTCTGGCTTGAATCTTGAGATATATCTGTAAGAGTATTCTGAAAAGAAAAAAAGTATTGACTATTAGTTATTGAAAATACTTATACAATTGATGCTTGCTATATGAAATAGAGGGCCATTTATAAGCAGATCTTGATGTATGTGTGTAAAAATATTCCAATTGTTCATAAACACCTCAACATGGAGACTATTGGTTCTAAAATTCTGATGATAATCAAACTCACAGGACTATCAGGCTTTGCCTCTGTAGGGATCCGTTCCTCAGATGGTTCAGAACTATCCTTGGACTCAGCATCAACATCCATTTTCGTAGGCGTCGATACAGTTTCGGCACGCGGTTCTGCGTCGGCTGAAACTTCAGACACGCTAGTAGGAGGAGAAAGACTCTTCGTATCACCCATGTCGGAGTTTTGTGAACTATCTTCTGTAGTGTTAGGCGGTTGTGATGTTACTTTTGAGCCTGAAATTGAGAGAGCAAATGTTTACTTCAACAAAAGTAATGGTTCGAAAAACACGTTAGTACGAGGTATGAAAAAAATATATATAAAATTTGGACAAGAAAACTCTGAGTAGTGGTGAGGCTAGACAGTCTACATGGCGCAACTGCCTACCTGAATCAATCTATTACTCAGAAAAGGAAAACCGTCTATATATTTTTGCTAATGGTGACCACAACTTATCTACCATATGCACTAAACATGGGCTATGTTTTATCGAGGTACAATACACGAAGTGAAACCCTCGGAACGCGGGTGAAACCGCGTGAATAGCAAGCGTTTCATAATTATAATGCAGGTACCTTGTTGCTTCCGTCGTCGTCTCGGTTGCTTAGGTGGGTGTTTGCGCGGCGGCCTCGGTGGTGGTTGCAGGGGCCCTTCTAGCCGATGTCCTACCGCGCGGCACCAACCCACTGGGTACACGTCAGTACTATGTGCCCACAGCCATTGGTCGTATTCCATACCCCAGCCGTCGAAGTGGACCTTAAATAATGGAACAATAGTAATATTTTGAGTGCAATGCTGATAGATGAGGAATATGAAGATCAGGGTTTTTTTGGCGTTCATTGGACGAACGCATACTCAAATTTATGACATTAGTGCAAATTAAATCGAAATCCGATCAGCAGTTTACAGTAGGAGACGGATGCGGCGAAAGACTGTGTTTTAAGTCATGGTTTGATTATCTTTATTTCCAATGTTATAAAAGAAGAAATTCTATTAAACACCAACCTTAAGTAAATCAGCAACAACTCTAGCAACAGTGGCCACACAAACAAGCCTGGGGTCCATGAGATCGGCGCATTCTAACCGCATGCCCGCCACGAAGCCGTGCGAGACCACGTGACCTCGCGCCGCGAACAACGACCGGTCAGCCGCCTGACCACCGCACACTGAGAGATATTGCTCCCAACTGAACTCCTCCATTGTAATACTGAAAGAAAATTAGAACAAATTATATAGAACTGCAGAATTAAATTAACTATGGATGCCTTTTAATGAATCAATGGTAATATAGAGATGTGATCTCAATTTCGTCATTTTCATATTGAGATTTCAATTATTACAAGAAGAAAAAAGTTTTTCTTTATAAATAAACACCAGTTCTTTCTGGTTTTATCACGATGAAAAAATAACAGTGGATACTCACCCAGCAGGAGGCACAAGTGGAATATTGTTAGCCAATGCAAAGCCAACAGGAAATATGCACGGCGATCTCTGATGATAGCAAAACCAGTCGGCGCCAGACGCATCTGCCGGATAGCAGTCTATCCTGATCATCATGTATCCTTCATTCAATATCTGCATCACAGTTGCGGCACAAACGGCTGACAAGTTGAGAGGATCTATGGCTTCAAGCTTCATCCCCTCTGAGAACAATGGAGGTTCATTGCTCGGATATTTATAAAACATTTCTGGTGTTGAGTCATTTGGTATGAGCCGTCCCGCAGCTACTCTTTGGCAGTAACTCTGAGGAGCGTCTAATGGATGTCCAATTCTAAAAGCCCAGCCAACAGGATGTATGAGCGGCGAGTCTTCATGACACCAAAAGCCATTGTCTTCTGGCGAACTATCATAATATTTTACATGTAAACGTTTTCCTACAATTTCGCACACAGTAGCTACCTAGAAAGAAAAAAATATTTTACTAAACAGCATAAGAAATAAAAGCTACTTTTTGCAAAATTGACTACATTCTTGGATTTTACCCACCTTAACTTGAGAGATCCTATTCTTATCAACAACTTCCATAATGGAACCAATAGAAAACCTAGATGCAAGACTATCATTTAACTTAGTGTAGAAATTGGCAGGTAGTGTACGTGCGCCAGTTAGCTGCTTCACAAGAAACCTGAAAGAATAAACAGATAGGGGTCATCAGGGGTCAGGGGAATCTATGTAAAGCTGGGACACCTTTTCACACATGGTCGGTTAGCCCCATGGTAAGTTATTAAGTAACTTGTGTTATGGGTGCTAACACAACTGGTAAACTACATATAGCTACATTTATACATATTTATAAATACATATTGTAACACCCAGACCACGGCCAACAAGCATGCTCATCACACAAATGTCGACCGAACCGGGAATCGAACCCGGGACCTCAGGTTCGGCTGTCCAGCATGGTGACCATTGCGCCATCGAGGTTGTCCTGTAAAAGTTACTTTCATTTTTGTTTTGTGATGAAAAAGTTAGGACATGAAATAGACTTTGCAAGCCCTTAAGCCATGTATTCACTGGGAAACAATTGTTTATAAACACTGTTTCAGAAACAATATCTAAGTGTTTCTGAAACAAAATTATTGGTTTCAGAAACATATAATTTTGTTTCTATGGACGATGTGGACGGCAGAGTTTCCGAAATATTGTTGTTGTAAACATCTACGTGATGTTTCAGAAACTGTGTATCTGAAACATTGTTTCCCAGTGAATACATGGCTTTAACTTCACTCAATTGCGTTTTATATTATGAGTTATGAGTTGTATGTAAGTTACAAATAAACTTAAAGACAAGTTATATGTAGACAAACTCACTTTTTCCAGTCAGTATATTTATCCTCAATACTGCGAGGAGGTATAAGAGGCTTGCCTCTAGTTGCACACCACCCAACTGGATGCACTTCTGAACAGCACAGATTAACCCAAAAGTCTTTAGAATCATCGCTGCCAAAGCCTTCATAGCGCAATAAGCCCATGTAACCTTTTACCTAGACAAATAATAAATATTGAAGTTATTATACTTTGCATTGAGGGTTCGTGGTCCACTAGCGTTGTGTTAAGGAACTTTTTTGAACTTTGAAATGCTTAATATCATGTGTGCATAATATAGTGTTTAATTTTTCAAGTTTTGTTATGAAATATAATGAACATAATAATAGGTTCCAGATTTTCTTTTAAATTTGTAAAGTAAACTTTGAAGTGTATTTAAGCATTATTATATAGCACATAATATATAATATTTTCTACTTACTTTCAATACTGTAGCTACCCAAAAATAATCACTTAGTTTCTCAGAATAGTTTTCGCAGTCTGTGTTCTTAACTTCTACTTTCATGCCTTCGAATGTGCTGTCCCACATTTCATGAAGGGGTGCATGTTTGAAAAGGCTGACTGGTGCTGCCAGGAAATCACAACCAAACAATTCATCCTTCCATTCATAACTATTAGCTACTAAAGCAGCTGACTGTTTTATTGGTCCAGGCTGTAAAATACAAAGTAAAATTAACTACCTACTTAGGAAAAAGAGCAAAAAAACTAATTTGGCCTTGGAACAAATTGGCCTCTATAAAAGACTGCTCAAAGTTATTCTTCATTTGAATGTCAAGTTTTTAAATCAACATTAATAGTTAAAATGAATTGCCTGATTTCTAATCAAATGATAAGGAGTCAAACATAAACAAATATTATAGCTATTATTCCTTCATAAAATCAGCTGACACATAGGTAAAAAGGCTATTAAAACAAAATGTATGTACCTGTAGGTCGTTTATAGTAGCCTGCCAGTGCTGCAGTTGAGGCAAAGGCTCCAACGGAATCATATCCGCCATGTGTTCGGCTCCTTCCATCAATCTGAACCTCCAATTACAATTTCTTTTTCTAGAAAAACTCGCTTGGCATCTAAGCGAACAAAACTTATTGTTTCTTGGGTAGAATTGTCCCCGACGACCAACTCGACCACACAATTCGCATATTGCTGTAAAATAACACTAAAAAGTTGATCTTTACAATTGCGATTCTGTCATCACCAGTAAAGTTACTCACCGAAACTGTCTTTTTCTAATGGTATTATTGTTAGATCGTCCGTAATATTTGTATCATCGGTTTCCTCAGGTGAGTTATTTATATCTACGACTTTACCGGCATTATAAAAGGCCATATTTCCAATAAAGACACAATATAGCTGTCGAATGTCGTCGCCGTAAACACTTCAATACACATGACTAAAACTACTCAAAATATTTGGATACGTATCAATG
The DNA here is from genome assembly GCA_033682625.1 of Helicoverpa zea x Helicoverpa armigera. Taxonomy (NCBI): domain Eukaryota; kingdom Metazoa; phylum Arthropoda; class Insecta; order Lepidoptera; family Noctuidae; genus Helicoverpa; species Helicoverpa zea x Helicoverpa armigera. The sequence goes on along the minus strand of JAWIIS010000038.1, from coordinate 4,770,520 downwards.
AATACCCATAAATACACTATTTGCATAAACGGTTTCACCGTAGTGGTCGTACTTATAATAAAATATTCTTTTCACGTCGAACAAAATTAAAAATTGTCTTGCTTTGCATTCACAATTTTCAACAACATTGCTTGAATTTGCTTTGCAGTTTGCTTGCTTGCGAAGTTGCGAATTTAATCCACAGACAACAAAACTCTCTTATTTGTTTTCTCTATGATAAACAGGACTGCGCACATAAACCCAAAAAACGAGCCGAGTGAAACAGTTAGTACGGAGGCTGTCTGTCCCTTTCTAATAGGGTAACTATGAGATTAAGCTATGTGAGACAAATCCGTATTTGCTAAGATAACTAAACGCAGATTGGTATTGAAGTTTTTACTTACGCAGTTTGTGATCTTAAGATACTTATAAAGGCTTTTAATAATTAGCGGAAATTAGCAGTATAAAAGCAGGAAAATTCGAAGTGAAGACTGTTTTTTTTGTATTTCTACTTCATATATAGACTGCTGAGCCATTTATGTCGCCTTTCTTCATTTTTTGGGAAGCTATAACAATAGTACAACAGTTTTAAAATCCATCACCCATATTTTCAGTCATTACAAGAATTCATGGGCACCCTAGTTGTTTGGTTTACGAAAATGTTATTATTAGCTAACCTGTGGAACGATATATTGCAACCACCATAGGATTCACTTTTACAAGTATAAACGCAACACTATTTCACCATTTAAATAGTTTAAATTGATTTAATACAAAAAATATAAACAAAATTTTAAATGCTGATTACGCGCCAAGAATGTTCAGGGTTACCACTAATAAAAAAAAAAAACTAAAAAAAAAAAATGTTGTTTATGTTTTAAGAATAATAATTTATATTGACGAGAACCTTGTGAAAGCTGAGAAAGAGAAACAAATAAAGTATCTCGACTTAGCGCACGAGGTTGTCGCCATGTGGAGTGTCGACACGGCTGTTGTTGTGCCGATTGTCGTTACGGCCAATGGTTTAATAGCCAAGAGCCTCGACGAACACCTCAGGAGGCTCTCGTTGGGCGGCTCTGTCTAGAAGCCATGAATTATATCCATATTATCCCTTTTTTATTTATTACAGTATTATTATTTCAACTGCGACGTTAATATATCAATCCCATAAATAAACCCCATATCAATGTGTGGATTTAAAATATATTCATCATACTGGATATAGTCAGAAGCCAGAAAGTCTGTCTGTCAACCGGACTTTACCGTCATCCTCCGAGCCTTTTCCCAATTATGTTGGGGTCAGCTTCCAGTCTAACCGGATTCAGCTGAGTACCAGTGCTTTACAAAAAGTGACTGCCTATCTGACCTCCTCCCCTCCACCCAGTTACCCGGGCAACCCAATACCCCTTGGTTAGACTGGTGTTAGTCTTACTGGCTTTAACCAGTCTTACCAAAGGGTTAATATCCGGTTGGCCGGGTAACTGGGTTGAGGAGGTCAGAATCAGCTCAGATTTAAAGTCATTGTTAGTAGACTAAAAGCCGACCCCAACATAGTTACTTGGGAAACCGCTAGGCAGGTATATGAATTAAAATATGTTTAATACCCACAGTGGAAGTCGTAACTCATAAACGATAAACGTTCTTATAAGCTTGAATAGAAAAAAGCTGCAATTATGAGGGAATATTATTTTAACTTTAAACAGGTAACATTTCTGTATTTAGTTCTGTAATAGTGCAAACACTGTTGATTATTATTGATTTATTTGATAGCACAACATGAACAGTAGTATACAAAACGTATTTGACAGTTATGACAGTTCTGCATTGGCCGGCCATTGATTGGTTTCTGGTGATTAGAGATTATTTATTTTGATTGTGGTGAGTGGAGTCGTTTGCTTGAATTGAGGTGATTCTGGAGTAGCACTAATTGCAAAAATATAAAGTGTTGTTGTTTTTTCAGGTTAATTGAAATCCCAAGTAAAGAAGTCCGAAGCAAAATGTAAGTGTACTGTACCACTACTTGTAGCTATCCTTGAGATTATATATTTGTGATTAAATGGGATTTGAACGTGATTTCGTTTCGATTTGCTTTTCAATTTTGCAGTAACTTTGTCTGTGATAGTTCCAGCTCTTTATTATCCTTCGATCCCATTCGCATTCCCATAATTCGCACTTGAGTTGCTAAAGCACAACAAAAAGCTAGTACATATCTAGATGTGTATACTTTTACCATCCGCCATTTGGACCAAACAACGGAGTCCACAATTGCGTGAATAAAGGCGTTGTTTTTGAGTAAAAAAGGAACTAAAAACAATTTTTAACATACAGGTAGGCATCTAAAAACTATGAAACTCATAATGATAAATGAAAAATCTACAGTATACAGTTATAAAATTTTGTTTCACTGTTATTGTAGAATCTACTTTCCTTTGAATAAATATTATGAAATCAGTATCTGCAGCAAGTGACGAACTTGTTTGAATTATTATGTTATGCACAGTTTTTTAAACAACTACCTATAGATTGTCAAAGGATCGGTCAGTCTTTGGCTTATTTAGATTGAGGTCAAACCTCCAAACGCGAGCCTCCCTGTACCTAAAAAAAGGTTCTTAATAGATTTTGTTGTCTGAAATTATTTAAAATTTGTATACAATTTATACACATAAGCAATATATTCACTTTCATACTAGTAATTTTTTTATTTCTGTAATTAAAGCGATTGCGGCTTGCAATTTTTTTTTCACCGGGCCTATCAAAACACTCAAAATTCTTACTGTATTTGTTGTCTACTTTGAAAAGACAGAGATAGAAGAGAAAACTCACAGCCACACAATTTTAATTAAATTTTGCCCTTTCAATAATTCAATAAAGTGGCAACACTGTAGTAGGGGAATTCTATAACTTTCATTTCTCCACGTATGTTTATTTTAGCCTAGAACATTCTAACAACATTCATTGGACGTGTTACAAGACACTAGACATTAATATTGTTCATTTGATACCAGTGCAAAATACTACACTTGTGCAAATTCAATAAATTTTATTGCGTTTTAGAATTGTGTATTCAACTAGTATTGTTATACTCTTACAGATCTTGAGAAGTTTGGTTGGAATCTAAGCAGTTTAGAAAATGGTTAAACCATGTAAGTGTTTGTGTTTTGTTTATTGTTTATAGTAAAGTAGCGAGTTTAGTTCAAGTTGTCTCAATAACATGTATTGTTGTATGATGTAATAGTTAATAACCTATTGCTATACTTATTTGTTCATTCGGTATTGTAATTTGTGACTACAGTTTTAAAGACTTTATCAATTTTCACAAAAGAGTATTTTGAGCTTTGCGAAGTGTGTGTATTTCCGTGTTTATGTATGTGGTAGCCTGATATTGATTTCTTAAACTAGGTCATTCAGTGCAACAGGTGTGTTCTAGATTAAGTAATGAAGTATGAGTCATTGCTTCATCCCAGGATCATAATAATGTTGTGCAACAGTGATGCAACAGTCAAATTGTCTTTGACTTGATTATTTTTTTTTATCCTGGTGTAGTCTGAACCCTCGTTTTATATTGAATCAATCAATCAATCAATCAATCAATCAATCAATCGTTTATTATTTCACTTTGTACATAATTTTACAATATTTCGCTTAATTCTGAAAAGTGCTGATGTAAGATTTGCCTGAACTAGGTAAAAACCTGTGTCTCAGGCGTAAAAGTGCTTATTATAATATATCTAGTAGCGAAATTAACATTTCATTTATAAATTGCTATAGTAATTAAAAAAGTAGGTTACTGTGACAAATAAAGTGTTATTATACATATTTATTCTAATGCTTACATACTAATTTATTTCGATTATAATATCTAGGTAATTTTAATTTACTACAGTCGGCAATTCTGCGGTCTGGTCAAAAACAAGCCTTGCAAATAATTTCAACGTTATTTTTTTTTTACAGCTATAGTCATTTTTACAGATCGAGTATAGTAATTTATTATAATGTATAAAAGTTTCCTTAAAACGAATAAGTAATCAAACTATCTAAAAGTAAAACATAATAGTATGTACCGTGTAAAGATGATTAAGAGCTAAATATAATCTAGTATTTGGCGCTATCAGGCACCTCCATAATCTATAGAGTTGATATATCTATATTCTGCGGCTTTTCTAGCAGGGCAATCCAAATCTCCCGTCTTATGGTTGCAGGGTTTTTTATAGCGCTTGCAGGTTGCACAGTTTGGAGGGTTTTCCTTAGAAGAGCACTCTTGAGTCGCGTGTCCGTCAACTCCACAGTGGCCACAAGTAGAGGTGATGGATTTGCAAGTCTTAGATGCATGACCATACTGCTGACACTTGAAGCACCGAGTCACAAGGGTGAAATCATGTACCGGGCATGACGTCCAGTTTATGTAAAGCCTGTTCTGATTTACTAGGACTTTCCGGATGCTGGCTGGTACTTCAACAATGTAGTTGCAGCTGTCAGCTTCCCTTTTCCCTGATTTGTGGCTTAATTTAATTGAGGTCAGAAAGGTATCCTTGGTCAATGTTGGATGTTTGTCTGCAATGTTTTGTTTGTAAATACTTTTAAATACTTCTTTCTCTGCCATGTCAGTAGGTACCCCAATAATTATAATACGGGGCTTCCGCTTTCGAGGTTCATCGACAGTAAGTGCAGAAGTGGAACTCTCGTCAGTCTGCTTCAATTTGAGGATGTCATCCTTGGTCTCCGTGCTTATGATAACACCTCCATTTCTTATTTTGCGAAGGCCACGTACCTTTAGTTTCATTTCCTCAGGGCACACAATTTTCTGAACTAAAGTTTTGGTCTCTTCGCTGGTCTTGGTATGGTCACTAGGGTATATAGCGACTGAGCTAGTTGCATGAGGTCGGATAAGGCTTTTTGTACCCTTCACCATGTCTGCAAACGTAGTGCTTTCCGAATTTTGTTTGATGAGAGTGTCCTGTAGTTTCTGCTTGATCTCAGTCAAACTAATCGCGAGGTCTTGATTTTCTTTTAACGTTTGTAGGGTGGCGTAGTTCTGGAGGGCTTTATGTTTCAATGACTGATATTGCACAGCCATTTGAGAAACTCCGTATCCCACTTTGCGACAAAGGTTACTCACTCTAAGTTTTTGTTCGGAGTTCATCTTGCCTTCCGAAACTGTGGTCGATACCTCATTCAAGCACTGCTCAATGCTAGACATCCAGGACTGAATTTCAGGAGTAGAAAAAACCTCCGTTGTTTCATCCTGTGCGTGACTTCTAGGTGTTGCTGCTGATGGTGAAGAGCGATGTGGCAGTCCGCCACGGTGGGAGGGGCTGTTATCCATAATTGTAGATGATCACTTTTTGTCCATATTTGTAATAAAAACTGTATAATTGTATATAACACAACAAAAACGCTAAGTGTCTAAAACTAGGTCACAATAAAAAAAATGTTAATTAAGCTATTTTTAAGTTGCTTTGATGAGCACGTCTGTATTCGTCGAATAAACTGCATCGAATAAAATGTAATTGTTAATCTGATCAGATTGATATGCTACTGCTACCATATTAAACTATAACAAAGCCAGGCTTGTCTCAGGCCATGCTCAGAAGGGTTTTGTACATTTTATATATTTCAAACTGGATGAGCATAAATGTTAATTGTATGGACAAGGAGACACATCTGTGTCAGAGCACACAATTAACTGTCCGGATTTTATATGATGAAGACAATAGCAAGGTTGAGCTTCACTAGTTAGGAGCTGTCTTCTTAAAGGGCCAAGTGTCCTTCTGGACTTACCTGTTAAGCTTTCTCTAGTGTTGTTGAGTCTGGTTGTTATTGTTGTGTGATAAATATTTTTATTAAAGTTACTTATTTAATTTATTTTTGAACAAAACTTACATACTTTTTTAAATAAAACGTATGCATTTAAATAAAACTACTTTTACGGATTTTATCGCGCTTATATTATATTATTTAATCCCGACGTTTCGGATCCTTTACAGCATCCATGGTTGGGCGATAAAATCCGTAAAATTAGTTTTATTTAAATGCCTAATATTCGCGTAAGTGTCAGAAATCAATATAAAAAATATGCATTTACAGCGAAAAAGAAGGGGAAAAAGGATTCTGCAAAGGATCAAACTCCTAGCAGTGTCCAAGAAGAAGAACCATCTACTTCAGAAGTACCACCACCACCAGCAGAGGGAGAAGATGACTCCAACCTTTCAGCTGCAGAACGTAAAAGGAAGGAGAGAAAAGAGAAGAAAGAAAAAGCTCGGCTGACTATGGAAGCGTCTAGAAAACCATCACGTTTGGATTCTACTTCTGAATCAGCATCTGAAACTATGTCTAGAGCCGCATCTGAGGCTCCGTCTGAACCGTCGGTTGAGGTACCAGAAAAAGTTAAAACTGATACTCCTCCCGAAGCGCCGGCCGAAGTTGCAAAGCCGGCTGCTGCAGAAGCCGCAGCTAAACCTGAACCTGAAGCTGAGGAAGAATCTGGTTTAGGCTTGCTCAGCAGTAAGAAAAGGAAGCCTCGGAAGAAGAAAGGAGCTGCTGAAGGTCAGCAACCAGGTGCCCCTGCTGCCCCTGCTGCACCTGCTGCCTCTGCTGCACCAGCAGCCGCAGATCAAAGATCAGTGTCAGCATCCAGTTCAAGTTCTCAACTAGTCTCACCTAGTGGCTCAGGACCTACTCCTGTACTAGTACAAATGCCGGAGCCTCAGAAAACTGCGGCGCCAGGTCCTTGGGGCAGAGGACGTGGTTGGTCTGCTGCGGCAGGTCCGTCTACTTCTACTGCTATGCCACCTCCGAGAACGTCACCTTTGACGCCGACAGCCGCGCCGATACCCACGCCGCAACCAGTTGTAGCCCAGCAAACCCCACTGCCGACACGGCCTCCAAAATCTCTAGAACCGGTATTATGTCGTTATAAGATACCAAACAAGATACCTGGCGGTATGGTTCGGGCCAGGGCTATAAGAGTAATGGTGAATTATCTGGAAATGACGTTTAAAACACTTCAAATTGTAAGTTAACTCCTTAATTTTGCACATGTTTATACTATAATTTCCAGCTATATTAATTAGGTAATTACCTTTTTACAGTCGCGTTACGATGTTAGCTTCAGCCCGGACAGGCCTAAGAGGATGCTACCCGAAGTATTCCAGAAGGTGAAAGCAGAATTTTTCTCGAAAGATTTGATTGCATTCGATCAGATGAAGAACTGTTATTCTCTGCGTCCGCTCAAGAATGTTACATCAACGGAACGATTCAATACACGCGTTAGTATTTTTTACCACATTTTGTTTGTTTTTGTAGTTAAATGAAGTGGTTTTTATACTATATGTATTTTTCAGGTTGAAATAATAGACCAAAATGGAAGGCCTATGAATTTTGAAGTGTCAATGAAGGCCACTGGCGTAGTAGATTTGGGTAACATTCAACGGTAAGTTTCTCGTATTATAAACACTTAGCACGATTTTCGCTGTAGCTTGAAGATTTTTTGGTCAGGAATCATTAGAGGCTTCCTCGTAATATGATGTTGTTACAGTTATATGGCGAATAGAAGCTCATCCCTTTGTCACCCCACTGAAGAGATTCAATGTATTGACGTTATTCTACGCCAAGGTGCTCTAGAATCTTATGTGAAGGTATGTTCTTAAAAGTACCAAGTGTGTACCTATTATCTGTATTTTTTTTCCTTTGGAGTCGAATATTTAAAATCCCTTTTCGATCGCTTTTAGCGAAAAGACCGCCCATTGTGTCACCGACTTTTAAATCTGTAGATTAGTGTTTTGTTGTTGTTTTTTTAATTGGTGTACATAATAAAGAGTATATCTATCTATCTATCTATCCCTAATTACACAATTTTTGCAGGCTGGTCGTCAATTCTTCAAGCGTCCATTGCGCCCTGTAGACTTGGGCAGTGGCTACGAAATGTGGACTGGATTGTTCCAATCTGCTATATTTACTAACAAGGCTTTCATCAACATTGATGGTAAGTATTTTTTTAATTAGGAATGTTTTTCTAATAGGGTCATTTCGCCTGTTGGCGACCATTTAGTGCAGTTGGCAAGTTTGACGGCGATAATAAAAATGCTCCAGCACTCATTTCCATGTCAAATTTCTGTAATGTATTCCTTATATACTCTATTTTAAGATTAACTTTCAGTTGTATTAGAAATATCTTACGTTTTCTATTTAAATCGATAAACCTCAAAATTAGGCGTTTTACCCAGTTTGCGTCCACAAAATCCAATTCGCGTCCACCCATGGTCCAGTTCGCGTCCAGTAGCTTAGAAAAGGAATATAGGGGTGATTTTTTTAAGAATTAATAAAGAAAGATTGTATTAGATCAATTTCTTTATTTAACAATAAACTTAATTATTAAAAGTCAACATTATCATCATTTAAAATTCACTTTAAAAAATAAAAATAATTCTTCTCAACATTGGTTTAAGTAACTTAAAATAAGATTAAACAGTATTTTTTTTATTAAGATATATACGTGGTTATAATTAAATTATAGTTATAATTTAAATATTTAATTATAACCACGTATATATATATATATATATATATATATATCTTAATAAAAAAATAGAAAAATTATAATTTAATTAGAACCACGTATATATCTTCATAAAAAAATATAATTTAATTATAACCACGTATATATCTTAATAAAAAAAATGTACTGTTTAATCTTAATATATTAAGTAATTTCATTTAAGATAAGTTCTTCGGATACAGGAAAAAAGAAGGAAAAGACAACATACACAGAAGAAGACTTAAAGAAAGCATTAAATGATATTCGAGAGAAGAATAAATCGATAAAAAAAATATTCAAAGAATATGCCTTGTCTGATAATTTATTGACTCAACAATTCTTTTAGTTGTATGTTTAGACAAAATTGTTATATTGTTTTGTTAATTTAATATGGCCAAAAACTTACTATAATCAACGCGGGTCTTTGTGATTTGTCCCTGTGATTTTAGGGTAAAATTAACAGAACTGATTACTGTTTATTTTTCAAGTTGCAAAATTAATTGCCTAATTTTAAGTTACTTAAACCAATGTTGAGAAAAAATATTTTTATTTTTTTAAAGTGAATTTTAAATGATGATAATGTTGATTTTTAATTTAAAATAACAAAAAAAATTAAAAAAATTACTGTTTAATCTTAATATATTAAACAGTACCCATGTTTTAATTATTTTTTATAAGCAAGTATTTAAAGAAAACAGTGGACGCAATTTGGTTTATTAGTATAGAGGATAGTTTTAGTTCGCGTCCATTGTGGACGCAAAGTGGAAGTTTTGTAAAATTCGATGTAGTAATTCGCGTCCACCTTATTTTATTCGTTAAACTAGCTTCTGCCCGCGACTTCGTACGCGGATAAAGTCCCTTATGCCAGCGACTACGGGGTCAGCAAAATCAAAGATCTGAACCGTCTGATATTGAATTTTAAGGGCCCGTTGACTTGAAAACAACGGAATACGCATAGCCTTTAGAAACGTTCCATATATTTAATTAGCACAGCAGATTAAACAAGACGCTGAGAACTGAACCGCAAAAGACGTGACCATAGGGATAAAAGTAGTGATTCTAATAATAGTGGAAGTCGTGGTGGTTTAGTGGGTAGAGAACCAATCTCTCAAGTACGTCTTTGATTCCAGGTCTGGCAAGTACCTGCGAATGCAACTTTTCTAAGTTCATATGTACTTTCTACGTATATTTTGGATACCAATGACCGTTATTTGGAGGGGATGTTAAACTGTAGGTTCCGGCTGTCATTGAACATTCTTGGCAGTCGTTATGGGTAGTCAGATGCCAGTAAGTCTGACCAGTTTTACCAGGGGATATTGGGTTGAGCGGGTAACTGTGGAGCTCAGATAGGCAGTCAGGCTCCTGGTAAAACACTGGTACTCAGTTGCATCGTGACTGGAAGTCGACTCTAACATAATTGGGACAAAGGCTCTTGAGATAATAATAATAATGAGATATAAGCACCGCAGGACATCTGAGGCTGATGACGGGGAGTAGCGACCCCGGTGGGTTATATATACTGAGTATACTGTCCCCCATCTCCGGCCGGTCGGAGTGAACCATGACGGGGGTAGGTCTCACGCCTCTGGCTTGGCTTGGCCGTCCAGAGTGGAGTCGCTAGAGCAGGGTTAGTAGCTCTGCTCGGAGGATAGGTGCCTCGTGGTAAGTGACCCACAGGGAGCGCGTAATCTGTGTTTAAAATCTGCCGAGGTATCCTCACACTTCAGCCGCTCATGTCCCTGTTGCCCTCTTGTTGCTATTCAGTGACTGATTCCCGGGGGCCCAGTAAGTGAGCTGGGGAGTCTCCACCTGCCATTTTTACCATTTCACCATTTTTACATGTATCTAATACATTGTCATCGGCAGGTGCCATAGTTCCCGTAGTTTCCCCATTCCTAGTCCATTAGCATCCCATCACAATAGCCCAAGTAGTTTTCATCAACAGTTAGCAATGGTATAGCACAGAACCGGGGATTGTCTTTTTTTTAGCGACGTCCACCGGGGATTGTCCTTGGGTTCATTTCTATAGTGTGTAAAGGGATAATCGTCGGTTTTGTTTCACCATTTCATTAAAGTTGTCTCAAAGTGTTGGCTTCAGAGTGTTGGCTTCGGCCCCACGTTTGCCTCCCAAAAATTCGGAACTCTGTAGTCCCGAGGTCTGGAAGAGACATACAAAATAATAATGAGATATAACGCAACAAATTCGGAGAGTGGGGGCTCGTGACGCCACGTCTAGGTATGTAAAATTTGTACTAAGCAGTGACTTAACACAAAATTCAGGCGTGTTATATCTTCGTTATTATTTGTTTGTGAGAAGGAGAAAAGAAAAAATACGTGTCCATTATTTTAGGATTATCTAAAAGACACCATACCACCTATTTCATAACATTCATTTCTATACATTTCAAGTGTAGTATTGCTCTTGAAGTTCCACATCAGGTGTTCCAGATCTTCGATGTATATACGTCAATAGAGAGTGCTTATCAGGTTGAACCACTTTTGCTAAAACGTCATATCTTTATATGCTATAGTCTAGCTAGGCTCCTGGCGTTCCACATCAGGTGTTTTACATCTTCAATTTTTATAAGTCAACAGAGAGTGCTTATCAGATTGAACAACTTTTGCTAAAACGTCACACCTCTATATGCTATAGTCTAGCTGGGCCCCTGGAGTTCCACATCAGGTGTTTTAGATCTTCAATTTGTATAAGTCAATAGAAAGTGCTTATCAAATTGAACAACTTTTGCTAAAACGTCATACCTGTATATGGTACAGAGAAGCTGGGCTCTTGGGGTTCCACATCAGGTATTCCAGATCTTAAAATTTATTATCTCAGCTGAAAATGCTCATCATATGAAACAATTTTTGGTATGGCACCATTTTTGTATCTCTTATAGTTTTGTTGGTCTGTTGGTGTTCTGCATCAGGTCTTCAAGTTTCGAAGATAAATTATAGCCTATATGTTGACCAGGCTTAATACTGATACAACAAAGAAAAAATCATTAAAATCCGTTCAGTAGTTCCGAAGATTAGCGTGTACAAACAAACAGACATACAGACATACAGATATACAGACATACAGACATACAGACAGATTTTTTTTTTTGGATTTGTGCTCCATTACTATTTCTAAACCCCACCCAATTATTATTTTTTAAATATATTCAATGTACAGACACAGTTTTTTTACAGATTTATTATATGTAAAGATATAAAAAACATTACCAAATTAATAAAAAACATTATACCTTTATTCATCATTAAACTGTAGAAATAGCTATCTATCCTAAAATTCACATAAAACAATATAAAACTTACCATCAAACACGCCGCTGCACACTAATTTTTATCTAAAATTCAACGTGTTTGCGCTTTCTTGTTGAAGAGCCTAGACTAATTATTTTTTCTAAAAGGATTGGTTGGACGCACAGAACTTTTGTCTATCTGTGCGTGCCTCTTATACATTAACGTATTAGCGGTAATGATCTTTCGTTTGATTGGTGTGTTAATTATCTTGTTTTCGAAGTTTTTTTAAAGGAGATCGGCAAAATGGACGCGAACTGGGCGATGGTCGCGAACAGGCGAAATGACCCTACTGGTTCTCAAATCGAATCACAATTGGCGTCTTAAGACATATAATGATAATTAAATCTTATTACGCCATTTGCAAAGTGGTTTTTACTGACATCATTGTTATAATTTCTTTTTTATTTAGACCGCAAACAAAGGTTATACTACTTCAGCATAATCTACTTACATCTACATGTTTATCATCATATCTGCACATTTTATAAGTGTTATACATTTCTTTTATTCTAGTTGCCCACAAAGGCTTCCCTAAACACCAGAGCGTACTTGATGCCCTCGTCAAAGATTTCGGGTTGGATCCCACTCGCAATGTCGACCATCAACGCGGGGGTGAACAGTTTTCTAACTTCGTAAAAGGCCTAAAGGTAATTAAAAAAACATTTGAGATATTATTATCATTTGTAATGAACGCGGAATGTGTGTGTGTTTTTAATCTCCTTAAGCTGGATATTTAACACTTCTATTTCATTATCAATAAATATCTGCTTACGCAAAACTATTTTATAGCGTTTGCGATTCTTTGTAAAATCATCGGCGTATGTGTCCACAACTGCCAACCCCGTTTGCAGCTGATACCCAGAATTTAGTTCTGTGCAATAACTTCTGTGACGGACAAAAGTATACCGAGACAAAAAAATATGGCAACACCAAAACTATCTTTAAATTCTAGGTGGTGGCAACACTGGTAGGCAACACGCCATCAGCGGGTCATCGGCGCGAGTTCGTATGCAACGGTATGGTGGGACCCCCGGACGAGCTGACTTTCACTATCACTGAACCCGATGGTCGCACACGGAAGACTACGGTCGGCGAATATTTTGCCAGGGATAAGAAATATAGGTGAGTTCTTGAGTTCATCGTTTCCACTTAGGAAGATCCTCCTAGCCGATTATCGGCCATGACGGCTGTTCTCATATAAGGAAATTAGCCAACTGCACAGAACATAATTACAGTGCAAAAGCATTTGCGCAAACACAGGTGCACTCACTATTACGTCATTCTCATAGCCCGATGCGACGGTAAACCGACACGACCGGAGTGAGATCAAGCGCAGGACCGACATGTGCTCTCCTGGTGTATAAATCACCAAATTCCAGGCTCCGGCTGCTTTGTGGAAGTCTCTAAAACCCACAAAGTGAATTCGGCCCGACCACGGAGTCAGAAAAGATGAGCGGAGATGTAATGCATTTAGATCAAGCGCCTTCTTCTAGGTCAAATGTGTATGGTATTCATGACCAAATCGATCAGCTACTAGAGAACTAAAAAGGCGTTCAGGTTCTTTGAGACATTTTTGGTATTACAAGAAATGGGCAGATTCCAAATAAGGGCAAGAATAGTAACGTTCTACGAGTTAGTGAAATGTCTGTTTTCAAACGATTTTGTGTTTTGTTTTCAGGCTGAAGTTCCCTAAGCTGAATTGCTTGTGGGTTGGATCCAGGGACAGATGCATTTATTTCCCCATTGAACTGTTGCAAGTGGCTTATGGACAGGTATGTACAAATCTATATATATAGAAATGAAACCCGCTTTCCGTTGTCACGACATAATATGAAAATGGCTTGACCGATTTAGCTGAAAATTAGAGGGGAGGTAACTTAGACCCGGGAGAAGATTTTAGTAGGGGAGGTAGTTTTTGTCACCATCCGGCTACGGGACGCGGGTGAAACCGCGGGCGAAAGCTAGTAAATGAATAAAAAGCTATGAGTTACTCTTAAAAATTATTATTTTCCCTGACTAGACTCTGGGAAAAACGTGGAGGATCTACATACTTGTAACTCATACTGCTTTAATTTGACCTGTGTTTAGTAAAGCATTCTGACTTATTGCTTCTTAAGGTTTTTGTGGAAATTCGAACAAAAACTTGTTTGACGATAATACAACGTCATGCTTTCAGTAATATTTATTTATTTATATTATTGTTATTTATATTTATAGCCATTAACCAGGCAGCTGAATGAACAGCAAGTCGCGAAGATGGTGAAGGAAGCCGCGACTCCGCCTGATGAGCGACTACAGAAAATTACAGAAGTTATTTCCAACGTAAGTTGTATAAAAAAAGCCTTTATTGTTGCTTTAGGGCCGATTTTTCAAGTACTAAAAATCTATTATTCATCGCACAGATAACACTAATCTGCTGAAAATGTTACCATCATATTCACGAAAACGTTTTTATTTTTAGATGAAATACTCGCAAAACAAAGACTTCAAGCAGTTTGGCCTTGAGATATCTGATAAGTTTTACACCGTCAAAGCAAAGGTTTTGGAACCACCAACTTTGGAGATTGGCAATGGCAAAATAGTTCCTAGGTAAGAACAGTATTTTTATTTATTTTGTAGTAGCTTCTGCCAGCGACTTCGTCCGCGTTAGATTCGGAGTTTTTGCAAAGAGATATGTCTATAAAGTCGTCAATAATATTATTGTCGGTCAATAAGGTTGAACATACGTGGTTTCGGTGTAGCTTCAACCATAACGGCTGCACACGCGACGAAAACTTAAAAAATGGAGTAACTTCTCCCGTTTTCCCAACATTTCCCTTCACTGCTCTGCTCCTATTGATCGTAGCGTGATGAAAAGTATCCTATAACCTGCCCAGGAGTATGAAGAATAATTGTACCAAGTTTCGTCAAAATCCGTCAAGTAGTTTTTGTTTCCATAACGAACATACAGACAGACAGAAAAAAAATTTACTGATTGCATTTTTGGCGTCAGTATCGATCACTAATCACCCCCTAATAGTTATTTTGGAAATATATTCAATGTACAGAATTGACCTTTCTACAGATTTATTATAATTTATTATGATAAATGGGCTACCAATATCCTAACATTGAAAGACTTCAAATCGGTCCAACAGTTCCTGAGATAAGCGCGTTCTAACAAACCAACATACAAACGAACTCGTAAAATTTGTTATTAGTGTACATAAAAACAATAATATTTATATGTAATTTTTCAGAAGAGGACAATGGCAGGCTAACCGCCTTCTGAAACCAGAACATTTGCAGTCATGGGGTCTCGTCGCTTTGGACACAGATCCAAGAAATAATTACGACGAAATGATTTCATTGGTAACATTTCAATTAATTATATAATTTTTAAATAAGGTATACTCTATCTTTTAAAGTGGACCTTTTAATTAACACATATTAGGTGTGATCTTATTATTGTAGTTAACAATTTATCAATGTATTGTGCCATTTTTACATGTAGGTATTCATAAGATTGTTATTAGTAGTTCTCGTAGCTTTCCCGTTCCTAATCCATTAGCATGGAATCACAATGGAAAGATGAGCGGAGATGCCATAATGCAGGTAGGTCAGGCGCCTACTTCTGGGTCAAATTCGTACGGTGGGCATGACCAAAACGAGTTACGAGTGAAATAAGTGTTCGGGTTCTTTGGGACATCTGTTAACTATTTTTGGGATTGCAAAAAAGGTAGGGACCGAAGAACGCGAAAAAAAAATCCTCGTCTCCCACACCCGCGATTTGGATGGGCGAGATGGCATCTCTGCTAGTCATTTTGTTCTCCATGGTTCCAACTGTTATTCATACTTACATACATACATACGCACTGATACTCAGCTACATCCGGTTAGACTGGAAGCCGACCCCAACATAGTTGGGAAAAAGGCTCGGGAGATGGATGGTTCCAACTGTTATTTTCTGTTCCGAATGCGTTATTAACTCTGTGAAATAATTTCAGATCATAAGCACAGGCAATCAGATGGGTATGAGCGTGGCTCGGCCTAAAATGGTGATGGTGAGCGCCAGAATGACATCACTGCACAATATCCTCATGAATGCGTACCGCGATGTCAAGTTCTTATTCATTATCGTGTCTTCGAGGGGCCGAGATGACTATCATAAGGTATTTGTGGATAAAATTTTCTTTTATGACAAAGTAGAATATATGTTTGCCTCAAACTATTCAATGATTCCCTTACTATTGAGTTTCGAAGGTAATGTTTGTAAATAAATATCTATAGAAACTGATAATGAGTTCATAAAAAGAATGAATAAAAAAAGAAAGAATACCATGAAAACACTGCTTTAAATATAGGTAGGTGTAGCCGACTGCGGGGTTTAAGCGACAAACTATATACTTTGATTTATTTTTATTAGCTTGGTTGATGATTCAGTTGCTTTAAAATAATCTTTATCTTCAGGTGAAACAGATGGCAGAACGCGAAGTAGGAATTCTGACCCAGTGCGTAAAGGAAATGACGGCTAGGCGAATGAACCCGATGACGGCTAGAAACATTCTGCTCAAGGTGACAATGATCTTTCTAATATTATATGTAAAGTTGAAAGTATGTGCGTTGGGATGCTTATACGTACATACGTAATGGCTGAACGGATTCTGATGAATTAATGATTTGATTCAAATTGGCAGTGATATAATTTATATACAGAACTAGCTGACCCCGCGAACTTCGTATCGTTTAAACCTTCCCTGGACCTCTACAAACATTTTAAAACCAAAATAAGCCAAATCGGTCCAGCCATTCCGGAGTTTTAGTGAGACCAACGAACAGCAATTCATTTTTATATATAAGAAGATAATATATAAGCTACTTTTTATCCTGATTTGGAAGTTGTTTCCCTCGGGACGTGAAACCGCAGGCGATGATTAGTTATACATAGCATATCATTAAAAATAAGTAGTCTTCTGGCCTTCTTATTGGCCTAAATAATACCCTAATGGGTATATGCTACTCACCCAAATATGCATTTCCATTTTCATTATAAGAATAAGCATTAATATAGTACATGTATGGTCTTTGAACAGGTGAACTCAAAGCTCATGGGTATAAACCAAGCCATAGATACGGTCACCATGCCCAAGTGTTTGAAGGATGGTGGAGTTATGATCGTCGGCGCTGACGTCACTCATCCCTCGCCGGATCAGGTATTTAAAAAATAATTTGTCACCATTTTAATTTCTGATACTTGTTTATCTTAAAATGTCAGTTTGACAGAACCACTAATATTACAAAGGAGAAATATTATAGATAGTTCAACTCAGATTTGCGCGCGGCCCTATGTGTGCGTCGGCTTGTAAATATACAACTTTCATTCGTGTGACAGTGACGTCGTCCGAGGATGACGTGTTCTTATCGCTTTTTGTTATGGGTACAGTCGTTTACGAAAATGTCTAGTTCTTCACGGAGAAAATGTTTCAAAGGAATCAGGTAGCGTTTCAAAAAATGAAACATTCAAAGCTTTTTATTATAACACTAGCTTCTGCCCGCGACTTCGTACGCGGATCCTGTCCCTTATGCCAGCGACTACGGGGTCAGCAAAATTAAAGATTTGAATCGTTTGATATTGAATTCAGTCGCTCCTTGTAAAACACTGGTACTCAGTTGCATCGTGACTGGAAGTCGACCCTAACATAATTGGGACAAAGGCTCTTGAGATAATAACGACAATAATAATGAGATATAAGCACCGCAGGACATCTGAGGCTGATGACGGGGAGTAGCGACCCCGCGGGGCTATATATACTGAGTTCTCCAGGTAGAGTATACTGTCCCCAATCTCCGGCCAGTCGGAGTGGACCATGACGGGGGTAGGTCTCACGCCTCTGGCTTGGCTTGGCCGTCCAGAGTGGAGTCGCTAGAGCAGGGTTAGTAGCCCTGCTCGGAGGATAGGTGCCTCGTCTTAAGTGACCCACAGGGAGCGCGTAATCTGCGTTTAAAATCCGCCTAGGTATCCTCACACTTCAGCCGCTCATGTCCCTGTTGCCCTCTTATTGATATTCAGTGACTGATTCCCAGGGGCCCAGTAAATGAGCTGGCGAGTCTCAACCTGCCATTTTTACATGTATCTATACATTGTCATCGGCAGGTGCCATTGTTCGCGTAGTTTCCCCATTCCTAGTCCATTAGCATCCCATCACAATAGCCCAAGTAGTTTTCATCCATAGTTAGCAATAGTTTAGCACTGAACCGGGGATAGTCCTTGGGTACATTCCTATAGTGTATAAAGGGTCGGTTTTGTGTCACCATTTCATTGTCTCAAAAGGGCTTCAGCGTGTTGGCTTCGGCCCACGTTTGCCTCCCAAAAATTCGGAACTCTGTAGTCCCGAGGTCTGGAAGAGATATACAAAATAATAATGAGATATAACGCAACAAATTCGGAGAGTGGGGGCTCGTGACGCAACGTCTAGGTATGTAAAATTTGTACTAAGCAGTGACTTAACACAAAATTCAAGCGTGTTAATCTTCGTTATTATTTGTTTGTGAAAAGGAGAAAAGAAAAAATACGTGTCCATTATTTTAGGGTGATCTAAAAGAAGGACTAATTACTTTTTTTGATTCACCATACCTATTTCATAACATTCATTTCTATACATTTCAAGACAGTGTAGTATTGCTCTTGAAGTTCCACATCAGGTGTTCCAGATCTTCGATGTTTTTTCGTCAATAGAGACTGCTTATCAGATTGAACCAGTTTTGCTAAAACGTCATATCTTTATATGCTATAGTCTAGCTGGGCTCCTAGGGTTCCACATCAGGTGTTTTTCATCTTCAATTTTTATAAGTCAACAGAGAGTGCTTATCAGATTGAACAATGAACAACTTTTGCTAAAACGTCATACCTCTATATGCTATAGTCTAGCTGGGCCCCTGGAGTTCCACATCAGGTGTTTTAGATCTTCAATTTGTTTAAGTCAATAGAAAGTGCTTATCAAATTGAACAACTTTTGCTAAAACGTCATACCTGTATATGGTACAGAGAAGCTGGGCTCTTAGGGTTCCACATCAGGTGTTCCAGATCTTAAAATTTATTATCTCAGCTGAAAATGCTCATCATATGAAACAATTTTTGCCATGGCACCATTTTTGTATCTCTTATAGTTTTGTTGGTCTGTTGGTGTTCCGCATCAGGTCTTCAAGTTTCGAAGATAAATAATAGCCTATATGTTGACCAGGCTTAATACTGATACAACAAAGAAAAAATCATTGAAATCCGTTCAGTAGTTCGGAAGATTAGCGTGTACAAACAAACAGACATACAGACATACAGACATGCAGACATACAGACATACAGACAGAATTTTTTTTTTGGATTTGTGTTCCATTAGTGTTTCTAAACCCCACCCAATTATTATTTTTTTAATATATTCAATGTACAGACACACTTTTTTTACAGATTTATTATATGTATAGATTTTACAGTTTTTCATTATTTTCTCATACGTCTTTTCAAATTGACATTGACAGTGTCTAAGAAATAAATGACGTGAAATATCTAAGATGAATTAAATACTCCTTACATATTTTCTAGCTCGGGGCACGCGGACAATAAATAAAAGTGTGGACTAAGAATGTAAAAAAAACGTAATCGTGTATAATAATGTAAACAAAATGTGTGGGGAATTTTAAAAAATTATATTGCTTCGCATAATGTCGACCAAAATAAGACGGAAATAATGAAACTCATAAATGAACGTTTAAATCAAATTGATTAAGGGATGTGGGGTAATATTTGTCGACATGTACAAAAGAATAAAGAAGAATACTATAGACATTTTGACATGGAGTCAGAATTTATAATTCACCTTGGAAAGTAGCGAATCCAAAAATTCATCATTTGATTTTTCAAGTAGCGATTCAGAATCGTTATAAAAAGATTAACACTAAATTACGTTATAACTATTTTTCTTAAACACCTGTGTACAACCCCGAAATAACTGTATTTGTACCTGACTGTACCTCTTGTCACGCACACAAAGTCACTGTATATGTACAAGGATTACCCACACAAAAGGCCGCGCGCACGACTGAGTTGAACTTACTATAGATTGTTTGATTTCGTAGGTTACGAAACTTCTAAAAAAAAAAAAAAATGTGTTGAGCTATATTTTGATGATAGCTGCTCTAAATCACTGTTTTTTTTAACTCGTTCATCATAAACCATATATTTGTAATAAATACTTGTTTGTTGTTAACGAACGCATTACTATTGTGCTATTTGTTTCAGTCCAATATACCGAGTATTGCGGCGGTGACGGCTTCAATCGATCCGAAATGTTACATGTATAACATTGAACTCAGCATCCAAACGCCTAAGGTAAGATTAATACCACAATGACTGGATAAGATTTTTATAACTGGATTCATAAACTGTGAAAATACTAAGTAATTCCGTTGAATAAGTTCTTAATCTCTCTCTCTTCTACATATTGTTTTAATATAAAGTCCTCCGCCAATGGACAGACGGATTTCTGACACCGATACGATACGAAAGGTTTTAAAGGAATTATAGGCGACCCCGGGTCATGTCGCTAGTTTTAAAAAGATACTGTGTAAAAAGGAATGACCGCCAAGTGTCCAGCAGCCAATAGTTTTTAGGGTTCTGTACCCTAAGGATAAAACGGGACCCTATTGTTTTCGCTCTTCTGTCCGTCCGTTCGTCCCTCTGTCACCAGGCTGTATCTCATGAACCGTGATAGTTCGGGAGTTGAAATTTTCACAGATGATGTATTTATGTTGCCGCTATAACAACAAATACTGACAGACTTGACAGACGTGATTTTTTCGCTCTTCACTTGGCCGGTTTTTCTATTGTGTCTGGGACTGATGAAGTTTTTTTTTATTCCTATATTTCAACTTTTCAATGGCACTGTTAAATGGAGTTGGTGCTATTTACAAGAATCGGTAAGAAACTTCATAACAATGAAAATATGAAACTATTACAGAAAGAAATGATAGTGGAGTTCGAAGACATGATGTTCGATCATCTGAAGGTGTACAAGGAGCGCAACCACAACGCTCTGCCGAGGAAGATATTTGTGTTCCGCGATGGTGTCTCAGAAGGACAGTTCGCTCAGGTATTGAAAGATAAATCATTTATTTACTTAAGCCTTTACAAGAACCTATGAAAGTAAAAAAAAGGTTGATATACTTTGGGCGGTATTTCGGCCCTTAGAACTTAGTAGTTTCGTCTCAAAGGAATGGTACCAACCTAAAGGATTTGAAACGTTTGTTATATGTACATAATGTCTAAATAAACAGGTCTGAAACGCTCGAATTATAGTATTTTATAGGTACAATAAACTCAATTGTTTAGAAATATGTTATCAACCCGAAGAGCAGGTGACCAAAGAGTAGTAGTATAACTTCAAAAATTGAAACTTCTTCCAGTGTATATTCCACTGAAAATAAATAGTCTTACTACAAAAACTTAAACATTTGTCAAACACTTGTCTAAAAAAGTGTGGCTGCAAAATGGACCTTATTTCAACGTCATAATTAGACAGATGTTAAACTGACGTTTAAAAGTTTTTGTGGTAAGACGGAAAAGGTTTAAAGGAGTAATTATTTTATCGCATAGGTGATGAACAGTGAGCTCGCAGCCGTTCACAACGCTTACCAGCGCATGGCAGGCCAGACCAGGAAGCCTGAAGTATTGTTCCTATTGGTGCAGAAGCGACATCACACGAGGTATGAATTTACATGTTACTAGCGGTTTTCAGTTAAAATAGTGAAGTTTTCCTATCTGTTGCATATCTGTAACCAATTTTTTTAAATGGCCCCAGAGTCTTATTTTGTATGCAGCAAAAAGTAGCATACAGCGTTTCTGATAATTTTCAATACAATTTGTGTAACAATTGTAGGTTAATTAATTAATTGCGTGTAGGGGTTTTTCAATAAGTCTGTATGCGTCTTATCGAAAAATATTCCATTACAATAACATTGTTTTCTTTGTTTGTTTTTAGATTGTTCAACGAAGGTGTAAACAAGCAACAGAACGTGGAACCAGGCACTGTCGTCGATACGGATATCGTTCACTCATCCGAATTGGACTTCTATCTGGTATGTATTTATTTGTGTCAAATTCAAAATCATACTGCAAAACGACACTTTTTGAACGACAAAAATTTACGAAAGACAGTCTTATGTGTATTTGGTTGTTGTTGTGTAGTTGGGAAGAAGAAATGGCGCAACAATTCCAGAAAAGTAAAGTAAACATTCTCAAAGAAGAGTTCATAAATAAATAATGTATAGGGAAAGGAAAGGCTTAATTAAATCAGAATGTTACTATTTCTCAACATAATCTTTAGTTGTGTTTTTGTTTCTAGACCCAAACCATTGACGCGCGTAGGTACATGCGGCAAGACTTGTTAAAACTGAGAGGAAAATTTGCTAGTTTGAAAGCGTTTTTGATCTCAAAATCATATTAAAATATTCTTAGATAATTTCTAAAATTAGTTGTTTGTGTTATTTTCCTAGTTGTCTTTCGTAACTTTTAAATTTTTAATATTTATTTTTTTACCACAAGGAGTCTTATGTTTTTGTTTGTTAACTCCTTGCAGGTGTCCCACCAGGCCATAAAAGGCACGGCCCGTCCTACCCGCTACCACGCGGTGTGCAACGACGGCAAGATCCCCGACGATGAAGTGGAGCAGCTGACGTACTACCTGTGCCACCTGTACTCGCGCTGCATGCGCTCCGTGTCCTACCCCACGCCCACTTACTACGCACATCTCGCCTGTCTGCGAGCTAGATCGCTTACACAGTAAGTATTATAATTATACATGGACACCAAAATAGCAGAAATTTGATATCGCTAAAATCTCCTAAATAGTGCACCAAAATATCGGGGGACGAGGTACATTACTAGCTCCTATGCAGCTGAGCACCCATGTTTTACAAGGAGCAACTGCCGTCTGACCTCCTCAACCCAGTAGTAACCCGTGCAACCCAATATTATGTACCTCTAGGTAAGACTGAATGTATAACAATAAATAGACAGTATTTATGAGGGCTAGTCCCTCCTTATTTTTACTAGGTAGTGGTAAGTAATAAATGTGTTTCTTATTTCCAGTGGCGAGAAATTTGACAACAAAGAGCTGGAACGCAAGCCGAAGCGACTTCACGTGCTCGATAAGATGCTGCAATTCAGTCGCATGTTCTTCGTCTAATCATATTTTATACTAGTAAATCATAATCACTTTAGTATTCATATTATATTCGTCTTATTGCTGTATTAGCCGTTTGCAGGATCACCCGCGCTCCGTGGGTACTACTAACCGTACCCGGATAAAATATAGCCTATGTTTAAATGATTTTTTCAAATTGGTCAAGTAGTTTCGGAGCCTATTCATGTCAAACAAACAAAAATAATCAAATCTTTACTCTTTATAATATTAGTGTAGATTAACGCACATCATTATTAAATCATTCATTCAATATCAGTGTCCATTTATATTAGTCGTAAATAATTAAATAGACCGAAATAAAAACAAAAAAAAAATACAAAAAAATATAAATGTGTGAAATTGGATATTTTCTAATATTCTTTATACCTACTATCGAAGTGTTTCAAGTACTGCTTATAAAAGGTACTTCCTATTTTGTTTACCTGTTTATATAAATCGGAATTTCTATCTGCGTAATTTTAAGAAATGATTTCTTGCCTATTTATTTTTTAAAGTGAGATTTTTATTTTTAATGTAAGCATTATGCAGGGATTGTGTCAAATGATCTTAATATTAGAATATTATTATCAATGAACTTTTAGAATATAATGCATTTAATCTCTGTTCGATGTCCTTAATATAATATAATTCAATAATCAAATATAATTCAATGTCGTAATATCAAGATTTTAATTCTACAAATATAAGGGGGGCGTTACCACGACCTAAGTTTTAGACAGGATTGCACCATTGCTCACTAAATAGGTTTACCGCTAAATTAAATTTCCCACAACCTCAAATTGATAAAGACAGTATCTTTACTATATACATAGTTTTTTAGCAGTAAAATATTTAGGGAGTATTCTAAAGTTGTAAGAACATAGAGGTATAAAAATAGAGTGTGGAATCTCACTAGAAGTCCTTTAGAGGGTTAAAGAGGTAGCATTTCAAGTCAGCGCTCTGTCTAATTCTTGGTTGAGGAGGGGAACAACCAATCACGTGTCAGCAAGACAAAGACAGAGTGCTGGCTTTGAATGCTCCCTCTCTAACTTTCTGATATGCATTTGGAGACTCTATTCTTATACCTCCATGTGTAAGAACCTTTTAAAGCAGTTCCAATAGATTTGAGCATGATAATTTATCCAGAGAATGCTGAAGTAGCTAGAATCGGCTAAGTTTCTAGCTTGAGAAAGGAGCATGATTGAGGTAACTTAAATGACTGTTATTGCTTGATGTGAATTTGAGAGACTGAAATTGTAACGAAAAAGATTGTGATGTTGGTTGGTAACGGCTTCGTTATACAATTAATTTAGCTTTAACAATTATATGTGTAGCTGTAGTATATGTTGTGTACTTTTAACTTCAGGCTCATTATTTTGTCGTGGTATTCCTACGATAAACTATAACCAATCATGTTTTATCTTCAAAAGAACGCCGTCGTCGAAATAGATTGCCTGCAAAAAAAATAATAAAAAACAAAAAATGGATCTGTAACAGGGTGAGTTGTGGTATCTTATAAAGTCCACAAACGCTGTTTTCTTAAAGTACTTTACTGTCTGTAACTTCAATGAAATTATCAAGTAGTCAATAAATACTTTAAGGGTCTGTTTTGTTTTTATTTTGCAATTTTCCTTTCCTACCTAATTATCGTACATTTATATTTTTATTTATACACACTCAACAAGAGGACAGGGCAGTGATGGGGTCTTGTACCTATTATTACCTCTCAGCAAAAGTCTACAGTCACAAGCTCGCCGCCGATTCTTGACCTCGTCTCCTAGGATGTCCGGAGATGTGTTCACGTAAAGTTTCAAATGTCAGGATTGTGAGGGTGAAGGATTTCGGAGGCGCCTTGTTAGTACTTGAAGTCATAAATCATCGTCCAGATCTATGAGTCCTAGAACTGGAAGACCTTTTTGAGCAAAATAGTACCTAGAGGTATACAGGACACCGTATGGGTTAACTTTTCAGCTTGTCTAAAGTACTTCTCAAAAAAAGAAGTATATGTACTTCCAAGTTTCCAGCTATACAAAGAATCGCCGTCTTCCTGGACATACCACCTAGCAATTAATAAAAAAAACTAATCGCCACTTATGGTCAGCTACGACACAGTTCTCAGCCTTACGTAATATTATAAAACAAAACATTCGTACAACGGTTTCCGGCGGTTCTGTCCTATTTAGTTCGGCCTCAGCACCGCCTCGACATAGAGTGCATGTTAATTACCTAACACTTCGCTATAGCCCGTTGTTGCATGTTTAAAATAACAATAATGCGTTGCAAATTAACAATTAAGTTTTTCTATGCGGAATGTCTCGTGGCACCCCGGAGTCTGGTTGTGGTCAGGTGTTGTGTCCAGTTTACCTAGATTTTTTTAACGTACTGTACTTTTGTAAGGCTGCCTGCCCGCAACAGACTTTTAGAAGGACAGATAATCGAGCTAATATTTTGTAGGACTGTCAGGATTTTCTGACTGACTTTTTAGGACGTGTGTGTTGCGCTATTGCTATAATGGTTCTATTTTCTCTTACAAAAAATCGGTCACCAATTAATCGGAAGTGGGCAGGCAGCCTCAGACTCATTTAGTGCTTAGTGCCAGAGTAGTTTTGTAGGTACATGGATGGCAGGTTAAACCTTTATCCACATAGCTTTAACCATATGGTCTGACATTAATTCAGGATTGGTATTTTCATCAATCCTGAATGAATACCTACGGTATTTTTTGAAACTATCCTTTTCTTACTACGCCGTAGACAACGCCGCTACGTATTTACGTAGGAATTATTCACGTAGTCTATTTTAACAATATCAGATCTCACTACCGTTAATAAGTACCGTTGATATTTTATTTTCATTTATTTATAAGTAAAAAATTTTAAAATGTTCTAACTTAGGTACAGTACATACGAAAAACGTATAGGAGAAATACCTACTGAAATTCCTCAATGACTTGGTTCAGAAAGTACGAACAACCTTGCTGACTTGTAAAATCTATTTGAGTACTATTTCGCTACTTTTTCATCGTAAAAGACATTGAATGTATATAGAAAAACTTCTACAATTCTGTTAGTGTTCACTGTAAGAAAAGTATTATTGTAACAGCACTTTTTTGCTTCTTCGAGGCATTGGAATTAAGCACGTATTTCGTCGAATCAAGGTTGATTATACAACAAAGCTATCTTAGTTATCATCACGGCTTTATCACGAATTCTGAGTCGTGCAAGTGGTCACGTAAGCCTCTGATAGCTACCTACTGTCTTAGCAACCGTAGGGCCTGACCACAGCTATGTAGACCGCATTGTGTAGTTAACCAAATTATTATAGACGTATGCATGTATAGTAGGCTAGTACTGCAGCGAATTCTTTTGTTTTAGAAATTGACGGCACATCTACGACATTATTGACGTCATGATTAAGTACTCTACTATACTTTCAGAAGAAAATGTGAGTAGAGTATATTTCATAGTGGTTCATAAAAATTTTAATCTGTGGTATCTACGAGGTGGAATTTAAATTCCTTGTTGTTCTACCGATGCTTGCAGTTTATATATAGTTATAACGATGAGTAAGCTATCGTTACAAATGTATTGCTAAGAATATTGCAATTCTGACACAACATCTATTAAATGATGAACGATAAAGAGAAGATGACTTTGAATCGCAAAGAAAATGCCGATTAGTAACAGGTAATTAATTCACACTATTCTTGCCTTTTTAAGATAGGCAGTACCTACAGCAAATAGAAGGCTAAAGGCTACAAATTAATTCCACAAGCAGGTTTAATTAATTGAAGGAGAAATTATTGTATTTTTGCGACGTGTTTATTAGTATGTTTTACATTATACGCACTTTCTCGTCATAAAAATGTCTGTAGACTATAATTATAAATCTAGATTGACGTGTGTTATACCAATAAAATTAAATTGCATAACAGTTTGTTATAATTACACCGGATTATTAGTTTATCTCGTGATAAATGTGAAAAAACACATTTGCATTTCGGTTTAATTGTATAAGCCTATAAAGTCTTGACTGCATAATTGTGTGTTCAAGTAAAACGGGTTTGAAAACAGCGTTTTCTACTATATAATCGATTGACATTGTTTTTCAATAAGAAATTTATAAGTAAATATGAGGTGTACCTACCGTGGGTGTAGGTACGTTTCATTGGGTCGAGAGTGGAGGTTGAGCAAGTGCACTAGTTCCGATTACGATAAAGGAAGTAGATGCAAGGTCTATGCCACCGTCATCCTTCCTTCCGCTATAAGATTATCTTATTCTAATAACACTCAACGTATGTACTTTAATTTATTCACAATTAAACCGCGACATTCACCCATTCTCCAATTGTGACCGAAAAATAAATCGTGTTAATAATACCTTTATTTTTAAGTTTGATTCGTAAGTCAGTAATTATTGCATGGTTGCATGCAATTTGAATGTTTTAGTATATTTAAACGTAACTTATTTGACCAATTCGGTTTCAATGTTGTGTCGAGGACAGCCGAATGAGTTCATTCTGTGCGCATGTTGTCTGTCTCAATGAATGCTACCATTATTTGCATTTACATAAAGATTAAAATCAATCTACTTAAATTATATTACGAAATGAAGATGTTGGTGGATAACATGCGTGACGTTGCATGACTGAGGAATACGTTAAATTTGGAAGAGCGGTAGATTGAGTCCGCAGTCATAGTTAGACTTCCGATGATTCCAAAGCTCAGAAGCCTCAGAGGACCCGTGCCATAATTTACATTTAACACAGTCTTAAATAGTCAGAAGAGTTCTAAACCGTATATGCTTTAGAAAGAAATACACTTTCACTCGTTTGTCTGATGAAGGCAGAAAATTATTTATTGGACTTTGTAACACAATATTTTGCGGCTTTTTTGGATTTCATAACACGAAACTTGCAATGTCGTGGAAAGCTAGCGTTTTATTATAATATGTCAATCCCCAATTGCCCTGTCAATACTAACAAAGTTAAATTACATAGATAAACCCATCATTCACCACATATCACAATGGAGAAGTTGCTCTTTTCACACATAAACATCGAGTGTTCATAGTGGCTTGCAGAAACGCAAACGTCAGCAAGTGTGCAATGATTAATGATTGAACGTATAATAAAGTGCAATAGAGCCTTAGTTGTGTTATTTTTGATGTTACGTTTCACGCTAGACAATCAGTTTATGTACATGCATGACCTAGAACATACCAACATGTCAATATTGCGCAGGTCAGTTAACAATATACTTTGTTAGATATGTAGTTAGATCTCTAACAATCGTTTAAAAGTAATTATTGATCTCCTAAATTGCATTAAATTCCTTCCGCCTTCCTTAAACGTTTATCTTGATTCCATTTTAGTCATTGATCCGTAGGTAGCAGCCTCAAAACATTTTTTCCTTATGAGTATACCTATGAGTTTCTTCGACGAATTGAGAAAAGTCATGATTAATTGTGGTTAAGGTAAAATATTTTAAATTTGATGCTAACCGCACTCGAAACCTAACTTTTAGTATTTGCCTGGATTCTCAGTTAATCGCAACAATTGACAATAAACGAACATGTCGACGTGTATTGAAAGAAAAATCACACGAAACCACATTATTTTGTCCACAATCGCTGGTATTGTTTCGAACTTATTTCAGACAATTCTTAAAGGCATAGTGCCCAATGAACTTGGCATAATTCTGTTGTTATTAAGTAATAATGTTTTTTTGGCGGAGTTACGCTTGATCGAGAGATTGGCAAGGTGAAGGATTGTCGAGTATGCTTAACCTGTTTGATGTACCGTGTAATAACTAAGTGTTTGTTCGTAAACGCTGCTAGTAAATAATATGTAACCGATGGTCGAATGACGTGTTGCTGATCTAGATGTTTAGGTCAAGTGAATATTTCCGTACCTACAGATTGTTAAGGATATATTATCGACAAGACTCAGTGTTTTTCCCGATACTCCCCAAAAACACACACACTTTTTATTTCTATTTCGTCTTCGTCACAAAAATTAATGTGAATGAATAAAATGATTACAGAAAAATATTATTACCTACCTAACCATTAAATTGGCTGGCATGACCATTAAGTTCATTTCTAAACAGGTTTTTTTCTATTGTCTGAAATTATTCATTTGCAGATCTACTAAGAATACTTGTTTCAGTATTTCTCGAAATAGTTTTGTAGTTGTTATTACTTCTATTTGTACTGACGCAATCGAATGGCATTTATTAATTGAACTATGGGGTGGTTCTACCGTGATTAGATTTGCGTGGTAGTAATAGATACAGGTAGAAAGTGGGACAATATCAGGCCATTCAATAAATGAATAAATCTGATTTCCATGAATAGCAAGATGGGAAATACGCCGATTATAAGAATAAGTAGCGTGACTAAAATTATGCATAGGACACTAGAGATGCTTCAGAAATTAGTATTGATTTAGTAATTCGTGAGAATGAAGGTTCGTTTTCATTTCCAGGCGTTTAGGTATTTGATTTATAGCATTCAAGAATTGTATTGATTAAAGAATCTAATTTATTCTTTGAATCTATTTACGATGGCGATGATTGGAGTCCCCTTGAGTTGGGTCAAGTTTTCAGGCTAATGCAATACAGGTTTCAGGCTAAACAAATGATTTGTCCAAATGGTCCGCCATTTGGACAAATCATTTGTTGTTACCGCTTTATGCGATGTTTTTTTATCATAAATCGACATCAAAAGGAGGAAGCCATTAATTCGGATTTGGCTGCTTTTTCTCTCGTATATCATTTTGCTTATCTTGTAAATAAACATGCTTAAGTCATTAGGAATATTGAATGTTTATGACTAATTCGGCTAGAATATCGGAATGCTTATTCATAAACTTCTGGCGCCAGATAAATAATATAAAATTTTAATCTATCTCCCAAGGATTTACATTAATTCTTAGCATCAAAAAATCAAAACATACAAGTTCTATCTTCTAGGCTTTGCAGACTTAGTCTTGCAGTTATAAATAAATCGATACTTTTATTATAAAACTGAACAGTATGTTTGTTTTTTTGAACGCGCTTATCTTAGTAACTATTGGTCCGATTTGATAGATATATACAGTCATGGACACATAATTAAAGACACCCCCCGACTCGAAGTGAAATAAATAGTTATGGTACTGACATGAGCTTAAGCACGGAATAAACTGTAGTGTAATAATTATTAAAACAAACATTACATTGTGTTCTTTAAATTAAGGACAAAAAATATGTTCTTTCTTTAATACTTTAGATATAAAGCTCTATGGGAAATGAACACTAACTTTTGTAGCTGATACTTGGCTGGTCAGCTAATTAAAGACAGTTAAAGCCCAGTTAAGAAAAAAAAACGAAAGATACAAATAGTTGCCATACTTTTTTTTAGAAGTGAGTAAAATACTTATGAAAATTCGAATTAGGTAATAATTTAGGTTTATTTCATTAAAAATTTTCATTTTAGTCCTATCAATAAGACTAGAACAAAAATTCTGGTAAGTAAAATGTTTTAGGCTTTTTAATATTATATTTTGACATACGGATTTATTCATACCACTTGATCTATAGTAAGGACATGGTAATAAATTTATTATTAAAGATTTCTTATCAATGGCACTAAAAAAGGCATGGTTTGAGAACAACTCAAAACCGACCCCAAGGAAAAGTTGTCCGCAAACAGACTTTAAGGCGGTGCTATAGGCAAATAGGGAACCATTTACATGATTCGGTACTGGTTTTTTTGGGAGTCATCTGATGCTGAAAGGACGACAATTGTGTCTGCAGAACTTTTAGACTACAACCAAGTCGGGAAAAGCTGTAAGGCATGGGTATCGGAAGATGTTACTTTTGGAAAAGCACCGCGTGTCCATACTGTAGTTGGCTATTTCTATCAAATGTGAAAGGTGCAGTTAACAAGTGTTCAAAAATGTATTTTATTCTCATTAAACAAAGGGATACGAATAATTCTTAAATAATGTATCGAAGTTAGTCGCCTCCAAAACATGAGATGGAACCAAAATACACTAAGAAAGTTCTCAAACATAGGAGGCGAAAAAGTAATAGTGTGGGGCTTCTCTCCACTACTTGGTGTGGTGATCTTTTAGAAAGATATAATTAAAAATAGGCGAATTCAAGTGCTATAATATTTTAGAAATAGCATTTTGTTATATGCTAAGCATAATTTACCGGTCCTTAGCGCTTTCCAAATTAGAAAAGTTCTGAAAAACACTGTAAGAGTAGTAAAAAGGACTCTTTGATCGAGCAACTTATGACGGTTTTGGTTTGGCCCATCGCATAAATAGAAAAAAAACTGGTGATCGGCCAGAAAACACAATGGCGATAAGTCATACATGAAACATTGATCAATTTTACACAGATTTTTATGAAGCATGGAAGAAAATTCCCGTAGCGACTTAAAAAAAAACTGACCGCTTGCACGCTTAGGGATGTCGTGCTGTCATTGAGGTAAAAGGAAATAAACCAAATATTAGTACTCATTAGTATGCTTAGTTACAGTGTAGGGAATGTTGTTATAGAAAAGTACCATCAATAATATTAATAATTTGCATTTCTTCCTCTGAGCAAATGGAGTGTCTTTAATTATATGGCCAGGCCACGTTATGGTTCATACCGCTCGAGATTCGGATAAAGCGAAAAAAAACTTGTCGCGAAGGATCACTGAAGATAGTCTTTAGTTTTAATATTTCACAATGCCCTCTTAAATATTTTAAAATAGAAAATAAAGTTCCAGTAGCAATCAGAAAAAAGAAATACAGATGAAATGCGGCAGCAATTTAAGATTCCAACAGTGTCTTTAATTATGTGTCCATGACTGTATATAGTTAGTTAAATAACGTATTTATCGTGCAGGAGTTCCTACGGGATGCGGGTGAAACCGCTGGCAGATACATAAAGAAGAGCGACTGCCTAGCCCAGTTCCTCAACCAACTCAAAACTCCTTGGTAGGACGAGTTCAACATGTCAGGAAACAGTAACAATCCAATTATCCTTTAGAAAGCTAGAATAGAAGGGGTACCTACAAATCCTGCCTCGCACCTAAACAGAAGCAGTCCAGCAGTCAGACTTTCAGGCTTTGTGCGAACGGCATTGTTACATATTAATTTAACTTTTTAATTACTGCCAAGTCACCGGTAAAGGTTTACTTATTGGACCATGGATATATTAATTAGGTCGATGTCGTTCTATTTTAGTCAAGTTCAATGCTTCTTGGCGAAACAGTGAAAAAACTTGACTTTTATATTATTATTATTATGTAACTGTTTTGCAAATCGAAGGCTGGAACATCCAGTCGGTTGATAAGGTCTAGCTTTTTGTACCTATTGTCTGTCGTGAGATTGTTTTTTTGTGAATGGGTGTAATGTTGGTGAAAGGTATGAGGTGAAGTGCAAAGTCCGGATGTCTTCAGTTCAAAGTATCTTTTTTAATTAATATTATTAGAGGATGTAACATTCTCTGCGATGTTGAACTCAATAATGTCTCGCTGTGAAAAGATACCTATCAATTTTAATAATTAGTTAGTACCTACGTAGGTAAATGTAATGTTATTTTTGTGGTTTAGGTTTCAGTTATTTTACTTATAGGTACAGTCAACTTCAGGTCAGTGGTAACAGTTTTATAGGAAAATCGTACTTATTACTATTGAGTTAAGGTGCATGACAGTTACCACTGATGTGCAGTCTACCGTACATACTATAATA
The DNA here is from genome assembly GCA_033682625.1 of Helicoverpa zea x Helicoverpa armigera. Classification (NCBI taxonomy): domain Eukaryota; kingdom Metazoa; phylum Arthropoda; class Insecta; order Lepidoptera; family Noctuidae; genus Helicoverpa; species Helicoverpa zea x Helicoverpa armigera. The sequence continues at coordinate 4,737,756 of JAWIIS010000038.1, read as the reverse complement.
GCACATAAGTAGAAATCAGAAGTCGTAGCCCTAAGTTTTCAGAATACACCACTGTTCCGGCAATAACCAGCCTAAAAGTTAAAATTTTCAGTCGGGCAGACACTTTCTTCCGAGTAGTCGGAGTTACATAACATATACTATATCTTAAACAATACTAATTAACAGTGATAGAAATTGGGTTTTAAATCATCTTGTAATACAACGTGATCTTAAAAAATCTAAGATTTAGTGATAGGCTTCATACAATCATCTTAGAGAAAGACCAAATTTTATAATAAGTCAAAATCCACCATGTGGTTGGTGATCAATTGCTGTAACTAGAAAAATGTAATGTCCAACAGTAAATAGGCCAGTAGTAGCCTAGAGCATCATGCTCATGATTATGTCAGCGACTTCGACCACTATGATGTGTGAAATAATGATCATTATTAGAGTATGTGCCTTTTGTTATATCACCGATAATCTACATATTTTTATGTGGTAAGCACATGCCTACGAATGTGGCAATTCGAAACTTTTTCTTTTATAGGCTGAGCTTGTGTGATATCGCTGAAGTTGATATAACCCAGTAAGTATGGTATACAAAATGTTTATTATATAATCAAGAGAAACAAAACTTTATTTATTTGTATTTCCAAAACTTCTAATCACTAACCCCAAGTGATATTTAGAATATCTTGGTTAAGGGGAGTTTCCACAGGGACGCCCGAAAAACCGTGGGTAACAGCCAGTTCATATTGTTATTAGGCTGTCTATGCACATCGGAACTATTTTACTATTCAAACTATGTCACCTTAATTAATCAGTCGCACATTAAAACCGTAATAATCTGCAAATTAATAAACTGACTCACTTTTGCATGTCCGGTAGACTAAAATCTTCTAAAATGACAAACATTAACCATGACCGAATATCAGTTCGATGACACCAGCAAACAATGATTTTCCGTTAAACGTGATGAAACGACTTCTAAGTTTCCTTTTCACTATTTTGTTATTTCTATAAGAAATTGATTTTCTGAGTTAACAATGTCAGTCTAGTTTTAAGAATAATTAAAATGCTTTTAAATTTGATTAACGTTTTTTTTTATGTATAGGAGGATATGCTTCCTATATAGTACGTGTAATAGCCACTTAAGAATAGTGTAGGAAGTGAGGAAGTCAAATTAAACATCCTATATAGATAAGGACCTGTTTTTTACTTTTATCAATAGTACCTATTAGCTAAGCTAATCATTCTTCGAAGACCTTAAAATCCATTGACATTGAATTACAATTTAAGAAAGATAGTACTGAAGTGTTAAGTTAAGATAATAAAGTAAATTAAGTTATCTACCTTAGTCGTGTTTTTGCTTATCTCACTCAAGGTTAAGGTTAGAACTGTTAATTTAATTGTTTAATGACTTCAGAAAAACTCTTTAAGACACAAATACTCTGCAAAAAATAAACACGATGATAATTCTGTCTAATCACATCATTTAAATTAATGAGTATATTAATCCTACGGTAGGTGACTCCTGGGTGACACGAACACTTCATTTTTAATAATGAACAGAAAACCTACTAATTATATTTTTGACACTGAAAATAAAATTTTGTTTATTCCAAAGTACAACGTTGTTAAAGGTCTGCTATCAACATAAATATCTGAAAGTCAATAAAACAATTAACTTTACCTCAAATTGCGTAATCGAACAATCGATATTTAGCCGTGGCGAAAAATATGACATAAAAATTACAAGAAGAAGGATTTTTAAAAGTCCCACTCACTGACATTGCCCTGTTTCGAGCCCACGGGCATTCACCTTCCATGTCACACGCGGAAGCCTAGTTGCCAAGCATTTTAACGTTTCAACATCAGCAAGGGCAAGTTCACTCGCAGTTTTATTTATACGAAAGTTACTTAGTGTTAAAGGCACGAATATGTGTTGATATGTGTCCTGGCATTGTATTACCGTTTGTATTGAAGGTCGTGCTCTACATTTTTTTTTTTCATTAGGTACGTTATAGGGATCATCTAGCATGAATGTTTTTTGCGTTCCTGGGTATATTACCTATAACTACCGTGGCCCTGGTTAATAAAGGGTTCGAGAAGGATTATGGGTTAAGTCAGTAAAAGTCTGACTCTCTTTCCTGCAGCACCCAATGTAGAAGGGGTCATCTGATGGTTTCCCATGTTAAAAAGGGTGTTTCATAAAACCTCAGAATGTTACAAACTATCACACCTGTTCAAATGTTTATCTCAAATCATCATCATCCTGCTGCCATTGCCAAAAAAAGAATATTTGGTACATGTCTTCTCTCATCTACCTCTCCTTGTGACGTCAACTCAATCTCAAACATTATATTTTTTGCAACCATATCGTCTTTCAAAGACTTAGGTAGCGCAATTTTACCAATAGGTAAAGAAAACTTATGTTTAAATACTCATCATTGTGTATGAGTAAGCACATTAGCGGATTCACCAATCTCGTTCGCGTTGCTAAAAATAAGCTCATAGATAAAACTCCTGATGACCTTGCGATTAACGTATCATTAAATTCGTACAGGAAAACGACATAACTTTACAACTAGGAAGTCTTTTGGATTCCGACACATATGTCACTTAACTATCAAGTTACAAACTGTGAGAATTTACAAATGATTGAACGCAATATAATTTCATGACGTGTGGTCAGGGGGTGGCATGTTTTGACCAAAAATTTTAATATGGTGAGATGAATATGTATGGTATTCGTGTTTTTAACATACTGGCCGGTACAGGAAATAGTTTTAATTAATCTAAGGGTGCGTTTAAAATAAGCGAGCGTTCTATCCTCACCTAACAAATTATTTTTGAGAGAACGACGGGAGGTACCTATATGCTTTGCGTCTGTTTATTTCAAATTCAAATATATTTAGGTACGTGAGAGTAAATACTTCTAGAAATATTACAAAAAGTGTAGGGAAATTTCATTTTTCAGAGAAAGAAAACCCCCAAAAGCTAGGTTTTGTTTCTTGAGCCTAAAAGCACCCCAAGTTAATAATTACAAAGTGACAACCACCTGAAAAATGCTGAAAATCCAAAATCTTTTGAAAGCAAAATAAAAAATCATTTGAAACTCGATCCCTCGTTTGTATTTCACACTTAATATCTCATTCAAAGTGTGAACAGTTGAATACGTTCAATCAATCAATGTGGCAAGTGTAAGCGTTTTAGTTCACTGGTCACACAAGCATGTCGAGTTGTTGGCTCATCGCAAGGACCTCGATTCTTAATCCAGATTCCTAAGTAACTCTCTCTACTTAGAGTACCCGAACATAGACTAAACAGTCGACCGAGAGTGGCCTACACTGATGAAAATCGTGAATTCTATTCAAAATCAAAATTCGTTTATGCAAACTTGGCTGCAAAACAGCACTTTTCGAACGTCAGAAATTTACAAAAGACAGCCCCCAAAACGCCCACCCTTCACCACTTCCTATGTGTTTTTGCTTATTAAAGTTAACATTATTAATAAAACCTGATCGCTGTTATGTGTGTATTAATTTCCTACTGATTTAGGTACAGTTCCGAACAAATTCTCAGCCGACTAAAAGTTTGCAGTATGCGAGAACTCCTAATGCTATGTATTAGGATGGTCTTAACATGTTGTAAGTTAGGTGAAAGAAGTTTTCAGTAAACGTTTTTGTTAGACCACAATTAACACATTGCACATGATTGATTCCATAAATTGCTCGGTAGTTTTTCGTGAAATATTTATACTATCCGCCTGTTTCTTACGGTTATACACTGTCCTGTTGGGTATTTATTGTGCATTGGTCTTTTCTGTTAACTTTTAATTAAGAAAAATTTAAAATAATGAAGATCAAAATCATCAACCATACTTAATTGTTACTGTAATTGTTTACAATGTTTAAAAGTAACAAAACCAGGCAATTTTGATAATGTTACAGTATAAAACACTGCAATAATGCTAAAAATGAGACACCCCGAAGAATATCTATGTTGCTTTTCATAAATATATTAGCAAGAGCTGTTTTCAGGTACCCGGCCTGGCTGCATCGGTTACCATGGCAGCGGGAGCACGTGGTGCGCAGACGCACTTCCCGCGTGTCGGAGGTCGCGCAGCGTTCTATATAATGTGAACAAGTTGCCCAAGCGCACACTACCACACTCACGCGCACGCCGCCAACATCCACCCACAAAACACTGTACGTAATAAAGGATATTTAAAAAAAACTCATAACATTAAAATCGATCTAATTCCCAAGGTCAATTGAACCTTTTTTTTCCGAAGTGTGTAGCTACCGGTTGTGTCGCGGTAATTGTGGACCCACCACCGATCGTTTGGTTGCAGCGGGAGCGGTCAGTCCTGCACCTCCAAGCCCCAGTCAGTCTGCGCTCACGCATCCGCCACTCGGACACAGTGCGCGCTCACTACAGTGATACTGTGACAGTGACAGTACCCGTTAAACCAAACAACATGAACCACTACGTGAAAATCGTAAGTCATTTATTTTATTTGTGCAATTAAAATATAGAACAACCTTGCCCATTACGTGAAAAGATTAATTTCAAATTGTTGGCCATTCAAACAATTAATTTTAATTAATAACCCGCTACTGGAGTTAATATAAACAAACAATTTATTTCGACTATTGTGTTTGTGAACAATTTTTATTAAATAATCGGAATCACGTAATCGATATTGTTTTCGTGTATAATGTGAGACAATTACGATATTCAGGTATAAGTGTTAAAGTGTCAATGATCCAGTTTGTGTGAATTTATGTCAAGTTCTTTAACACATTGGTATAAAAAACGTTTACATGATGAACTTGAAAAACAATGATGAAATGGTCATTCGTAGCTTATGTGTGTACTTAGTCACAGCAATGTTTGTGTAAATAGCATTTTTATGACTTAGAATCTTGTTGAGCAAAAACAGATACAACAAGCTAAGTCACTAAGATATAATTGGTAATGGAAAGAAAGTTCAAATACCATTAATGATGTAACATAATTTAATAGATTTTTAAATATTTTTCTGCAATAAAAATAATTGATTTAATAGGACACGATAATCGTACTTCTATTAAGTAATAATTTTACTTTTATAGGCCTTAATCATAACCAGCAAAAACGGAAATAATAATAATAACCACGAAGTGCAACGCATTTCATATTAGCATGCTAATTGTACGTATGATACGCATACATAACTTACGCACAGATTTTCTCAACTTACTTACATAAGAAACCAGTCCAATGACAAGGATTATCTAAAGCGTTTTCGTGAAAAATATACAAATATTACTCAATGAATTTTATGTAACATTGACATTATTTATTAAATAATAGTAGTAATATACGTCAACAGTTATTTTAGAAAATCAGATAGGTAGTCGTTCTTAAGGCCTTATAAAGAAAAATTATATAGATCAAGTCTACCATAAATTCCAAGACATTATGTGTATTATTGCCACATTTAATTAACTATATTGTTTTAATATCTGATCTAAACCAACGATATAACAAAGGCTATATTATAATACATTAAAGTTTTAATTTCATAGATAAGATCGGTACAGCAAATTATTTTAATGATCTTATTTCGTGGTTTAGTAAAAGCGCTGAATTTATTTCATGTTAATTTATCGAATCGGTTACTTGTATTGTTAGTTGGAGTGAGTCATTTGACTGTCGGAGACATTAATCAAACGATCGGTTAAGTTAAGACACGGATTTCCGTGATAACGTTTTGTTGCCGATTTGTTGATTTATGAATATTTTTGCATACATAATAAAACAATAATCGATCCGGTTCATTATTTTTGAAACTATTAAGCTCTGATTTTAACTACATTATTTATAATCTGTTAACCTGTCATTTATAGTATTATTTATTAACTCTTTTAATTACAAAGCTATCACGTTCTATTTGAAATTTGTGGCTTTATTTGTTTATGATCTTAACTAGTTTGCATAAACTTAATTAGTTACGTTACGGTGAAGTTTCGTTATTTTAACTGTGAGTTTAGTGCTTCTAATTAGAGGTAGTTGTTTATGTAAAGCGATTGAATTTAGTTTAATTGATTTTTAGGTATTGCTTCAGTATTTCATGAGATACACGACCAAAATAACTTAAATTAATTGAGTATCAAAAGCAAAATCTTTGGATATTTAATGTCGTATCTTTTTGAAGTAATTAACGTGACTAAGCTGACTTTTAGGATAATATGAAATCGACATTTGGCGATAACAAAAGACATTAAAAAGTGCAGAGATTGCGTTACATAAGTTTTAATTAGTTTCAAAATCTTTAAGCGTTGTCATCCTTTCATTTGTTTAAGCCGTGATTCTTAAAAAAAGGAATTTATCTGATTTAAAGCTTTCTCTACTTTGTAGGTAGCTAGAATGGTTTTTGGCCCAGATTTTAATTTTTAAAGTATCTGGATAACTTCAAAAAGACCTGAGCTTAGCATATACTATTTGGCACTTCATTAAATAATTAATTTAACTAGTTCAAAACAACATTAACTTAAAACGATTTATAATAAATCTTTATTAATTAAAACCGCGCCTACCTAACTGTTTTGAACACTTATCAGAAATAACTGTTTTCCGTTAACACTATAATAATACGGGGGTAAAATATTAAACTATTATACAGTAATTTCACAATTCATATCGCGTTTCACAGATACAGCGATAGACTTGTTCTAACGATAGTGGTCGATAACTGCCCATTACCTCGCGAAGCTTATAAATCGCAGAAAACAGAATTGAAATAGGTACTCACTTTGAATATAATTCACGGTATATTTAAATAGTTTCAGAGTTTTGTTTAGCAATCTATTTATTTTTAAATAACCTTTTACCTGAATTAGATAGCTGAAAAAAATGTCTGGGGCACAGAACCGGTAAAATTCCGTTTTAACCTTGCTGTTTAGTTTAGTTAGCTTGCTACAAAATCTATATTTAATTATAATGCTTTTCTTATAACATTGTTTACGAAGAAAAAGTGATTTTACCAGTAAATTAATTTCAATTTGAAAATTGTAAAATAATTTATTTAAATGAGTTAAAATCGAAATAGGTAAGAGCTTGGTGTACGTTTAAAGTTTTCGCATAAGTAAGTACTAGATGATAACAATGTTATAAGGATCTACCTATTTATAATGATGAAATTTCATATTTCTATGGGAAAATCAAGATAGTAAGCAGTAACCAATTGTATTTAGGAATGCGGCTTCATAAATGTAAATCACGCATTGTTCATCGTTTTAGGATACACTGACATGGAGCTATGTTTTTGTAGATAGTATAAGAAAATTGATTTTATTGTATGCACATATATTCTGCAAAGCTTTACACAATGATATTAAACTGTTCGCAAACTTACCTCTCACTAAACGTGATACATTTTTTGTTTGCCCAATCCTATTTATTTTTAGACCACGCCCGTCGAATTGTTTGCAGCGATAGATCAAATTTCAAATTATGCGTCAAACTTATCATAAAATCATGCACGTTTTAGAGTAGACAACGAAATCTGAGAATCAGAGGTGACAATGACCTATGACCTGTGTCATTCAGAATACCTATAGGTTATTAATGTCATTTGGGAACCAAAGCTATTATATTTTACAGCTAATGCATCATATGCAGTGTATTGCAACACAGTTGCATTGACACGGTCAGTTAATAGCTAAAATTTTAATCTATTTGCTTTATTTCTTGGCTTGACGTCACGTTTAGTTAAATACCTTATTTACATTCCATTTGTGAGACCTTGGTGGAAATAATAATTGTTTGGCGAAAAAACATCACTTTGATTTCACGCAAAAAATAAAGTCTTCGTAAAGTAAAGCAAGTGTCGAAAATCAATCAGCCCAAAATGTTTTGAGCTTTGAACAAGTGCCTTCATAATCTTGCTGAATAACGTATTCATGTCTGAGCTGTCATACCGTCATAACAAATGATTTGTATCATATGAATACATGCTAATTCTATCATATCATTTTTCAATACAACTTGATTTACTAAGCAGCTTTTATTAAAATCATTATATAGTTGCATCAGCGTAACAAACATGCTTCCTAGTTGAGCAATGATAGAAGATCGCATGCAGACAATTAATTGATATCTCTGCAGACAAATACAGTTTCCATGTAGTGCCACACAAGTCGCTCAGTTATTCCTCCTATCATACATTAATCAGACAAAAGTATTTGATTAATTACGGCCAAGGGTGACGTTGCGTCAAACAATGGTTCTCATAATAATTGCAGTATTTTTTGTGTGGTTTATTCGCATAAATTTCATATTTCATGATCGCCAGATGATCATCAGTTGGCTCGTGACCGAGATATGCAAAAAGCGACCTTCACGACTTTACGGATAGTGGGTGAATGACCCATTTAGTGACAAGAGTATGTTGACTTCGTTTTTGCTATAAGAGCGTTAATTGTCCGCTCAAACTAATGATGTGACGACTAAATTATTCGCGATAATTATCGTGTTTTTAATGAGCTATTGAAGTGCGATTAGCCTGTGATTATATTTTAAACAATGATTAAACTATGCTATTTAAACACGAGATTACGTTGACAGTAATGTGTTCACAATTCGTATGTGACCAAAATAATAGTACTTTAATGATAGCGTTAGCGCAGTTTTAAGAGCAACTGTTGTAAGATTGTGTAACACAGAAAGCGCATTCGTAAAATGTACGTAGAAAGCGAAATCGGCGATTGCATTCAACGCTTGTTTTAGTTTCTATGGGAATTATAAACTGCAGTGTTGTGTTAACATGGAAATAATTGCTTGAACAATTTCCTGATGTTTCACTAAGAAAATTTTAATGTTTATAGTTGTATAACATATTCGAGTTATTCAAATTATAAGTCTCAACAATTGTTTATTTCGAATTTTGTTTTGGTCAATAAAACTCAAGTTAAGACAACATCAATAAAATAATTTGATGTCTAACAAGATACACAATGCGTATCTACAATTTATAATCATCAAATCACATAATGCAGTAATTTGCAGTACAATTGAATAGCACAAATAATATGGGAAGTACGTAACGATACTTTAATACCATAGTCTTACGGTGTCAATGTCGATGGGATTAGTTAGACCTTCGTAGAACGAGACCTGGTAATCGTAATCGTCAATGGACGAATTTTCCATTGTAAAGGTCTACTTCCTTTTTCCAATCCAAGTGAGGCCTCAGTATTGTCAAGGCGAATTTAAATATGTCTTTTAATGCGTTATGAAGGCCTTGTCTCTGTTTACATAAATGATGACCTCGTGTAATGCAGTCGCTATATAATTGACATCTTTCAATAGTTCTGTACGTTTATTGTTTGTTTTGGAACGAAATCTTAAATTGACCGCTTTTTTATTGTTTTGCAACTTTTTGTAGAATTGACGCTTTTGTACGTAAATGGGAAGTCATTAATTAAATTATGTACGCATCTTTGTAACAGTGACGTTTTTCTGTATGAAATTAATTGGATTAATATACTATTGTTAAGATTATAGAGATGAGCTCATGTACAACGAAATTCCAATGTATTGTAACTACAAAAATTTATTAAATTGTGAATTGCGAACATCTTCATTCGGATTTAGCAGTCATTCATGATACAGTCGAGTCGTAAGCTCGTTACGTCATATAAACTGATTTAATAAGCAATATATTTTGATCCATTTTAAAATAATCATTGCGTAAATATTTACATTTGTTCTTGGAAAATCTTTGATATCATTTGTTTTGAAAACTGTCCACGTCATCAACTGTTAATGAGGACATAATTTTACATGTAATTTAATACCGCTAAAAACTGTCCTTTATTTTATATTATAATAATAATTTACACGTATGATCATCGTATTACATAATTTGCCGATAAATTGAGTCATGGTACGGTTGCCAGTGGTTTTCGCAACATCATACGGTTGATGAGAATTTTTTGTATTTTTCTTTACTGATGTAACGGAGAGAGTGCACAGGCGCGGGCACTTATGTCTGCAGAATGCTCGCAGTTTAACGCTACGATACGTGTGACATGTGAGAGTATAAACTATTAGTTATAGTGTGTAAACACAATATTATCAGATTCAGATAATCTTCGCAAACGAGCCATCCACAGTTATTTGTTTCGGCCTATTACTAAAATGACCTCTAATATTTCGGAATGCGATTAATTTGTCAATAATCCGATAACATATGTTTTACATTCCAAGAAACGCCAAAAGATGAGCCCATTTGTAAAGCCTAATAAAAATTCAAATTAGGATTCCATTTTATGGCTTCATTAACAAAATTTGTCGGGACATTAAGGTCGCGTCTAAAATAGCGAATATTAGAATTATAAACAAACAAATATTAATAGCAAATCGATAAATGTTATTGCGGTAGTCGGAAGGCGGAAACATGTAGGACCGGTTAAGCTCGCGTTATCAAGTGCGCGGGCGCATACTTCCCGCTATGTGACGTATGTGCGTACGTTGCCCATTCATGGTACGTGCAAGCTTTTTATTACGTGATATAAGCTACGGGTTTTCTATATGTACTTATTTGATTTTATAATTTAATGTTTATTTAAGTCATAATTTATCTAGCTTTCTCAGAAGTATGTCTCATAATTATCCTCCCTGTCCTTATCCCAATTTGTTTGGGGGTGACGCAGCATGTTTTCTCCTCTCATACTCTTCTATTCGACGTCATCTCACAAGTAACATTCTTTCTTGCCATATCGTCGTTTCTCTTCTTCCTCATATGTAGTAACATGTTAAAATCTTGTTTTCAACCTTGCGCATATTTCTTCTATTTCAACTCATTCTACCGTCAAAGTGCTAGGTCGTGGTCACTCTGAATTATACAGAATTAAAAAATATTTACATTTAAACACATGCATTTGAATAAGTCATTTAAAAAAATTCTAACCGCATAATGTCGCAACTAATTTAAAAGTTAAAAAAAAAAAACATCTATAAAAATAACTGATCTTATAAATGATTGATGATATTGATGATTTCATATGGATTAAAGATTTATAAGGCGTAAAAATGTAAAAATGATTGCCAATAAAATATTTTTCGTTTTTTATATTTAATTTTATGCAAACATCCGATTCCAATGTTTTTTCCTCATGAATGTCCAGTTTTCCCACAAAATATATTTGGTAAAAGTTCCCAAAGATGAATTTTCTGAGAGGTAAAAAAATATAAATATGTAGAAGGAAAACAAATAACCATTTATCATTGAAATCTTCTGAAGATTAACGAAAAAAAAAAACACGATTAATAAAGGAATTAGTCACCTGGATATTTCTCAACCTTACCTAAATAGATAAGTTTCCCTAATTTACCTACTTAATATTTATGGTATTCAAATGATAACATCGATATTTCGCGGTATATATCGCGGTTGAGGTCAAATAAATCACTCCATATATTGGAAGCCTCCAACAAAAATCCATATAGACCCAGATATATTTTAAAATATTTAAAGCTAAATAAACTAATAAGTTATCACTTAGGCAAATATGTTGATAGTTATGTGCTTAAAGTAGGTATTTATCAGTCTTAACCCAGTTTCTAAATGTAGTAACGTTTAGCTTTATGATTATGCGAATAATGATAGCTTGTAAGACCGGAAAAGTAGGAAATGGCATGTTTCAAAAATATTTACAAGAAATGGGATTTTTTAAAACATTATCTACTACTATGACAAAGAGACATACGTTTTGTTAGTTTTTACGCTAAAGGCTCTGGAACTGAACCGATGCAGATGTTAAAAATTCTTTCATTGTGGAAAATTACTCCATTCAGAGAAACATAGGCTATATCTTATTACGGTGCGGGCAGTAGTCCCCACGGGATTCGGGTGTACCCGCGAAAAAACGGCTAGTGGTAAATATAACCTCACAGACAGACAGCAAAGCTTTAAATAAATCGTAGTCTTCGCTGTGGCATTGGAGTGCCCCCGTTTTTGCGGTCATAATAGTTTCCTCATATGATTTGTGAAAGATTGTTGATGGATCCTTTATAAACCGATATCTACTTAGTCTGAGCAATAAAACAATACATTTCTTGCTCAACAAGATCGTATTACATTGATTAGCAAGCTAGGTATTATTTTAGTGTTACTAAATAGATCACACATGACTGTGTAAGTAGGTACCTAGTGCTAAATCTAGGATAGGATTTCAAGTAAGATTATCTTCTAGAAGAAATTACATAATATTGACAAGGCCTAATATATTTTAAATAGACTTCTTAATATTGTAGAATAACGCAGAAAAAAACTGTGCGAAAACCGAACTCAAAGTGGTTTCAAGATCATACGAACAGAAGCGTAAAGGAACTACTTAAGTCGAGATGTATAATTTATTTATTTTTATCACGGATACGTTACGATTATCTTTAATTGCAATTACCCACATACGCAATCATAGAAAAAAATAACATATCCGTATGTAACAGAATAATACTGAGAAACACGATAATGTAAGAAATCCGTTCGTTTGGTAGACCACACTTTGGTTACTGGATTGTCGGAATGCGGAACTTTTCGTGGACCTAATAAATATTCGTGGATTATTCAGTGCAAGTAGGCCTCAGGCTATGTGGTCACAGCTAAGTGATGGTTACAGCTGTTTATGCGTAGGTTGAGGACCGATTGACAAATAATCATATCGGTTTAGGAATAGGAAGTGTCTCCGAATCCTGTCTTGCGTTTTTATATTGCGTCACGCTTGATTTCTTAAGAAAACTGTCATGTCAACTGTTACTTAATTTTTAATGCCAAAAAAAAGGTCCCGTGAGAAAAAAGTCTTATTACAGCACGGGAAGCAATAATTTTTATTCGTATCCGAGTCGGAAACATGCGTGTGTTATAAATTTCAATGTTCCGATATTGTTACGTAGTTTGATGGTTATTAATGGTAGTTAATGTCGGTGTAGCCCACAGCGTTAATGTCTGGGAATGCATTAATTCCTTGTATCATAATTCAGCTTATATCTGTACCTAGTGGTGGTCGTTAGAGCATGTCAAGGGGACGTTGATAAATACCTCATTGTTACCACTTCTGCGCTTGTCAATATGAGGATATGAAACACTATAAATTATAAACAACGAGAGGTTTAAACTAACTACTAGATTGCAAACAATTTAGAGTTCATTTATTTTATTTTTTGTGCAGGCAAATATTAGTAAACGAAATAATATTAATATTTATCGCGACTATAAGAGAAATAAGGTTGCGCAATGTAAATAAAAAAGTGAAACCTGAAGTTTCTTTCGGAAAATAGGCTTCAGACGTCCTTCAGCATACAATGTAGACTTTAATTTAAAAATAATTATCGAAAGTCTTTACATAATACACGTAAAATCGGTCGTTGGGGACATGCGACCTTCTCGAATTCGCTTTCATTACTTGTGGACAATTTTATAATCGAATGTAAACTATTATAGAGGTAGTTGAGTTGGTGACTTGGAATAGGCGTGGCTTTAATGATGTTGGCCCGTGTGACGTAGCCAGGCTAACCTTGGATATCTAGGTGACACTAGACGATCACGATTAGCATCAACGAAGACGTCAACACAATGTTATGATGTTTGTTCATTCAAGTGTATTATTATTCGCTCTTTATTCTATTTATTTATCGGTAGTTTCTCTGGTTTGCATAATGTCTAACAGATTGCAACTCCTTAAATAGAGTTCGCTATTTTAAAATCAAGGTGAATAACCAAACTGAGATCATACGATTTTATATTGATGAAACAATTTGTCAATTTAATGGCTCACTTTTCGAAAAATTCAGTTGACCAAGAATGTGTTTGAAATCATCGTGTCCGCTGATAAAGGCTTGTACGAAAAAACTAACGAGCCTTGCCAGCCCTGTATAATTTGTACATAGAAACGTGAATAAAAGATAACGACTCAATCTCCGCTCTATTTGAATGCACCAAAGTGATACATTATGACGTTTTTGCGCACATTTTGTCTCGTGATCCGGCAAATGGACTGTGGATGCAATAAAGACTATTTCTATCGGTGTTTGTATCGTTAAAGAGCTTACTGGCATTTAATTGGACGTTTTAAATAACTCGTTCACCTGCATACCAGATTCACGGTAGCATTGAAAGCTTATGACAATTATATTGCGTTAATATATTAATTTATGTGAGTGCATTTACCACTTTTATTTTTGTAATTGATTTGTTTTGTAATGTCATGGGTAAAACAGAGAAGAAGGAATGCGGAAGTTGGTTGTAGTTTATTGTTTTAATATTCAAAAGGAAAATTGCATTTTTAATCATTCGGTCAATATATAGAGGTATGTTTCGTATTTTTTAATATCCCTTTAAGTAATTTACTGATTCCGCGAAAGGTACGAAAATTAAAAAAACACACAAGGGCCTTTCCCGTTACTTTTCCTCAAAGAATCAATATAAGGTTTCTCCATTTTGAAATATGAAATATCCTTTTTAACCTACAGATGATACACCTCATATTTAGTAGTATTTGTCAAACACGGAAACAAAATTAGGTACCTTTTAAAGTCGCAGCTTATGGAGAAATGTTGCCCTAATAAAATATTTAGTTCAAAATGCAACAGTATTTATAGCAGTAATAAACATTATACATAGCGTAATAGCGCTTAGATGTCGTAAATCATGATACCACTGTATTCAGATATGCCCTATATAGAACTTATAATAGGTATGACCTTAGACAGCATATTACTTTGATACGAATCGATAATGGGCCGTAAACGTTTATAGCTGGACATAGGGCCTTCTTTACAGTTGATACAACGATTGAGCATAAGTCATAATGCTGTATTGAGATTGGAGGGCGCTCTGTGATTTTGATACCTATGACTTTTAATTGAGTGGGAATTAGCAGGATAATTACTTGACTAGCTTTTTTGCCCAAACAGTTATTATGCTTGTATGCAGCCTATTCTAAAAACTGAAATATTTGTTTCTGTGGGAAATTAAAGTCTCATAACTTTGTTACTTTCCGTTCGGGGGTGAAAGAATTTTCTTCCATCAAGATTTTTTTTGCCAACACTTTAGTAGAAGTTATGAATGTTACTTCTTACTATTGTTTGTGGATTTAATAGAGACAGATGAATCACAATGACGAAGAACTTAATACCACAGTCCGTACTCTAATAAGCCCACGCAATAATCATAAGATGACCTCTGATAAAACTATAACTTTATGATATGAATCAATAATTATCATACGCAATGTAATTGGTGAAACTAGGCGCGTGATGTACAACATTTTTATTTAGTCTGACCCTCAAGAATATCCGGTATTCGTGATCAAAATCATCTGCTGTACTAACCTGAACTCCGATTATTATCTTAGAGCGAATCATTTTCGCATAAATAAAACTATAATGCCCAATTATATGGTAATTAAAATGTTCTAGCTGTTTAAATTAGAACGATTTGCTCGTGAAATATGGTCTATGGTTCATGACAAATGAGGATGTTATCATTTAAACTTCAGTAGTAACTTTTCTGATATTTATTGGCAATTTTTCTGGGCGTTCGTTTTCTCTGTGTGCGGTCAAGGCTTGTTTTGCATAGATGATCATTATGATCATTATCTTTAATTGCAGTATAATGACTTTATAGCTGTTGTTAGATTTGCTCATTACGCACTGAAGTGTTAATTGTTAATAATTCCTTCCGCCGTCAAATAAGATGTTAAAATGTTTTGAACTACAGATAAAAATCTCCTACACCAGTACTTCTATATCCTGATTTTATTTTAGCTCTCAAAAAATGCAACTTAGCCTGTTTCTAAGGCCAAGCATTCCCCAATAGAATCCAGTCCAATTATTCAAATGAAGCTTAAAATTCCGTACATATTCCCAGAACAAACAGGTTGGTTAGCTCGTGACTGCAGGTCTGATCTAAATCGATCATCTTCAAGTGAGAGGCAGCTACTGTTGCCGGTAAATCCTTTAATTCCATACAACCGAGATGGATTGTCTTCGTGAGTAATAAGTATTTATGTGCAGATCTGACGCATATCCGTTATGCAAGTAAATGAGTTATTAGTGTCGCTTGAATTAGCAACTGTGGATTTGTAAAGGTGATTTGAAATGATACCAACTTAAGTTTTCTAAGAGTCCACATTTTAGAATATGTTTTTAAAAATTATGGAATCAGGCTTTGCGGAAATCCCTTTTAGGGAAAAATTCAGAAGATGTTGACCCGTTGACCGATCGAGCGAGTATCCAAAGCCTTGATTAGCGCGGAAACTAACGCTACATATTTTTGAAAAAAATTAGTTCTTTATTACAAAAACAATGGGACTTACAATATGTCGTACTTATTATTTAATGGTCTTTTTAATCTAGAGCAACATCTTAAGTAATTTCAGTTACTTACTAAAATCTACGTGCCTAATCTCGTTAATACTTCTAGTTGACCCAAAAAAGAGAAATGCAGACATCAATTACCATACATCGGCCATTAATCTGTAGTGAAGCGTACATAGCGAATTTTAAGTAAGTTGCGTCCAGCATAACAATTGCAAGTAGCCTGTTCCGAAATCACTTGTGTAATATAATGTAACAGTTCCACATAATACTCGTAAGCTATATATTAATGTAGCTATTAGTTCATAGACCTGAAATTGCAATTTTACTGTCGATTGATCATTGACGTGTGTTCGTAATAAAATGCGTGAGTGGTTCATCGGATGGTTTTTGCTTTCAGTGGGTTTTCGAACAATTTATTTCGTTGCTTCTATTGCGTGGCTACTATTTCTGGCCTGGATTTTAAATACAATTTATTATTTTTAGAATTTGCAGCTCCTCTTATTGAAAGTGTTTCAATCGAACAGATAGTAGTTATATGTCGTTTAAACTGTGTTTCACTACAATGTTGGTATTCCGCAAACGTTTAGAAATTAGAAAGATTGCGTTGTTGATCATTAGTCGTTACGTGCCTGTCCACGCTAACATATCTTGTAGCTTATCATTTTGATAAATAGAGGTGACAATGCCTGATGGTCGATTTAGGAACGAAAGTGCTTTTACGAAATGCTCTCTATTATAGAAAATGAATTGCATGCGATTTTCAGCTTCCTAATAAGATTTCTGAAAGAAAAGGCATTTGAGGTCATTTCAAAATGTTGATCCATTTTGTCGGAAAATGGATCTCTTAGTTAACCGTAGAGCCAAAATATTTCACAAATAGTTTTATTATGTTAATTGTTCCAATCTATCACTTCAAATGGTAATTTCAACTTGTACATTTCTATGGGCCACCCCAAAAGTGGTTCAAGATCGGTCCATTAGACGAATAATGCTAAATATGGACTTACAACAGTGTCTCGACACAATGGCCGCCATGTTGCGTCACAGTGTCGCAAGCGCACCTCGGTGCGTTCACACTTGATTCGGTTTCCTCGCACGCATGCGCGTGATTTGTGAATTGTACGTACATACTTAGCGCATAGGGTAATTTTATACTGGTGCATTTTCTAACGAGGTTTTGTTTTTAGTTTTAATATTTATTTATTGTATTTTATTTAAATAGATTAGTGTCAAATTACCTACTCATTAATTTTGGTTATTGCCAAGGATTTACTTGTGCTGACGTATTTGGCGTTCTAACAAAATCAGTGATGAGCATAATAAAAATATGAATCATTAATTAATATTCATACATTTATTCTGACTATTTTTAACATCTTAGATTTACTAAAAAGAACACTTAACAGTAAGTTGTAGAGATAAAATATTACCTCAATATGTGAGAGCCTTACGTTTCAGAAATGTGGTGAAGGACTGAGATTGTTAAATTCTGTTACCAAGATGGATGCCTAAAGATGTGAAGAACTAGATCTGATTTATTAACTTCTTAAGTGGTTAACGCATAATATGATGAAATATTACACAATTTTAAATTAATTTAGAAACAAGCATTATTCAAATATACTTGACGCATTTGGTGTAGCATTTAAATAATTAATTTCCTACATATAGAGCCTCAGGTATGAGGTGCGTTCATTATATTGATGTTACATTGAACTATATTTTTTATATTTTGAACTTTAGTTCTAAAAATGTAAGGTTTAATTTGCTTTGTTAACTTTCTCACGATCATCTCGCGTGTATTGTGTAGCAACTCAATGTACGCAAAGAATTTGATAAATCTGAAGAATGTAATGTTCAGGTATTTTGTGAGTCAATTTATTAACGCTCTTTAACCTTGCTTTAATTTTTGACGTGGGAAATTCATTAGGCGTGTATGTAGATATTAATAAGGTGCTAGCATTTGTCTTCAAAGAATGTGGGCACCAATGTGATCTTGTATGTATATAAAGTACAAGTTTTATGACAGTGACAAATTGCAATAAATACCGTAAAGTCTATTTATTAGGTTAAACTTATTATACGACCATTTATTTATTTCTATATTTGAATAGAACGGTAAATAAGTTATTAGTTAGAAAAATACTGCAATTGATTTCATCAATTTAATAACATCACGCCAAGTTCGGGAGAAAATCGGACATACCTATTTAATTATTGCCCAAAAATATATTCAGTAGGTTGACTAATAGAATTTTATTTAAATCACATGGTCACTGAACGGTACTCGTCTCACGTAGCCTACTAAAAGACCTTGTTGTTTGTAGTGAAATTTCGCGATGAGGATCAATCGGAATGCAATTTGAATTGTGCAATCTTCGATCAAATTGTAGTTGATGAGGTTACCTATGTTTTTTTTGCTTGTAATTCATTTTTGATACGATTTTCAAAAAGGAAAAGGTTCTCAATTCGTCGAAATCTCGACTTTTATGTATATGTATATTACGGTTTATTTGTATTTTATGCACACAGAAATCATAATGGAATTCTACTTGACAAAGACTCCTGGATTTTTCAAAATTCTTTTTTTCGGATTGACAGAGAAAGAGAGCGATGATATATGTTAGAAGTTGATTATGAAATGTTGCAAGAGTTTTTGGCCAGATATACAAGTACCTAACTGATCTTAGTAGACAAAGAAATGAATGAAACTGATTCAAGGACCAATCTACAAAGATTGATTAAACTTTTCTTCGGCCACCCGAGTTTTGAAATTGAAATACATCAGCCCTGCATTCGTAACCTTAAATAAAGGTTATTTTTAGAAACTTTACATTTGCGTAATGACACCTGTCCGTATTTATATTATAAATTATTATAAGTTACAACAGATATAATAGAGAAAAGGCTCTTTGTAAAGGCAAGACCTTTTGTTCAGCATTTGAATAACTTTAGTTATAGGATTGTGTAATCAATTAGTATTTCTAACCAGTAAGTAGTAACCAGGAAGAGTCGTTATTTAGAAAATAGATAGATTTATGATCTACAGATATCTATTAGATAATCCCTACTTATTGAGATGTAAATAATATAATTTATATGTATATGTATTATTTGGTATTAGCATAAATAATGTTTTTGTATTTGAAAGTTTGATTTGTTGATGTTTATTTTTACGTTTCCCGGTTTCTCTCGCAATTCGTACTTTTCCTTAGAAATCAGTATTCACTATTGTTATATCAGTATTATTCTAGATTGTATAGGTATTGTTTGAATCTATTTATAAGATGATGAATATTTATGAAGAAAATGTCAGCTGTTTGGCAAAGTTAATCTTAATCAGTTAAGATAAAATTGTAAACCTTATAAACGATTACAATTTGTTTCTCGATTTGCTTAACTATGAATAATCATTGATCAATAATTTAAGATATCATTAATTGCATATATTTGTAGACTTTGGTAACTTAATCGCAATGTAAATTAATTAGCAAAGCTATCTCAATTTATTCTAAAATACTTGTAAATTTTAATCAATAAAAAAAGCCGACGTATCATTACCACGAATTAATGTATAGTAATAATAAATAATCACACATCACCATATCTATAAAATAAGCGCAAAAAATTGTTTAAAAATGGGAGACAAAACTTTCAGACATCAACTAGAAAACCCAGCAATGCATAGATATTCCGTTTCGCATCTTTATTAACCCGTATTAGCGAAACAACTTCGAAAACTACGCTCATAAGACAAAGGCCCATATTCTCATACCACTCGTGTTTACATTAACTTATTAAGCGATAAACTAACGAGTGATATCGTTTACTCTGACACTATCGTAACTTACACCCTGTCAGTTTTGTAATGACCAGTCTCACCCACTCGCAATCTGCTGATAATCGAAAAGTCACATTATAGAATTTACGCAAAACAAATTATTTATTAAATTATGTGAAATTTTCGTTGAGATATTTACACAGCGTTAATGTAGGTAGGTAATGTATATTTTAGATTTCATTACATAGTTTCATTAAATTTCGTCTGGCTTTATGACTATAAGAAAAGGTATCTATGTAATATGTTTTAATGTGACTATTATTCTTTCTTAATACTCTTGTACTTCAGGAGTCGGCACTCAGTAGACCTTAAAGCCTTTCTAATAGGAGTTGTATAACACAATTATCTGTATAGTTTTATCGCGAGCAGTTTCATCAATAGAACACTAGTTGCTAAACTTCCTAGACAGCATTTAAACTCGCTTCGTTACTTCACATAACCAAGTTAGAATATTTAAACTATTTTATTGCTCTTTACTCCATTTACTTTATTTATTAGTGGTGTTACATGTGAATTATTATTTGACGTAACTGTTTTTGGAAAATTAATTCCAATTGATCTTTACGTCACGTCTATAATACCTATATAGTACCTATCTATGTTATGTGCAATTCATGTGGTATAATTGGTAGCGTGCAATAATCAAATTATTAATCTTTTATTTCATATTGATTTAATGGAAACTGGATTATTGCAGTTATTATGAGAAAAAGGATAACTTACAGTAACCGAACGGCCTTAAACTGGGTTAAGTATTTAAGGGAAATTAGATGACATTTAACGACACGCAATTTATAATTCGCTGTTTTTTGACCGATCTGCCTTGACACCCTTTGCAGGGACAGTTTAAAGGGCTCTGTAATTAAAGGGAACTATTACTAATTGCTACACTTTCAAAGGAATTTGGTTTAGTAATAAAATTTGTCACAGTTTTGCAAGCTAAAGTGTATTGAACTTATTACCATATTTGATTCAGAAAGCGTTTACGTCTCCTTAAATGGGGGCAGGTATGTTGCGTAGGGCTCTACAGACGGGCGTCTGGCCCACTGGACTAGTTGCGAAAGTCACTTCAGCAGTAAATAAATCCTAGATACGGAAGCAATCAATGTATGGGTGGGAATAAATCTTGCAATGGTCAATACATTGGCGAGTTACTTTGTTTTAATTGAAGAGACCTGTTTTGATGATTTTCTTATTGAATAGTTCTTTTTTTATGTTGACAATTAAATTAATGGACAATAGATTTACAGAGGCTGCTTTTATAATTATGACGTGTTAATCCATTGATAGATATCCGATTCTACAATTAATTGTCAGATGTCACAATCGAATAAAATATAGAGGTAATAATAAAAGCCCGTTAAAATAATAAAGAGAGTAACCCTTTGTCAAAGAATTTACGTCAGTAAAAACCCTCTATAATATTCCGTCAACAAAAGTGAAATGAAACCACAACATCGTTTACACCGCCGGTCTGCTCGCCCAACCCACGTGTGTACACATCAGCTGATTGCCAGGGTTCACGCACGCCCAGCCCGCCACGGAGGTCACATATCAAGATCACATACCTGTTTCCAATCTGCTCTGAACCAGTTTAGCCGTATGAATGTATGCATGCCTTACGTCACAGTATTTCCGTACATTACCTTCCTACTATCGCAATTGATAAAAGCCAGTTGTGTAAGTCATTGTCGAATATGAACTATATGGAGTATTGGTTAAAAATAGTTTTAGAAAGTATTGAAGGTCGTTGTTTAATTTGACGTGTTCCAATCAAATGTTCCGTGTCTGTGTTTTGGCAGTTTTTGTCGCCGAATTGTCTGGTTTGTGTGCTTTGACGGTAGCTTGCCTGCCCGTGTCAGACTTTTTATAGGACAGAAAATCGGACCGATTTCTTGTAGGACACTCTGACCGACTTTAAGTAGGATATGTGCGTTGCACTATTACTACCAGTATGTTTTACTTTTCACGTTCAAAAATCGGTCACCGATTATTATCGGACGTGGGCGGCCAGCCTTAGTCGGCATCTTCTTTTTGGTTATTAAAAGCTTAAAAATTAACTGAAATAATTATGATGATACTGATTAATCGCTATTGCACAAACGATAAGAAGGTCGCATAAAAATCACGGTTATTGCGAAGGCTTCGAAAATAACTTCGTAGTAGCAATGTAGCAATTTGAATAAATGATAATAATCTTATTACATGTTACTTAATTATAACATGTTCATATCGATTCCTTTTAATCGATCCTTTGTTCTAATGATAAATATGTTGTGGGTCATGTGTATGAAATATTTTTGTATCGAGATGTAATCTGATTATGATTATCGGCGCGAATCGTTTTATGTTTTTGTTGCAAGCTCAGAACTAGTTTGGCATACATTTTGTAGATAGGTAGATACTGCTTATTGCTCACGTGTTAGGTAGTTCTTTTACCTATTCTTGATTATTTTCAAATGTGCTGTAATAATTATATTACAATAAATAATCAAGCTCGACTTTCCTCCTCATTCAGTTTTTTTTTAAATAAGCAAAATGTCTATTTATTTACAAAACTCTGCAAAACAAATTATCTTTAAACCCACTGAAATTAAATTCAGTCGACTATTGAAAAAAAAAAACTGCTCTGAAAACGGATGTCCTTGCTGATTCTTTCCGAGTTCAATGACCTGGAGAATTAGTGCACAGATTAATTTGAATTACCCATTTTCCTGGTATTGTACACTTCCACTTCAGTTTCACAATTGTAAATTACAGTTCAATGACCTCTGTAACGTCTTAACGTATTTTTATTTTCCTCTGTACTTGACGTGTTAAACACTTGGAGATTTTACGAGCAAAAACCAGGATTATAGTTGGTACGAAACATGAATAATAGTTCAAATCCATTACGATCCATTAAATGCCACACGTTCATGTTTTTTGTATGAAGTCAAGTTTTTGCATTCATTACTGATGTTAAGCTTTGAAGGTAATAAGTCTCATTCACTGAATGTTATTAGGCCGTGTACCGAATTCTTTGTCTTTGTGATCTTTTTTTTATTTATCGGGATATGATCGTGAGAATTCGGTGTTTAAAACCTTTCTTTAAATTATTTTTTCTCAACTATCCATGACTTTATATAATTTTTCATGATGACTGGCCTATATTTATTATAATTCTGCGATTACGTGATTCATATATATTTTTTAATACTGTCAATTATCAATAAGTACCCATGTACCCATTGTCAATTTTAATTAAACAAACATTTCTTTTGTCCACAGGCGTTAGTTGTGTGTGCGTGCATAGCTCTGACATCAGCCCAATTTGGGCACTATGATGTCGACTTTTCCGACTTCGGCACCAGTTTTGGAGGTGCGGGGTACAACAGTTACGCAGCGGCCGCGAGAGACCCCCGGGCTAACCAGGGTAAGGGGTTCCAAGGTTTATACGGTTCCAAATTTTGTCTGCATGCTAGCATAATGAGGTATGCATGCGAAATGAAGTTATTGCATGATAATTGTAGAGATTTTTGCTGCATGAAATTGCATGGTTTATGACGGATGAATATCGCAATATCTTTTGCACTAGATCGTTAACTAAGTTATAGCTTCTATACATTTTTATAGAATGAAAACTGGCTTAAAATGCATGTTTAACGCAATTTACTACCTACACAATCACGTTGTTTCAAATAGTTTGCTTCGCCGCTAATTATAATACTGCTGGCTAAATCCGTCAGGGAACGTAACTGTAATTGTACCTATTCATGTAAATGCAAAATAGACATACACTTCTTGTTTGTTTATTTATGAATGCACGTGTTAACTGCAAGGTTATTTAACATTATTATGCAACCACAAAAAATCTTAACAATCTAGAGTTAAATGGAGCATTTGACACTCAAAGGAATTCTGATATAAAACGAAAAAATATCCCACGAAAAGCACGTACGCCTCAGTTTTCAATGACACACATTTATAACGAGACAAAACATAATTCATTCTCATACCATGTAGGTAGCCTTAAGTAATTAAAAATGTCAAAGCTTTGGGTATTAAAACAATGTCAGACATACGTCGGCCCTAATGGTTAATTGCATATTAAGAACCAGATAGTTGTGGTGAAGGTCGTGAGAAGAACAATTGTGGTCTGATTGTTATCAGAACGTTGGCGAACGAAAATGTTGGCCCGTCTGCGTTTGCCGTGTAGCTGTCACGTTTACGAGCTTGAAAAATGGTTTAGTCTTTGTTGAAATAAAAATGGTAGAATAAAATCCAACATATTGGAGAGTTCTAAAAATAGACGCCTTTTTGTGGAATGTGGAAAGAAGCTCGGTATGGTAGATATTGATATAGTACTAGTGCATTTTTGTTAGCTTTATAACAAGTAGTAATACCTGGAAAAAATCTTATATTTTGTATAATAAGTAGATAAACAAAACATGTAATTCGTTATATCAATTGCTCATTTGCAAATCAATCACAAGTTATTCAATACACTATATAATACTGTTATCGTATACCACACGCAAATATCTATTCAAACCAATAAACACGCTATCACAAATTTCCACAATTTCCTACCAGTATGCAAATTACATTCCTTCATTCAAATGTACGTACAATAATTATCCTGGTATCGCAATCAGTCATCGTAATTTTATCAGCTTCGCGATTTAGTCGATCAAGTTGGTCAAAACATTTCACAATGTTAGTCAAAAACGGACTCAGACACACAGTTGATAAGCAAAGTTGCCCATGTAGATAGAAATCGCGTTTGTTATGAAAACCACCATTGCGTAGGTACTAACATTTTTGGCAGTTAAATATGACGTTTGTTAAAATGTAGAAACCATGTCTGTGCCTAGATACTAACTACCTTTTGAACATAATAGCTAACATGATGTCGTCAACATTCTTAGTTCTAAAACAGCTCTTTGAGCTTTGACATTTCAATTCATCAGTTCTCAACTGATTTATACAGCAGTATTAAAATAATTTTATTGCTATTACGGAAGCGGTATCCGCTAGTTAAACACTGGTTACAACCTCGTGATCATTTTATGAAGTGACGATACTCAGTAGATCTTGCTCGGTCAGTCCCGATCCACTAGTTACAGGTTACTGGTAAAATAGCACCATAATGACGTTTTTCTAGTTACACAAGCTGCAATTCCATAAGGCGCGGCACTCACTAATGTCCATGGCTATGAAATTGAGGAAGTACCTACGACTGTCCACGACTGTACTATAATTAATTGCATGTAACTGATCTGTCGGAGCTAGTAAGCGCTTTTGTTGTTGCCAGTACAAAGCTCGAGTCCTTTTACTCGATGTGTAATGTCCTGTGTCGTTTGATAAACCCCCGTGGTGTTCTGTTTTCAAGTCGTTTGTCTCAGTTCTACCATTAGCAAATCGATGTAGCTGCATTGCGAAAATTGAATTCCTTTTAGTTGAAAGAAAACAGTCACTTAAAGATAGTAGTTTACAATACAAGGCGAACCTTTTACAACGTGGTAATTACCCTTTTAATTCTATAGCAGGAAGTAGATTAAACGTTTTACGCAGCTAATGCTTCGATTTTGAGCTTATGCCTGTAATTAATTATCCATTCAATCCAATATGCTTTGATTAATGGGCACACCTAAATTCCGGGACGTAGAAGCATTAAGTACAAGCATATTATTACCGCACAACAAGACGAGGAAAAAAATCACATAATGTTACATATTATGTACCTACATACATAGTTCCGGATAGTTCATAGAATGTACATTGTCTTTTTATTCGTGGTTTATTTACATTGCAACAAGCGTTTGTAAAAGCTGTGTGCAATAAAACAAATTGGATTGAACGAACAAAGTTTCGTTATTACGGAACCTTTGTAGATACAAGGCTTGCTGTATGGAAATTAAATATAATTAACTGGCTCGGTCCTTTTTACGGCTGAACAAACCGCAATGTTAGTCTATTTGCATTTTGTTATGTAAGCTAACTTTGGTTTATTGATTGTTAGACAACGAGAGGGATCTATCTTTGTATTTGTTCAATTATTTTGACAAATTGATTCGATATTGGCTTAAAATATTTTTATGATATTTACGATAAACATTTCTTTTGTCACTAACTTATTTGTAGCTTCTGCTTTCTTTGACACTGAAAGATTTTTTTCAAATCGGAGCAGATGTTCCTGAGATTAGCTCGTTCAAGCAAACAAATAAACTCTTCACCTTTATAATATTAGTACTGTAAACACTTTTTTTATGCCTGTATGTATCTCTAAATGCACAAAAAGACCTAAATAAAGCTTCTCTTATCAAGTATATGCAAGTGGGGTACCCCTATGGTTGTTTATCATAAAATATCTAGGCCCTAACGGGTACCTACTCATGTTTGTGTTTTATGCGGGCCCTTATTCAATTTCAATTACTTATCTATTTACGGTTTGATCAATCATTAATATAATATTGAACTCGCAAACTTCGCTCTTAATTTGATGATCTGAATTAGGTAAATATTGCGTTATTTAAGAAGGACAAATTCTTGGTACTCATCGTAATTTCCATACATTTTAATATTGTAGCTACAGGGGTTTCATAATATGATTTCAATTTGGTTCGGAGAAATTTGAATAAATAACAGGCAATAATACTAGAGCAATTCGTGCATAAAAACAGATAAATATCTAGTTTTTGTGATAAGTCTGTATTTTACAAGGGCGTTCTGTAAAATTGATTAGTGAGTCACGAAAAATTACTTTTCTCTGCTTCACCGTTGGTTACAAAGTTACAATACTCAAAGAAACAATATTTAAATAAACCACCTTATGTTTTTGTGGCAATAGTTTAGAAAATTAATTACAAAGGTCAAAGTTGGAATTTGTCATATTCTGAAACATTATCATTAACTGTGTGAAAATGCGGGATTATTTATCATGCTTGAGTTTAATGACCGACAAACTGATATATTATATTCTCGGTGCTTTTACATTATTTTTTCTTCATATTTTGACTTTGCTTTGTTGTATTATCCAGTAATTACTTAAGAGTTAAGCGTTAGTAAATACAAGTTACGGTGTTCCTAAATCATATATTCTTGGTTTGTGTGAAGTTAAAAGTCACTAAAGTTATGTAAACGATACGCAATCTGACACAAACTTGGGCCTTCATCTGTGTAATACACACACGATTTTGGTTGTTTATGTTAGAAGCACGTGTTTTCTTCACGAGTGTAAATATTGTGAAAATTTTGTCTCACGATGTCTTGCTTACATGTAATTGTTAAATGTAACGCTAATACGCTAAGTAGTTCACCGTTAAACATTATATAAAATTAGAAAACACTTAATACATAAGTGTCACATAATCAGGGAATTAAGATTTCCTACCATACATAGTACCTACGTAATACCGCCGTCCTGTGGTTGATCTCTTCGTATTCCTGTCACATTTCTGTCGCACCCGACCGCGTGCATTACATTTAAATGCATTTGTTTGAGTTTCCTGTAGGTATAGATGATTTCTGATGACATTAACCTTTGGCCGCTGTTACTCAATTTCAGAATGCATGCCATTTTGCCTCGCTTTTCTATCAAATAGACACTGTTCAATTTTTTTCCTGTTGATAGAGCAGACGTCTTCTGCAGATCCATTTAAAAGGTTACCAAAATTCTGTACTATTCAGCCTCATACCTATGTCGAAGTAAATTTTCCATATCGATGACTCCACGATAAGAACAAAATGACTTATCAATTTAACACCACTTGTCTATAACGAGACAAATTAAGCCATACATGCTCTCGTTGGTCACCTAGCCATGGCATATTTTCCGTTCAAATTTAACGTGCGTAACCGCAGTATGACACGCTCTTAGAAGGGTCCTAATGACAGAATCATGCTTCGCCGAGCAAAAACCGAGGACATTTTGCAAGTCCGCGTTTGACAAACGCATCCCTCTATCAGAATTAATTATGGCTACAGCTTGTGTCCCTAAACAAATAAACTTTGCATGTTATATGATTTTGTGTGGATTTCGCTTTTGGATGTTTTGGTTGGTATTTAAGTACTTTTGAAACGTTATTTGTATGCTTCAAGTATTCATATTTAATTTTAAAATGTTCCTTTCTGCTACTTTTTATTCATATTTCATATTATTATTCATTAAAATGCTACAAAAACGTCTTGAAATAAGGATGTCAGCCTGCATTTTTGGTAATCCGTAGAAGCACCTATTTAGCATTTCGCAAGTAAAGGCACAGCAACAAAGAACAATAAGTAGTTACTAATTGGCATACCAACATATTTGTCTGTAGGACTAAATATTACAATCCCATGTTTGGCACAGTTTACTTTATGCAAAGTGCATTGCTAAATACACAGCAGCACTCGGGGTCTATAAAAAACAAGACCCGTAAATTGACTCGGAAAAACGGTCAATAAGGATTTATTTATAAAATAAACAGAGCGATATATAAATGACCTTTTTCACCACAGGGTACTGCACTGTTTTTCTTCCACTTCCATATACGAATAGAATTGATTTAATTAACTTATCACGCGACTAACATAAAATTTGCATTTTATAAGACGTGTATTTATTGATTCGAGTCTATCCGATTGCGTAAAGGTGTCGATCGAAAATACAAGTGTAATAACTATTGGGAGTTTACTATGTGAATGAACATTGCTATAAACACCAGGACCTCATAAAGAGATCAGTATCGGACATCCCTTTTAGTTAAATGAGTGTTTTGGAAGCCAATTCGTGAAAAGTTAATGTTGAAATTATTTAAGGATGGAAGATCGAAAGTTATAAGCGTTTAAACATATGAATATCAACACAAAACAAATTAAGAAGTTTACTTATTATATACTTGTATGGCTAACATACAAAAAGATCATAATATTATTACGAGATGTTCTATTTCGGAACATCCGTCCATCTAAATAACATTATTGTTCTAAAGACAGCTTTATCTATGTAGTTTCGTCTAAAATTTTAATTACATAGCAGCAGAATATAAACCAGATAATATCATGTAAGTGTGGTTAATTTAATTGTTTCTAGCTGCAGTCACGATTAGCGCTGCATTTGCTAATACATTCACGCGCTCTGTTTAGTTCCTTCAATGTCATGGTGATGCCTCGCTTTGCAATTAGAGCATGATCGTTGCGTTAATTTTTAAATGTTATTCTATAGATTTATGCGTCGTTAGATTGGGTTTGTTATCAGCTATTGTTTTTGATTCTTTATTTGAAAAAAGTTACCTGTCAAAGTATTACACGATTTTTTTTCTTTCAAGTATTTTTATGGCCAGTATTCTTGTAGTTTGAAAGTGTCTTTCTTTTTTTTCTCTCTTTATAGTGTGCACTAAAACGAATGTCATGCATTGTTTCTTCACAATAGTTTAGTACAATTTTGGGACATATTTTGTCTAAACCACACAAAGAGACAGAATGAGTCACAAACATTAGTACATGAGCAATTTAGTATCAGAGCTTGACATCCTACTTCAATGGTACTTTAGCTCCTAAGGACAAATATTTCGCAATGCACGTTTATGTCGCGTGTTCAACAACAGAGAGACAATTATATTCATTACAGACACCTTTAATAATCTCGGAAGTAACCACTTAACTATAATATGTAAAGGGTTGCATAAATATAATCCTTGCATGGTCTATATACCTAGCCTAGAATTACAAATTCAATAGTAAGGTAAATTGTTACCTAGAAAATAGCTTGCGGCTCTTCGAGTTGTAAATTGTGGTAAAGATATAATAATATAACCTTATCTATCATTACTTATTATGCCAAGTGGGTATGAATTTCCATCTGGGTGATCCTTTTAACTTATACTCGGTCAGAATATTGCAATATCTGAATTATTCTCAACTGCAATTAAAATAAAACAATGTTCAAAGGAACATGTTTTGGAAAACGTGGAAAGTAAACCACGTGTAATATTTTAATAAGCCTGTGTATCAGATTTTAAAAGAGGCCAAGTATGAATTTCAGTTGGATTACTAAATTTTTCTGACCTCAGTACTTTCAATAATAATTAATTGTTAATTTATACTTTTACATATAAATAGAGGACACTACGAAATTAATAAGATGTATGAAAATCTGACGTCAAATAATCGTGACGACATCAAATACATAATAGTTTAAACTAGAATAAAGCTGTATCACTTTTGAATAGCTGTCTAAATAAGTGACTTGTTTTCCAAATGTCAAGCCCAGAGGTCTAATGACTACCTGCAAATCGTTGTTAGCAATTTAAATGTATTTAAGGCAAACAAAAATTTGTAATCATTTAGGCCTCCCACGGAGAGTGCGAGGCGGTCTCCTTCAATCAGTCTATTATTTCGTCACATTATTGTGTTCTCGTCATAACGGCTCAATTAATTATTAGTTTGTAACATTATAATAATGTGTACTTTCATTGCGTAAAGGTATGTGGGCCACTGAAATAGCCTAAGGGGCCAATCATGTGGTTATAGAAGCCTTCGTTTTTAGGGGACCTAATTTAGTAATGATAGATAATGATTTCATTGTAATTGATAGATGTAATTGTTGAGAAATTGTGGCCTAAGTTATTGCTACAAGAGTTTGTCCATTCATATTTTCTTGTGACATCATACAGGATATTAGCGGTATTTTTATTTAAAATACTTTGACATTATTAAATTTAATTCGTTTTTAAACGGTTTTATTTAGCTCACCCCGTTTGTTTTATTTATTCATTCTTGGGTCAAATTTAGAAATTGAAATTTCAGTGCCTTCCTGTAGTCAGATTGATCTGAAATTTGGTACACACCTTTATTTCCGATGACAATACAATATAGTAATATCAATAACATTGCAAATCCAAGATGGCCGCCGGTACAAAATGGCGGATAACGTAGGTTTTATCAATCCCGTCAATGTGGGTATCAAATGAAAGTGCTCAACCAGTAGAATACAATGTACTATATAAAATTCAAATCCAAGATGGCGGCCTCTACTAAATGGCGGATAACTTAGGTTTTATCAATCCCATCAATATGGGTATCAAATGAAAGGGCTACACAAGTAGAATACTGTCAGCAACCCCAGCAGGGCCCAACAGGGCGCCAGGCCTGCCTGGGCTGCGGGATTGTTCGAAAGAGTTACCGTGGCCCTGGTACATAAAAGGCCTACGACGAAACATAACTATTTTTAGTCAGTAAGAGTCTGGCACTCCCTTACCGCTGCTGACCCAGGGAGGGGTCACTTGATGATTTTTGGTGTCGTTAAAAAAAATGACTTTTTTTAAAATTAGATTGTAATAAATTATCAGGTAAGAGACCGTGTAATAATGATGCACTAAATGAATTAGATACAATGAGGAATATTCGGTAGGCATTTTCATTAAATACTAAAAACTAGAAAATAAAAAATCGGTAAAAAAACTTTTAAGTCAAACGGTTTTATCTTATGTGCACTGAAAACTAGAAAATAAAAAAATAGTTACTTACCTGTCAACCTACGTAGGTGGTCTTGATCATATTAGACTAAAATAAAAACGTGGGGCCCCTCTGAAATCCTACCTATGGCAAAGCATATCTTTATACTTTGGTAGATCATGAGCTCGGCGTTCGCTGGTGAAGCCGCTACGGCTGATTATTGATTGTCAAAATCTCCAGTTACGATTATAGTCGATGCAATCCACACCTATTATACCTCTAGAAGAAAGTACTACAGCAACAGTTAATGGGCCCCACGTTTTTATTTTAGTCTAATATGACCAAGACCACCTACGTAGGTTGACAGGTAAGTAACTATTTTTTTATTTTCTAGTTTTCAGTGCACATAAGATAAAACCGTTTGACTTAAAAGTTTTTTTACCGATTTTTTATTAATTATCTTTAATAAACCAATTTTTAATCCTTTAAAATGCACCTTATCTAACATGTCTTATAAAAAATAATACTTAAAATCAAAAGGTTACTGAGCATTAACATTTTAAATCATCCGCATCTGATTTATTATTAGTAAATAAACAAATAATTATTTTTCTAAATAAATTAGGTATTATAATTTTGAGATAACTGCCTAATTAGAATTAATTTTGATATTTATGAAGTTTATTTTTAGTTATGAATGTGGCGCCAATGTTTACATGCTTATTTATTTACCCACCCAAAACATAAATGTGAAAGACTGCCAAGTTCGATAATATGGGAACGCTTCGCCTATAAAAGAAGTGAGATCTGAATAAGTACCAAGTTCCATACACATACCTCAGTTAAAAATAGTTACTTTTTAATGATGCTACTTGGCAAGTTTTCACACACCTTGTTATAAACCTAATAAATGCAATGAATCAAGTATTTAATTTTCTATTAAAACTTGCCAAGTAACATCATTAAAAAGTAACTATTTTTAACTGAGGTATGTGTATGGAACTTGGTACTTATTCAGATCTCACTTCTTTTATAGGCGAAGCGTTCCCATATTATCGAACTTGGCAGTCTTTCACATTTATGTTTTGGGTGGGATTTCATTTATTTTTGTAAGGTTGTTTATTTTATTTTTTGACGTGACAACGTCTTATAAATCGATGGAGCCGGCTGCACGCACGAAAAAACATGACTCATGCGGCGTTACCTCGCTCTGAGGCGTTCCGTTTAAGGCTTGAAGTGCAAGCGAGAGCACGCAGCGAGCGACAAAGAGGCACAATCGGCAGCTACTCGCGTTGTCACGTTCAACTATCGTCAGTAAAACGACTTTACAGACAATGGTTTTTTTCATATGACTAAGTTAGTTAAGGAAATGACTCATTTATTCTATCTTTCAGATTTTTTAATATGCACGCTTCTTACAAAGAAATGAAATAGATTTACCAACTGACTGACATG
Source organism: Helicoverpa zea x Helicoverpa armigera (assembly GCA_033682625.1). Taxonomy (NCBI): domain Eukaryota; kingdom Metazoa; phylum Arthropoda; class Insecta; order Lepidoptera; family Noctuidae; genus Helicoverpa; species Helicoverpa zea x Helicoverpa armigera. The sequence goes on along the minus strand of JAWIIS010000038.1, from coordinate 4,704,686 downwards.
ACATGTTATCATATATTATGTTTGTGGATCAAAGTTACACATTCGTTATTTTCGAAAGTGACTCACACTTGGCCGTTTTCAGATTTTTACTTTACTTTGACTAAATACAAACCTTTGTAACGAATTTCAGATCGGTACGACCATTCGAAGATACATTATATAAATATAGATAAATTTAGTTCGTTTTAGTTCCTTAGGGGTATAAAACACCTTCATTATTTTAAAACCGACTCACACTTGACCATTTTCAGATTTTTCCCTTTACCTTGACATAAAGACCTACCTCCATGCCAAATTTCAAGTCAATACGACCATTGGAAGTGGTCTAGGTTTTTGATGAGTGAGTCAGTCAGTCAGTCAGTCAGTCAGTCAGTGAGTGTATAGTAAAAATAGCGATTTTCTGACGTCAATATCTCAAGACCTACAATAGGTATATTAATGAAATTTTGTATTTTAGATAAGTGAGGGGGTCTCAACAGATACTTGAAATTTGATATGCGTGAACAAAATAGATTTTGAGTTATAGGGTGTTCGAATTTGGCCCGAAATGGTTCGTGTAATATAACCCACGGCCGGTGTGTCGCTTTTTTTGCTCGAACTTGGCGGACACACTGCCGTGTGTCTAGATACTTAGTTAGGTATAAGGGTCGTTTTCAAAAAAATTGTAAAAAACAGATATGAAACAGATAGGAAAGCTATATTGTTATAACGGAAAAGTAACAGAGACGAATTATTAGGGTCAGTATATAACGACGCACTTTTAAAAGAAAATAAGTAGATAGTAGTATTCGAATTGTTCTCTATAATTTCGCTGTCGTCCACCTGGTGTTAGTGGCATATTGCCTGTGAAGAAAAGAAAACCTTAATACATAAATATTAAATATTCTAAAACAAACCCCACAGCAATTCTTATACCCGAACTAAAGCCATTCGTAGGTAGGTAACTATCCCAAACTTATCCCATTATAATACATGATGTTACCTGCAAATATCGATTGTAAAAATGTATATCGATAGAAAACATTTTCGAGTTTTATATTTTATTAGTGGATTGATTTTTATTTACTCTGTTCATGTCGACTTTTCGTAAAGATCTATACATATAATAAAATGATAGGAAAGTCAAAACTGTACATTGAATATTTTTTTTAAAGAATACTTGGGGGGTGATCCATAATCGATTCTGAACCCAAATATGTAGTTTTTAGAATTTTTGTCTGTATGTCTGTTTATCTGTTTGTCTGTATGTTTGTCCCGGATAAACTCAAAAAGTACTGCATGGATTTAAATCAAATTTTGCATGACTATTACCTGGGGGCCGGTTCAACACATAGGCTATATATTTTCACGCTATCACCTACGGGAGTTGAGCAATGAATGATTAAATAAACGAAATTTAAAATTTTATATTGCTCACGCAGACGAAGTCGCGGGCAACAGCTAGTACCTTTATAAAATTATAAAATAAAAAGAAAAGTGGTAGGTTTGATTAAATACATTTTTATCTCGGTACGTACACTGTGAACAAACCTTAACCGTTCATATCTGTTACGTCACAGAAAAAAGTAATCGATATGATAACCGATATGAATAAATTGTTTGTGTCTAATCTAAAAAAATCTCTTTTTCAATGCTAATTCTTACTTTATACGAAACTTGTATAGTACAGTGATAGTGTCAATATACATTTATTCTAAGCTGAGTTATAAAACAGTAAAAGTACTTACCGATACTTTAAAAGTCTCACAGTAATAAGTAACTTTTAATTGTCGAATAATCACTGCACCACAATATTTCGTGCTTGTTGCGCTTAACAAAATTACCGAACATTTTTGATTCGTCGATTCTTTTGACAGTTCAGTTGCTAATGTTTTAGGTAAAATAATTTTGATAAAGCTACAAAAATATTAAAATTACTAATGTAACAGACAGGAATAACAGAAATGAAGTGAAATCAAGACTTGCTTTAATTAATTATTCCTGAATTCTGCGTGTTATATTTCATGATAATTTTAGCAAATTCCTTCAGGTTCCACAATGCTCTGCTAAGAAATCAATTATTTGTCAGTTAAAATACTAATATTTAATAATAAAATGTTTTCTAAATGTCGCGCCAAGAATGTGGACACGCATTGCTTACATGAAAACAAATGTTCTACGTTGTAGTTTTCTTTTAAAATTAATCATTCATTGAGGATTATGGGGCGTTATTTTTGTTTTTCATAATGCTGAAATAAATGTTTATTCTGTTTTAAGAGTAATTAGCCAGTAGCTATTCTTTAAAAAAGAATAACTCTGTTGGACGTTTTAATATACAATTTTTTTGAATATGGCCCATAAATTAATATAAAATGGAATAAATTTTTGTGATTTCCTGATCGAAGCTGCTTGTCGTGTTTGGGATGAAACCACTGTGCTTCACTTGACTAAAATAAAATTTAAAATGATTTAAATACCAAAGAACGTTGCAGTTTGTCACCTGTTACAAATATTCTACCGCAATTTGAACAGACGTAATTTAAAATCGTACCCAAATCATTGATCTAAAATTAAATAGTCCTTGAGTACCACAAATTAGAGTAATAGACTTCTATTATACTCGTAACATCTTATTTGTCATAGACTTTATAATTCAATGTACAAATAATTAGCAGTTACTCAAAGGTTAACGAAAGCTTAACTAGCTGCTGATTTACATCTGTAACCAATTGAGCAATAATTGAACGTTAAGACGTATTTGGACTTATTTATTGGTTGCTAATTATTGAGTCTATCAAGGACTTTTTAATTTGAAAGCATATCTTTTATTATTATCTAAAACATACTATATTTATATCACTTGCTAGTTGCTAGTTACACTTAATTTTTAATTCTTAATGAGATAATAAGCGGTTGCTATGCTAAGTTGTTATCCGTAAAAATCTCCATCTAAATATATAAAACTCAAAGGTGACTGACTGACTGACTGACTGACATAGTGATCTATCAACGCACAGCTGAAACCACTGGACGGATCGGGCTGAAATTTGGCATGTAGGTAGATGTTATGACGTAGGCATCCGCTAAGAAAGGATTTTGATCAATTCTACCCCCAAGGGGATAAAATAGGGGATGAAAGTTTGTATGAAACTTTGTCAATTTTAAACCGATCGGACTGAGACTTTGCATGCATAAAGCTACTATGGCGTAGGCAACCCTTAAGAAAGGATTTTGATAAATTCCATCCCTAAGGGGATAAAATAGGGGATGAAAGTTTGTATACATCTTCTTAGATTTGTACACGCTAATCTTCCGAACTACTGAACGGATTTCAATGTTTTGTTCTTTGTTGTATCAGTATTAAGCCTGGTCAACATATAGGCTATAATTTATCTTCGAAACTTGAAGACCTGATGCAGAACTCCAACAGACCAACAAAACTATAAGAGATACAAAAATGGTGCCATAGCAAAAATTGTTTCATGTGATGAGCATTTTCAGCTGAGATAATAAATTTTAAGATCTGGAACACCTGATGTGGAACCCCAAGAGCCCAGCTTCTCTATACCATATACAGGTATGACGTTTTAGCAAAAGTTGTTCAATTTGATAAGCACTTTCTATTGACTTACACAAATTGAAGATCTAAAACACCTGATGTGGAACTCCAGGGGCCCAGCTAGACTATAGCATATAGAGGTATGACGTTTTAGCAAAAGTTGTTCAATCTGATAAGCACTTTCTGTTGACTTATAAAAATTGAACCACACCTACACCTGATATGGAACTCCAGGAGCCCAGCAAGACTATAGCATATGAAGATATGACGTTTTAGCAAAAGTAGTTCAATCTGATGCACTCTCTATTGACGTATAAACATTGAAAATCTGGAACACCTGATGTGGAACTTCAGGAGCAATACTACACTTGAAATGTATAGAAATGAATGTTATGAAATAGGTATGGTGAATCAAAAAAGTAATTAGTCCGTCCTTTTGACACGTATTTTTCTTTTCTCTCACAAACAAATAATAACGAAGATACAACAACGCTTGAATTCACTGCTTAGTACAAATTTTACATACCTAGACGTGGCGTCACGAGCCCCCACTCTCCGACTTTGTTGCGTTATATCTCATTATTATATTGTATGTCTCTTCCAGACCTCGGGACTATAGAGTTCCGAATTTTTGGGAGGCAAACGTGGGGCCGAAGCCAACTCGCTGAAGCCCTTTTGAGACAACTTTAATGGAATGGTGATACAAAACCGATGATTATCCCTTTATACACCATAGAAATGAACCCAAGGACAATCCCGGTAGACGTCATTAAAAAAAGACAATCCCCGGTTTTGTGCTAAAATATTGCTAACTATGGAAGAAAACTACTTGGGCTATTGTGATGGGATGTTAGTGGATGACAATGTACCTATTAGGTACATCTAAAAATGGCAGGTGGAGACTCGCCACCTCACTTACTGGGCAACCAGTCACTGAATAGCAACAAGAGGGCAACAGGGACATGAGCGGCTGAAGGGTGAGGATACCTCGGTGGACTTTAAACGCAGATTACGCGCTCCCTGTGCTTACCATGAGGCACCTACCCTCCGAGCAGGGCTACTAATCCTGCTCTAGCGACTCCACTCTGGACGGCCAAGCCCAGCCAGAGGCGTGAGACCTACCCCTGTCATGATTCACTCCGACCGGCCGGAGATGGGGGACAGTATACTCTCCCTGGAGAACTCAGTATATATAGCCCCGTGGGGTCGCTACTCCCCGTCTCCCAGCCTCAGATGTCCTGCGGTACCTATATCTCATTATTATTGTCGTTATTATCTCAAGAGCCTTTGTCCCAATTATGTTAGGGTCGACTTCCAGTCACGATGCAACTGAGTACCAGTGTTTTACAAGGAGCGACTGCCTATCTGACCTCCACGACTCGGTTACCCGTTCAACCCAACACCCCTTGGTAAGACGTACTGGCTTCTGACTACCCATAACGACTGCCAAGAATGTTCAATGACAGCCGGAACCTACAGTTTAACATCCCCTCCAAATGACGGTCATTGGTATCCAAAATATACGTAGAAAGTACATATGAACTTAGAAAAGTTGCATTGGCAGGCACTTGCCAGACCTGGAATCAAAGACGCACAGAGAGATTGGTTCTCTACCCACTAAACCACCACGACTTCCACTAAGTCACCACGTTTGTCATCTATTGAATGTTTTTTTACGTAATAATACTTGTGTAATATTTTTGCCACACACAAATGCGGACTAATTAGAATCACTACTTTTATCCCTATGGTCACGTCTATTGCGGTTCAGTTCTCAGCGTTTTGTTTAGTCTGCTGTGCTTTTGCTGTTAAAGTACAAAAATTAAGTATACAGAACGTTTCTCTTCGGTCCCTTAAAATTCAATATCAGACTATTCAGATCTTTGATTTTGCTGACCCCGTAGTCGCTGGCATAAGGGACAGGATCCGCGTACGAAGTCGCGGGCAACAGCTAGTGTATAATAAATTATTTAATTAATTTAATCCCAATGTTTTGCTTTGACTTCATAAAAAAGAGAATCATACAGTGACCTTATTGTATGTTCTTAACAATTAATCGAATCTCTTAATGATAACATAATTGATGTGAATGACTGACCGTATCATTAATAATTATTAAGTATTGAATCACAATGAAGGCAGTTGTAGGCTTGGTATGAGGAAATATATCTATGTGAATAAAGGCTTCAATTACTGACAGGAGGAAATAACGAAATTATGAAGCTTCCTCATTTTATACGTATAAGGAATCACACAACGGATTTCCTAAGTTGTGCTAAATATTTAGCTTTGATTACCTAGTGCTTATACATCACTATGGGCCACTTTTGTACTATATGCTAAAGGAATGCTAAAGGATTTTCATGAAGAAAATATGCGGTGGTAAGAAGCTACTGTTGTGTTGATATTCCGAGAAAATTATAAATATCGCGTAACCACGTAAGTGTATTGTGACACTGCGTGTGGTCTTATCATTTTAAAGAAAGTATGATACAAAGATATAACAACATAAATAATATGAAAATCCAAGGCATTTTAACGACTCGCAATCTTCATATTAATTAGCAGAAATGTGAAAATGTCATCGTAATCGCATGCCATGTTAATCCGGTTCGTTTATGATTTTACATAATACGACGCAATTGCATAATATCTCAATTACGGATTAAGTTATTGGCCGCAAATCTTCATTACAGTGTCAAAGTATAAATAAAGTTAACTCGCGTATTTTGAATTACGATTGAATTGCTCCTTAAGCTGATAATATCGCTATGAAAATGTGGCAAAGCATTTGTCTATATTAACAGGGAAAGGGTGCCTATCTATTTTGTACTAAGTCTCCGGTTTATCTAGAATCTAGCCTTTATTGAAACTTTGTTTCTAGCGGTATAATTCGATTATCTTGTCTTATCGGGCTAACATCTGTGAGGTAAAAACTGATGCAATCATCTATAATAGATTTGATTACAGCTAATCTCACTGGAAGTTGTTTGTAGATAAAGCATTTTCCTCACTTTACCAAAAGCTGAATTGATATCTTCTAATATTATAAAACCAGGCATGCTTTCCTGCAATCAGTTTCATTAATATCTTACTAATAACTTTTAAAACAATTTGGTGACCCAGAACAGCGCGTACGCATTCATTCTCCCCCCTTCTTTTTTCTAAAGGCCATTGTCGTTCAATTATCACTTACCCGAAGTGTCAGTGTTCTATTTTTGTCATTGTCAAAGTTACGTTTACCTAATTGATAAAATCTTGACAATTGATTAACGATTAAAGAATTTACTTTTGTCAGTCTGCTGACAAATTCATAATGATTGCTATGTGATCTTTGAACTGACAGGTCGATTATAATCGCTTTGTCTGTTTGATTAAAAAGAAACGTTCCTTTGTTCGTTTTCGTTTTGAATTCTAAGAATGTTTAAATGTTGAGGTTGGTTTAAGGTTATGGGTAATGTTTAAGAAATACTTTAATAACACTTGAATAGACCCCATAAAATGCCATCAGGAAATATAAAACATTTTAATTCAATACAATTATTTTGTCTATAAATATTTGAAACCCCCAAAAATTTGTAAATTTTTTAAACATATAAACAAAATGAGTTCCAAAGACACCCATTAACAAAATATTTAAAACAATTTCAGGTCCAGTGCTGTTCCCTCCATCCCCCAGCGGTGACCCCTCTCAGACCAGCGGCGTGGTCGTAGGAGCATCAGGCTACGGCTTTGTGCCCCCCGGCTCCCAAGGTAAACCCTACGGCCGATGAATGACCCCCTAGTCCAAATGTAGTTAGCACTAATATAGATATACAAATTGTAACACGAGATTCAGGTCCAACATATTTTTATACTGGCATTTTGACCCCCAATACAAAAGGGGGTCATGCCCAACTTTGTCAGGAAATAGACCCCTGTTCGACAATTTCTGACAAGGAATAGTCAAACAGGACTCTTTTTCTTTTTAAATTTCAAATTTAGGTAAATATTTAGTTTGGATTTATGATTTTACAGAATTAAAGAATTACTAACAAAATGGTGGCTGAAAACTTAGTTGTGTAGGTTATGTATGAGATATTTTCGACAAACCGAAATTATCTGAAATAGTTAATTTATGTATGAGTTACTGTAAGTATATAATAGATAAATGATGAAGACTGGAGTACTAAACTAACTTGATCTTAAAGTTGAAAACTTCCTAATCTCGTGTTACAAGTTTGTACAAATAAATGTAACTGTTTAATATGTTATTCTACCAAAAACCATTAATTGGAGAATAGCATATTGATTGTAAATTATTTTTGTTAAATATTGCTGTAGTGTAATATAATTGCATGGGTAGTAACTGCATGTATCTTCATACTTTCCCACGGGAGTTTTGGTTATTTAGCTGACCCTGTAGTGGGAATGGGAAACCAAATCCTGTATAAAAATAGCAAAAAAATCAAGCATGTACACTGAGCTGAAAAAATATTTTGTATTGTATAAGTGTGTTTGTGAGCCCATGTTATTTATGATTTATAAATAAACGAATGAATTATTATATGTTTTATTTTATTACCTGCGCGTTGCACTATAATACGCATGTTTGCACTGCCGACTCCCGTAGTACTTACCTACTAATGTACCTCAAATAACAATTGGCAATGTAATTATTATATAGCATTGTAGAGCAATATAAATAGCTTTTTAATTAGACAGTATCTGTACAATAGTGGTGTCAAATTAGTCGTGATCCTGACTCCTGTATTCATTTTGAAGGAAACCCACTTGAACCTTAATTTAATAACTGAAAGTATATTAAATACTATTGCAGAAAGTCTGAGAAAGAATCGTAAAATGAAGTGTTTATTTCTATAGGTACAAATCCTTTGTTGCCAACAATAAATTTTCATCAATTACATCCAATTACAGGTAAACAATAAATATTCATTAATTGACAAAACTCGTCAATAAAACGAGGTCGGTTACCAAAGTTTGTATTACCGATGCAGTACCTGATACCGACACTAAGAACTTACAATAGTTACATGTTGAAAGTCGTGATTGATTTGACAATAGTGGACAAAGAAAATAATTATAAATAAACTTAATAGGGAAACGAGTGGTTGCTTTCTGATCCGGCATTATGAAGGTCACTTGTACGTGAACTTGCCGGAACAAGTCTGGCATTAGGCTGTTTGTACACGGAGATAGTTAGACAATAGATCGTGAGATGAAGGGGCGAGTCTCTCTAGTGAGCGGTAACCGTTTCCACCTTTCAAATTCACGCGATAGATAAGCGCCTGTACCTCCTTTAATAATTCTCATCATTGTAATAATTCTTTAGAGTAAATGCAAATCAATTATCATTTTATTTTGCATTTAAGATTTGTGGTTCAAAAGACTATGTAACTACCATCTTTCAACAGTGCAAGCCGATTTACAATTTCCACAAAAAGTAAGATACAGTAAAAACGGTTAATTACTTATTAAAATGCACCGGCACTGAATCACCCTTTGACATTATAGACACGGGAACTCCAATGAGTAAAGCGAAATCATACAAAAACTGATTTAATGTGACCGTGTCAACTGATTCAAATCACAGTCAGTTGACTAAGTCGCGTGGTATGTAGCCAGCCTTATAGTTTAAACAATTCAATTGACCTGAGGGCACTGCGTTTTGACACGTCAAGTTATAAACTTATATAAGTCTATCAATTAATATAGGTTCGCTGTAATAATTTGTATAGGAAATGTAATAAAGCAGTTCAAGTGACGTGTATTGCTGAGTCATAGATTTTGTAATGTCGGTTAGTTTCAACAGCTATTGTTCCTGAAATACAACCTCAGAAATACTCGTTGATAATAATATGCACTTAATAAATTGAATTTATGTGCGCTGTGCTTGAGGAAACCCCTAGAACAGATTGCATATTCATTCTGTTTTTTTTACACTTTAAATAGGTATACCTTTACCTACAAACATATTTGAAAATTGCAATGTTACGTACACAAATATAAAAATTGAAATAAACACAGACCTAAACCGTTTTCACAATCAAACAAACACTTTCCAAAATTAAAGGTTTCATCAAATTAATAAAACAAAACAGCAGTATAAGATTAAATTATTCATGACGGACCATTTTAATTGTGTTTGACGAAATTTCCCGATGACTTCATTTATATTTTCGGGTTCACTTTCAACCGGGTTCTCTTTTCGGGTTGAATATTCAATTTGCGTACTTATAATCTCGCGGGCCCTCCCTACACGGTCAAATGCATTTTAATTATGAAATTGACATATCACAAGTCCGTCGGCTGCGCACATTTTATAATTTAATAAAAGAGTTTGGACTTATGAAATTAATTGAACCCTTCCTCTGCCATTCCTAGCCAGACCTCTGATATTTATCTAATGCATATTTATATGTTTGCTCACACAAAAATAGGGCGTTGTTTGTATTTATTAAAGGGTTCACATTAGAACCCTTTTAGTGATGTGTTTTGTATAATGCTCAATTTTGATTGACCCTTTTTTATTTAACACTAAATCATTGTTGCTTGAAAAATAAATATTTATTTTTATGAAATAGTTTTGTTCGTTTCTTGTATGATAACAATTGTTTTAACAAAGGGCGGAAAAACGGATACGTATTGAAAAGTTCCCCGGCGCGACAGTTTCATAAGCTTTTTTGCTGTGACAGCTTAGACATGGATTCTGTTTTATGAGGGAAATGTTTGTTTTCTTACATAAGAATTGTTGTCAAAGAAAGTTCGTCCAGAAAGTAATCATATTTTCGGTTGTTTGTAGTCTGGTAAGAAGTAGGTACTTGTGGCGGTGAGTTTTAAGATATTAAAAGTCAGTGACATATTTAATGATTACAATATTGAAACCATGGCAAAAATATATAAACCTCTACAAAAGGAGGGTGTCAAGGGCATGGTAAGTCGCATTTTACAAAAGTGATCCTTGAACACGGCATGGCAAAGTTCAAATAAAAATGCATATTAGGTACATGTACAAAATATATCTGGAACATTCCATATCAAGTACAGTCAACTTATTCAAAATTAAGATACGTACTACCAAAGATCCAAAACCGACTCGTCTAGCATCAAGTCAGTTTAAACTGTAACACGAATTAAATTCTAGGTTTGTTCTTAATGAACACGCGTTCTTGTCTGACTTAAAACTTTGCACGTCTGTAATACGTGCATCGCTTGTTCTGTGTAAAGGACAGGTTATGTTGGGGAGCGCAGACAGAAGCGACAAGCGTTTGATAGTTATATGAAAATCGCTTTTTTCAATTGGTATGTTTGTGGGATGAACTCGTGGACCAAAATTCACCCTTTAGCAATATAAATGATTTCAGTCAGTCAGTTGATTTTAAAAACTGTTGAATATGAATTTTAAACGAAATACATCATTCTTTTAGAAAATGAAATCACTCATAAGCACGTGATGCGACCTTTGTAAAATATCGTTAGGACAGAAAAGTCATTATGATGATTCACAAATCTAGTTCTTTAACGCCTCTTCAAATATTTGAGAACTTAGTAATATCACGAAAATAAGTATCAATAATATTACAATCGCTATATCTTATAACTGGGGCAGTTCCATGACGGAAGTGACGCGTCTCGCCGTAGCGGCGCCACGCCGGAACCCGGCTGAAGGGTTGCCCCGTCACAAATCAAGTTATGAGAAACGCCACAAAAGGAAACTTTGTGCATTTCCGAGCCGACAAGCGTGAAATCCGACACAAACGACCCCGTGCAACTTTAAACCTTAAACTTATTCACTAAGTCCCAAATTCCCTTGCACGTAATTAGAAGCACTCTTCAATACTGATATAAGTTTACTTGAGTGATTATTCTTGGTATATTGAATGTGTTTGTAATATTTTGTATTAAATTGTTAGCGCGGATAAACAATGAGATGAATGCCCTTTGTTTCGGTCTAGTAACGAATTTGAGGTTTTCTTTGATGAGGTTCTTTTGCAACCGTAAACAGAAACTGGTAAGTTTTAAGTGGTAGCCCTTTACCAAGAAAAAGAGAAATAAATATGTTACGTAAGTCATTAAAAAAAAAAAAACTGATAAATATCTTTCGAACATGTTGTGAGGAACAGATGTAAAGGAAGAAGACGGCCAAAGAAACGTGGGTACAAAAGTATTAGGTACTTACTTGTGAGATCAAGTTTGATAGGAAAGCATGGAAGAAGAAAACATGCTGCGCCGATTTAAATGTGAAATTGAGACAAAGGCAGAGGAATCATCTATACATATAATAAAATGATAGGATAGTCAAAACTGTACATTGAATATTTTTTTTAAAGAATACTTGGGGGGTGATCCATAATCGATTCTGAACCCAAATATGTAGTTTTTAGAATTTTTGTCTGTATGTCTGTATGTTTGTCCCGGATAAACTCAACAAGTACTGCATGGATTTAAATCAAATTTTGCATGACTATTACCTGGGGGCCGCCCGGTCGGTTCAACACATAGGCTATATATTATCACGCTATCACCTACGGGGGTTGAGCAATGAACGATTAATAAACGAAATTGCCCACGCAAACGAAGTCGCGGGCAACAGCTAGTATCCATATATCTATCGTTTTTTTATGGAACAGCCCAATTTTGAATGGATAAGGTTTCTGTCACAGATCTAAATATTTTAAATGCCTTCAGAAGCGTTCTAATATTTAATACAATATTAAGTAGTTTATAAATAAATAATAATCATGATTCATTCACTGTTTTGGTGCAATGCATGAATTTGGTAAACACGGAATTCACGAGTCATGACTAAGCAAGTTGGCTACTGTTCCACTGCCAAATAAGTAAGTAGACGAAATGCCGGATTATATGTAATAATAACAAGAAAACCGTGTCATAAAACCATTCAAATATTTGGATAAGTTACGTGTCGTTCTTTCATCCTGAAAAGTGAAGATACCAAAAGATTAAGCTATCAATAAGCGTTCTTACAAAAATGATTAAATTGGAAAAAATAATTGACTGTTGCAGTTCAGCAAATAGAATTGAAATTCCAAGGCCTATTAAAATAAAATTGTTACATATTAAAAATTTAAACTGTCTTTTAAAAGTACATTATTGATATCGATACAATAGAAATGAAATCGAGACAAAAACCTTATCGGACTGCAAGCAATTTATTGTACATTGACTTTACATTTATTTGATTATAACCTTGTGGTTAGTTTAGCAAATATTGAAACCGATCAAATGAACGTTACCGTTTTTGTTAAAAGTTTAATTTGAAAGTATAATATTTAGAGTACCAATAGTGCTCACTGGAGACTTAACAATCGGCTGATAGTTCGCCCGATGGTTGGTCAATTTAATTTCTTAAGATAATAATGAATTCAATCAAAGATTTTACTCAGTCTGATGCCGGTTAAATACCTTGATTTTTGTTATCAGCATACCACCATTCATCTTCATACTGATTTATGAGACCAAAAAAACTATCGGCCGACTAAAAGTTTGCAGTATGCTGGTATTCTTAATTTAACACTTTGACGTCATCAAGATATGATTTATAGGAGCAAATAGTGTCAGTAGGTGGTCTGATTTCATCCAGCGAAGTCGATGTGAAATTCTTGCGGTTTTTATTTTTTACTTGCTCATAATGATGATGGAAATCATGCTAAGAAGAGAACATAGTTATTTATAGTTTATTTTGTTCATGCATCTAGGTTAATAACCATTTCAGAGATTATATAATTTAACCGTGTTATATAAGAGATAAACAAAACCTACTTATGGGTAGTGTAGAGTTTGGAAATGGTTTCCATATAGGTATATGCGCTTTTAGTACCGATTTTGATACCTTTAAGAGCTAGTAGATTTAACTTCTAAATAATATTAATGGCATAATGAACACCGTAGGTATTTATTATTTATTTGCACGTTTCCTCTGCATGTTCTGACGTATTTTTTATCATAGCATGCATAGCATAGATGCTTTACTTTAAAACAGCCTTTTCTACACGGGGTCCCTGATGAGTGAGTAAAACCTTAACTGTTCCTAAAATTAACTATCAGAATTAACGGCCATAAGAAATACATAAGGGAAGTTTATTATATAACAAATACACCACGCCAAGCTTACTATGAAATTAAATCTAATAGTTAAATAAATATATTATACTTTTCTACTTCCAGGCCCGGCGATACCTAGGTTTTTCTACAGAAGACGTCTTTATTTAAGAAGGTAGAAGACAATTAGTTAAATCAAACACGAATGGTGTCTACGTTGGTTTGTACAAAATAATTATTTAATGATTGCCTGAGTACCTTTTTGTGTAAAATTAATGAAAATATTGATTTGTGAACGTGTCAAATATCGCCATGTGTTTATAAATATTGTATAAGGCTTGTTTCACCATTTTAAATGAATAGTTTAATTATGATTGGCAGGTCATCAATAATTTTTCATAGCCCTTGACTTAATGAATTAATTTAAAGCAACATTATTTTAAATTAAGGCAAATCTTTAGCATAATAATCTTGTTATGGAGTAGTTTAACTACGTAAAGAATTTGCTTTGATTTAGATGTAACTTTTATAACGTGTAGATTAAGTGTATTTTAAAATGTATAAATGTATTAAGGTAGGAATTGTTGAATAACTTTCCAGGAAAAGCACGTAGCTTTAAGCATCATCTACTAACATACTCTATTTAAGATATGTAAGATTTTATTTGAAAAGCTTTCTTTAAATAACATTCTGGTGAGACAAGGCTTATAGCTTATGTATTCATATTATGTAAATACAACACAATGACGAAAAACTGTGATAACAATAAAATAAGTATGTATCTACAGAGAAGGAAGATGTAAAGTATTCTTTATCCCTATATATAGAGGTAATAGGTATGTGCCGAATGTTGTGTATTAATTTTGTATGAAAATGGGAATTTATGTGAAAAATAGTAATGTAAATAAATATGAAAAATGTATATAAATAAAAGTCTATATTTCTTAAACGTTCGTTGTTTATTGAATTCATCAAAAAATTATATTAATAATTGAAGGCTATCCTCTAGTTACTTTATCTACGTTTGGATTTCTAAAATGTATGTAATGATTAAGTGTTTATAGGTACTTATTTGAAAAAAGCAAAAAACATTTATGGCAATAAAACTTCTCCATTTATACCAATAAAGAAAAAATATCTATTTCTATTGACCAATATTGTCTTCACACATCCCTAAAATGTTGCACTACACAAGAAATATCCATATCAAAGCAAACTCCTACATACAAAGGTGAAGCTTTTATGAAGATTTTTTCGTCGAAACATGTGTCCCAAAAGTCTTATAGGAAATATGTAGTAAAGTTAAATGAGATTTACGTTCACAGATGTAGTTGCCAGCCACTTCAATCTGCTCTCACGCCTCATTTCATCACCTAAACGAAATTCGCTCTTTTGAAGGGTGAATTTGTCATACAAATATGATGGTAGGTATAGTTTCTTGTAAGTAGTTACTTTATATTTTCCGGAATTGTAAAAGGATCCTTCCAATTATATAAATGCGAAAGTTTGTGTGTTCGATTTTATTGTATAACTATCAAAATAATATTGATGGAAAGATTGCTTATTCCAGAATTAGTGACTTTTTATCCCGTTGCGGGAAGTAGTTCCCTAAGAACGCGGGTGAAACCGCTCGCAGAAGCTAGTTGGCTTATAGGAAATTAGGTATGTTTATTTTACTCCTCATTATTTGGGTGAAATCTATTGATCTAACGATCTAAAGAAATATCATAAGTCGAAAATGATTTTGAACTACGTTGGTGGGCCATATACATAATTGTTACAATATTACTGATGGCGTTTACTAAACAAATTAATTGGAGTATTTTGCAGCTACGATCAAACTATTCCTGCCTTTCGAACTTACAACAATTACTCAACGTTATAACATTTTATCTGCATTCACGCTCCAAACACGTCGTGTTTATGTAAATGTCTAGCAAACCGTTGCCTTGTACAAACATTTGATAGTTCACCCAGTATAGTCTTAAAGGCGAAATTAACATCAGAGGTATCACGATTTAATTATGTACTTATATTGTTTGGTAAATAGTATTTGGTAATGTAAAGCTTACTGATGGTAATATTGAATAAATTATATTTTATGAAGACCAGCCATACGAATATGCATCTATAGGTAAGTACTTGACCTTCCCTTGTTCCTGACTGTCCCATTTTCAAAAAATATAAAGGAAAGTACCTACAAAGTAGTATCACCATATTTTCCCCTGGTTTCTTCAACCCTAAACACACGTAAGTTTTCTTCGGAGGGTTATTTATTTTTAAATTAGATTTGGTTTCGGAGGCAGCCTTCTGTCTTCCATCCGATGCCATTATGTGGAATCTATCACGTATCCACGAGCCTTCAAAGACACGACGAATCTTTTTTTTTACCACTTTGATATTCAAAGCATGGCCAGCCAATCCGTTTACCGTGAACAAAGTAATATTAGAACTGTGTGATACAGGACTCGCGCAATGTGTTTGATATTTTAGATTATGTCACATAACCGTGTGTTTTTGTACAGTTTTTAATAATGTGTTACAATATTATTACAGTGTGACTTTTTCCCCAGACATTGGAAAGTCGAGGGAAAGTCGAAGGAAAGAGGGCAAGGGGTCGTCCAAGGTACAGCTACATCAAGCAAATTAAAGAGAAGGTGAATTTTGTGACGTATAAGGAAGTTCAGGAGTTGGCGCTAGATAGGCGTAAATGGAAGGAGCTGCACCGACAAGAGCTGGGCTCTTAAATTGAAGAAGAATAGGAATTCAACATTATTGACTTTTTTTAGTAATTTCCGAGGTTCTTGTAGGTACTATACCCATTAAGAACTTAGGTATGGAGTGTGATTGTGATTTGCTGAAAGTAAACTCAAAATAAAACGACTTCAGGTGCATATATATTTTAATTAATCATGTGACAAATTGGTGTGTTATGACAATGCTTTCAGAGTTTTCTTGAATTACTAGTGCAAGTACATTATTACAAGTGCTTCGGTAGTTGAAATGAAAACTTTGCGCGTGTAAGTGGCGCGGTGTACTTTTTTATGTTAACCCCCAGTGTACAGTCTACAAGCGGCCAAGTAGCCGTTGTTTGATGGAATAAGCTTTCTCAAACTTCCTTCTGAGCTTAGATTTAAACTTTCGTTTGATGCTAGGTATAAGACCATATTCTCTTTCAGGAATGTATCTGGGATCCCCCCGTGGGTTTCTTCTTGGATCGTTTTCGTCAATTCTGGTACCAGGCCGTTGTCCGTCATTCCGATTACGATCTTGATCGTTATTGCGATCATTTCCTCTTTCGTTTTTGCGATCACCTCTTCGTTCGCTGTCGCGATCACCTTCTCGTTCGTTGTCGCGATCACCTCCTCGATTATCTCTCTGGTCGTTGTTTCGACCGTTGTCTTGGTCATTGTTATCATTACCACCTCGCTCATTGCGATTACCTCCTCGATCATTGTTGCGATTATCTCTCTGATCGTTGTTGCCATTACCTCTTTGGTCATTGTTTCCATTACTTCTTTGGTCATTGTTGCCATTACCTCTTTGGTCATTGTCCTGATTACGCCCTCGATCAGAGTTTTCATTATCTCCCTGATCATTGTTTTGATTATCTCCTCGATTTCTATCCGAATTACGTCCTTGATCATTGTTCTGATTACCTCTTGGGTTGTTATTCTGTTTACCTCCTGGGTTATTGTTCTGTTTATCTCCTGGGTTGTTGTTCGGGTTACCTCTTGGGTTGTTGTTCGGATTACCTCCTTGACCCATGTTCTGATTACCTCCTTGACCCATGTTCTGATTACCTCCTTGATCCTTGTTCTGATTACCTCCTTGGCCCTTATCCGGATTACCTCCTTGACGCATGTTCTGATTACCTCCTTGATCCTTGTTCTGATTACCTCCTTGACCCTTATTCGGATTACCTCCTTTACCCTTATTCGGATTGCCTCCTTGACCCATATTCGGATTACCTCCTTGACCCTTATTTGGATTGTCTCCTTGACCCTTATTCGGATTACCTCCCTGACCCTTGTTCTGATTACCTCCTTGACCGGAGTTCTGATCGATGTTCTGACTGGAATTTTCCTGGGACGTATCAGTTGAAGCCTGATCTTGGTTGGCTACCTCTGCCGCCATATTGTTTGAACCTGCATCACCCGGATAAAAACGTTATTTATTAAAAAACAATTGCTTTTTCTTGGGGTTGCAACTGCACCTTGAAGGAGCAATTTCTCGTATCCTTATAAAATATAGCCCGTTACACCAGTCAGGCACCTATTTATTAGCATTCCACAGAATTAATGTTTGAAAATATTCTTGTAGTTATTTTATTGAGTTTACTTGTTAAAAATATTAATAGAATTCTATAACATTAGTATTTCAAATAGTAGAAGCAGACAACAGCATGTATAATTTTGTTGTTTGGTTTGATCTGAAACTCTTTTTATAATAACAAAAATATAATCGTCTATATGTGCAGACAGTATATATAGTATGTATAGTACACTAAAAATATCTAAAAAGATAATATAATATTACTCACTACCATCAGATTGACCTCTGTTTCTTGGTAAATTATTTTCACCTTGTCCATATCCAGAATAAACGTTTGTCGAGACTTGAGTTATTTGTGTATTGGCGGCATGGCTTTCACCTGAAAATTCAGAATACATTATTACAAAAGGGTATAAGGGTAAGTGAAAACAAGTTTCAAACTACCGATATACACATAGTTTAGAGTAGAAGTGGTATTGTATTTCTTGAATGGCTCTTAATATTCATTTATTGCTGACGAAGTTACTTTTGTATGTTTTGCTATTATAAAAACTAGAGGAGCTTTTCCTTTTCAATTTTTTAACCATGTATATTTAGCGCCGTAAAAACTTTAAATTTAAAAATATAGTAAATGTGTTATACATTGAGACTTACCAATTGCGAAGGTAATGACAAATGCATATACCAGGTACCGATGCCTCGCCATCGCGAATGCTTTTGTTACATTAAACACCAGTGAAATGACATATCTATATTTATAGGTAAAATTAGAATTATTAGGCAGTACCGATAGAAATTAAATTTATTAGTGTATCATGATTATTCGTGACTCAGGTTTTGTGGCTAATCGGGCGTCATTTGTTTTTATTATGTCGTGGATTTGGGAAATATATGAGTAAACTATTAAATTAATTGTATTTATTAAATATTTATGTATACCATTTGTATTTATGTGCACTTGTCTGCATATTTATAGGATATAAAATAAAATAAATACTCTATATGATTCTATGTCATAGCCAAATTGTCACAACGGTTTTGTTGCGCATTTTTAGCAGCATTTAACATTGCAAGAGTAGGTTTGAGATTTGTAATACTCTGCACATCTATTTTAATGTAAGCGAAGGAAAAAAAATAATCAATCTCACACAGTTCAGAAGCCCGTCTGGTATTGGTGATTTCATGAACACGCCTCTTTCTCTCCTGAATACTATCTTGTTGTGCCTGTTAGGGTTCATAAGAGTACCGACACACTACAGAATAAGCAGTTGGCCGACAGCTGATCCGATGTTTGGCGTACTGCCACTCATCTTCATACTTTTTACGAGCTCAAACAATCTATAGGTCGACTAAAATTTCGTAGTGTTTGGGTGTTGTGTCAATAATTTTATATTCATACCTGACCTAATATTATTATAAATAGGTAAGTTTGTATGTAGAGGGCAATCGTCGGATTTCCAAAATTTATTCACTGATAGATAGCTACAATGTTCCTATATTTTATCCCGGTACAGGCAGTACCTAAGTATTTCCCACTGAACGCGGGTGAAACCGCGGGAAAACGTCTTGTAAACAATATGAATATGAACAGTGTATTCAGGTGCGTTTAACATGACACTGAAAACTTACAGAATACTGATAAAAGCTAGTTGCAATGTGAAGTCAAAGTCAAAGTCATTTATTATTTGCAAACATGGGTACAGGTACAGGTGTTAGGTTATAAAAGTTCTCCATATTCTACCGTCACATGGGCATGCAAATTATATAAAACAGTTTCAGAATTAATAGAATGTGATAAATAGTTGATTTGTTTCGACTCTCTTTTGTTTTAACTTTTATTTTTTCAAACTAATTAAGCAGACTACGGTTGACTTGGTCTAAGACTCACCAGTAAGATTGAAATTATCGATAGAAAGCCTTGTGTATATTGTTGATAGAATGCATTTTATTGATGAATCTAAATCCTTTGTTTGTGCTTTGAAGATCATGCCATTTCTCCATTGTAGTAAGCCGCCCCGCCATAATATGTATGTGGGGTAGATATTTAACTTTCAGGTGACACACAAATAAAGAATTTGAATTTGACAATGGCAGTTTGATGTGAAAATTCTGTGACGCCATAGCTTGCCTTTTCTTATGTATTGCATAGAGAGTATCCGTACAGTTCAATAAAAGTTATAAATTTGACTCGTTGGAAACTACCGAATTGATGATGATGATGATGATGTCCTCCTAGCCGATTATCGGCTACGGCGGCTGTTCTCATGTAAGGAGATTAGCCAACTACGCAGGACATATTATAGTGCACGAGCATTTGCGCAGACACAGGTGCACTCACTATTCCTTAACTCTAATAGCCCGATGGGATGGTAATCCGACACGACCGGAGAGAGATCAGGCGCAGGTCCGACATTTACGTGCTCTCCGATGCACGGGTGTATCAATCACCAGCGAAATACTTGTACGACTTGTTGTGATTTATAAAGGATTTACGTAGGTATTTTAGTAAACGTTACATCGTGTATGTGAAAGTGGACGCCATTTTAGTGTTTTTTTTTAAGTTACATAACCGCGGAGTACACCGACATGGTGCTTATTTATGGCGAATTCTATCAAAACACTGTCCTAGCTTTGCGGACACATCGTGAGCGATATGAAAACAGTCGCATTTGTCCTACAGATTCCCGAATCTTTGTAAGGGTGGTGCTATCAAAGTCAATATTGATCTAGTGATTCATACTTAATGAATAAGGTAAACGCGGGTGAAGTCGTCATGCCCCAATAGTCGTCAATTAATCTTAAAACTTTTATTATTATTTTCTACTGAACTTAAAATGGGCCGGTTTATATATCAACATATTCTTGATAATATATTGCACAATTGAAATAACAATACGGGGTTTTAACAGTCACGGCTTCTAAGATATGTTATTTCAAACGTGTGTGCCCTAACAAAATCGTTTTTTCGTGAAGTTCAGCTGTCAAAAGTGAAACTCAGCACTTGGTTTTGTGTTTTGATTTACATAACTCCAGTGGGGTCTGTGGTATGTTTCTTTGTTTAATTAGATAGTTAAGTTTATTTGCTAGCGATGTAATATGCAATTTGGAATACTTTTAACATAGAAGATATATTTTTTTAATGTGACATCTATTGGTACTTCAAAACTCCCATTTGACCCAAAACCCGTCAATTTTACAATTATTATGACGACTACTGGGACATGCTCAAAAGTTGCACCTGAACTCGTCATAATGAGGATATTTTGTGTTTTACAGTACAAAATGCGAATAAATAGCTAATATCGGGACTTTTACAAAATTGATAACTGTCTAGAACAAACATATTTAAGGTTAAAACTACATTTGTTCATAAAACTGCGTTTCTTTTAAGCTTTTTCTTAGGGGTAAATTTTACTCTGCTGGTTCTAGATGCACGTACACAGTCATGTTATTCGATTCAATTAATATGTTTCTTAATGGTTAAATCCCCTGTTTTCTATAAGTATGCACTTTCTACGAGTGTTTTTTCAGGTATATATTGACCGCTGTAGGCCTCAGCCATTTGATTAAGATCTACCGCTTTGGGTACAAGTAGGTCTAGCACTAGCCTTTGTTTCTACTACGCTTGGATTACAATTTGTGGCAAACAAAAATTGACTGTTCTTACAATAGTGTAAGAACAGTCAAAGTATGTGTGCTAAAGTATTGCTAACTATGGAGGAAAACTACTTGGGCTATTGCGTTGCGACTGTTGCGAGGGATGTTAGTGGATTAGGATATAGGAATATAGGAACTATGGCACCTGGAAAAAAAGTCGTGGTGGCCTGGTGGGCCAAGAATCAACCTCTCAAGTATGAGGGCGCGGGTTCGATTCCAGGTCAGGCAAGTACCAACGCAACTTTTCTAAGTTTGTATGTACTTTCTAAGTATATCCTGCAATGACACCAATGACTGTGTTTCGGATGGCACTTTAAACTGTAGGTCCCGGCTATCCTTGAACATCCTTGGCAGTCGTTACGAGTAGTCAAAAGCCAGTAAGTCTCACACCAGTCTAACCAAGGGGTATTGGGTTGCCTGGGTAACTGGGTTGAGGAGGTCAGATAGGCAGTCGCTGCTTGTAAAGTACTGGTACTTGGCTGAATCCGGTTAGACTGGAAGCCGACCCCAACATAGTTGGGAAAAAAGGCTCGGAGGATGATGATGATGAGGAACTATGGCACCTGCCGATGACAATGTATAAAATACATGTTAAAATGGCAGGTGGAGACTCGCCACCTCACTTACTGGGCCCCCGGGAATCAGTTGCTAAATCGCAACAAGTACATGAGCGGCTGAAAGGTGAGGATACCTCGGCGGACTTTAAACGCAGATCACGCGCTCCTTGTGGGTCCAGCATCACCGGCCCACTCGCCACTTACCACGAGGCACCTACCCTCCGAGCAGGGCTGCTAACCCTGCTCTAGCGACTCCACTCTGGTCGGCCAATGAAGGCAAGCCAAGAGGCGGGAGACCTTCACTTCGGCAGGCCGGAGATGGGAGACAGTATACTCTCTCCGGAGCACTCGGATATATAGCCCCGCGGGGTCGCTACTCCCCGTCATCCACCTCAGATGCCTATGATCGATCGAATGTGGGGCTTATTAGATATTATTATTATTGAGTTTGAACGGTTAGTTGTACCTAATCATATTTTTTTATTATTATTGATACCTTTAAGACAGTAGACAGTTTAAACTGTCTATAGAGATTTTTGCAAATGGTACTTAGCATGCGCTAAGCAGTTCAGAAGTTTTGATGAATGACAACCTTACCTACATATCTATGAATGTTAGTAATTATTTCGCGGAAAGCTATATAAATGAATGTGGCTTTTATTTTTTGTGAATACTAATTATTTTATTTTACAATTTAAATATTTTAAAAGTAATTATTTTACTCGTGCTACATATGCACATGACTGCATTGTTAATTTATGATTAATATAACATACTAGCTTCTGCCAGCGGTTTCACCCGCATCCCGTGGGAACTACTTCCCGTACCGGGATAAAAAGAAGCCTATAGCCTTCCTCGATAAATGGGCTATCTAACACTGAAAGAAATATTCAAATCGGACCAGTAGTTCCTGAGATTAGCGCGTTCAAACAAACAAACTCTTCAGCTTTATAATATTAGTATAAATATTTTATACACACACTGGTTTTGAGATTCCAAGCGTTTGATAGATAGGAATATAAATTAAAATGCAACCATGTATCTGTTTTATTGAATACCTTCCTATTCTAACAGATTATGACCTGCTATTCTAAATAGGAATTTGGTTTTTTATCTAGCTACCTAAGTACCTACCTAATTTTTCAAAAACACAAGTATGCTTAACAAATTCAAGCACAAAAAAAATGTACATAACTTGAACCTTATGTTCAAGAGCAGAGAGTTTACATTAGCATTAAAAGTTGACGAGTACTGGGATAATTTCACGAGTATCCGTACAAATCAGACGACTATTGGTACAAATCGCCCTTTTTTTACCCTTGCCTTAATAAGTATATAAATCCATCAAAAAGATTAAAAAAACAATAGTTAATTAGAATAATGAATAAATACTCTATCACGTCATGCAAAAATTTTCATTTTCTATTGAATATTTAACACACAGTAGCGCTTCAAAGTCAGTGATTTCCGAAATCCGACGACTATTGGTACGTTTACCTTACCTAATCAAAATAAAAGTGGTGTGATGATCTGTGTGTGTGTGTGTGTCATGTGTGTGTAAGACGATTGAGATGGTTAAGTCGCCTACATACAACACAGGACAGTGAATTATGCAATGTACTTATTAAAAAGGTTTTCTAATGCTCGCTAATTTTGATTCTATTTTTAATTTTTGCTTATTTTTA
The DNA here is from genome assembly GCA_033682625.1 of Helicoverpa zea x Helicoverpa armigera. Classification (NCBI taxonomy): domain Eukaryota; kingdom Metazoa; phylum Arthropoda; class Insecta; order Lepidoptera; family Noctuidae; genus Helicoverpa; species Helicoverpa zea x Helicoverpa armigera. The sequence continues at coordinate 4,680,912 of JAWIIS010000038.1, read as the reverse complement.
TTTTTTCTTTGTGTTGATCGACATACATTAACCAGTATATTAACGTATTTAACTTTGTTTTCTTTGTTCTCATGTGTTAGAAAATATAAGCCACTTTCCTCAACTTCAAAATCGTATTTGTGGCGTTTCTTTCTTTTGGACATAGATTATTCAAGCATTTTTGCATTGACATTTCCAATCTATAAAACGGTATAAAATTTAGTTCAGCGATTTATTAGACCTGACTTAGTAATATAATAAGGCACTTCAGCGAAGAATCCGCTACTTTCCATATCCCCGGCTATCATCCATTTTTTTTGTTTCAAAGTTTTCGTGTCGAAGCCGCTCTGGATCTGCGTTACTATATTTTAACATTTAAAACTGAAAGGTATCTTCAGTCGCAGATCATATCAGGTCCGATTTGAAATATTTTAGATAGCCAAAGATAAGATGCAAAGTAGATGCAGGTGAACACACGAAAAGAAAATCAGGTTGAATACTCATCTAGGATTTATGGACGACGAGCTTTGTTATTGCAAATACTTACAACTAACTCCTTTCTAACTCCTATTTTTATTTTATTTCTTTTTGAGCTCTATTTCAGGACTGCTACTGAAAATACCTGCATCGTATTTATTTTTCCTAGTTAGCACTTTTTACTTATAAGAAAATTTAGTTAATCATCTGCCTAACCTTTTTCCAACTATTTATTTATTTATTACACTATGGAGAACTTACAGCTAAACAAAAACTAAACAATAAAAGGAAGTCATAGTCGACAGAGAGCCAATTACGAGTCCTCGCATATAATATCAGCCTAGAAATAACGTGATCACACATCAGTGCAACGTTTGAGACAATAATATAAATTTTAAACAATAGCATTTTTAAACACAAAGAGAAAAAAAATAAGTAGATAAATCTAAATTTCAAAATAATAAACTAAATCTGGGCTACTAAACTACTTGAAGAACTTAAGGCTCAACGACCTTCTGGCTCCCGCCACACTTGTTGAGAAAGGATCCAAATCATGCTATATTACTATGTTAGGGTCAGCTTCCAGTCTAATCGGATGCAGCTGAGTGTTTTTACAAGAGATAACCATTCGAAATAGCTAGATTCTTTTCTGCAAAAGTATAGCATATTCTGCCTTATAAGATTGACTTGTTAGTATTTAGAGGAAATTTCTTATATTTCTACTAATATTTCTTTTGAGGCTATTTGCGAGTCAAGTTGTCTACATAATTAAAGGATGAAGGGAGCGGAACCTCTAGCAAATAAAAAGGTAAATTATCATGCTTGCTTGAATTTATTGCCATTAAAAATTTTTCCACAACCAAAATTGATTATATATTTGTTTGAATATTAATAACTCGGGGTCCATTTTCTTGCCGCATTTGTCGGATTATTTCTTCACTTCTTAGTCTAGGTAGGTATGTGCTGAAATAAGAAAAAACACAAGAATTAGTATGAAATCTTTAGAGGGTGAGGTTCTCTCTTAGTTGAAAGTAAAAATCTAGACAAATCTATATGTATAGAAAATGAATCTCTGTATCCCTTAGTCACGCTATCACGCGTGAACGGCTGGACCGATTAAGCTAAAAACTACGAGTAGAGGGGAAGTAGCTTAGACCTACATACATATATAGAACATAGGATAGTTTATGTCACCACCCGGCTATGGGAGTCAGTTATCCCGGCAAAGGTTGGACCGCAGGTAGAAGCTAGTATAGAATAGAAATACTTTTTGTTAGTTTTTTGCATGTAACAAAACTAGATTAATAAGAAATATTGAATAATAAGTAAAGCTATACAAACCATTGTAGCGCGTCTAGTTTTCTGGTTTTCGATTTTTGCAAGAACAAAGCTTTCTTTCCCTACGCCTTCTTCTATTGGCACGAGCCCGGACTGAAAAAAAAAACAATTAGATTACATTTCTATAATGAAAATGCAAGGGCTTGGGTTCGATTCCCTTATAAGGCTGAAATGGCTTTAACAGTCTATGTGCCAACTCCATGCATGAAAAAACCGTTAGAGTAACAGGCCTAGCGTTTATCTGTACCTACTATATATCGTTCCAATAGTAGCTATATAGCTATAAATGCTTGCATAAATTGCTTAGTTACCATACTACTTAGAAATTGTTTAAAGAATAGCTTTCTTGATTAGTAAAATAATCGTCATAATTATCATGAAGCGTTCGTTAAAAAGTCGACAATGATTTCATATACATATATGTCTATACCATATCAAATCTGAATAAAGAAAAAAGTAATTAGATGAAACTTACTCCTCCTGTAGGGACGACGAACATACCGTTCGTATTCTTCCAAGGTAAAATCTCTGTTAGGGAAGATTTGTTTAATAAAGTCGTTTAATGGGATGCCTTTGATAGGGAAGCCTTGAACATATGGGCTTGGATCTTTGGAGCCAAATCTTCGCCTGAAAATGCGCCTTAACCGTCTTCTAGACCTTCGTGACCTGCGACGAGGGTTTAGATCTAAAGACTCATCATCATCGTTAATCTCTCCATTTCCTTCATCGGAGCCATCTGAATCATCATTTTCATCATTTGATTGCAGTTCTCTGTCATCTCTAGAGTCCGTTTCATCACCTCCTGTGAAAAATATTTAACAATCACTAACTAAATATCCACTATCAGACTTTTCATGTATGCTATATGGTTTTTATTTAACTAAAATTTTTATAGGCTGTGGTGTTAAATAATGCGTAAGGCATGGCGAGTTGTGCTGCACAAAAAGAAAACTTCAACTGACTTTGGTCCAGAAAGCTATGATTAGGTGCGCAATAGTAAAAGTTAGAGATAAAGACTTTTTACAAACCTTCTTGATCAACATCGTCTGATTCTTCATTGTCGATATCATCATTGACCCCACAACCTCTGTTTTCCTGTCCGTCAGTATTATCCCCAGATTTTCCTGAACCAGTCTGTTTGTCACCGCCTGATTGCTTGTCTTTGTTGTCACCACCTGATTGCTTGTCTTTGTTGTCATCGCCTGATTGCTTGTCTTTGTTGTCACCGCCTGATTGCTTGTCTTTGTTGTCACCACCTGATTGCTTGTCTTTGTTGTCATCGCCTGATTGCTTGTCTTTGTTGTCACCGCCTGACTGGTTGTCACCGCCTGATTGGTTGTCATCGCCTGACTGGTTGTCACCGCCTGATTGGTTGTCACCGCCTGACTGGTTGTCATCGCCTGACTGGTTGTCACCGCCTGATTGGTTGTCACCGCCTGATTGGTTGTCACCGCCTGATTGGTTGTCACCGCCTGACTGGTTGTCACCGCCTGATTGGTTGTCATCGCCTGACTGGTTGTCATCGCCTGATTGGTTGTCATCGCCTGACTGGTTGTCATCGCCTGACTGGTTGTCATCGCCTGACTGGTTGTCATCGCCTGACTGGTTGTCACCGCCTGACTGGTTGTTACCGCCTGATTGGTTGTCATCGCCTGATTGGTTGTCATCGCCTGATTGGTTGTCACCGCCTGACTGGTTGTCATCGCCTGACTGGTTGTCATCGCCTGACTGGTTGTCATCGCCTGATTGGTTGTCATCGCCTGACTGGTTGTCACCGCCTGATTGGTTGTCACCGCCTGACTGGTTGTCACCGCCTGACTGGTTGTCATCGCCTGATTGGTTGTCTTTGTTGTCGCCGCCTGATTGGTTGTCACCGCCTGACTGGTTGTCACCGCCTGACTGGTTGTCATCGCCTGATTGGTTGTCTTTGTTGTCACCGCCTGATTGGTTGTCTTTGTTGTCACCGCCTGATTGGTTGTCATCGCCTGACTGGTTGTCATCGCCTGACTGGTTGTCTTCGCCTGACTGGTTGTCATCGCCTGACTGGTTGTCATCGCCTGACTGGTTGTCATCGCCTGACTGGTTGTCATCGCCTGACTGGTTGTCTTCGCCTGACTGGTTGTCATCGCCTGATTGCTTGTCTTTGTTGTCACCACCTGATTGGTTGTCATCGCCTGACTGGTTGTCATCGCCTGATTGGTTGTCATCGCCTGACTGGTTGTCATCGCCTGATTGGTTGTCATCGCCTGACTGGTTGTCATCGCCTGACTGGTTGTCACCGCCTGATTGGTTGTCATCGCCTGATTGCTTGTCTTTGTTGTCATCGCCTGACTGGTTGTCACCGCCTGATTGGTTGTCATCGCCTGACTGGTTGTCACCGCCTGATTGGTTGTCATCGCCTGATTGCTTGTCTTTGTTGTCATCGCCTGACTGGTTGTCACCGCCTGATTGGTTGTCATCGCCTGACTGGTTGTCACCGCCTGATTGGTTGTCATCGCCTGATTGCTTGTCTTTGTTGTCACCGCCTGACTGGTTGTCACCGCCTGATTGGTTGTCATCGCCTGACTGGTTGTCACCGCCTGACTGGTTGTCACCGCCTGACTGGTTGTCACCGCCTGACTGTTTGTCACCACCTGACTGGTTGTCACCGCCTGATTGTTTGTCACCACCTGTTTGTTTATCTTGGTTGTCACCGCCTGATTGTTTATTTTGGTTGTCACCAGTCTCGCTTGTCTTGCTCACTAAAAAGAAATTTGTTATTAAAAATAAGTGCAAGTGACGAGACGATTTCAACCTTTTGTTCAATTGAGATACAGTTGGTTTGTTTGTTTGTGATTTGAGAATTTATGGGTCAGTTTAAGGTCATTGCACACATGAACGTCATGGCACGGCGCAGCTGTAACCCAGCGTTTAACTTGTCATTTGAATTACACCCTAAAATCATATCTCATATAAAACATTTTTTAACATCAAAATGACATTTTTTTAAGTCAACGACAGGATGACAGCCAGCTTGCAGCTACATAATATATGTACCGATAGCTGCGCCGTGCCGTTTATGTGAACCAACATATTTGTAAAAAACACACCTTTTGTTGAACTACCAGTAGTCGAGCCAGCTGTAGCATTCCCTGAAGAAGTGCCTGAAATTTTAGTACATTGTATGTAACCATTGTTTTCACTAATTCTTTAATATATGATTTAGTGAAAAAGTATCGTTACCCGAAGTCTGGGAAGTTGATTTCGTTGATCCATCTCCATCTTTAGTATTGCCTGAAGAAAAGGATTATATTTTAATATTACTGGATTAATATCAAATGTTTGGCTTAAATTATTCAGTGTATAATTATTTTTATTTCTCTTATGTGTCATTAAGAGTACCTATGTTCAAGAGATGGGAAAAATGTATTTTTAATACCAGTGAGATTCCTGAGATTCAATGAGATTTCCTTTAACTCAGTAATTTCGAGTATGCAACTTAAACTATATACTAACCTGTTGTCGATCCAGATGTAGTAGCGGTTCCTCCTTGCCCAGATATCACAACTAGAAAGTCAGACACAGATAAATATCGAGATCTTCAAATTGAAAAAATAATAAATTACTGACACAACACAAGACATACATGCACATGGTATAAAAAAATAACAAAAGGTTGCGCCAATTAGATCCAGATCAGCATTATGCCAAACATGCTTGTGCATGTGTTTTCTGACTAGAGAACCTACCGCTTTGAGATCCTGAGGAATCAGTTATGGTTATAGTTGACTTCGTCCCTGGCTTATCTGATGGAGTTTTGCCCTGTGAGTTGTTTCCACCTGATGACCCAGATTCTAAAGTTTTGTTTACTGAAAAAATCAAGGATTCTTGAATTTTTAAACGAGCAAGATGACGGAAGATTTTCTGTCAGTAATATATAAAATCTCACGATATCATTAAATTATTATGTTATATTGTTTTTATTGCACTTTAGTATGAACAATAACTTAATAAATGACCACCAGAATTTTATGAGTGATTACTTAAAGATAAAATATTCTTTACATACATGTTGATGAGGTTACAGAGGTTGAGCCACCTGAAGCATTCCCTGAAGAAGTGCCTGCGAAATATGAAAGAGTCAATGATGTTTTTTCAGTTGTAGCACTAGTTACTAAGCATTTGTATGTAAACTTTACAATTAAAGCATCTATATTCTATTGCATGAATTTTTGAGTCATATTAGTTTCTACTATCTGAAGCGTCAGTTTCAAAGCTATGGACATCAAACAGATGATGATGAGAATATCGTAAGACTAAATGTTTAATGATTTGAAGCATTGGTTCCTACCGAGCCATTCCAACGTCATTACCTGAAGTCTTAGTGGTCGATTGTGAATTATTTCCGTCATTAGTGCCACCTGAAAATAAGATGAAACGTTCGAAAGTATAATTGGGTTGGTAAAGTCTGTGGTTTACTGACGAAATATTTAAAGCTTTAAGTGTATGCCTACCTTCTGACATACCCGATGTAGTAGCTGACCCTCCTTGTCCAGACACCACAACTATAATGCAAGTAAAAAATATAATTAGAAAATTATGCCACTTCAAGTAGGTGAATGATCATCATCTTTTATGGAGATACGCGTAACCTTGGCGACTGGTTGCAGGCTACTTGTTTTATGGAAACATCAATTTAATATCCAGGGTGAATAAGTATTTAGAAACAGCTAGTTAAAGTATGTCAATGAAGTGTTCATTCTATTACAAGTTGGATTAACGTGTCGGGGTTTTCTATTACATTAGCAAGTACTTAAACGACGAGTACTTACCGCTTTGAGATCCAGATGAAGTAGTGATAGTTGTTATTACTTTATTCCCTGGTTCACCTGCTTGAGATCCGTTCTGCCCTCCAGAGCCCGCCTGAGTTGCATTCTTGCCTGGTTGATTGCCTGGGGACCCACCCTGTTGAGTGGCATTCTTGCCTGGTTGACTGCCTGGGGACCCACCCTGTTGAGTGGCATTCTTGCCTGGTTGACTGCCTGGGGAGCCACCCTGTTGAGTGGCATTCTTGCCTGGTTGACTGCCTGGGGACCCACCCTGTTGAGTGGCATTCTTGCCTGGTTGACTGCCTGGGGAGCCACCCTGTTGAGTGGCATTCTTGCCTGGTTGACTGCCTGGGGAGCCACCCTGTTGAGTGGCATTCTTGCCTGGTTGACTGCCTGGGGAGCCACCCTGTTGAGTGGCATTCTTGCCTGGTTGACTGCCTGGGGACCCACCCTGTTGAGTGGCATTCTTGCCTGGTTGACTGCCTGGGGACCCACCCTGTTGAGTGGCATTCTTGCCTGGTTGACTGCCTGGGGACCCACCCTGTTGAGTGGCATTCTTGCCTGGTTGACTGCCTGGGGACCCACCCTGTTGAGTGGCATTCTTGCCTGGTTGACTGCCTGGGGAGCCACCCTGTTGAGTGGCATTCTTGCCTGGTTGACTGCCTGGGGAGCCACCCTGTTGAGTTGCATTCTTGCCTGGTTGACTGCCTGGGGAGCCACCCTGTTGAGTTGCATTCTTGCCTGGTTGACTGCCTGGGGAGCCACCCTGTTGAGTGGCATTCTTGCCTGGTTGACTGCCTGGGGAGCCACCCTGTTGAGTGGCATTCTTGCCTGGTTGACTGCCTGGGGACCCACCCTGTTGAGTGGCATTCTTGCCTGGTTGACTGCCTGGGGAGCCACCCTGTTGAGTGGCATTCTTGCCTGGTTGACTGCCTGGGGACCCACCCTGTTGAGTGGCATTCTTGCCTGGTTGACTGCCTGGGGAGCCACCCTGTTGAGTGGCATTCTTGCCTGGTTGACTGCCTGGGGAGCCACCCTGTTGAGTGGCATTCTTGCCTGGTTGACTGCCTCGGGAGCCACCCTGTTGAGTTGCATTCTTGCCTGGTTGACTGCCTGGGGAGCCACCCTGTTGAGTTGCATTCTTGCCTGGTTGACTGCCTGGGGAGCCACCCTGTTGAGTGGCATTCTTGCCTGGTTGACTGCCTGGGGAGCCACCCTGTTGAGTGGCATTCTTGCCTGGTTGACTGCCTGGGGACCCACCCTGTTGAGTGGCATTCTTGCCTGGTTGACTGCCTGGGGAGCCACCCTGTTGAGTGGCATTCTTGCCTGGTTGACTGCCTGGGGACCCACCCTGTTGAGTGGCATTCTTGCCTGGTTGACTGCCTGGGGAGCCACCCTGTTGAGTGGCATTCTTGCCTGGTTGACTGCCTGGGGAGCCACCCTGTTGAGTGGCATTCTTGCCTGGTTGACTGCCTGGGGAGCCACCCTGTTGAGTGGCATTCTTGCCTGGTTGACTGCCTGGGGACCCACCCTGTTGAGTGGCATTCTTGCCTGGTTGACTGCCTGGGGACCCACCCTGTTGAGTGGCATTCTTGCCTGGTTGACTGCCTGGGGACCCACCCTGTTGAGTGGCATTCTTGCTTGGTTGACTGCCTGGGGAGCCACCCTGTTGAGTGGCATTCTTGCCTGGTTGACTGCCTGGGGACCCACCCTGTTGAGTGGCATTCTTGCCTGGTTGACTGCCTGGGGAGCCACCCTGTTGAGTTGCATTCTTGCCTGGTTGACTGCCTGGGGAGCCACCCTGTTGAGTCTCATTCTTGCCTGGTTGACTGCCTGGGGACCCACCCTGTTGAGTTGCATTCTTGCCTGGTTGACTGCCTGGGGACCCACCCTGTCCTTGGGTTGCATTCTTGCTTGGTTCACTGCCTGGGGAGCCACCCTGTCCTTGGGTTGCATTCTTGCTTGGTTCACTGCCTGGGGACCCACCCTGTCCTTGAGTTGCATTCTTGCTTGGTTCACTGCCTGGGGACCCACCCTGTCCTTGTGTTGCATTCTTGCTTGGTTCACTGCCTGGGGACCCACCCTGTCCTTGGGTTGCATTCTTGCTTGGTTCACTGCCTGGCGAGCCACCCTGTCCTTGAGTTGCATTCTTGCTTGGTTCACTGCCTGGGGACCCACCCTGTCCTTGGGTTGCATTCTTGCTTGGTTCATTGCCTGGGGACCCACCCTGTCCTTGAGTTGCATTCTTGTTTGGTTCATTGCCAGTTGTTATTTCTCCGGTTTCGCTTATATTGATGACTATGGAAAATATGGAAAAATTTGTTTAGTGGAGAAGAAATAGTTCTTACGATACTATTTTTTTCAGGATCAGGATCTATTCTTCCACAGCGACACATTTTTTGTTTGTTTGTACCCTGAAGGCTCCGAAACTATTCAGCTGATTTGAAAAAAAAACTCTTTCCGAGTAACATGGCTATATTTTATCTCGATGATGACAGTAGTCTACACTTTATTAAAACGTCTAAAACGTGAAGTCAACATACTAAAGCTTTGTGTGACGAAATGTCTTGAAAAAATCAGATTGCCTTTCTTCCATTACAGAATTTTCATAAAATCTTATGTTTGACAAGGAACTCTCAAACATAATGTTTTAAATAGATAAAAGTCGATTAAGTATTTGTAAAAAAACAAACCTTGTGTTGAACCCCCGGAGGTCGAGCCAGCTTTGGCATTTCCTGAAGAAGTGCCTGCAAATTAAAGTTTCGTGTCAGAGATAGTGTGCCTATTTTATACATTATATTAAGCAAGCATAAAATGAAGTTTTGTTACCTGAGGTCTGAGATGTCAAGTTCGTAGATTTGCCTCCATCTTTAGTGTTGGCTAAAAAATTTAATAATGTTGTTATTGTTTCAACGTGATTTTGCTGCCTTTGTTTTTTTTACAATTACTCGGTTTATCTTTATACCAATCGTTGATAGTATATATTGTTTTAAATTTCAATATGCTTTTTTACCGGTTATCCTTTTGTAGACACATACCTACGCTATTGAAGATAACAGTGCCATTTATTTATTTAAATAATATATTTTTTTTAAGATTTACGGCGTTCTCAAATTGCAAGTGAAGTTCTCAGTTGTATAGTAGGTATAAAGTAGAAAACTGTGTGCCTACCTTCTGTGGATCCCGAAGTAGTAGCTGTTCCTCCTTGTCCAGATACCACAACTAAAAGATGAGACATTGATTATGGGATTTCAATTCAGTTGTGTTACTTTTTCATGTTATATAAAACTAGCTTTTGCCCGCGACTTCGTTTGCGTGGAATAGTGGCATCCGGCAAATTTTTGGTTTGAACAATAGATGGCGCTGTATGTCCGGAATAAATTGTAGTTTTTATTTTTATTTTTTTTGTAATAAAGACTATCCTATGTCCTTCTCCTGGCTCTAAACTACCTCCCTGCCAGTTTTCAGATAAATCGGTTCAGCCGTTCTTGAGTTATAAGTGAAGTAACTAACACGACTTTCTTTTATATATATAGATAGATGAGCATAGATACCCTGCTTCACAAATGTAAATTTTGGGAATCATGTCAAATGTGAACCTACCACTTTGAGAACCAGAAGAGTCGCGTATGGTTATAACTGTCTTGCCCGGAGTGTTATCTCCTCCTGATTGTCCCGTTTCAGATGTTTCGTTTGCTGAAAAAACAATTGATGTTAAGGACTACAGAATTGGCAATTAAACACTTGTACCTACAAACGGATGAAAGTGTGTATGTAATTCAAATTGATCAATTTTGCGATATTACGAGTATTAAAGATATATTGCTTTTAATTAATTGGAAAATAACATTGTTTGATTCAAGTTTAAACTTAAAAAACACTCTTGGAATATTATTAATTTTAAGCAAAAAAAAACATATTTTCAATAAATAGCCACCAACTTACAACTAAGAAAATAGGTTAAACTGTAAACGTGGCAAAATATTTTAGCTGGTACTTACATGTTGTTGATGTACCCGCGATCGAGCCACCTGAAGCATTTCCTGAAGAAGTGCCTGCGACAAAATATAAGTGATATTGTGTAAAAAAAACTTTTACTCTTTATTTATGTTTTATAAGAAAAGCGAGTCAGTAAAAGTTGAGTGCAATAAAGTACATTGTCAAGTATGATACCTGTTTAAGTTCTATTTATGAATGGATGTGATTTCTCAATATATTTTCACATATCTCTCTTAACTATAAACAACATTAAATTAGACAGGTGACATCGAAGAAGAATACGGTCAATATAATAAAACAAACATTATTATTATTCAATTACCTGATGTCTTAGTTGTCGATTGTGAATTTTTCCCGTCTTGACTGCTACCTGAAAGTGAGATGCCACGTTGAAAATTAAAATTAGGAAAAAAGGTATGAGTGAGTGAATATATCACAATAAATAAGAACAAAGTATAACGCTACAAATGCTTGCATACCTTCTGAGGAGCCTGATGTAGTAGCTGATCCTCCTTGTCCAGACGTCACAACTAGAAAATAATTAATAATGTAACTTCTTACTTCATCAGGAATGAAAAAAACCACAACATTTAATATATATGATCTAAACCTTAAATGTGTGTAAACTATTAAATGAGCGATATTTCCATATAAATGTTAATTGTAGAATTCTTAAGAACATTATCGAAGATAACTGACACAGTTTGACTATTTTATTTGATACATCAAAACAACATTTGATACCAGGAGTACTTACCGCTTGTAGATCCAGATGAAGTAGTAATGGTTGTCACTACTATCTTCCCTGGGACATTTTCATTTGATCCTGGTTGACTACCTTGGGATACCCCCTGCCCTCCTTGAGATCCACCCTGTCCTTGGGTTGCATTCTTGCTTGGTTCACTGCCTGGGGACCCACCCTGTCCTTGAGTTGCATTCTTGCTTGGTTCACTGCCTGGGGAGCCACCCTGCCCTTGGGTTGCATTCTTGCTTGGTTCACTGCCTGGGGACCCACCCTGTCCTTGGGTTGCATTCTTGCTTGGTTCACTGCCTGGGGACCCACCCTGTCCTTGGGTTGCATTCTTGCTTGGTTCACTGCCTGGGGAGCCACCCTGCCCTTGGGTTGCATTCTTGCTTGGTTCACTGCCTGGGGACCCACCCTGTCCTTGGGTTGCATTCTTGCTTGGTTCACTGCCTGGGGACCCACCCTGTCCTTGGGTTGCATTCTTGCTTGGTTCACTGCCTGGGGAGCCACCCTGTCCTTGGGTTGCATTCTTGCTTGGTTCACTGCCTGGGGACCCACCCTGTCCTTGGGTTGCATTTTTGCTTGGTTCACTGCCTGGGGACCCACCCTGTCCTTGAGTTGCATTCTTGCTTGGTTCACTGCCTGGGGAGCCACCCTGCCCTTGGGTTGCATTCTTGCTTGGTTCACTGCCTGGGGACCCACCCTGTCCTTGGGTTGCATTCTTGCTTGGTTCACTGCCTGGGGAGCCACCCTGCCCTTGGGTTGCATTCTTGCTTGGTTCACTGCCTGGGGACCCACCCTGTCCTTGGGTTGCATTCTTGCTTGGTTCACTGCCTGGGGACCCACCCTGTCCTTGAGTTGCATTCTTGCTTGGTTCACTGCCTGGGGATCCACCCTGTCCTTGGGTTGCATTCTTGCTTGGTTCACTGCCTGGGGAGCCACCCTGTCCTTGGGTTGTATTCTTGCTTGGTTCACTGCCTGGGGACCCACCTTGTCCTTGGGTTGCATTCTTGCTTGGTTCACTGCCTGGGGAGCCACCCTGTCCTTGGGTTGTATTCTTGCTTGGTTCACTGCCTGGGGACCCACCTTGTCCTTGGGTTGCATTCTTGCTTGGTTCACTGCCTGGGGAGCCACCCTGCCCTTGGGTTGCATTCTTGCTTGGTTCACTGCCTGGGGACCCACCCTGTCCTTGGGTTGCATTCTTGCTTGGTTCACTGCCTGGGGACCCACCCTGTCCTTGAGTTGCATTCTTGCTTGGTTCACTGCCTGGGGATCCACCCTGTCCTTGGGTTGCATTCTTGCTTGGTTCACTGCCTGGGGAGCCACCCTGTCCTTGGGTTGTATTCTTGCTTGGTTCACTGCCTGGGGACCCACCTTGTCCTTGGGTTGCATTCTTGCTTGGTTCACTGCCTGGGGAGCCACCCTGTCCTTGGGTTGTATTCTTGCTTGGTTCACTGCCTGGGGACCCACCTTGTCCTTGGGTTGCATTCTTGCTTGGTTCACTGCCTGGGGACTCACCCTGTCCTTGAGTTGCATTCTTGCTTGGTTCACTGCCTGGGGAGCCACCCTGTCCTTGGGTTGTATTCTTGCTTGGTTCACTGCCTGGGGACCCACCTTGTCCTTGGGTTGCATTCTTGCTTGGTTCACTGCCTGGGGAGCCACCCTGTCCTTGGGTTGTATTCTTGCTTGGTTCACTGCCTGGGGACCCACCTTGTCCTTGGGTTGCATTCTTGCTTGGTTCACTGCCTGGGGACTCACCCTGTCCTTGAGTTGCATTCTTGCTTGGTTCACCGCCTGTGGACCCACCTTGTCCTTGAGTTGCATTCTTGCTTGGTTCACTGCCTGGGGAGCCACCCTGTCCTTGGGTTGCATTCTTGCTTGGTTCACTGCCTGGGGAGCCACCCTGTCCTTGGGTTGCGTTCTTGCTTGGTTCACTGCCTGGGGAGCCACCCTGTCCTTGGGTTGCATTCTTGCTTGGTTCACTGCCTGGGGACCCACCCTGTCCTTGGGTTGCATTCTTGCTTGGTTCACTGCCTGGGGACCCACCCTGTCCTTGAGTTTCATTCTTGCTTGGTTCACCGCCTGTGGACCCACCTTGTCCTTGAGTTGCATTCTTGCTTGGTTCACTGCCTGGGGAGCCACCCTGTCCTTGAGTTGCATTCTTGCTTGGTTCACTGCCTGGGGACCCACCCTGTCCTTGAGTTTCATTCTTGCTTGGTTCACCGCCTGTGGACCCACCTTGTCCTTGAGTTGCATTCTTGCTTGGTTCACTGCCTGGGGAGCCACCCTGTCCTTGAGTTGCATTCTTGCTTGGTTCCATGTCTGGGGAGCCACCCTTTCCTCCAGTTTGTTCATTGCCAGTTGTAATTTCTCCGGTTTCGCTTATATTGATAACTATGGAAAATATGGAAAAATTTGTTTAGTAGAGAAGAAATAGTTCTTACGATACTATTTTGTTCAGGTTCAGGATCTATTCTTCCACAACGACACATTTTTTGTTTGTTTGTACCCTGAAGACTCCGAAACTATTCAGCTAATTTGAAAAAAAAAAACTCTTTCCGAGTAACATAGGCTATATTTTATCTCGATGATGACAGTAGTCTACACTAGATACTTTATTAAAACGTCTAAAACGTGAAGTCAACATACTGAAGCTTTGTGTGACGAAATGTCTTGAAAAAATGAGATTGCCTTTCTACCATGACAGAATTTTCATGAAATCTTATGTTTGACAAGGAACTCTCAAACAAAATGTTTTAAATAGATAAAAGTCGATTAAGTATGTATTTGTAAAAAAACAAACCTTGTGTTGAACCCCCAGAGGTCGAGCCAGCTTTAGCATTCCCTGAAGAAGTGCCTGCAAATTGAAGTTTCGTGTTATTGTCTTACTATCGAGTGCGTATGCTACATTATGTTAAACAAGCATAAAATAAACCTTCATTACCTGAGGTCTGAGATGTTAATTTTGTAGATTTGCCGCCATCGTTAGTGTTGGCTAAAAAAATATAATATTGTAGTTATTGTTTCAACGTTATTTTGCTGCCTTTGTTTTTTTACAATTACTCGGTTTATCTTTATACCAATTGTTGATTGTATATATTGTTTAAAATTTCAGTATTTTATTTACGGGTTATCCTTTTGTAGAAAAATACCTACGCTATTGAAGATAACAGTGCTATTATTTATTTAAATAGTATTTTTTTTAAAGAGTGAAGTGAAGTCGTCAGTTGTATAGTAGGTATAAAGTAGAAAACTGTGTGCCTACCTTCTGTGGATCCCGAAGTAGTAGCTGTTCCTCCTTGTCCGGACACCACAACTAAAAGATGAGACATTTGATTATGGGATTTCAATTCAGTTGTGTTACTTTTTCATGTAATATAAAATGAGCATAGATACCCTACTTCACTAATGTAAATTTTGGGAATCATGTCAAATGTGAACCTACCACTTTGAGAACCAGAAGAGTCGCGTATGATTATAACTGTCTTGCCCGGAGTGTTATCTCCTCCTGATTGTCCCGTTTCAGATGTTTCGTTTGCTGAAAAAACAATTAATGTTAAGTACTACAGAATTGGCAAGTAAACATTTGTCTCTACGAACGGATGAAAGATTCTCTTATTCAAGTTTAAACTTACAATAAGCTCTTGGTATTTTATTCAATAATGAAGATATTACATATACATGTCGCTACTAACATTATAAATGCGAAAGTAACTCTGTATGTCTGGCTATCTGTCTGTTGCGCTTTGAAATCTAAATCACTGAACTCATCATCCTCCGAGCCTTTTCCCAATCATGTTGGGGTCGGCTTCCAGTCTAACCGGATTCAGCTGAGTACCAGTGCTTTACAAGAAGCGACTGCCTATCTGACCTCCTCAACCCAGTTACCCGGGCAACCCGATACCCCTTGGTTAGACTGGTGTCAGACTTACTGGCTTCTGACTACCCGTAACGACTGCCAAGGATGTTCTTGAGGTGTCTAAGATATACTTAGAAAGTACCTACATACAAATCACTAAACTAAGTCATCTAAATCACTGAACTGATTTTAATTAAATTTGGCACAGAGATAGAGTTGACCTTGAGAAAGAACACAGGATAGTTTTTATCCTGGACTATTGAAGAATTCTCTTGGAAACGCGATATAACCGAACTCTACGCGGGCGAAGCCGCGGGCGGAAGCTATCAATAAATAACCGCCAACTAACAATTAAGAAAATAGGTGAAACTGTAAACGTGGCAAAATGTTATAGTTGGTACTTACATGTTGTTGATGTACCCGCGATCGAGCCACCTGAAGCATTTCCTGAAGAAGTGCCTGCGACAAGATATAAGTGATATTGTGTAAAAAAACTTTTACTCCTTATTCATGATTTATAAGAAAAAGGTGTAAGTAAAAGTTGAGTGCTATAAAGTACATGGTCAAGTATGATACCTTTTTAAGTTCTATTTATGAATTGATGCAAGCATATCCAGCTATATTAGTTTAGTATAGTGGTATAGTATCTCTAAGAAACAGGGCTTCTATGTGAGTTCTCAATATATTTTTCACATATTCCTCTCTTAACTATAAACAACATTAAATTAGACAGGTGACATCGAAGAAGAATAAGGTCAGAATAACTTAACAAACATTAATATTATTCAATTACCTGATGTCTTAGTTGTCGATTGTGAATTTTTCCCGTCTTGACTGCTACCTGAAAGTGAGATGCCACGTTTGAAAATTAAAATTAGGAAATAAGGTATGAGTGAGTGAATATATCACAATAAATAAGAACAAAGTATAACGCTACAAATGCTTGCATACCTTCTGAGGAGCCTGATGTAGTAGCTGATCCTCCTTGTCCAGACGTCACAACTAGAAAATAATTAATAATGTAACTTCTTACTTCATCAGGAATGAAAAAAAACCACAACATTTAATATATATGATCTAAACCTTAAATGTGTGTAAACTATTAAATGAGCGATAAGAAAATTAATGGAAGATAACTGACACAGCTTGACTATTTTATTTGATGCATTCAAACAACATTTGATACCAGGAGTACTTACCGCTTGTAGATCCAGATGAAGTAGTAATGGTTGTCACAACTATCTTCCCTGGAACATTTTCATTTGATCCTGGTTGACTACCTTGGGATACCCCCTGCCCTCCTTGAGATCCACCCTGTCCTTGGGTTGCATTCTTGCTTGGTTCACTGCCTGGGGACCCACCCTGTCCTTGGGTTGCATTCTTGCTTGGTTCACTGCCTGGGGACCCACCCTGTCCTTGAGTTGCATTCTTGCTTGGTTCACCGCCCGGGGACCCACCCTGTCCTTGAGTTTCATTCTTGCTTGGTTGACTACCTGGGGACCCACCCTGTCCTTGAGTTTCATTCTTGCTTGGTTGACTACCTGGGGACCCACCCTGTCCTTGAGTTGCATTCTTGCTTGGTTCACTGCCTGGGGACCCACCCTGTCCTTGGGTTGCATTCTTGCTTGGTTCACTGCCTGGGGAGCCACCCTGTCCTTGGGTTGCATTCTTGCTTGGTTCACCGCCTGGGGACCCACCCTGTCCTTGGGTTGCATTCTTGCTTGGTTCACTGCCTGGGGACCCACCCTGTCCTTGGGTTGCATTCTTGCTTGGTTCACTGCCTGGGGAGCCACCCTGTCCTTGGGTTGCATTCTTGCTTGGTTGACTACCTGGGGACCCACCCTGTCCTTGAGTTTCATTCTTGCTTGGTTCACTGCCTGGGGACCCACCCTGTCCTTGGGTTGCATTCTTGCTTGGTTCACTGCCTGGGGAGCCACCCTGTCCTTGGGTTGCATTCTTGCTTGGTTCACCGCCTGGGGACCCACCCTGTCCTTGGGTTGCATTCTTGCTTGGTTCACTGCCTGGGGACCCACCCTGTCCTTGGGTTGCATTCTTGCTTGGTTCACCGCCTGGGGACCCACCCTGTCCTTGGGTTGCATTCTTGCTTGGTTCACTGCCTGGGGAACCTCCCTGTTGAGTGGCATTCTTGCTTGGTTCACTGCCTGGGGACCCACCCTGTCCTTGGGTTGCATTCTTGCTTGGTTCACTGCCTGAGGAACCTCCCTGTTGAGTGGCATTCTTGCTTGGTTCACTGCCTGGGGACCCACCCTGTCCTTGGGTTGCATTCTTGCTTGGTTCACCGCCCGGGGACCCACCCTGTCCTTGAGTTTCATTCTTGCTTGGTTGACTACCTGGGGACCCACCCTGTCCTTGAGTTGCATTCTTGCTTGGTTCACTGCCTGGGGACCCACCCTGTCCTTGGGTTGCATTCTTGCTTGGTTCACTGCCTGGGGAGCCACCCTGTCCTTGGGTTGCATTCTTGCTTGGTTCACCGCCTGGGGACCCACCCTGTCCTTGGGTTGCATTCTTGCTTGGTTCACTGCCTGGGGACCCACCCTGTCCTTGGGTTGCATTCTTGCTTGGTTCACTGCCTGGGGACCCACCCTGTCCTTGGGTTGCATTCTTGCTTGGTTCACTGCCTGGGGAACCACCCTGTCCTTGGGTTGCATTCTTGCTTGGTTCACTGCCTGGGGAGCCACCCTGTCCTTGAGTTGCATTCTTGCTTGGTTCACTGCCTGGGGAACCTCCCTGTCCTTGGGTTGCATTCTTGCTTGGTTCACTGCCTGGGGAGCCACCCTGTCCTTGGGTTGCATTCTTGCTTGGTTCACTGCCTGGGGAACCTCCCTGTTGAGTGGCATTCTTGCTTGGTTCACTGCCTGGGGACCCACCCTGTCCTTGGGTTGCATTCTTGCTTGGTTCACTGCCTGAGGAACCTCCCTGTTGAGTGGCATTCTTGCTTGGTTCACTGCCTGGGGACCCACCCTGTCCTTGGGTTGCATTCTTGCTTGGTTCACTGCCTGGGGAGCCACCCTGTCCTTGGGTTGCATTCTTGCTTGGTTCACTGCCTGGGGACCCACCCTGTCCTTGAGTTGCATTCTTGCTTGGTTCACTGCCTGGGGACCCACCCTGTCCTTGTGTTGCATTCTTGCTTGGTTCACTGCCTGGGGACCCACCCTGTCCTTGGGTTGCATTCTTGCTTGGTTCACCGCCCGGGGACCCACCCTGTCCTTGAGTTTCATTCTTGCTTGGTTGACTACCTGGGGACCCACCCTGTCCTTGAGTTGCATTCTTGCTTGGTTCACTGCCTGGGGACCCACCCTGTCCTTGGGTTGCATTCTTGCTTGGTTCACTGCCTGGGGAGCCACCCTGTCCTTGGGTTGCATTCTTGCTTGGTTCACCGCCTGGGGACCCACCCTGTCCTTGGGTTGCATTCTTGCTTGGTTCACTGCCTGGGGACCCACCCTGTCCTTGGGTTGCATTCTTGCTTGGTTCACTGCCTGGGGACCCACCCTGTCCTTGGGTTGCATTCTTGCTTGGTTCACTGCCTGGGGAACCACCCTGTCCTTGGGTTGCATTCTTGCTTGGTTCACTGCCTGGGGAGCCACCCTGTCCTTGAGTTGCATTCTTGCTTGGTTCACTGCCTGGGGAACCTCCCTGTCCTTGGGTTGCATTCTTGCTTGGTTCACTGCCTGGGGAGCCACCCTGTCCTTGGGTTGCATTCTTGCTTGGTTCACTGCCTGGGGAACCTCCCTGTTGAGTGGCATTCTTGCTTGGTTCACTGCCTGGGGACCCACCCTGTCCTTGGGTTGCATTCTTGCTTGGTTCACTGCCTGAGGAACCTCCCTGTTGAGTGGCATTCTTGCTTGGTTCACTGCCTGGGGACCCACCCTGTCCTTGGGTTGCATTCTTGCTTGGTTCACTGCCTGGGGACCCACCCTGTCCTTGGGTTGCATTCTTGCTTGGTTCACTGCCTGGGGACCCACCCTGCCCTTGAGTTGCATTCTTGCTTGGTTCACTGCCTGGGGACCCACCCTGTCCTTGAGTTGCATTCTTGTTTGGTTCAATGCCAGTTGTTATTTCACCGGTTTCCGTTATATTGATGACTATGGAAAATATGGAAAGATTTGTTTATTGGAGAAGAAATACACAGTTCTTACGATACTATTTTGTTCAGTTTTCAGATACTTATTCTTAGACAACGACACATTTTATTTGCTTGTTTGTACCCTGAAGGCTCCGAAACTATAGAGCTGATTTGAAAAATTCTTTCATTGTTGGCAATCTACACTCTTTCCGAGTAACATAGGCTATATTTTATCTCGATATTGACAGTCTAAAACGTGAAGTCAACATGCTGAAGCTTTGTGTGACAAAATGTCTTGAAACAATCAACCTTTCTTCCATGACAGAATTTAGGGTGCTCACATAAAGAAACAGGTTACCGGTACAGACAAACCTGTACAGGTAGGTACCGATCAGTGCAGGTATAATATTTCAATACAATCCTATTCACTTACTTATAAAGAAACAGGTAAACCTGTTTCTGTTTCAATAGGATTATATTGAAATATTATACCTGCACTGATCGGTACCTACCCGTACAGGTTTGTCTGTACCGGTAAGCTGTTTCTTTATGTAAGCACCCTTACATAAAATCTTATGTCTGACAATGAACCCCAACAAAATATTTTAAATACGTAAAAGTCGGTTAAATATTTGTAAAATAAAAGAAAAACAAACCTTGTGTTGAACCCCCAGAGGTCGAGCCAGCTTTAGCATTCCCTGAAGAAGTACCTGCAAATTAAAGTTTCGTGTCAGAGATAGAGTGCGTATTTCATACATTATATTAAGCAAGCATAAAATGAAGTTTTGTTACCTGAGGTTTGAGATGTTAAGTTCGTAGATTTGCCGCCATCTTTAGTGTTGGCTAAGGAATGAAAATAATGTTGTTGTTATTGAATCATTGTTATTTTTGCATATTGTAATTTGTATTTTGTCATTGTAAATTGTCGTCATTTTGCTGCTTTTTGTCCGTTTATTTTTAAACTAATTGTTGATACTTTATAGCGTTTTAATTTCAGTATACTTATTTACGGGTTATTCTTTTGTAGAAACATACCCACGCTATTGAAGATAACAGTGCTATTATATATTCAGTTTCTCAAATTACAAGTGACGACCTCAGTTGTATAGTAAGTATAAAGTAGAAAACTGTGTGCCTACCTTCTGTGGATCCCGAAGTAGTAGCTGTTCCTCCTTGTCCGGACACCACAACTAAAAGATGAGACATTGATTATATGTTGTTAATTCATTTTTATACATACAATTTAGATTTTTAAATATTAGATTAAAAAAATAAAATTGAAACAAAGGTGGGCACCGTAATCGGTTACAGGGTCCAAGGAACCGGTGATTAGGGTCCCAGAGACAGAAACCTCTTCACAATACATACCGTATCATGGAGTACTGCCTATCTGTCTATCACCACTATATCAGGCTTATTCGCTGCAATAGTCCTGTCAGTGGTGATAGATTGATCCCAGTACAACGTTTTACATATGGTCCTTTTCGAGAACTGTAACTGTCTTATTATGTAAAATGAGAACCTACCACTTTGAGAACCAGAAGAGTCGCCTATGATTATAGTTGTCTTGCCCAGTTGAATTTTGGGCAATGTGTTATCTCCTCCTGGTTGTCCGGTATCAGATGATTCATTTGCTGAAAAAAACAATTGATGTTTAGGACTACTGAATTACCAATCAGCTATTTGTAGGTATCTACATACGGGGAAATGTCTGCTAGTAATTCAGATTGAGTAATCTTACGACATTGTAAACGATATTGGAAAATAACACGATTTTTAGATGCAAGTTTTAACTTATAACTAAGAAAATAGGTGCAACTGTAAATCTGCCAAAATGTCTAAGTTGGTACTTACTTGTTGATGATGTACCAGCGGCCGAGGCACCTGAAGCATTTCCTGAAGAAGTGCCTGCGACATAAAAAAGTGTCGTTGAGTAAAATAAAAAAATGGTTCTTTATTCTGTGTTTGATATGAAAAGCAAGTAGAACTTGGTAAAATAAAATACATGGTCAAGTCTGATACTACAGGTATATAAATTCTCTTACTGAATGTACGTAAGCACATTGGGCTATGTTTGTTAAGTGGTAAGGTATCTATAAGAAACAGTGCAACTGATCCTTACGAGTGGTATTTTTATATTTGAAGCATCAGTCTCTCTAAATTGTGAACAGCATTAAAAGAAGAAATTTTAGACAGATGAAATCGAAGAAGAAAATTAAAAGATCGGAGAAACTTTAAAAACAATGATTTTTTAAGTACCTGATGTCTTAGTTTTCGATTGAGAATTTTTCCCGTCTTGACTGCTATCTGAAAGTGAGATGCCACGTTTGAAAAAGAAAACTAGGAAATGAGGTATGAGTGAGTGAATACATCACAAGTAATTAGAACACAATGATAACGCTATAAATGCTTGCTTACTTTCTGAGGAGCCTGATGAAGTAGCTGACCCTCCTTGTCCAGACGCAACTAGAAAATAATTAATTATGTAACTTTTTACTTCATCAAGAATGACTAAAACAACGACATTTATTATATGGATCTAAAACTTAATGTGTGTAGACTACGAAATGCGATATTTCAATATAAATGTTAATTGTAAAATTCTAAAGAAAATTATCGAAGATAAGTGACCCAGCTTGACATGCATCAAAACAACATTTGCTACGACGAGTACTTACCGCTTGTAGATCCAGATGAAGTAGTAATGGTTGTCACTACTTTCTTCCCTGGAACGTTTTGATTCGATTCTGGTTGACTACCTTGAGATCCGCCTTGACCTTCTGGGTTCTTTGGTGATGGACTCGGTTCAGGTTGGCTACCCTTGCCAGTTGTTATTTCACCGGTTTCACTTATATTGATTACTAGGAAAAATAAAAATTTATCTAAAATGTGGCTTCGTGGAAAACAAATAATTATTTGTTACTATGATTATATAGAAAACAAATAATTACGATACTATTTTGTTAAGTTTTCAGATTTATCTATCCTTCTATACGTTGTTCCTATACGTTGTTTGTTTGTTTGTACCCCGGAGGCTCGAAACTATTAAGCCGATTTGAAAAAATATTTCACTGATGGAAACAGAGTACCTTTGTATTCTCCATCATCTCATTCAATCTATACCTTTGTATTCTGTTTCCGAATATTTCATCCCGGTACTGGCAATATTTTCCTCTAGAAATGGGTGAAACCACGAGAAAACGTCTAGTCATACATCATCACTAAGACAT
The DNA here is from genome assembly GCA_033682625.1 of Helicoverpa zea x Helicoverpa armigera. Taxonomy (NCBI): domain Eukaryota; kingdom Metazoa; phylum Arthropoda; class Insecta; order Lepidoptera; family Noctuidae; genus Helicoverpa; species Helicoverpa zea x Helicoverpa armigera. The sequence continues at coordinate 4,658,393 of JAWIIS010000038.1, read as the reverse complement.
CTGAAACTTAAGTCAGATTGCCTTCATCAAATATCTGACACTGAAATCTCATAAGGAAACGTTTTAAAATAGATAAAAGTCGGTTAAATATTAGTAAAAAACAAACCTTGTGTTGATCCCCCAGAGGTCGAGCCAGCTTTAGCATTCCCTGAAGAAGTACCTGCAAATTAAAGTTTTATGTTATAGGTACCTAGTCTTACTATCGAGTGCGTATGCTACATTATGTTAAGTATTAAATAAAGCTTAATTACCTGAGGTCTGAGTTGTTAAATTCGAAGATTTGCCTCCGTCTTTAGTATTAGCTGAGGAGAGAAATAATGTTGTTGTTATTATTTTTGCACTAAAATTTAAGTCATTATGCTCCTTTTTTTGTTACGATTATCCGTTTATCCGTAATACTAATTGACGGTACTACATTTCAATTTTACTAAGATTTCTTATAGGTAATTCTTTCGCAGAAATATACCTGCGCTATTGAACATAAGAGTGCTATTTTAATTTTAAGTTATACGATGTTCTTAAATTGCAATTGAAATTATCTATACTAATGTTATAAAGCTAAAGACTTTATTTGCTTATTCCCTTAAACAACATAATTACAGGAAGTATTGGCCAGATTTGAAAAGTTATATCGGTGTTATATTTAGCCCATTTATCGAGGAAGACAATAGGCTCTTTTTTATACGGGTTCTCAGGGTTCTCAGGGTATGCGAGTGTAACCACTTGAAGAAGCCAGTAAAGTATAAATAGCAACTATATGCCTACCTTCTGTGGATCCCGAAGAAGTAGCTGTTCCTCCTTGTCCAGATGAAACAACTAAAAAATTAGACATTGATTATTATGGGATTTCAATTCAATACTGTTACTTTTCATATAATGTAAAATGAGAACCTACCACTTTGGGAACCAGAAGTGTCGCCTATGATTATAGTTGTCTTGCCCAGTTGAATTTTGGCCAGTGGGTTATCTACCAATGATTGTCCGGTTTCAGATGATTCTTTTGCTGAAAAAAATAATTGGTGTTCAGGACTTCTGAATTTGCATTAAAGCATTTGTATCTAGAGGCGGGCCAAGGTCTGCTAGTAATTCTTACGATTAGATTGATAAATCTTACGACATTATAAACAATATTGGAAAATACCACGATTATTTTATGCATGTTTAAAATTACAATGCAGGAAGACTCTGGATGCAGTTCGCTTCCAACAGGTATTTGTGGAGATCAAAGGGGGAGGCCTATGTTCAGCAGTGGACGTCCTATGGCTGAGATGATGATGATGATGATGATGAAAATTACAATTAAGAAATTAGGTGAAACTGCAAACGTGACAACATGTCTAAGTATGTACTTACTTGTTGATAATATACCCGCGGTCGAACTACCAGAAGCATTTCCTGAAGAAGTACCTACGAAGTATAAAAGTTTCATTGTGTAAAATGAAATAATGTTTTGATTTTTATTCAATGTATGGTAAGCATATTTAGCTATGTTTGTTTAGTGGTATATGCTAATGCCAATATTTCAATTACCTGATGTTTTGGTTTTCGATTGTGAATTTTTCCCGTCTTGACTGCTACCTGAAAGATGAATGCCAAGTTTGAAAAATAAAATGAGGAAATATGGCATGAGTGAGTGTATATACATATTTCACAAGTGATCTTAACATAATGTGTAAAGCTATAAATGCTTGCCTACCTTCTGAGGAGCCTGATGAAGTAGCTGACCCTCCTTGTCCAGACGTCACAACTAGAAAATAATGAATTATGTAACTTCTAACATGATCAGGAATGAGGAAAACAACTTCATTTAATATTAGGTGTAAAACTTGAATTATTAATTTCAATATAGGTAATTATTAAATGTAGAATTGTAAAGAAAACTATCGAAGGTGAGTGACAAAAAGATAAAAGATAATTTATTTTGTTAAAACATGGGCATATGTTTACAAACCAGAGATATTGTTAAAACATGAGGTGTTGTGATTAGGTACGTAAAGTTAGAGCCATACATGTTCTGCCTGTGAGTGGCGTACAAAATTTTTACATAAGTAGGTAGGGATTAAGTGGCGAATATCAAAAACGAAAAAACGAAACGTCACAATATAAGTGTTAGGCATCATTTAGGAATTCATTAAGTGTATAGAAACATTTCGTAATAAGGAACTCTTGTGACGCAATTTGATTATTAAATTTTTTACATCATTGATACGACGAGTTCTTACCGCTTGTAGATCCAGATGAAGTAGTAATAGTTGTCACTACTTTCTTCCCTGGAACGTTTTGATTCGGTTGTGGTTGACTACCTTGAGATCCGCCTTGACCTCCTGTGTTCTTTGGTGCCGGGCTCGGTTCAGGTTGGCTACCCTGAGATCCCTGTCCTCCTGGGGATCCTCCTTGACCGCCTGCGTTCTTTGGCGACGGGCTCGGTTCAGGTTGGCCACCCTGAGATCCCTGTCCTCCTGGGGATCCTTGACCTCCTGCGTTCTTTGGTGCCGGGCTCGGTTCAGGTTGGCCACCCTGAGATCCCTGTCCTCCTGGGGATCCGCCTTGACCTCCTGGGTTCTTTGGTGACGGGCTCGGTTCAGGTTGGCCACCCTGAGATCCCTGTCCTCCTGGGGATCCTTGACCTCCTGCGTTCTTTGGTGCCGGGCTGGGTTCAGGTTGGCCACCCTGAGATCCCTGTCCTCCTGGGGATCCGCCTTGACCTCCTGGGTTCTTTGGTGCCGGGCTCGGTTCAGGCTGGCTACCCTGAGATCCCTGTCCTCCTGGGGATCCACCTTGACCGCCTGGGTTCTTTGGTGCCGGGCTCGGTTCAGGTTGGCCACCCTGAGATCCCTGTCCTCCTGGGGATCCGCCTTGACCGCCTGCGTTCTTTGGTGACGGGCTCGGCTTAGGTTGGTTACCTTGAGATCCCATCTGATTGTCATCGTTACCTTCAGTGCCATCGGTTAAGATATCTAGTAAGATAAAAGCTATGAATTATTTATGTGCACAAATATCTTAAAAGGCTTTGGCAAAAAAAACGAAACAAATATTCAAACAATAAGTAAAAAGTACATTGAAGATATTAAAAAAACGGTAAATTGTAAAGTAATGGTGGGAAACTTAACGTTACCAAAATTCTATATTTTCTAGTAAACAAATATTTAACAATAATATATTTACCTGGTTCGGGTCTTATTATTGGTCTGCGCCGTATTGGTTGGTTTCGACTTGCCGCATAAGAATTAGCCACTGCAATTCGATATATTAGAGATATAATGTGTGTAGTGTGATTGATACGTATTATAGGCTTATTTAATGACGATTATAATAGGATCGTTAACTGGTTCCAAAATTAACTTCTTTATCAAAGTGTCATATTCATTGTGTATGCTGCATTTATCGTTTAAATCGAAAATTGGTTTCCAATTTTTCATTTATACTGCGTAAAAAGTAATAGTTAAGTAAAAGTATTGATGTTACTAATTGTAAACTACCGTTTTTTCATGCAACCATATTTTTGAAATTGTATGATATTTAAAAGTTTTATTTTTACATCAGATTTTCAAAACTTTTATTCTTAAACATTTTGGGATAACACATATAAAAGTTGTTTTTAAAGCATTATAATTCTTATACATATAGGTAGTTTCCACTTACTTGCTTGTGATTGGGACTTGCCACCTCTGCTACCAGCTGCAGCGTTGGCTACAATATAGAATTTCATTATAAACGCTCATATCTCTCTTGTTTCAATCAATTATACTCATAGTATCTAAATGCTGTATCGTACCTGATGCCATGGAGCGGGACGGTTGTGAGCCAAATCTTCCTCGTGGTCCAAAATATGTTCCTGTGAGTTTCATAAAGGTCTTATGTACTTAAAGAACCTTATGTACTTCTAAGTTTCTCAGTCATATTATACATAGTGACTCAAATAGGTAGGCGTTTACGAGTTTGCAACTTGGATAACACAAAAACCTTTGAAACATTGAATCCGGAAACAATTAAGGGATTTGTCACATTAAGATTTTTTTTGTTTTCAAATAACTACTAGTGATAAAAAAATAAAACTCAAGTGTTAATCTTATTTTAACTATTTAAATGACTCACCTTCACCGAAGCCCCAGAATGGATTTCTGTACAATCCTATAAACCGATAAAAAGAAGTAAAAAAACAAATCATGTTGTAATTATTTGTAGAAAGTAACATTGGATTACTTTTTTCCTTTTTTAAATTATTTATATTTTTATTGCACGACTTATTATTGTTTTGTTATTGCTGATGTACTAATGAGGTTCTTACCTCTTCTGCCTCCTGAGCCCGACCCTGCGTATGAGCCAGCCTGGGCCGTACTTTGGCCGTAACCGCCTGAAGATAAATAAAATATAAAGAATTACTGTATAAGTACGTACCTATATTTGCAATGTACATACTTGTATAGGCATCAAGCACAAGATATGTTAACATATTGTTAGAACGATAATCATAATTTATGTATGAGGTAGGTAAGGTTAGGACTGTGATTTGTAATGGGTCCAAAATCAACAAAACATATCATAAAATGCTTCGTAGTTCTCAAAAAAATTCATAGTGATGGCGTATTATACAATACTTCGTTTAAGTGTTGAATAAATTACACCTATGCCTTAATTGAACAAAAGTACCTATATCTTATCTATTGTTTCGCTGAAGCAATTTCTTACCTTTGCCGCCTCCTGCACTCGCTCTTGTTTGTGCTGAACTCTGTCCATAGCCACCTCCTGAAAGACCACAAGCCAATTAATTTATACTTTACCTCCTTTTTGTCATTGATATTTTACATTCGATTTTCTTGTTCCCGATAGGATTTCAAAAAAAGCTTCTACGGTAAATAACTGGCTAGAAAACTTATGAAAAGAATCGACTGACTCACTTAATATTTAGAGTGGTTTTAAAGCCATTGAATTGAGATGATTGAAATACTGAATTTAAAATATGTTTAGCAGTTCGCCTTTTTAATTAATATTTAGTCTGCAATACTCACCTTTGCCTTGTCCTCCTGAGAGCGCATATGATCCTGCTTGGGCACCACTTTGTCCATAACCTTCTGTAAAACATAGTTAAGTTTAGATTGACTTCAATTTACTGGTATTGATAGACTAATATTAACGTTTGTCACTATAATTTTGTACGAAAATTGTATTTATTGAATCTAGGAAAGGTGAAAGATTTTAATAATTGTCGTTTTAATTGGCAAGCTACTTTTCAATGGGAAAAGTCTATATGGAGAGATATTAAGGAGTAAACGAAACTAATTAAAGTTACAAAATTAATGATAATGCTTACGATTAGCAGCTCTTGCGATGGCTTGAGATTGTGCTACATTTCGTCCTTTTCCACCAGCTCCTATAACAAATTACAAACATTCGTCATATTTATTTACAAAAATAAGACGAATATTTTCAGGTAATTATCGAACTATGCAATCTATTTTATGAGTCACGATATTGCTACGCATATATTACTTTGATATTATTCATTCCTAACTAGCCAGTTGTGAACGATTAGTTTAGCCAAATAGATAGTGAAATTACGTTTGTAATCATTACATTTTAATAAAGACAAAAGTAAGAAAAATAAAGCTATAGACTCACTGCTGGCAGCGTTAGCTGAAGCTATTGAATTTGACCCATCTCCACCAGCTCCTGCAATTATAAAATAAATTATCAAAATGTTAATTCCATGTTAACTTGTTATTACATTAAGAGCATCAGACGTCATACCTATACTAGTCAGAAGTGCTTAGAAGTCAGAAAGTCTGACAAACAGCCTTATCAGACGAGTTGGTAACTGGTTTGAGAAGGTTCAATAGGCAGTCGTCTCAATAAGCCAATCAATAGCAAAAAAAACTTAGCAGATGATGAGTAACCTTGTCTTCGAATGTACATAAAATATACTTAAAAAAAATGTTTTACCACTGTAAGCATTTGCCAGTGCTTGCGAGTAGCCATCATCGCCGTATCCGTCGCTACCCGACTCTGTAAGAATTATGTACCTATTAGGTATATAATAATGGCGTCCACGGCCGATTTCAGCCACGGCAGCTGTTCTCATTTTAAGGGGATCAGCCAGCTGCGCAGGACATATTATAGTGCACGAGCATTTGCGCAGACACAGGTGCACTCACTATTCCTTCACTCTCATAACCCGATGGGACTTCAATCCGACACGATCGGAAAGAGATCAGGCGCAGGACCGACATTTACGTGCTCTCCGATGCACGGGTGAATCAATCACCAACTTCCAGACTACGGGCTGCTTTGTGAAAGTTACCAGAAAACCCACAAAGCGATTTCGGCCCGACCCGGTAATCGAACCCGAGACCTCGACCACAGCAACCGCGCTTGTGACCACTAGACCAACTAGGCAGTCATTAGGTATATAGCACGGCCTCAAAAATCTTGCCATTTATAAATATTATAATTTTTTACAGTTAATTCACAACACACAGTCAAGGAAACTCTGCCTTGTAGATATGAAGGAAAACTGTTTTTTTTTGTTCTTTGTATTTATTTATTTTATTTGACTATGTAAGACTTATTGGCGAATTAAAAATGGAAAAAAAAACTTACGAGAATAGGCGTTGGCTAGAGATTGAGCTGCACTGTCACCACCATATCCGTCCGCGCCAGATTCTGTAGAGGTAAGAATTAATTAAGGAAGGAGGACTGACTATCAATCAAAAAGATATCAATTACCGTTCCATATACAAAGTTCATGTACATTAATGGATATCAAAGTAAAACTAATGGAAATCAGAACACCGGTTTGGTAGATGGATTTTAATAAATTTTGGCGTTATTATCCCAAATACGCTCAAGTTTTAAATTTCTAAAAACACATAGGTATTTAATACGCATGTCAAACTTATAGCACCGCTTATTGTACCTAGGTTGCGTTCTTTACATATATTATCTTTTACAAATTATACGCACCTTTTGAAACGTGTAGTAAGAATTAAAAGTAACAAGTAACTTTTAGTAGATAATATTGTAGTTAGTTAATTTTATATTTATTTATTTCAAATTAAGAAAGCACAATCACGTAATAAAATACAACCATCTTCGCGCCATTTTTCATTTTTTTCTTGTCATTGCGCTGGCTTGTTTGAATTTCGAACACAATTTTATTGTCATTTTGTTGCGAAACTCCTTGGTAAACGTTTAATGAAACAAATGACACGTCAATGACGTCACGCACGAAATGAAAGGGATAGATATAAATAAGAGTGGGACAAATAGATATTTAAAAACATTTTTCTTTTAATACGAAACTAATTCTAATTTTGAAGTTTATAAGGTTGATATTTCTTAGAGAGGCTTTTAAAGGCAGCGTAAGTTTGGATAATTTAAGCTTTTGCTTATATTATTATATTTTTTTAAACTGAATACATCCAACAGAGTATTTTGTAGGCAAGGAAATAGGTGTGTAAACAGATTTTTTTGAGTTCTGACAAATGGATATAAAAAGTTCTTACGAGCTATTGAACTTGCGTAAGCGTTTGATAGTCCTAAGCCGCCATCGTCATCTCCCTCAGCAACTATGAAAGAAAGTTACAACAACTGTATTACTTAATACTTATATACGATTATATTATTTAATTGCCGGTAGAGAAGCAGTTGATACAATTTTAGACACAAAATTGAACTTCGACAGTTACATCTTTACCATTAAACCTTCGCCACCTCGAGCACGAGCTGGCCACGTGATACTGACTGTACATAAGCAGTTTAAGGAGTGACGGGGTTGGGTTGGTCAGAAGCTTCCAAAGACGATAAAAATAAAGCTGTGGGTTGTCGCCAAACATTTTGTCGTTGAACCGACCGACAGATTTGCGGAGCGACATTGTGTTTGAGATAAATGTAGGAACCCAATGAGATGTCCTCCTAGCCGATTATCGGCTACGGCGGCTGATCTCTTGTAAGGAGATTGGTAAACTGCGCTGGACATATTATAGTGCACAAGCATTTGCGCAGACACAGGTGCACTCACAATTCCTTCACTCTCATAGCCCGATGGGACGGCAATCCGACACGACCGGAAAGAGATCGGGAATCCAATGTAGCTATGTCTGTATGGTGTTCAAATAAAATTCTTACCTGATTGGGCTAAGGCTTGAGCAGAACTTATAGAATCGTCTCCATCATCTAAAATTACTGTAAAGAAGTTAAGTTAATTTTCTTTTTAAGGGGTTGCAGGATGTCGAATAAAAGTTTATAACTGATATTGCAATGAATGTACTTATTTATCTATGTACCTATCTAAATAACATCCACGTAAAGTACTTTCTTGATATTTTTTTATTTCATGCAATTTACAGAATTATTATTTGTTATTTATTCAAAATTTTTAACAAAGAAAAAATATTACGTAATAAACTTTTAAATGTTAGTTAAAATAGGAAAATCTAGAAATAAAAAATGGAACTCACCATCTTGTGCTAAAAAGCCCGAGGGCAATGTGACTAAGAGAACTAAAGCCCACAGTTTGGTACCCATCTTCCAACGAGTGCCTGGACTGATGATACGAGCCAACGCTCCAGTATTTAAACCAAAACAAATCAATTAAAATACAAAAATTACACCAAATTCGTGATGAACTAATTTAATGACATTTCTTTATAGTGTTCGTGATAGATATGTGATAATAGAATAGATAATAATCAATATAATTACCTATATATACTGAAAAATCCACTTAGTGTCAGTTTTAGTACTGTAGAACAGTCATTTGCGTAAAGATAAACTAATATTTCCATTAGCTATCTATTTGTTTTTATTTAAGAACTAAACAGATTCAATATAGGGTGAAAATGCTATGCAGCGAGACAAAACACGCTCAATACGCCTATTTTTCATCCACTCTCTCGATATGAAGGTAGACATCTTGCTTTTATGACGTCACTAGAGCCGATTTCAATATACGAAGCCATTGGCTGTTCAGTTTTCTACATTTGCGTCGTCGTATGCATGCCGTTATTTTGTGGAGGTCTCTGCAAATATTCATATTATGTTTCTATGTGAAAATCTTGCTGATAAATACATTTTCATTTTTCTTTGTACCGGTTTTGTGGTATTCGATTTCGTAAGCCTTCTAGAAATGGTGTTCTTTAAAGTATGGAGCAAATAGCATAGGTATAGGTTATTTGTATTATGTTTAAGTACTGAAATCTGTAACGTTAAATGTTCAATTTACAAAGTAACTATGTTGAATCAGCCATTTTCCCATGACAGCGTGACAAACAATCAAAAACTTACATTCCTGTTTATAATATTAATGTAAATAATAAATAACATAAGCTAGGATTTATAAAATAGAGTCACTAAAAAAGTACAGTATATATTTCAGATTCGAATCTTTAAATGATTTTAATAACACCTCTCTACACAGTGTAGGTACTTTGATCGAGTAAATAAAACAAACTTGTTAAATAGATAAGTATTTTAATTTGGATTAAACCGTAAAAGTGTAATTATAATGTAAGCATGGTGCGTGGTGCGACTTATCTATATTATCTATGTTAACGTCAAGTAACATTTTTTTAAACTCAACACGATCTATACAACATAAACACTTAAAGGGCCAAATGGCTAACTTCAGAAATGCAAAGTACTTCAGCACGATCGTGTGTGTACGTATGCTTTATAGGTGTAAGATATACAACAGATACTTATTTCATTGATATAAGTAAATCATTATTCTGAGTATGCAGTGCGCAGTAAATTGAAAAACTGGTAGGACAAACTGCAGACCTGTAAATAAAATACATTGTTTTTGTTAATTAGAGTTAAACTAAGTGGTTGATTTGTTTTTTTTTTTTCATAGATTCCAATGATAATTCTTACCCCACTAAAAGTATCTAAATTCATAGTCAGGTAGCCTTTTGCGCTCAATCCAAAAGGTTTTTGTGAACGCATCAAGAATATTAGCAACATCTTCTTTGTATCGGAATCAGCATACACCCAGTCTGCGAAGTATATGGCTCTCTCCAGTTTATTACTCTGGAAATACATAGGGAGGTATATTGGGTGATCATAGATACAAAAAGAGGTTTCCATGATATAGTAATGAACAGAAATGGTGGAAAAATTAAGGAAAAAAGAGCACCTTTCTCAAGCCAAATCAAAATGGGCCTTCTAAAACTGAAAGGTATTTTAAAGGTCCTGGAATTAGCTCGTTAAACAGACAGACTCTTCAGCTTTATAATATAAACAAAGATTAATATAACTTACATGATCAATAAGAAGTTGTCCTATAATACACTGGATGAAAACTTCCACGAGCAAAGAACAGAAGAATGAAAAATATCGCATAGATTTGTACAGATCATCCACAACCTAGGAAATAAATAGGATATTAGTTACTTTATTTATTTACTTATATGTATTTAAAATGCAAGAAATAAGTTTACCGTTGCTGTAAATATAGTCAAGCAAATGAATACAGATCCAAATAAGTATGTTAAAAACATGCCATCACCTAGGACTTCATCTAAATCAGACACTATTCTGCAATCAAAAGAAAATATTATTTTCGATTTATACTATAGGATAGTTACGAGAAAGTCTGACCACCAGTCCTACCATTTTGTAGGAGTATGGATGAAGGGTTACACTGGTATCTCAGTTAAGAAGGTCAAATAGGAAGTCGCTCCATGTAAAGCTCTGGTACTCAGCTGAATCCAGTTAGACTGAAAGCCGACCCCAACATGGTTGGGAAAAAGGCTCGGAGGATGATGATTAATGCTGAATAAATATTTTTAAATTTTTATAAACAACACTTTTGTTTCTTACCTGTCCAAAAATTGATGCTTACAAATTATAAATTTTAGTTTTTTCCTAATGTTGCAATGTATTCTATCGACATCTTTACGTTTCTTGATTTTAACAACTTCTTCATTGCTAATTAGTCCTTCCATGGAACTACCAAGAACTTTCAATTCCAAACAAATAAAGCGTGTGTAAGACATATGGAGCATATTAACATAAACGAAGACAAAAATTACGACTGTTGTCATGAAGCTTTCCCAGATATATGCAGCGTCATACCATTGAATCTTATCAAACGGGTACCAACCATCAAACGGGTATAAATACTGCTTTTCTTTCCCCAAAATATTGTTCTGGTAAACCATGATGAGTCTTGGAAAAAAATCAATGACGATAACCAAGCCAATAGTGTAATAGAACTCAAATCTCAATATAATCTTAGTCATCCATGTACTATTATGTAAAATCTCTTTGTGTGCTGGTGTATCAGAAATAGCTTCCCATATGTCAAAGCGAAAATGTTTGTTAATTTGATCATACAGCACTTTATTGTCATGAATTTTACCGTATTTGATCAGGATCATGAGACAGACTCCGATGTTCGGAGCCACATTGATGATCTCGAAAACGTCGATGTCATTAATACAAATTAAGGTTAGAGTAATAATTAATTGGGTCATTGTGAAAAATAAGAGTCCATATGTGATGTGGTAACAGTAAGTGGCAAGTTTGGATCTGCCTATAAAAGGATATATGAACATTTTGACGCCAAGGTTACTGATGAAATCCATTTCATGCAGAAAATTTTCTTTTAAAGAATCGTATGATTTATCAGCCATTGTGAGAAAATGGTTCTTTCTTACCGCTTGCTCCGATATAAGTGTGATTTTACATTTCTTTAAATCAATAAATTGAATGTATTAATCAATACATTGTTGCAATAACATCCATTTATAGTATTCGATCTCAATTTCAACATTGTAAGAATCCTTAAACGAGATCAAGTCATAAGTAAAATCGTAGCATGTAAAAGGCACAAGAATCAATCAAGTTTGTGACAAATAACTGGTTGTTCCTTAGATCAAAGACAAGTCATGTAAGTATGTTTTTGTCAGTGCTTATTACAGGCTTATGATTCTAGAACATAATGCGCATCGATCGAAAAGACTTCATGGAAAGGCGTAATTTCGTAATTATATTTTTTCCATTCTCTACTTTGGTAGTAGAAAAGGTTTTCTACAAAATTAGTATACAGAAAAAAGATTTCATTGTTTGTTTAACATGAATTTGGCTCCAAAACTACTTGATCGATTTGAAAAATTATTTCACTAAGTATTGTGAAGCTACATTATCTTAGGTAAACATAGGTTATATTTTATACGGGTACAGGCAGTAGATCCCACGGGATTCGGGTGAAACCGATGTAAAACGGTTAGTTTATTATATTATTTTGCATAGTCTCTGTCGATTGCCAGGTAATCAAATCAAATCAAATCAAATCAAATCAAAAGTCATTTATTCAAAGTAGGCTGAAAATCAGCACTTTTCGAACGTCAATACAAAAGACAGCCCCCAAAACGCCCGCCCTTCACCACTTCCTATGTGTTTTTGCTGGGAAGAAGAAGTGGTGGAACAAACTCCCCAGCAACACAATTCTGTCTGTATGGTTTGAAGAACCGTATACAAATATTTAAATATCACTATACAACATTGTGTACATAAATTTGTATATAAAATCAATTCAAATAGTTAATCATGTTGGCTAGTACACACCTTACCCATACCTATTACTCAAGCAGTTACAAAAGAAATCTATTAAAAAAAGAGTGAAAAATATAAAAAATATAAAGCCTCCATTCAGTGAAGATAGATATAGTTTAGGGTGCACCCACCGACATGTCAAACAGTTTTTATGAAAAATTAAAATAAAAATAAAATAACAACATAAACAATGAAAACGGTGAACTAGGACTACCGTTCAAACCAAAATCATATACATTAGGTATATTACGGGTGTACAAATATGTAGTCTGCAAGACGACCTGGTACCACAAGCAGCACCCGTTCACGAGCATAACGCGAGGATCAGCCATCGCCCCCCTCGCACATTTTTGAGGGAGGGAGGCAACCCGACCACCGACGCTACCGCAAGCAATACCGTCAAAGGGAGCATGACGACTTGCAGCTACACGACAAGAAAACAGTTAATACTAATAGATTCGCAGTCGCTAGTAGACCATTTACAAAATTAAGGAACAACTCATCGTAAAAACAGAACGATGATGGTAATTAGTCAGTATACATAAAAATAAAAAATGTCACGTATAAAATAATATAAATCACATCAACTCATAATGATAACTTTTGAAGCTGTCCAGTGTTTAACATGAGGACCAACTATTTTTATCGTTTATGTAGTCATTAACTGTATAATAAGCTTTCTTCGACAGAATAGATTTGACCTGCACTTTAAATTTATCAAAAGGCAATTCTAAAAACGACTGAGGAAGTTTATTATAAAATCGAATACCAAGCCCCATAAATGTTCCATGTACCTTGTGAAGCCTGTGAATGGGTACGCACAGTTTATGCTTGTTCCTAGTGTTGATACTGTGGACATCACTTTTCTTGGTGTAGTGATGAATATTCTGCCTAATGTATAATATGTTAGCAAGGATGAATTGCGATGCCACAGTAAGGATACCTATTTCTTTAAAAAGTTCCCTTAAGGAATGCTTGCTACCTAACTTATATATTGCACGAACAGCTCGTTTCTGTAATACGAAAATGTTTTCTATATCTGCAGCTTTGCCCCACAGTAGAATACCGTAGGACATAACGCAATGAAAATAACTAAAATAGACTAGTCGAGCTGTGTCTACGTCAGTGAATTGTCTTACTTTTCTGACGGCGTAGGCAGCAGAACTAAGTCTACCCGCGAGGCTAGATATATGTGAGCCCCACTGTAGCTTTGCATCAACTGTTATTCCCAGAAACACTGTTGACTTCACAGTTTCAAGAACTTCATTATTTAGGATTATCTTAGGTCCTAAGTCTTTTACATTAGGCAAAGTGAACTTAACACATTTGGTTTTTTTAGCATTAAGAACTAAATTATTTGCTGTAAACCAGTGCGTAACTAAGGAGAGTGCATTGTTCACGTCATCAAACTGCTGCCTATTCCTATCAACTTTGAAAATGAGAGATGTATCATCTGCAAATAATACTACATCACATATATTTTTTAAATGGAATGGTAAATCATTTATATACACTAAGAATAAGAAAGGACCTAGAATAGAACCCTGCGGCACGCCTAATTGAACTGGTAGGCCTGAAGATTTGACACCGTTGATGTCTACGCATTGCAATCTATGATTTAAATATGATTCTATGACGTTTAAAGCTCCGTTTTGAACGCCGTAATAACGTAACTTGCGTAAAAGTGTGTCATGTTGAACGCAATCAAATGCTTTGGAGAGGTCGCAAAAGACTCCAATTGCGTTTTGAGAGTTTTCCCATGCATTAAAAATATGTTTTAAAAGAGCAACACCAGCATCAGTAGTCGAACGACCTCTAGTAAAGCCATATTGTTCGCTATGGAGGAGGCAATTTACATTAAAATAACTGAGCAACTGCTTGAGTATTAACTTTTCAAATATTTTACTAAACGCAGGTAGAATTGAAATTGGTCTAAAGTTACCAATATCCGACTTGGTTCCTGATTTAAACAAGGGAACGACTTTACTTTGTTTCATGAGGTCCGGAAATACACCCGCATCAACGCATTTATTGAATGTAACAGCTAGATAGGGAGCAACAATGTCAATGATATTACTTAAAAGTTTAGTGGAAATACCCCAGTAATCACCGGTGTTTTTTAACTTAAGAGTTTTGAAGACATTGATGACGTCATGCGGCGTTACATGCTTAAACTTGAACAAGAAGTCACACTTGGGTACACTACTACGCAAAAGCTTCTCAGCATCAGTCGAAGAAGAATTTAAGGAGCGAGTTGTAGCTATGGGTATATCGGCAAAGAACTCGTTAAAGGCTTTTGCTACGTCGTCCGCATGACTAACAAGTTTGTTATCGACTAGGATTTCAAACTTCTTTTCATGACTGACCGATTTACCAGTTTCGTTATTTATTATTTTCCATGTAGTTTTAACTTTATTATTAGACTTTTTAATTGTATCGCTTATGAATTTAGATTTTGCCATATTACAAACCTTTTTGAATAATTTTGAATATTGCTTAACATAACTAACAAACGCATCATCAAATTGATACGTTTTTATTTCATACAGCTCATACAGCCTCGCTCTACTTTTATAAATACCTGTCGTGGCCCATTGATTAAAGTTAGCCGAGGTACTTTTAATTTCCAAAGTTTTAGTTTTAAATGTAGAATCAAATTCATTCTGAACAATACTGAAAAGTGATCCATAGATGGCATTAGGATCCTCGTTGTTAATAATTTTGGGATTAATTTTTTTAGCTACATTACATTTAAATCTGTTACAACGACTAGCTGAATGGGGCCTGCATTCAATTTTTAGTGGACTCGTATGGATAATCATGGGAAAACTCACTTTTTGGCCACAGTGGTCAGACGTGAGGGCGTTGAAGACTAAATTATTATTTGATTCATCGGAATCGGTAAATATATTATCGAGACAAGTAGAAGAAGAAGCCGTTATTCTCGTTGGTTCATAAAATAAATTCACTAAATTGAAAGACTTAAATAAGTTCAAAATTCTAGTAGTTAATGGCGAGGCCTCCAAGATATTAACATTGAAATCACCACATACAATTTTACGTTTGTGACTTGATTTTAATTTATTAAGTGAATCTTCAATTACCGATTCGAATATATTGAAATCTCCTTGGGGGGGGCGGTAAACGCAGATTATAATATAACGCTCAAGTTCCACACAGGACAACTCTATAGTGCGCTCGATAGAAAGTTTAACTATATCCAGGCGTTGTTTACATTTTAAATTATTTGAAACTAGAATCAAGGAGCCGCCTCGAATAGCCTTACTTCTTACAAACGCACTTTGTATTGTGTAATTGTTATCATTAATAAACAATAACTCATGCTCTTTTAACCAATGTTCAGTTAAACACAAAACATGAACATTGTGGGTTTCCATAAATAAACTTAATTCTAATTCTTTGCCAGACAGGCCCTGCATGTTTTGATGTACAACATTCAATACATGCGGTCCATCCTTTGTCGCGCCTAATAGTTTAAACTACTGGGCGAATCAATAATTATGTTAGTAGTACTACTAACAGTATCCGTAGGTATGTAATAAGTACCAGTGTCAATGTGTATATTATATGCTAAAAGATTAGCAATGTGTCTTCTACAGCTAGGTGGCAAATACATTGAGTATTCAGTTAATTTAAATCTACTTGTAAATTGGTTTATATCAAAAAATAAAATCGCATTATCAAGACGACATGTCCTATTATAAATTAACATATTTAAATCAAATATGTGCCTATTTTGTTCCATTGATAAACTGTCAGAATAAGGCAAAGCACACAGTATGAATTTGATTTTTTTAGTTTCATTTAAATGTGTCATCAAGGAAACACATTCTAATATGTCTTTCTTTGTAACAGCCAGGCTATCCCCATAAAGCAATATAACAGTTGAAATGGGATTAAGCTGTGATGATTTAATATTTCTAATTAAGTGGCTAAAACTGGCACCAGGTACACAATGATTAATTACCTTATGATGCGAACACTGATTAAAAATGCTACCAAAACCTTGACCAAAATGATCTGAAAATATGTAATTAATATTTTTATTATTATTTAAATTAATATTTGCAATGGAATCTACTACTTGACACACTGGAGCCATGCTGGTGACTAACTGCAACTCAGATGTTGGAGGATTACATGGGAGAGTGTCAACCGGTTGAGACACCGGTGCCATGGAGGTGATTAATTGTTGCTCAGATTTTGAAGTGCTGGCATGATTACAAGAGAGGTATTTTGTCAGAGACTCCTGCCTCTCTGCATTTTGCCTCACTAGGTCAGCCAGCTCACAGGCCTCCTGCATGCGCTCACTCAGGACATGTTGCGATGCTTCATATTTGCTACAAATATCCCTAAGAGAAGATTCTGTACGACAGAGATCCTCTTGTAAGCGCTGAGTGTCTCTCTCATAGATATACCTACAAACATCCAATTTTTCTTCACAATTGTTTAAGTCACTTAACAAATTAATGTTTTTCTTTCTAAGAATGTTATTTGTTTTACACACTTTTTCCTTCTTTAAAGTTTTCCTAATTTTTCCTATAATTCTATTTAATTTTAAATATTTTTTAATTTTATTATGAGAATTTAATGTTCTACTTTTAACTAAAGTGTCATTGGTAAGGTCAATAGTAACAATTGGCTCATTACAAGGGGGTCCGGACAAGCTACCGACTAACTCATTGTACAGGCTGCAGGTGTTCGCAGACTGTTCACTGGATTTGGCAGCTTCCAACTGTGTAATGGTGTTGTGGGCCCTGCTTAACTCGATTTCCAGTTCAGAGATCCGCCTCAATGCCAGTTCATGTGTGTCATGACACTCTTGGTAATTTGACACAAGTTGACGGAGGTGGTTGTGTTGGTCAAGTATGTCCATGTGTTGGATATGTAATTCTGCCAATTGATTTTTGAGGTCAGTGTTCTTGTCTACTATGCGTTTTACTTCTACCTCACTGTCATCCCTCTCCTGCAACAGTTGATCGCACAGGTTTTTCCTGGATTCCAGTTCCTTTAGCGTAGCCCTCAACTTTTCATCCAAGAGTGCAGCACTGCGGGTCATCATGATGGTATGCTAACCCAAAGGCACCCTGGAATGTCAGAAGAGACAGCTAAGTGAAGGAAGGAGAAAGTTGAGAAAGTAAAGAACCTAAGTAACTAGTAAATTTGGGGAAACTAATTGTGTAAAGTAATAGAACAATTTAGATGTTAATAAACAAATACAGAGTTTAAGTTAAAAGAATTAAGGGAAATGCATACTCTGTATGCAGTATCTACTTATGACAAGTTTATGAAGCTAAAGTAATTTTAAAAGATAGATGGAAAATAAAAAAAATATATATAAAAGTTGAGGGTATAATTTTTCCTTTGTAATTTTGAAAAAGAAATTAACTTTTAAGGCCTTGTTGGTTGAATTGCAGCTAATTTAAGTAGCCAACTGTGAAATAACAGGCTAAATCATTATTCTCTGAGCGGTGAAAAGTATCTTACAGCTATTGTTGTTTTGATCAGCTGTTGGAAATTAACTATAAACTTTACAACAAGGCGGGCTATTTTAATACTTTTTCGGAGCTAGGGACTTCTGTAATAAGTTAATTGAGTATGGAAAGAGGTAAGGGATGTGACTGGACTATATAATAACGAAAAAATATGAAATACTCCCCGGGTTTCAAGGTTTTCAAATCCGTCCGTTGTTAGGATGACAGCCGGTTTTTTCATATGTCGATTTCATGCACAATCTTGCAACGAAATCACTCACAAATACTGGTACACACATCTAATTACAATATCTATCGAATTTAAGGCCATTTACTACAATATAGGCCCGAAATATATTTAATTTATATTTTAAATCTAACACATATTATTTTGACAACTGGCTGCCAGTGTTGCCAGCGCAGTTTTTTCGCGCAGGTATGTCATCCTTTTACAAGTTACTGGCCTTATAACGTATTGAAGCATATTCATCTCCTTCGTTTTGAACATCTCATACTTTCAGATCTTCATATACTGTTTCCAGGGAATGTTAAGTGTTGGAATGTTATCTGTGCAATACCTACTTATTTTTTTTTGTTTTTTTTTTTACCCCATATGCTCCAAAACTACTGAGCCGATTTAAACAATACTATCAGTGTTGGAAAGCTACACTTCCAGAGTGGCATAACTAGTTTTGATCCCTTTGTGGGTAGTAGTTCCCAGTATCTAATAAGACAGTCTTTCAATTGTTTGTTACAGTATTTTTATAGTATGAGCATTTAAACATACTTTTCATCTCATTTGTAGTTCTCCTACCTAGCAATGGAAATAGGAAAGGCCACATATCAAAAGAAAAAAGTGTTACCTGAGAAACATTTAATAAATAAGAAGTGATTTATTTGAAATTCCAAATTGCTAAGTGGAAATAAATATTTGTACCAGATATATATAGTTTTACAGTATTTATTTTTATTACATTTATGCAAGATTTCTTCATAAATATTGCGCAACTGGAACAGCGGCTCCTGAAAACATAAAAATGTATATTAAAATAATTATCGAAAGTACTTAAATATCTACCAAAGTTTGGTATCTGTTAGCTATTTTACATGGTTTTTCTCAAATTCTTGGTAATGATCTAACATTCAATTACAACATTAATGAATTAATTATTTTGTACCTACATAGTGTTAAACTAGTTTTGTCCCCCAACTAAGAAAATTGAGAAATCTATATTTTTTCAATGTAATTTGTACTCACCTTCTGATGTTTGGAGAACTTGTATGACTAAACCACACTGGTCGCCATGGTGAAAACTATTGCAAAAACAAAAGATTTTCATTTGAGTAAATTGTTAAAAAAAAACTGGTGCAAAATTAAAAAGTTTAGGTACTTATTGCGATTCTGGATTGACAAAGATTTTATCATTAATAAAATTGCTTCTCGTATCAAGATCAAATAGAGGCTAGTAACTCTACAGAGTAGCAGGTTCAGCTGATATACATTCTTATAATGCGTAATTGCGGGATTCTACCAATAAAGTCTCGGGACTCCACTGGGAGTTTTCGCGCACAAAGGTTGTGATTTTGCGAACATTTCGGAAATGTCCGCACGCAATTTGTTGCTGTAACTGTTTGCTAGAGCGAATGGTCCAGACGAAACATTTGTGTGCGTCACAGTGCCGAACAGAGTTAAAGCGATTCTTGCCGAATATGTAGGTGTTCTCTCAAGACCAGATTAGGGCATTAGGGGGATATCATACCTTTAGACGCCAGGCCAGTGCCAGTATTCATCATTTGACCTAAAAAAGATTTATTATTATATTTGATGAAACGAAAAGACGTTACAATCAACATGTTATAAAAAATAAACTAGGAACTAATAATACATTTATCTAGTACCTAACTTGTCTTACCTGCTATGTCCATGGCACCATTCAATGCACCCGTCGCAAAGCTCAGGCCAGGTATGCCTGAAATTTTATATTAATAAACGATTAAATGCTGCTCTTGTAATGTATAAATAAATATTCTTTTAATAAATAAATTGTAGTAAAACTTGCCCAAACCAGCGCCCTCGGTATCATCACCACCAAAGAAAATGGCCGCAGCTGATGCTACTGACACTAAAAAAAATATTTGAGCGAACGACATAGAAAAAATAAAAAAATGATAGATATTTATCATAAAATAACAATATAATTAAAACTTACAGACTATTGGGAATATCCATATACTTAGAATACTTTTGCTTTTCATTTTGAAAATGGAAAACAAACTGGCCACTTGAAAACGGCGTACGCTTATAAAAGATAAAATAAATCCATTAAAATTATATCACATTATGTACTTACTAGAAATCGTGAAACGAAAATGCCATAATTACCTACGTCATTTCAATAATATCGTGACTATAATGAAATATGATAATATTTATATATTTTTTATGACATGGGTATCTACTAAGTTATTTATGTTACATGAGTAAATTATTTATTAAATATCAGTTGCTGTCACTTCAAAATCTTTAAAATGTTAGTGAAAATATTATTAAAAAAATCGTATAAAAATGCGAAATCGTCATCAAATAAATTCAAATTTAAATTTTCAATCCTAAACTTACACTTATAATGTTGAAATTCGTATAACTGTAGCTGCGTAATTCGATATTAGGTCAAGAAGCTCTTACCCGTAGCGAGATCTCATAATGCCTATTGTTCAAATCACGGGAGACCCCATACAGAGAGCCTTTGATGCATGCGTAATATAGATTAATTCGT
The DNA here is from genome assembly GCA_033682625.1 of Helicoverpa zea x Helicoverpa armigera. Taxonomy (NCBI): domain Eukaryota; kingdom Metazoa; phylum Arthropoda; class Insecta; order Lepidoptera; family Noctuidae; genus Helicoverpa; species Helicoverpa zea x Helicoverpa armigera. The sequence goes on along the minus strand of JAWIIS010000038.1, from coordinate 4,637,566 downwards.
TGAGTGTATGACATATACTTGATGCTAATGCGCCACGAGTATGGCTTTCTACGGCTTTGCAATTCCCTTAGGTTATTTGAGGTACAAAATATTACAATTTGATGAGCATTTCAAGTGGTATTGGTGGAATTAATTTGCATTGTGATTAGGAATAGTAGTATCGGAGTGGTTTCGGAGTGGAAGACGTAGTTAATGGTACATTATAAGCAGACAATACTTGAGAAGGACTTTACGCATATGAACTGCTACGTGCTGCTTTTATACCTATAACATATTCTCCATAATTTAAAAATAATTGATTGTACCTATTGGCTGTAAATCATGTGACCAAAACCGCTATAAAAATACCCACTTGCCATCTCTTAACAATCTTCACATCATTGCACATAAGTTATACTCAAATAAGGAACAAGCTTTTAAATAAAATTACATAAAGGTAAAACATATTCTTTCATCTGCATAAACGGTTTAGCTGTCATCCTTTTGTGTGTTCCCCAAACATTGGGGCTGACAAAACATGACGTCATTACGGCCGAATCGGGCGCCGAACGTTCATTCAAATTGAGAATCCAAAAACGCATTCGTCTTTAAATTGTGTTCATTTGCGGAATGCGTTCGAAATCTTTATAAATGCGAACTTACACGCTTTGAGATCATCTTCAAAAACGACCAGTGTTACCTGACATCCCCTTCCTCCCGTATTCCTAAAAGAATGGGGGAAAAGGGGCTGTTCAAACGTATTTCTGAAGGGCATTGGATATTGGACGTATAATACACGTGGGTCGTATAGGCCCTTTGCGTGTATTCTTATTCACACGCAATGGGCTACGTTTTCATATCAGATGAAAATGTCTTTGGAGTTGTTAATACCTATTCAGGTTTCAATTTAGTTTTTACCTGAAGTTTTTTTCTATACCTGATCTACACAACATATGTAGATTTTGTCAACAAGGGCTGTTTAAAAAATAATAATCATAAATATAATACAAATAAAGGTTTATATTCAGCCTTCCGGAGATGCGGAATTGTTTAAAAGATCAGTTACAGCGGCAATGGTAGACAAAGGCTCTCGAAGAAACAAAGTTGGGTTTTATACGAATTTGATCTATTTGGCTACAGATGATTTCCTATCTCATAATGAAAGACGTGATCATGATTATATACATATACCCGTTCGAAATGTCTCAAGGACAGGAACTACATATTAACCAGAAACCTATTCACCTTCAAATCACACATGCCATAATAAATACTAAAACACCATTCACATCTCTATACAAATCCCCTTTTTACACCGAAATGAAGAAATCACAAGGAATAATAAGGCGTCGCGATGGTTATGAGATAGATATGTTCCACCTTTCAAGCCAGCACAATGGGTTCTCTTCAACGCTTTATTTGAACCGGCAGAGGTCTCACACGTCAAATTTCACATCCTGAATAGACCTCCCCTTCACCACGGAATCTTTATAAATAGTTTTGCGAAGACGGTGCTTAATTTGATGGAAATCCGGATCTCGGAGTCAGATGCCATGAAGTCAAAGGATTGTGAGCAGTTTCTGAATTCGTGTTTGATTTAATTACTGCGTATTTGATTATGGGTAGTCGTTGAGGGTTGGTATTGAATGTTGGATGGTACTTTTAATGGTTTTTGGGGACCACTTTAAGTTAGGGATTAAAAAAGCGCTGAAAGCATTAGATGAAGAAGCAAAACTAACATTTTAAGGGAAATTCACGTTTGTTGGTTTTTGTGTTTAAAATACGCATTTTATTTGCAATAAAATGACAACTAAGTGAAGTTTCTGCTCTATGGTTATGTACATCTTGGGAAGGTTTTTCGGAAATGAAGAAAACATGCCAAAAATATTAAATACATAAATAAAATACATTTCATTTCCACAACCATCACAGCGTTAACATCAGCATCAAAGGTATTTATTTTTACAGCAAACAGTTTCTCTTTCAGTCTCCAATTAGTTGTTCAACAAACAACACACTGAGAGCAGTTCTTTACATTTTTCACGAGCACAAAATTACAGTTGCAACAAAATGTAAACAAAGAACTCTTAACTGTGTTCTCGTACTGTGAGGCACTTATTTTGAGCTTCAACGAACGATAAGTATGCACATTGTGCTAATTAAAATAGTCTTTTCAGAAGACCGGGGAGGTATTACACAGAAGAACACTTAAACAGTAAATAAAGTTGCAAATTAGCTGTATCTTTAGAGTACTTGAATATTTTTGCTGAGTAAGATTTCTTCATATTTAATGAGCCTGTTATTTCCGAGCGTCTGTCTGTCGTCTGAACTTGTCATGTAATGGATTTCGAGGGTTGTTGATAATCTAACAATATTGTCTAGTTTTCATATTTTATTCAAAATACTGTGAAATTGAAAAGATATGAAGTCAATGCTGTCTTAAAAAGCTTTAAGGCAGCCAAATACAGCTGGAGAGGAATTGGAGAACATTGTCATTTTTGACGAAAAAAAAATATACATACCTACAAATTTTTTCTAATTACATACAAAAGTTGCATTCAATTTTTCCACACAATACCGAAACCAATCCTACACGAGTTCACAGAATATTCTACAACAAAATTACAACACACAATAAACAGAATCGTGAGCATTTTTAATACACAACAATTTAATTATAGGTGCTTTCTGCACAGAACGAAACACGAACAATTTCATTACTTATTTTAATAGCCAATAAAGTTCACTAAATTTATAGCGACTATTACGTGTGGGGAATCAACTGAGACCGTATCCTACTCATGAATAATGGGAGGACCTTTAAACTTTAATATGGTCCTTGCAGTACTGTATGAGTAACGATCTAATTTTACAATTTTCCCTTAGTTTGCTTCGTAGATATATTGAGAGGACGAGTTAAGGCGAGGAAGTGGTCAACAATAATTCCATAACCGGCACGCGCATCTAAGGCGCCAAAAGGGGTCGGAGCGTCTGAGCGGGGCGAGGATAACAATACGCGCGCTAGCTTATAACTAAAAGTCGTAAGCGACAAAATGGTTTTGTAATTTTAATATTTAGAAATGATAATTTAATAAAAATTCCTACTACCATTTTGAAGAGTATGTATATACTCAACTACTAAAAAAGTTAAGAGGCTTAAATCGGTCCCGTTTGCCCATAATATGTGAATCTCTTTTTAAAAAGAGGTATGTTTGATATATTTTTCTCTGTTATAAAAGTTACCTAATCATGTTTCTACAACTAACAAAATAAGGCTTATATCATGAACTTTCAGGTAACCAAGTTGTATTTTGATCCGTTTTGTATTTACTGAGAAAAATTGACATCCTTGGCGCCAAAAATTCCAATTCGTCCTCTTAAGCAGTTTCGAACTTCGAAGATTGTGTATTCGTATCTGTAGTAAAATTGGTGTATGGCGATTTCGTGTGTAGGCTGTCTAAATTGGTTTGGTGGTTTTATTGCTTTAACATTTTAACTTTTTGTAATTTTTGGAGTATTGCCTTTTCAGTGTCATAAAGATCATATGGAGATTTTAGAGTAAAGAATTCAAGTCAGGGTTAGCCTTAATTCTGAAGTTCAATACCTTCAAGGGGTGTGAGGTCATTTGACCTTATCCCTTCTGATTTTTGCATCAGCCCTAGTAAGGATAGCAATGATGTAACACGATAGAAAATAAACACTGCGTATGATCATAACTAACAAAAACAAGAAACAAAAAACAACACAACATTTATTATTTTTCATTTGTTTTTTCCTTCTGTAATTTACAGCGTCATAAGAGCGGCTCATAACTCCAGCAAATTGATCGCGTCAATCCATTTCTTCCTTGACGATTGCCACAAAAAAACTATTTCTATCACAATAACAATAAAGTAGCTAACAAAATTGCCATTATACGCTTATAACGTGGCTTGAGTTATATTGCTCGACGAACGACAGATTGCTCGCATTACAGTAACGAATTGCACCAGACTGGCCTCGAGGTGGATGAACTTATAATATTGCTAAACTATGGTAATACACGGTAATCTGTTTACGATTTTGTTGATATTGTTTACTTTGTTACCTGTGTTGTTTGTCTGTTAAATTATAGTTGCCTCGTTAATTTATTTTAGGCTATCTACTTACCTCTGGGAGAAGTATTTTTAACATTTAAATGGGCTTGATGATAGTATTTATGTAACTGAAGCTACAATGCATTTTTTTTCTCATTTTTTATTATTAAACATTCAACTTATCTATCTTTGATGGTAATTTATTGTTAAGGACATCCAAGTTATATTGTTAGCTATTCTGGATAAACTGATGTTAGTTCCCTTATAAGAATCAATTATATCTTCCCTTAGACAAAGGCACTAACAAATACACTACCTAAATTACATAAATTACAATGTACAAATCCCTATCAGAAATGCACCGCCAGTTTATTACAGAATCAAAACAGCAAAATACCAACTAAATAACAAAGGCGACTCAATAAAGCAACTATTTCACGAATGTTGTCAAAAAGGCAATATAATAATTAATAGCTTACGTCCACTGGCTAGAGTTGTGGTCACTGCCAGAATTTATAGAGGAATTATTATTGAAAAGCACCCTCGGTTGGGACAAATTGTCGGCCGTTGCGATGCGACGGCTTTTGTCCCCACAGGAGACTTAACTGATATAGTTATTATTTTGATGCAAGTAATAAATATTGGGTAAATTGAGAACACCTATAAAGTATGTGCACGTTTTTACCTATATTAACACGGTGATTGTTAGATTGCTGAATGAGATTGAAAAATATGTACCTAATTATGAATGTATGTGCGATTCGACAAGTCTAGATTTCGTAATATTATACACTCTTTTGCAAAAAAAACGGGCACCTATGCGAAATCTTAGTTTTAAGGACTTTACGTGTATTTCAAAGGGTTTTAATGATTGTAGTATGTTTCTAGCATCAAAAGAGTTAGTCGAGCATGCGTGAGAGTGTATTCTAAATTTGAATTTTGTACAATTGCTAAGAAATTGGTTAAACCTTGTTTTGGACTAATTGCTAGCAGAAAGTTCGTCGGTGTTTTGAACACTTTTCGAAGTGATTTTCAGGAAAATGATAATGCAGTTTTAATTAATGATTAATGTAATTTTTTGTTAGATCAAAACATTTTTTAAAAACTATGCGTATTTGATAAATTGTTCACCTGCTCTAAATGGGCTGTACTGATGATTGGTGGCAATGTTAAGAGTTCCGGTATTTTAGTTTAAAGCGTTCTATTGTTTAGATAATGTACCCAAGTGTTTTAAAATATCGCTTTTTCATAAATAAACGCTATTTAGAAGAGTATCAGTACCTTTGGCTGCGACAAAACCAATTTAAAGTAAGCAGTGCCAATCACAACTCGTCTCCTATCGGACTTTGACATTTAAAAAATACCAAATTTTGTGATAAATGTTAAAATTAACCATAGAAAAAATAATGAGGAGGGTTAAAGTTATCTAAAAAGTCAAATTATTGCCGCGTTGAAGCTCTCGATAACTCCATAGGTATCGGGTTACTATACGGCGATTTAGCTGAAAGGGAGTCAAGAATTCAAAATTATTGGCCAAACGTATATTTCTTAAGAAATGAGCAGATAGCCAATTATTGTTATGATTTAAGCAGGAAAGTGCTGTAGATGCCAGAAAATCTCATCGTAGGCAAGTTTATTTAATAAAATGTCCGTGGGATGAAAACACGCTATTTGAACGCTCAGACTCATAGATCTTCAGAGGTCTACGGAGTTTCCTAAGAGACGAGGTTGTTTAAAAATCATTGATTACGAGACCTTAAGACCTCGTGCTCACAGTCTAGGCGCTATTTTCTGTATTTTGTAGAATTTCAAGACTTTTAAAAATGTCAAAGTCTGATAGGAGACGAGTTGTGATCGGTACTGCTTACTTTAAATTGGTTTTGTCGCAACTCAAAGTACTGATACTCTTCTAAATAGCGTTTAATTATGAAAAAGCGATATTTTAAAACACTTGGGTACATTATCTAAACAATAGAACGCTTTAAACTAAAATACCGGAACTCTTAACATTGCCACCAATCATCAGTACAGCCCATTTAGAGCAGGTGAACATTTTATCAAATACGCATAGTTTTTTAAAAATGTTTTGATTTAACAAAAAATTACATTAATCATTAATTAAAACTGCATTATCATTTTCCTGAAAATCAATTCGAAAACTGTTCAAAACACCGACGAACTTTCTGCTAGCAATTAGTCCAAAACAAGGTTTAACCAATCTCTTAGCAATTGTACAAAATTCAAATTTAGAATACACTCTCACGCATGCTCGACTAACTCTTTTGATGCTAGAAACATACTACAATCATTAAAACCCTTTGAAATACACGTAAAGTCCTTAAAACTAAGATTTCGCATAGGTGCCCGTTTTTTTTGCAAAAGAGTTTATATACACAGCTATATAAAAATTATGTTAGTTCATGGTGGTCTAATTAAATCACTGGTTGATGGCAAGTCTTGTCCCCTATTATATGGGGCTTACAACATTCGTGTGAAATGTGGGTGACACCTATCCCTTCAGGGAATAGATACGAACATGAAGTTATGATGTGCTTGTTTTATGAAAAAAAAAACGGATCATTGGGTTAGATAAAAATAATTGATTAATACGCAGAGTTAAAAATTAAAATCTTTAGAAATCAAGCAAGAGTCGAAATGCAACTTGTGCACGCATAGCATAACTAATATTATATTTCAGATACATTCCCGAAAAACAAAAGCGCTAGTACAAATATTTTTCTATTTCTTATTGCACTTTTCCGTACTGAAAAAACAAACTCTTGTACTAATGTTACATTTTTGATATGAAAGAGTAACATGAAAGCTTATGTGCTTAAGATAGGTACTGTCATGTTAGCGAGCGACCGCTTGCTTTGTACAAAGTACATATTTGTTATTTTTGCTCTCCGTTATGAATCATGATGATTTAATGTTTTACTTCATGTGCGACCGTAAATAATGGTGGAAGAACATGTTAGCTTTCTTTTTAAGTTTTACAGTTGTCGTTGATATCGGTTTTACTAAAATAATGTCTTAAAAATTCTTATGATCTGCGTGGGTTTCAGACAGCATCCTCTTCTCACTAAGTTACAACTATTTCTTAGTATACTAATTGGAAGAAATCAGAAGGAATATGAAAAGTTATACAGTTATTTATCATTATTTAGGACCTAGCCGTCGCATTTAGCACCTCTGTCAGTCATAAATGTCTCTGAATACGATTTACATAAACAAGACTTCCTTTACATACTGTCCATCAAAGTAACAATTAAATAAAATATGAACAGCGCACCCCAACATCATTAAATCATACATATCCGATATACCTGCTACAATGTTCACCCTAATCAATGTTCCGAGGGAACAATAACGTGTGGTCATCCTCCTTTGGACGAAATTCAATAAATGCGGACAGCTAGGGTGGCCCCATCTCCGTCAACTGGAAACTTTTGAATCGCCGACAGCGACCATCGCACAAGGGACAGCCTTTTGTCCGCGAAATTGCCTTATTTCGTGGTGCACCTAATAAGGGTTTTCTGGAACTATCAATTGAAAATTGTAATTGAGTCTACTCTTTGTAGTCTTTGATGTCGTCTGCATACTGTCCTGTTGTTATTATTTCTGCTTTGTTTAATACACAACAACAGTTTTCGTTGCGATCAGATAAAAAGAATAGCATTTTCTTTAAAGGAATAACTACTCAGTATACAGATTCGATTGTTATTGGATGTCGTAAATGCAGGAGGTTATGTAAATGCGATCCGATTGGAATATTTATTGGATACATCGAATTTGTAATTAGAAATCTTCATCTTGTTGAGTCGGTCCATTGGGAAATCGTATCGGGTCGGAGAGACGTCGTGACTTTGCATGAATTAGATAAGATAAGCTCTGTATCTTGATTTACTTGTTAACTTAACAAAGCTTGTGAATATATGATCAAGGGTAACGAGTGTGGTGTTAGGTTAGGTTGAAAATCCAACGGTGTTTCTACTCATAGCATTTCTATTTTGGATCTTGTAAAATACTTACTTTTGTATGTATGTATGTACCTGTTAAGTTTATATTGATCATTATATAGGCAAGCTACATTTAGCTAAGCTACGTTATTTTACTTTGCGATCTAAAAAGCATGTCCCAATTAATGTTATCAGGTAATAAGGGCTACCCTTTCAACAACGTTACTACTCACCCACTTCGACTCTTCACACTGATTATTTCCGCCAAATGTAAGGTAGCTATGAAAAGAGAAAGCTGCCAATTAGTGTAACTACGAAATATGTATATTAATTGGGTGTAAGGGAGCAGTCCAGCCTAATTAAGGGCTGGTTTCAACTCGCCTTTATTGTAACTGACCAATCGTGACACACAGCCATAAAGTTGTGCCAGCAATTTATAATATTGACACACAATAAGAAAAGTAAATTAGTTTAATTAAATCAAGAGGAAAATGATATGTGCGTAGATATTTACAATATGATCATTATTTTTAGTAAAACCTTTTTTTCTTGGTGGTGGGGAATCATGAAAATGACTGTTTCGTGTACTTAAGTAACAAAACTAAAAAACATTTTTGTAGTGGCATTCACAGCCACTTCTTAAATTTTTCGTGACTATTGTTAGTATTGTAATTATAACAAATACAAAATTTGGTAGTGTTGTCCAAACTATTCTATCCGTGATTACCATAGACAAATTGCAAAACGAGCATCAGTGTAGCCCAAGTGGGCAGGCTGGTCCAACAGGGATTTGAAGCCGCTATAATCTGAGATGAGAGCGAGCGCCGTCACGCCCGTCAAATCCATTGTTAATGAAGTGGGGTGCTGATGATCAGCCGTTACACGTCATGAGATAGTTTGTGATTGGAATACTATTCGATGTTTGATTTTTGTATTTTTGTTTGGTTCGGTGGTGACTTGCTTATGTTTTTTTTTATGGCACGTGTACGGCGTTTTTCTTTTTCCGAATACAATATACAAAAATACACGATTATTATCGGAGCAAATAGGGCAGAGTTGGGTCTGTTAAATGTTTAATCCTACTAATCCTACTTCCTTCCCACTGATATTATAAATGTGAAAGTTTGTGAATATATGGATGTATGTTTGTTATTCTTTCACGCAAAAACGGCAGGACCGATTTGGTTGAAATTTGTTAAGTATGTAGATAGGTGGTACCCTGGGTTAACACATATATTTTTTATCAACACACCACACGGGTGAAGCCGCAAGCGAAAACTAGTGATTATAATATAAAGGAAACAGTTGCTGACAAAATCACCTTCCATTTTATTCTAGTAAGATAGTGGTCCTACAAAACGAATTCACACAAAGCGACTCACAAATTGTTGTCGCGTGAAAAATGTCCGTGGTTCTGACTAATCTTTATTCTGGCACGGTCAATCCGGCACGGCACCGACTATTTTTCACCAACCGCGCCGTTTGTTAGGATATTCGTAAATATTTCAAGCTTTATTGCCAACATCAACATAATGTTATGGGGTGAAATTTTACAAAACGGAAACAAAAGATATAAAGCAACGACGTGGCGCTGTATCTTATTCTGTATTAATGTTGTTTTGAATTGTATCGGACGGTTTGTTTTGATTCCGATGTACTTTCATAATACAATAGAATAGGTATTTTTAAGTCTACTTCAGTATAAGTATTTATGGTCAATGGATTATAACATCACATTTTAGGTATCCAACTCGACCTTTGGTTTCACAATAAACCAATTTTATAGTGCCATTAAAAAATACTTAATTCATTTAAAACAATAGCACTATAGTTTAAAAAACCCATTTCTACATTCCACTTACTCCATAACAAACGTGAAAATAAATTCAATTTTTGCATAAAAATCCTTTTTAATTTCTAAATAATAAAAACCGGGCAGTTAGTTTGTAAAAAAGTGTCCAAATCGTTTTTAAAGTGCTTTAGAAAAGTTAAAAATAGAGCGTTGTGTAAAAATGCACGTGTAATGTAAAACAAATTGCTGCGAGTGCAAATGGAGCGTTGTGCATTATTGTCGCGCGGGATGAACCGCTCCAAATTGTTCTGTTACGACACCTGCGCGGGATAGTGCTGTGCTGGGTTGTGACAGTATACGGAAAAAAGTTGAGAGAAAATCCAATGCTTCCTGTATCTTAAAAATATATTTATTAGCAAAAAAGTTATGTACGGATTTCATTGTTGAAAACGAATCAACTTTCGACAATTAGGTGCTTATTAATAGTTATTACATATTACAAACTAAAACGAATACCTATTGTGTTTATATGGATACAATAATCATTTGAGAAACATCATTTTTTTAAAGAACACTTTATTTCTATAGACACGAAAACCTAAACAACAAAATAGCTACAAAATAAACTAAGTTTAGTTTAAGTTGACAGAGAGAAGTTGTCAGTTCTCCCCGCTGCACGAGGATTAATTCACACGAAACATTTTCAATAGAAACACGAGTTTAATTTCAAGTAACAGTGTTATTTTCAGCGATGTAAAATCACTGCACAGTCACAGTATTAAATTTGAAAGCGCCTGGGTACGTCTAGGCGACATCTCCGACTACCCACTATAGCTTTATAAATAAATGATCGTTCAGTCCCTTGCATCTTCTAAATTGCATCGGAAAGATTGAGGGAAAACCTTTCCTCAAATAACTGAAGGAAACGGGAGTTAAATTCTGCTATGTCTGCACTTAGTGCGTTTGGAAATGACTTTATTTAAAAAAAAAGTACCTCTGTTGTTCTGAATCACTCTTTGCCTACATTCAGTGCCTAGTGTAATAGATTTCATATTTCTGTTTACTAATTCGACATTATAATTAAGTAAGTATATGTATTAAGCAGCTTTTTAGAAGAGAGTAAAATAAAGGAGGCCAAAATGTTATTTTTAAACCAATAACAGCCGCTATAAAATAAACCAGCGCTCCCGAAACCATAGACCGCCTACTGTATCGCACACACATAAACTTAGAACACCACTTGTTCTCGTAAACCCGAAACGAATTATGTTTAAAAATAAACACGAGAGACTGAGCGTTTAGCGTAATCAAAATAACCGTAAACATAGAACCGCAAAGCCGGCTTCGCAAACCCTTACCCGGCGGCAAGAATTCACGCCGGTCCGCTCGACGCTCAGACCAAATTAGACATTATTGAGTCAGTTATTTAATACCACACGGACCACGTGCATTTTTGGGTTATTATTATTATTGGGGCTTATGTAAGCTTCGTAATCCAATGAAGTCTCATTACGGTGCGTTTTGAGCATAACTTTATTTGCTCCCGTGGCTCGGACGAAGCCTCTTGATACCCTTAACGGCACGAAGCAGATACGATGTTGCTTCAAGCGGTAACATAACGTAATTATTAAAAATTGCCTTTATTTAAAGGGAAATGCTTTTTATTAGAATACATTTTTCAAAGCGTAGTTAATTTTGCGGAAAATTTCTGTTGTGCGTTTGTTTTTATTGCGTTATTTGATGTTAATGCTTATTACGAGAGGTTTTGTTTGCTTGTTTTTTATTTATTTTAAATTAAAATGATCTTCTTTTGGTTGAGATTGATTGTGGTGTTTGCAACTAAATTGGTTTTGTGCTTTGTTAGTGAGCTGAAAGTGTGTATTGTCTAAAGATGAAAATAAATTTATTTGTTGAAATATTTTAACAAATACACTACAACCAATTAATATTTTATTGGAATAAATATTTCAACAGATTAGAAGTTCATAGACAAGGTACGGAAGTATCGACTTATAATAAAAGACGTTGCAAGTTAATTAAAATTTCTTTCTATCAGAGTAAATACAAAACCGTCCAAGTCTTTCGTTAAGCGCAAACCTACATTTTTTATCAAAGCCCCATTCCCTTTAAGATAAATTCATTTTAAAAATTAAAAGTCTAATATAAACCGGTTAATGGACAGGGAAGAGCAACATTTTCTCGCTCATACGCCCGCGCTAAAGACTGAAATAAAATTGAACTTTAGACGGTAAGCCGAGGGGGCAGTGAGGGGGTAGACGCTGCCCGCTAACCATCATGTTTATGACTTCTATAGGGAAATACAATGCGATGTACCCACTAGATGGGAAAAAACTTTCATCCCAACACATGTACAGAACATTAGGTATATTTTTCATATTTTTGCCGATGAGTTTTTTATGTTTATACCGTCGTAAAGTTGCTAGTCGTTTAGTTCGCGACAGTTCGCTCCAATGTGTTTACGTTCCGTATATGAAATTTTCAGTGTTACGGGCGTTGAGCGACTATTTATTACCGAGGCATGATACAGTGTTGATAACACCCTTTAATGGTGTGTTTTCTCCATTTCTTGTATCTATTTTATTTTGCAATAATGTATGTACTTTGTTGATATTTTTAAAACTACATTGTAGAGCGTATTGAATTAAAATAGAGGATGAGCAGAGTCTTTGATAGATTTTACAACTTATGTATTTATTTTTAACACCAATGTGTAGAGCCAAATATTAATATTATGTATATGAGACCATTCACTAAAATGCTTTTGATACGTTATTAATCTCAACAAAACAATACAAAACCCATCATACACGCCTCCTTAAATGAAAACCACAAATAATTACTCCTCAAAACTTTGTCACTGGATTTCGATTTCACCCCACACAATACTCGTTCTATGACATAGGGCCCCACGGGAGCTCTATTGACACGACCCACCACGATGGCACTTGGCAACAAACACGATTTTAATCAATACATCAAACAAAACTTGGCCACTACCAATAATAATTAAAAGCGAATGATTATATGGAATATTTGTACAGGACCAAAGGGATGTTTGGCCGCGGGCGAGACGGCTATTGCATAAGTAAGACATAGTTAGGTTTAGGGTTGTCACTGTGTGGATTGTCGTCATCTAAAAAAATATATGTGCAGTGGTACTTATTGAATGTAAAAATTTAAATTCCTATGTAAAATATTGCGAAAAATTTACGATGTACATGGTCTATTGTAGGTCTTGAAGCTATTCTGAAATAGACTGGTACTACTACTTCTAGCTAGTAAAGGTACTTTTAAAATCTAGGAATGATTTTAACAGAATGGCCAGGAAAAGTGTAATGATAATAAGGCAGGGTAAAATATGTAGTTGGAAAAAGTTATGATCTCATAAAATACATATTTCTTTTTCTATTTAGTATTACATGTCCACACAACTTTGGACAGCCCTGTTCAATAATCCCGTGCCCTCATGTAATCCTGGTCCAAGATGATGATTGCGTCCCATTTTAGTTTACAAAAGGTAATCCTTTAAGAGGAACTATCGGGAATTTTGATAACAGTTAGTGTTTACGATGTAAATTCTACTGTAATATCATAAACCTCTTTGATTGGTACCCAAGTTTAACTTCGGAAGGGATGAAGACTTTGCATTCTACAGATTATTACGGGGTAGTTACTTTGTATCAAATGGCGGAATTATCTTTGAAGTTAGCCCTTATCTTATGTACTTACCTCAGTTATTATGTAAATGTTTTGCGTACGTTATTGACTTTAGTATATTCGAATCTTATTGAGGGAAGTTGCCGTACCCAATAATTGGTGAAACAGGATTGGTATAATTACCGCGCATTAATATTAAGATAAAAATGGGAAATTATTTTGATCATTAACACTTCTCAGTATTTTGAAATAATTTAAATTTGCCTTGTTAGACTAAAACACTGTCCAACGAGGTCGTGTTTTCCGTTCTTCCGCGAAGTTCGAAACTCGTGGGTAAACCTCTAGTGTACAATTTGAATACAACCTAATTTTCCTTAAAATGTATCAGGTGGACCCAAAAAAATGCTCATACATCACCCCTTCAACTTAGTAACTCAAAACGAAAAAAAAAACAACATCGAAAATTTTCAAAAAGCTTCCAATTGCGTGGAACCTCTTGGCATTCATTCGGAACCCTCATCAAAAAGCGTTATATTATCAAAACGCGCATTGTTTAAGAGAGTATCTGTTTCTGCAAGCTCGTGTTTTCGACGCCATTATGCTTGCGTCTCTTGAAGAATAAAAGAGCATAGAACGTTTCGTATGCTGAAAGGGTGGTTCACAAAAGCCTTTTTATAATACTTTCGGCAGGCATGTGCATAATCAAACCACCCGCTGTTCTTAATAAATACGAGTACCTGTGCTGAGTAATTATTTGGACCCTTGTTTTGTATATTAGGTTGTTTTAATGCACGGTTTTGTTTAATTGTATGAATGTTTCGTTTAGGAGTTTTTCGAAAGGATCGTAGACTTTGAGTGTGTTCAAAATTATTCGTATCTTTTAGAATATATATTTGCATCTGATCTGAAAATTTCCACAAAATATTTTGATATTTTTCACGATACAGACAAAGTTATTGTAAACAAAACGTAAATACAGTGTAATGGTATAAAGTACACAATATTTCGATAAACAGGAAGGTACTTTACATGTCTAGGAAGAGGTCGGTAATATCCCCGGGGAGCTACTGCAATTTCACTGCTATCTAACAACTATACACGAAAATATTACAGCAGATAGGGTGAACTAACATGTTCTTGATTATATGTACTTACCTACCTATTACAAAAGGTGTATTGGAATATAATGTGTTTTAGTAAGTTATTATTAGTGAATTGAACTTTTATACAAGAAATTAATGGTATTTGTATACAAATCGTAAAGTAGTTAGAATATACATTTACATTTAAATAAAATTATATAAAACTAAGTCTTAATCAACGCACGGCAAAGCTATTAAAATGTGACTTTAAATTAATTAAAACTGCCTCTTTAAAGAAAGTACTCCAAGATTTATGTTGAGAGGTTTTTAATTTGAAAAGATCTTTAAGACATTAGTGGCCGATAACTGGTTCGTTTACCTTTTTACGCCAACTAGCCAGTTTCACGCGGTTTCAATCGCGTCCTGTAGAAACTACTGCCAATACCAGGATAAAATATAGCCTATGTTACTAGGGGATAGTCTAGCTTCCTAACAGTGAAACAAGTTTTCACATCGGTCCAGTACTTTCGGAGCCTTTTGGGTACAAACAAAGTAGAGACCGCTTATAAAAACCACTTATGACGTCATCTATAATATAACTTACGGTAAATAGCTCAATTACAATTTCCAACTAGCTGAAACAGCTTCAATATTGCTCATAAACTTAGCATTAGATACTGGAAAGCTGAACAAGGATGCTTTTATCTCCTGTGATATTCAAATTTTATTTAAAAGGTCTCGTTTTATTTTCATTATATCTGTTAGATAGACAGATAGATCATTTTATTTGTCATAACATGAGTAACATGCAGGAACATGTGCCGTGGCTAACTAACTTGTGTCTTGGGGAAACTATTTCAATCACATGGGGGTGGCCGATAAACTATGTAAATCATACACCAAACTTATTTTTTTCAAAATCGGTTGTCTTTTTTGCACTGATCATTTAATAAAAAGTCGCAATGGCATTGTTGTATTTCTAAAGAAATGATTGTATTGTTAACTTTGATAGCAACAGTTTTGACAATAAAATTAATTTTAGGTCCCACAGTAATAGATTTTGGTGTACTTTGTACATACAGAAACTAAATATTTCGTAAATGTTAACATTGTGTATTGTTTTATAGAAATTGAGTGCGTTTGAAATTAAATAACAATCAAAAACTATAATTGCAGAATTATTTTAATCAAAGTGTTGTATAGAAAAGTAATTTTATACATTGTATAATGTGCAGACGTGAATTATTAACTTTAATAGTTAAAACTTAATAATTCATAATTTTATAATGACTGTAAATTACAATTAAACACTCAATTTTAACAAATTGAGAGCGAGCAAACAGATATAAGTACTATTTGTTCGAAACCAGGACATGTGACGATGATTGTTCGAAAGCCAACTATTGGGCTGTTGAACACATTATACTCGACGCAGCCGATGAACCAAAACAATACAGGGTTGGTACAGTCAGCGTCATGTGCACCTCATCAAAATATCACATTACAGAATCACAAATTCATTCCGGGACGCCAATTATCCGTGAGCGCTCATTTTCCGACTCATTCCCCGGTGTAATGATCACGTGGTGATTTTGACAGTTGCCCCGGCTTTGCTCGTCGACTGTCGTGTTGAAGTTCCGTGGAGGCGAATGTTCGGTATAAGATGATACTTTTTGAGGCAAAGTTGAAACTATAAGCAATACCTTTTACGGAAAAATGTGAAGGAAGGATTTTCTTTTGTTTTTATAATTTTCCAACGTTCATGTCACGATGTTTGGCGGAAATGGCAGTGTTGCTGATGTGAAGAAATATGAAAAAAAACAATAAAAACTATGGACTTAAAAATAGCCTTAAACTTTACTTTCAGTTAGGTATTAGAATCCAACACTATAAAAATACACAAAATAAAATTTGATGTCACACACAAGCTCCCCACAATACGGTAGTTTCCAACGAGTCAAATTCATTACTTTTATTTAACTGTCAAAAACTGTCACTTTCTTTGCAATATGTATGTAAGCGCAACTTATGACGTCACAGATTTTTCACATCAAACTGGATTCTTATTAAGCTTATATTATCAATAACAAAATTTAATCAATTATTCCATCAAAACGATAAATGGAAGTGACATTATTTTTAGATGCTTCACTAAATGAATATGACAACGTAATTTATTTTTGACCTAGTCATCCACCCAATTCTTAGGCTCGCGCAGTGAAACCAACCCCACAAGCATAAAGCGGGATCCAAATGCAAATGTCAGTCGTTAACATGCATGGTGTGAAGTCGGCCGTCTAATTAGGAAAACTACTTTGACAAGGACTGCAGATATCATTTTGTGAAATGGTTATGAAAATTTCTAGATATTACCTCTTTGAGTGAGTGTTTATGTCATGGCGTTACATTAAGGACGAATCCTTTATGGTACAAAGGGTTTAATTTGTAAATAAAGGCAGTTATCACCCGCATTGTCAAGCCATTATCAAAAAGAACAGCTAGAATAATTTTATTTATAATTCACACTCTATATACTTTCTATAAAACTTAATATGCTTTTCAACAATACTGATCCATTAAAGAACAAACCACGCAAGTAACATTTATCACCACATAAAAAGATAAAATGCATTCCCAAAAAACTGAAAGCAGATTCTTACCCAACTTTCTCTAAGGTCGTAGTAAATTTCAAAAGATTGAAACTTACTAAAAATATATATCTAGTTTAGAATTTATTGAAGTGGCAGTTAGGGGACGCAGTTAAATTAGTTCTTCAAGCTTCTGGAATCGACGGAGCAAGTTTGTCCCCCCTCCTCCCAGGCTCCCACTACTATATCTCCCTATTCACAAGCGAAACGGGCATACATTAAAAGTTTACCGGCAAAATATAAACATGCTGTAGGAAAAGGATATTTTAAAGTTTTCTGTTTTAAATGAAACTGTGGGTTGTATATCATAAGAAGTTTTGTTTGTAACTGTTATTGTTCGTGAATTGTGGGCGAGTTTCTAGTAAGCGATGTGTTGACTGCCTTTCTCTCAGGATAAAAGAACGTACAATATGTCCAACTAGTGAAGTTGTGCAGGTTGGCTCATTGCGCGAAATTGTACTTCTCTATTGGTATTTATTTAAAAACTCTACAGGGTTTTAAATGGAATCTCAGTGCAGTCTGAGACACAAAAGTCAGTTTTTAAAGAAATCAAGATTGGAGATGATATCACACCTTTGCCTATTTGCACCACTAAATTGAAGTTTAGTTAACTATTAACTTTTCTATAATAAGATTAATATAATTATCTTACTAACATCGTCTTATCAAATTCCGAGCGTCTAAAACCCTTGAAAATTCGATTTCTCGTCAAAGACGCGATCATATTGGCAATTTACAATTTATTAGTTGCCATAACAGCACAATTGCTCTTCAACTTACGTACAACGTTTTCCAACTATGCTTAAGTAATTGACTTTCCTCTCCATTGTATTATAAGAGCCGATAGCTAATCTACATTCTCAAATATACCTCAGCAATACGCATAAGCCGACCATTTTAAAAGACCTCCATGGGTTCCCCGTGTTTTGTTATTCTCGTGTGACGATCGAAGTAATGTGGTGTATACAAGTGTCTCCTTAAACTGGTCGTATGTAGTGGTGTGTTCTGTCAGTGTGAGTAATTGAGTTACTCAGTATAAATGAAGGGTCTCGTGCTATCTAGAACAGGTAATTAGTTTATGCGTCAATAGAGCTCCTCATTGTAATTTGTATGCAGGAAATGGAAAATTATGATCCTTCAAGATTTTCTTTTGTCAGTATTTTGTTTAGGAATGTTGTTTTCATTGAATGATCTCAAAAATCTCAGAATAACGATCAAATTTCACCTACTAAGTACTTCATACTCAGTGAGAAATACCTAGCTACCTAATAAAGGTCTTGTTCACGACTGAAAAGTTCGGTAAATAATAAATATTGAATACATGAGTAATTTAATTTGACTGACAATTGAAGATAAATCTACCATAAACGAAAATCAGAAAACGAAATAGCTGTTGTAGTCCATATGCCAATCAATTTTCAATTAGAATTTATGTATACAGACCTATTCCGCCTACCACTTAAAAATCTCCCTCCGCCAAAAAACATATTTCACTCAAAACAAATCGCCATGACAGTTAGCGCACAAAGTGGCTATTCAATATAAACCTGGCGGACCCTTTTACCAATTATTATAATTAACTATAATAGGAAGTGACCTCTTGGGCTTAGAGGGACGCAAACTTTGTAATACGGAGGCCATTTGAGCAGATTGATGGCTACAAGACAACAGACTTAAGTCAATATTGTGTTGTTAAGTTTGTATATAGGCTGTGTTTGCATCAGCGGACGGCAAGGGCTGGTTATTGGTTATTGCGTTTTACGTTTCATGATTTTGAATATGGAATTTTTGAGGGGAATATAAACAGTTACTTTTTAAATATATTAAAATAACAGTGTCAGTCGTAACTATCAAAGTTAGATTAATGAAAGTATCTGGTTTAAAAATTACCAAAGCAAATCTAAAGGTCATGATCGAGACGATAATGCTGACCAGAATATGCATACAACCTTTAGAGTTATAAAATCTTCAGCGCCATAAAAATGAAAATAATAATAAAATGCTAGAATAAAAATTAGCCGTAACAGCGAATTCGAATACAGAAAAAAGTTTGTCGGAGTTGGCACAACTTTCAGGTCATTATTTCTGCTGTTGCCAGACGAAGGAATATTTGTAAGATGAACTTGCTTCATTACTGCTTTTATTTTCTCTTTTATTATGTTGAATGTGATTGAGTCTAAATAAGAATGAGTGAATGAATGCTGAGTGAACGGAGCCGAACAAACCGCTAATAAAACAGTTTTCCGATCAATGCCGGTTATGTTTGCTGCTTAAGTGGAAAACTTGAGATTGGCGAAGCTCAAATCGCTTTCTGTAAATGTTGGTCTAGACGGGTTATTAAAAATTTATTCTTCATAGATTTTCGGTAAATGCATTCGTTTTGTTTGTATTTGCATAACATTAATATATTTTGTGTTTGACTTGATTTTATTCTTGTTTGGATTACTTTCTTAGTAAGTTAAATAAATATTGTTGAGTCACTTTATTTGTGGACTTTGATCGGTGTAATCAAATATTATTTTTAAAGTTTTTCAACCAGTTTTTCAGAACTTGAAATTATAGAAAATTTTGTGGACCAAAAAGTTAAATTTTATAATTTAAAACTATTAAAAGTTAAATATCATTCTACAACAGGTGTAAAACTCATTGTACATTATAAACATTTGTTCATAGCAGAAACCTACTTTTAGAAATAAAAATTATACGACTTTTTTTGTACTCTACTATACAGCTGCCAACACCATGAAAGGTCGTGACCGTGAAAACTGAGAAACTTCTAAACTCTTAATGAAACAAGAAATACGGCCTAAACGTGTAATATATTATAATAAATAGACCTATAAACATGTTAAAAGCTACAACAATAAACTATTTGTCTAACTACGAAGCTTTATGTTTCACATTTAGTATTTATCGAGCCATTAAATCATCGATTTATGGTGATGCAAAAACACTATAAACTTGTATTAAAATAGTTTGTTACGAGAATACTTTGTTAGTGAGATCTCGTTTTAATTTAACTTGTAACATTACTTTCTTGATATCTAGATTTATATTTTTAGGCTTTGAAAAACATATTATTGTATAACGAGATACAATAAACGTGAAGAATAATAACAATCTGCTAAAACATTGCGTAATGTTCAAATAACGTTCAGTGTTTTGATAAAAGATGGCGCTGCACGCACCGTTTGCATGCACGGATATGCACTTTCGTTTGAATATTGTTTTGAAAATATAGATTTAAAGCTACTTTTTGAATTTAATTTTGTTACTTCGTGGTTGTCATAGAGCGAGCATATCTATTGTTAAGCCAAAGTTTTGGATTTGCAGAAAAAACTTGCACTCTTCATATAAATTATTTGGTATCTTTTTGTTATCTTTTTTGGTACTTTTAGTTATCGAAATAGTAGGACTTTCAGCTAAGTACGTAAGTACTTACTAACTTACACAAGGACACCACATACCTAAACAAATGAACAACACTGGCAATTGGGATTGACTATAAGAGCTTTACTTGCAGCAAACAAATCAAACCAAATCAGTTACAGTACTTTACCCTTCAATCACAACGAAAACCAATTAAATTATTAACACACAATCTTAATAATAGGAATATTAATTTATTCTGCAAACGAAGTGAGTCTCATCGCAAGAGGTCACTCTGTGGTTGGAGCAATTATTATAATGAAATACATTAGTTAAGAAGAAGGGTTGGCTCCTTCACTTAACTCCTTTGTCTTGATCTCTCGTTAATACGTATTTATGGAGACATTTCAAGTAATTTGTGTCCCTTTTTGGCGTTATTCGGCGAAATTATTACATCGGTGATGTTAATGTGAGTGATTAAGATTTTAACGAAGGATTAACGGAGGTATTAATTTTATTCGTGGATATTGTTTTACGTGAGCTGAGTTGTATATTGGGGTGTGCTGTTCCTATAGTTTTGTGTAGGTTAGTGTCTTGTTTCTTACCAGCTCTATTTGGGTAACCGGATGCTCAATACGAGGGTCACACTGAAAGTTTTTAGAACTGGCCACTTATAAGCAATATAATAAAAAAATAATTCTAAAATTCGAAAATAGAACTCTTTACCAATATTACTGAGTATATATTTAATGCATTTGTCATTTGTTTTACGATTTGGCGGCTAATTGAAAATTGTCTGTGTCACGTCAACATGAATTTAACACGAGAAAATTTTCGTGCAATGATTTTTTATGACTTTCGATGTCATTTAAGTCAACAAGAAAGTTATGATAGACTACGATTGGCCTTTTACGATGAAGCCCCATCTCGTGTGACTGTATACAACTGGTTTAATGAGTTTAAACGTGGTCGCACTAATCTCACTGATGATTTACCTGAGGGACAGCCTTCTACGGCGACGACTGAAGATAACATCTGTGTTGTGCGGCGTATGATAGAGACTGATAGAAGAGTGACCTATCAGCAGATTCGGACAAGCTTAGGCATCGTTATGAGTCAAGTGCACAAAATCCTCCACGAACATTAAGCGGTCAGGAAGCTTTGCGCCTGGTGGATACCTCATAATTTGACTGAGGCTCAAAAACTCCATAGTGTGGATTGGTGCCGTAAAATGATTAAAAGATTTAACGGAGGTGACTCAAATGCTGTGTTCGACGTACTAACACTACAATAAAACATATAATAAAACGAATAACTGGCTAATGTAACCAGTTTCTGATTTTCTAAGAACTTTCCGTTTGACCCTCGTAAAACTTGGCACGTTGCTTTTTGCAGGCAGAAGGTTTCATAACAGGATAAATGAATCATTTTAATATAGGTTGCAAAGAAAGGAATCCCAACTGTAATGAAATAGTATATTTTGTTTCATATTTTATATACTACTGAAATTGTACACGAAAAAAATACATGTATAGGTACTTGCCAATTCTTGCCTCCGAATTTACGTTCACTGTTTTTCTTCCAGACTTTGTATCTAAGAATCAAAGGGAAATTCGATTTGTCGTCCCTATACGTCAACCTGTAACGAATAAACAATGCGAATGGGATTTTAGTTCGAAAACTTTGTGCATGGTAACATATGCAGTGCAGGTATGGGACGGGTCTAACGAAGACCGTACGAAGAATACTTGATGTCAACGGGTACATTTTCAGTTTGTTTTTTGGACCGAAGATGCGCTTGACTGCGAATCTTTTGCAACAATGTTTGAATATACAATGTAAGTTTGTTGTTGTTTTAACCTATGTTATTGATTGGAGCATAAAGTTACCTAGATAGTGAGTTCCAAAGAAAAAGGTAAGATGATAGACTCATCAAAGTTAATATTTCAATAAATAATGAACAAAGTAGCATAAGTAATATTAGCATGTAACAAAAGATCTTAGCGAAGACAATACAAGTACAAGGGATTATTTAGACTGCATTAACAGACATAAATATTAAACGCACCTAACAGGAGCACTCATTGGACCGTGTCATTACTCTGCTCAAGCGTTTTAAGGATCTAAAAAGAATCTTCCTAAACATCAAATAGAGGCATTTGAAGAGTACGCAAACGATCCCCAGATTTGCATGTAATTATCATTTTTGATTCTCTCTTCTTTTGTGTAAATACTCGTCTAAAAGATAACGCCGTAAATGACATAATGCGCAGAAAGATATGCTGAATTATTTATGTGATAATACGTTCCTGTGAGGCTTGGCTTTTTAGTGTGGGGTAGCCATGTTCTGTGGTGTATCGATAGTTTGTTCTCTTTGTGGGACTTTTATTGACATGGTATTTTGTTAAACAGTGTTTACATTTTGTAAAAGTATTAACTGATTGCTCTTGCTTTTAATATACATTAAATATTCGTGGAAAATGATATTTACAAATTAAAGCATTTGAGAAGTCTCTCTGCTCTGACTTGTTGTTTTATTTATTTGTCTTCTAAACATAGATCCTGTAATATCTTAGCATATTATTTTATTTCATCGTATTTCCCCATCACTATTCGACATCTCCACTTTAGCGTTAAATACGCTTCAATGGATATTACTTTTGGGGATTTTTGTTGCTTAAATAAATTATTACATTTGACTAAGAACACGTTTTAATGAATTTCAAGTTGGGACGTCGAAGACTAATATGATTTCCCATTTCTCTCCTGTTGCCTTAACGACATGAAAGGGAATTCATTTGGGGTTTGTCAACGTGTCGATATTCGGAATTGAATAATAAATAGCTAGGTGTGCTATTTTATTCATGCCAAGACGAGAGCGGTTTTTGCCCTTTGGAAAATGTTTTAACTTTCTCGAATAATCAAGTATTTTCTGAGGCTTATTTTAGTTCATTGGTCGATTTCAAATATGAATTTTCACAACCCTACAAGTTAAACATCATATTATATTAACTAAAAACTTACTGAAGATAATGTCAAACCTAATTCATTCTAGCTATTTAATTGAACTTTGCAAAAAAATATTACACATTATATTAATAACCTGTCCCAAAATTCTACGTCAAAAAAACAAATTGAACACTTAATTTATTTTCCAGCAATATGAAAACTCGAGATTACATTTACAACAATAAAAAAAAATCCCACTGTAATCGCTGCAGCTTGACATTTCACTCCGCCATCTTTGTTGGCGGGAATATTGTGTTTGACGTAAACATTATTCGTTCGGATACAACACGAAAACAACTTAAAATTGACTTGCTTGCGAGTGATGGCTAATAAAAATTGGGAAAGTAAAATGGAATTGGAGTGTCGACGTTGCAAATCGGGAAATATTTTTGTAGGTACGATATGAAGCTTTCGCCAAATGACGTGTATTTTTTTGCAAATTATATTTTGCTGTTTCTTGATCCATTGTTTCTACTTAGGTACTTGATCTAATATAAAAAAAAAACCGAAAGCTATTTCCTTTTTCATTTTAATATTAGTTTTTGGGATGTTAAATTTTTTTTTCTGTCTAGCGTTTTCTAATAACGTTCTTTCTTAAAATTATATCTAAAGGTCCAGATAATTACTTCTATTTGTATCTTAATATTACAAAAATCTAATAACTGCATATGAAAATTGACTTTTGAAAATGTAATTCATTAGAAACTCAGGCGTTCCAGAGATTGTAATTTAATAAGAAAGATTAAAAATATAATATTTGAAACAAAAGAGAGCCTTTTGTGACGAACATGAAATATTCAAATAGTCTAATTATTGTTTGCTCCATCAAAATTGAAATAACGAAATAAACTAATGATTGCTTTGTCTGTGCTCGATTCGTAAATATATCTTATTAAATTAAATCTGTCGCAAGATTCATTAATAACGTTTATTCAATTAATTTTACGTCTAATTAGTTTTCTTTCGGAGCTAATGAATTAGATACTTGAGTATTTCTTGAAAACGGAGAAAAGTAATGTCAAGAAACTGCTAAGTACGTGTTCCAAGAAAACAGCAGTCTTGAGTTATAATCTATTTTATTTATATAAACTAAATAGTTCATTAAGATATTCGCAGCCCAGATCTTAATGCGTAACAAGAATCCATATTCACCATCATTTTATGTAGTCTATCAATACATTTTTATTTACCTAAGACCTAGACATTTCTAGACGATGTTGCCAGGTATAAAAATAAAGAAAAAAGAAAGCAAGCGACGGTAATATATCAGAACAAGATCTGTCGCTGGGGCGGCGACGACGCTGAAAAACTTACTTCATATAACGATAGTTTACGATTTCCGTTCATACATCTACTACAGAACTGTTAGCCCGTAAAATTGATTATTTATTACATTTGTTGCAAGTTTTTTATCAAACTAAAAGATATAAAGACGTTAACGCTTTATGTGTTTTTGCTGAATGACAAAAGAATATCGCCCTGCATCCAAAGTTTGGTCACCATTCGACTGGAAAAATTGGTGACATTTTGAAATATTTTTGTATGTAATAAATCTTAAAATTATAACAGATTAAAATTAAAATACGACATCCAAATGAAATTTAGGACATACCTAGAAAAATAATTGAAATTCGTTATAAAATGAAGTAATGTTTTTATCAAACGGTTTTCATGGTGGATACGAACGGAAAACAATTTTATATGCCTATTTAGATACACATTTTTTAAACCTCTGATAAAGGCGATTACAAACAGAGTATTGATAACAAATCCGTCAAAAATAAATCTTAATACAAATCGGGTGTCATCCCTCAACATCACGTAAACATAACTGGGCTTTCAGCAGCAAATTTCACACACGATAGCCCCCCCTGACACACTACGTGTTACTTTTAACAAAGGGAAAATCCGTACGAAATGACATAGGCTGACAGTATCCACCGACGTCGAACATTATCGCAAAATACCCTTAACTCGATTCGTTCATATAATATTCATGACGGGGTACAATCTTTCAAAAATTGACACCTTTTTACCCGGGGTTACCCCCGGGATGGACAAGTTTTCTGTGTTACCAACGGTGAATAAATTACTGGACACAATGGGCTTTTTGGTTACGACTGCGTTTAATTTATTGTGGGGAAGGTAATGAAATATATTAATGGTTTATTTATTGATGTGATTATAATATCAATGATCTGTGAGATAATAATGTAATGTTATGGTATTGATGATCTATGAGATTTTATATAATACATTTACGAGCAATAAATTCAGATCACTTGTAAAATTATTTATACCTTCTCATTGGTACAGAATAGCAGCTCTACTTGTACTATAAGCTTTACGAGAGAGAAAGTTGTAAAGTTTTTCGAATTACATTAAAAAACGGCTCAAAGAGTGTATGTAAAGTAACAGAAATTAAATGCAAATTAAAATATACAATGACACTACAAAATTCAAATGCCTACCAACAGCCATCACCATTTACAAATTAAACAAAAGAATACGCAAATAACCCCCGAATTCCGCATTAAACATATTGGTCAACATCTACAAAATTTTTAGAGGGCTGACCTATG
Organism: Helicoverpa zea x Helicoverpa armigera; assembly: GCA_033682625.1. NCBI lineage: Eukaryota > Metazoa > Arthropoda > Insecta > Lepidoptera > Noctuidae > Helicoverpa > Helicoverpa zea x Helicoverpa armigera. The sequence continues at coordinate 4,611,392 of JAWIIS010000038.1, read as the reverse complement.
CACACATTACTTAGTAATAAAGCTTTAAAACAAATACCATGGTCCCTGGAGATTGTAGAGGATCTCAAATAGATGGTTAGGTGAGGACCCTACGTCAGTGGGGCCGCAGTAACTAAAGCTGATTGTTTGTTCAGCGAACATAGATTTTTCCACTTGATTGTCTGATTTGATTTTGTTGAGGGCCGCCTCTTAGGTTGCCGAGCAAATAGATTGTCTAAAATAATCCTCGTCGGACAAGTCCGGACTTCGATTTACCTTTTTCTAAAAGAGTTTGTTTTCGTTTTTGGTCGGATTCTGATTGCGAGTGAGGTTTCGTATGTTATTTATTGTGTGTGTTTAATGTTTCCTGACAGTGTGGTTATTTCATTGATGCCAGCTGTAAGGACGTTATTATAAATTAATGATGACTAAGCTTATTCTCAGTAATTTTTACTTCTTTGAACTTAAAATATGTCTGTTTTTTTACGAACTAATTCATGTAAAAAATACGGCAAACTTTCCTAATGTTGACCCTAACTTGTCCAACTACTGTAAAAAAATATGACGATTCAAAAATAGTCTTAGAAAGACAACTATCAACAAAAGCAATTCCTTTTATGCTTCCTTTGTTAAAAAGAAACATTTCTATTAAGGATTATATAAAGTTGTGCGAGCCCCCTGTTTCTCGGCGTGTCCCGACAATCTCGCGGCGACAAGCGTCTCGAATCTCCTTCATTGTCCACTTGTCATTAAGTTTTTGTCTTTCCCCCTTCTTACACTTGGATGTTAGGCTTATGGTATTAAACATACAGGGAAAAAGTTGGACAAACATTGTGTCAATATCTACAAATTAATCCTTTCAATTTCTAATACCTAGACAAATGAAGTCACGGATTACCACCTTTTTAAGCCTATCTTCCCTGGTGCGAATGTATAGTTTTTAGAAATCAATTAGTAAAGAAAACGTCTAAGTATGTAGTTAAAGAGATTTATTTTCATAAACAACTTCATTAACATTTATTCATAATTCCTAATCGAGTAGTCAATGATTGATAGACATTCATTCCCTCTTCCCTGCCTTTACCAATAACCAATATCTATCCGAGTTCAAAGTGTGTCAACCCACCGTTCGACCCGTGTGTCACACCAAAAGATTTAACGACAGCAAATGGCCACGGATTGACGTCACATTTATTCCAGTGACATCTAATGTTATTGTGCAGATTTATTTGTTTCCGACAGCATCGGGAAATGCCATTATAATGGATACGCTTTTTGACAGGTCGGCTAATTTGTCATACGAGTGGTCCGTAGTTTGGATACGACTATTAGTGGGAGATATATTATTCGACATGTGCCTAGTGAGTATTGTGTCATCTCTCAAAATAATAGATGTGACCGAGAAAGCTAACGGATTTCTTGCTAATCTACATTTTTGTTTGTTCCGCCTCTATCATTAGATGCTGCCTCTATCTATTGTTTTCAAATAAATCAGTGTGAGCAATGGTGATATTAAGTGACAGATCCATTATATTCAGCCTTTGCCGAGTATTTCAGAATGAACCACTTATTGCATTTTTTATATATCCCTCGTTTGGTGAGCCACACATAACAGCCATCTAGCATTTGTTGCCCGATTATCTCGCAAGCAATTTCTTCCCGTAACCAAATAAATTCCAATAGAAATGAACACGCAATTCAGGACAATGTTCCTCAATTGGAAAAATTAAATGACGGAATCCGTATCATGTGTGGTAACCAGTTTACATGGGCGAACCGTTTCGAAGGCGATCCGAATTATCTTGCATTCGCCAAAACTGCTGACGTAGTATGAAGACATTATTGAACATGTAGAATTACTGGATAAGTCAAGTGATTTCTTCTTAAACGTAGCATGTTAGTATATTTCTATATGAGATATCGCCTACGAATCATTACATAAAGCAAGATCTGTTCTATTTTGTCTTATAAGATTATTTCAGAAATATATTAGCTGTTTATTAATATCAAATTGGCGTGACAATCAAAACATCTTAAAAGTGAAATGAACCAGTTCAAGACCTTATTTTCACAATTATCTGATTCATCCTCCGAGCCTTTCTCCAACTACATATGTTGGGGTCAGCTTCCAGCCTAACCGGGTGCTCACAATTACCTGACTGACTGTATTTTATAATTGCTATAACAAAGCAACTGCAAACTTTTAAACTGTGCGTACTTTAACTGTACATGGAACCGTCTAAAATACATTTATTTGTACGTCAGTCTTCACAATCACACATCTAACCACATCCAGGCTATCTATCTCTACGTCTCACGTACGTGGTCGCGCGTCTCCATAATGAGCGACGCCGGGCGACCGCACTAACTAGATTACCGTACACGAGTCTCGCATTGTAATGGACAGACACTATTTTTTCCACATTATTAGATGATGTTGTGTGTCTAGAGTTACTCAAATGCCTTTCTAAGTGAATTACTTACGAATATTATTTTGGAACGAGTTCATGATATTTTATGATTTTTTGGAGTAAAATAGGAGCTCCTTACTAGCTTTGATTCATATTTTCTTTTTATAAAAAGTTTTTCATTATTTTTGAACAATCTACCTAACAGATTCTACCCTCGTGAAAACAATTTAAAATGGAATTGAACTATACCACAGTTTTTCCAATCACAAAAAAAATACTGCACGTTCTATAGCAATAAATTACTCGTCAAAGTATACGTAATCATGCAAATAACTTTCAACAAAACGGAAAAATTCCGATCACATCGAATGAATGGAAAACAATTTGATATTACTTTATTGTTTCATCACATACGAACACAAATAAAAGGCTTGCATTCAATAACTCATTCAATGCAGTTTTCGTGTGTTGATCCAGTCATCAGACAGACCTATTGAAAACAATTGGGGATCGTTACGTATTAAAAAAATATCGATTTATTTGGACAACGATTTATTTATGATGTTGGTAGGATGTTGGTTGAATATTCAAGGTGTTTATTTTAAATGATGTGTTTGTATTGGTTTTCAGGCAATTTATTGGCTGGGAATCCTCGAGGCGAGAAGTAATAGGTAAGCATTATTGGTGCTAGCATGGTCCATCCACCGAAGAATCTGATCAGGTTGATATATTGTACCTACCTAATGATTTTTTTCATTATTTTCCAAACAAATTACTATCTGTATCTACCTACCTATGCAGTCTAGTTGGGTATACTTATAGTAAAGTGAACCTTATCTGCAATCTCACAGATCACTTTACCATTCACGTATTACAAGCTTTTTCCTGAACCATAAACCACACCAGAATGATACATATCGAGCAATAAAACCTTTATTAAAATAGTACACGCCGTCGATTAGAGCGCTCAGATAGCGACAGTTAAAGTACACTGATGGCGCCCTTAATGGTTTGCACGCGTATTTCACCCTTATAATCTATTTACAACCCGTATTTTATTATTGGGGTTAAGAAGAGCTGTATAAAGCGCTCGCGCAACGGCTGGGCGGGGCTAAAGGATCGCACGACCGTTAAGGGATACTTTTACGACCATCAAACGATACTCAGAGAGATGGCGTCCGGTAGTTGCCTCGTAACTGAACATTTTGTAGTCGTTCAGATAGATTTTAGTTTAATTTAAAAGCTTTTTTTCTGTTGATTCAAGTGTTTTATGTGCTTAAGTGCCTTTGCTTAATCGGCGTCTCTTTTCGAGTGCGTCATTCTGAGTTATGGTCCATTTAGTGAATTAAGGTGTTCAGTTGTAATTCTTCGCAATGTCATGTTAAATAAAAGTTTTTTTAACATTTAAATCTTTCTTTCTTTCCTCGGAGTACTTTTTAATGTTTATGTTAACACAATAATCAATCTGTTAAAGATTTTACAAGAACAAATTACTGCTAGAAGGCAACTCGCAAAGAATGTTGTTCCTCGTAGAATTCCAAGGGTAGCTTAAATCTGTTTTGTACGTGGTTCAGCGGAAAACAGAGTTTTTGTTAATGAATAAGCGTAGTTTGAACTGTAACAATACTGTTGAGAAAACCTTTTTACTAATTGACGCGATACTAGATTGTATAGTTTAATTAAAAATGAAGGTTTATTCTTTGAAACCTTGATGATTAGCTACATAGATTTAAGTAAATTTTAACTCAATGATTGAAGCTATTGAACATTCTTTAAACCTACAAAATGAATAGTTGTTATCCAATAATATAACATAAGTAACGAATTATACATTCCCTGGTCCCAATCGTCGTTCAACATAAGTAAAAACGATACGCCAAACATTTTTCGCCAACTTCTAAGTCAATTACGTAACTTATGCTGTCAGGATCAGTAATCCTGAATAACGATAAGTGATTCTGAGGACATGCGACGATCACAATAAATAAACTGCCAATGGTTGGGGATGACGGTAATCATGTGACATTTACCAGCCCCAAACATCTTGGAAAGATCATTATGTTTAGAGGGTAACTTGGTGCTGTTTTTCTTTCTATAACTGAGTTTTATAAGAGAATATTGGCTTGAACAAAACAGTCTTTATCGTTCTTGAATTATATAATTTTCTTGGAGTCAACTTACATAGTGTAAATCAAATATTGTAAATACTTCTGTCTTAGAGAGTGTCCATGGAGTTTCCTGTCGGTTTTTCCCCATAAGATAAACTTCTTGGAACCGTGCACCTGGTTAATGACATTTTGTAAGAACCTGTGATAAGTGGTAGTAGAATAGTTTTCCTTTTGTGTAACAATCATCGGAATGGTTTACATGCTCTGTGCAAACAATCTTCCCCATATATAAATAATAAGAAACATGTTTTATCTAAACTCCCTATCAACGATACGACCAAACTAATTTAGATTCATAAATAAAACAAAAGAACGTATACTTATGACTAACAAGCTGTATCCACGTCAAAATGCCAGCAGCATTTTTGCCTTATTCTGGTAAAAATGTATGAATGCATACAAAATAATGCAAATAAGGAGTGCTATCTACCTTTGCTTGATGAATAATTGAAACTTCGACATACGTGGTGCAGTGTTTACATAATGCCACCGCTAAATATACCAGTGCTTATGTAATTGTATGTTAACATGCAAATCGACACTTAAGGCTTGTTAGGTTCTGTTTTGAAGTATAAAAACTAACTGTGTTTTAGGTCTTAGTGTTCACTTTCACCTAGTTAAAGCGTCAAAGTTGCTAAACTGAAACAAATTCAAATATTTTCAATTTTTAATCACGTGTTTTTGTGTTAACATGTTTTTTTTTATGTAGACATATTTTTTCAATGATACGGTACAATATTTATTAGATAAAAAAAACTATTCAACCAACTTATTTATTAAGATGTCCATGAAATAAAACTTATTCTCATGCTTCTGTTTAGCCACCGTCACGACTTTCAGTTATTACCTTTACAAAAATATCACGTTGCAAGGCACAAAGCAGTCTTATACATATTTCAGGCATTCCTTCGGTACGATTTTTCCACAGATTTAATATTAAGAAATTGATATTGAAATTGTACACGAATATCTATCTACGGTAGGTTACCTGCGTTTCGCATATTTGTCAAATATCAATTTTTATAAATATCAGAATTTTTGCGACGACATATTATTATTTTTGATGCGTATTTGCGACAAATAAGTTTTCACGTCAAAATAAATACGTGGTTGTAAGATATTTTGCTTACTTTACTAGAAAAAATATTTCAAGAAAATCTCGAATCCGTTGTCAGAATGTAAAAATATTGATAATACGAAAGGATTTATTTTTGGAAATAATGTAATCTATAGAGAAAAGCTTTGCTTTTCTTGTAGCATCATCATCTTATCGTATCGGATTGGATTAGGCTTTCAGTGTGCCTAATCCAAAGCGAACTTTATATTCATCATAGAACAATTTTTGACCTTTCAAGCTATGTTTTTGTTACCTTACCTAATCCTAAGATAAATTCACTTACTTATCAAACATTTTGAGTTTTGGCTTTTCATGTGTAATAGATTCAGATTTTCCTAACGTCTTACTTTTTTACAGGAAATATAAATGCACGAATATTGACAAACATATGTGTATGTATGTATATACGATTAGATCATTATAAAATAAATGACTTGTAAGTAGCCCACAAATCGTTTAAATGGACAGGGAGAATCCTAAATCAAATAGGTACCTGCACCAAAGTAGCATAAAACGATAAATTATAGTAACAAAGGATCACTTAACAAAGTTCATACGACATAAATAACGTCGCGACGTAAACGTCATATTATTAAAATATTAAAACCATCTTGATTATTCAGAGAACGTTTTTAATTAAAGACAGAGCAAGTTCTAACGCAACATAAAATTTTACAACCCTTTAATAAGACATAAAAGTGGTGTTAAGTGTAGTTTTAACGATGGATATTAATTATTATAGGCGCCACAAGATATTTTTCGGTATTATTAAATGGGTTTATTGTTATGCAAATTTTGGAGGCTCGCTGGTTATAAATCTAGAGAATTTAAATAATGAAGACGCGTTTAGTTTAAATTCTTAATTTGTGAAAAGTTTTATTGAGATATAAATCTTTTCATTACTAAACTAGGAGTTACTAACAGTTAAGAATTATCTAGATGATTAATTCATAATTATATAAAATATCCTGAGCTATCTTACTTATACCTTTTAGCATATTTTTATAGTATTTCTGTAACAATTGAAAATCACTTAAACTTGGTCCATTATTAACATATTTCTACTTTAAAAATAACAAACTGCACTACATAATAACTAACACAAATATAAATAAGACACATAGTTTTTCCGTCGCCCTCAGAGAGAAGGTCCGTAACTTTGGCAGTAAAATCAACGAACCGTTACAGATAAACATTACCAGACGTACCGACAGACTTTCAAATAGAAAGCGAATACTTTATGTGCACTTGTTTTATATTTAACTCTATGTTTATTTTAAAAAGTAAATAGAAGGATGCGTAAGGTGATTTGCATTTTGATTTAGGTACAGACTAGAAACTCTTGCCCTTAGGTACTACAAAAACTTTTAAACATCTGTTGGACACTTATCTAAAAAAATTACAGATTATGACGTTGATATAAGCTTCATTTTGCAACCACACTTGTTTTAGACAAATGTTCAAAAGATGTTTAAGTTTTTGTAGGAGGGCCACCTAAGTCGTTTTTTTTTCAGATAATAAGAGTAAAAGTATGTAACTAAACCAAAGCTGGTACCTAAATTAATAATTATTTTTATATTTCTAATAATATAGTAAAAGTAAATCTAGTTTGCAAATCTGTAAATAATCTAATATTCTGTTGTCAAGCGTGGGATGAAGCTAATGATGTCTTATTAGTTGGAGTTAGGCTTATCATTATTATCTAACATAACATAGCATACAACAACATAAATTCAAATGTTATACTTATATAAAAAGTATTTTTTTATAAACACTCTATACTAATATTATAAAGAGGAAAACTTTGTTTGTTTGTTTGGTTGTAATGGATAAACTCAAAAACTACTGGACCGATTTTAAGTATTCTTTCACCATTAGAAAGGTATATTATCTGCGAGTAACATAGGCTATATTTTATCCCGGTGCGGGCAGTAGCTCCCACGGGACGCTGGTGAAACCGTGGGAAAACGGCTTGTGTCTGATAAAGAGAAGCCAAAAAATATAGGTCTATATTTTTATGTATGTACGTACACTTTATCTATTATTTTATATGACGTCGAGGTTTACTTCAGAGCCTATAAATATCTCTAAATATTTAACTTAAAGTTTTACAGCATAAATATCGTATAACTCACCTCGACTTTTAAGGCCGAACTATTAAATCCAGACTTCTTTTTTACAGCCCACGGCTTACAAATACCTAAACTTTATTCAATAAAATCTTAGCTAAATGCATTTTTTTCTACAGAACACGATAGTTAATTTTCGCTTTCATTTTTGGCTCTGAACTATAATTCAATAGAGGACATAAATTTTTCGTACGGTACTTCTCGGCGGCGTGCAATAGAGAGGGAAATTAATTTGTTTTTCTTACAATGGGTCGTCTAGACAAACGCGTATAATTCAAGTTTCACTTAGTCCTTAGCAGACATTAATGGCCGAAAGCCGAGGCGTATATTAAGACAACAACGGTGTACATCATTTTAGAGGTGGATTATAATATGTATGAGTGCAACCCTATTTGTGAATGAGGTCGGATTTGTGTAAACCCTACACCGACAGCAATTTAAATTGCTTTCGAATACACACTAGTTCTTTTTTCAATTTTAAATTGTATGTACGGACGGTAAGCTCATAGTACTTTCGTCTACTATTAAAAATGAAATAGCTTTTAAAAATATTTTCTTTTTACGACTTATCTAAGGTTATAACTAAATTACATCTAGAGGTATTTTAACGAAGCTATAAAATATCCTGAGTACTAAATCTAAAAGCTCTGCCAGTGAAATAGCAAGCAAAAATCGAGTCCGTTTTTATTCCCTGTAGTTTTTGCGGAATTTTTAACGGTCACTCTCATCTAAAACAACGGCCATCTTTCTTTTATAACTACATTCAAATTTAATCTAACTGAGTGGTGGCGGATTGGAAATACGGTCTTTTTGGTAGCGTCCGCGTCGTGGCTGGGTTTGCAGTATTTATTATCAGTCCCCAAACGACCGGAACATACCACTTTTGTCTGTCCCTTTTGCTAGAAAATAGAATTTGTAATAATATATCGCCCATTAGGTTTTCAATTTAATTGACAATCCATTCTCTGTGTAGGTATTTACGATATTTGAATACAGTAACCAACACTTTTTATTTACTTTTTTACCTAAACACTGGTCTTGAAGTCATTTGAAGCCACTAGAGCTTTCGTTACCTTTTAACAACAATGTCTTCGAGCACATATCGAAAAATGACAGTATGAACATCTAAAAAATTGGACACTTGCATGGAAATCCTATGCCAATTTACTCAGAACACTCTAACATACACATAGACACCCCCTATTACTCTAGCTTCAACACCTAACCCGACTCTTTATTTATCGGATGGGAAACCCTTTTGTGCCATCCGAGTCTACTTTCCTAATGGTCATGTTTCGGTGCGACTGTGCGATTTTAATTATTTTCGTTCAATTTACGAGTGGCCATTAAAGAAGCGGTCCCTTGTGACCCATTAGAGGTCCTGTTTATATTTTGTGAGGTCCCACTCCTTGTTGATAAGTTTACACCGCTGTATTTTATTCGGGGGTGAGAATTAGTGTTAATCAGAACGTGTTCCGTTGGGATAATGGGGACCTTGATGCATGCGATATGTTGGAATATTTAATGCTTTTGCAATTAGCGGGTGGCAAATAATTTAACAATGCTGTTTCAATTTGGTGTGGGATGTCCGTTCTGAGTTTTGTTTTGGTTTGTGTGTTCATGGATAGTTTGAGACTAGCTCCTTAGGCCTTTTTTTTAACGACGTCATAAATCATCAAATGACCCCTCACGCTGTGGGTTAGCAGCGGTGATTGAGTGTCAAACTCTTACTGACTAAAAACCGTCGTGTTCCGTCATAGGCCTTTTATGTACCAGGGTCGCGGTAACTCTTTCGAACAACCCGCAGCCCCGGCAGAGCTCCTTAGGCCTTAAGGACGTTTGATATAGTCGTGACTTTTTTAGTCAGGATCGCTCAAGAAGACATTAATTTGTTTATGTTAAAAATCTTTACACAAAATGGCTGGGAATCACTCTGACATCCAGATAAAAAGTAGCCTATAGTAGTGGTTCTTCCTCAATATGGGCTGCCTAACACTGTACCCATTTGATGACATTATTTCGTTCAAGCAATCATACAAACTGTTTAGCATTATACATATAACTATAGTATAGTACTTTTGTTCCAAACAATAATAATATGAATTGCGTATTAACAAAGATGAATCATAGCTCCCAATCAACAAGCTCGTCAATAGGTATGTGGGTCAAGGCTTTGGAAGCCTCACAAAGTTGGGCTCGTGTTATTTATTAATGCGTCTTATCTTTCAAACCACCCTTCTTTTACGTCGCCCCTGAGTAAGTGCAGCCCCTAAAACTGTTCAAAGCTTTTAATCGCTTTTCAAAACGGCGTAGACTGCATTTTTAGGACATATTCCCATGAATTACCGTGATTGTTTACGGAATTTCGGAACTTATGGTTATAGTTACTTTGATTAGTTTGGTCCAGTAGTCCTGCGATTAGTAATGTTAATCAAACTCTTTAGTTTTACACGATTCTTCTTTGATTTTACAGCAACGATCTCCAAACTTAATTAAAACTTCCTTCTAAGCTTGCTTTAAAAAACTCAAGGTAAAGGGAATAGCTAATAGATTTATTTTATAATGAACCCCGTCTTAAACAACCACGATGTTAGCTTGATTTTCGAAGAAACTTTGCTGTTTCAAAGGCTCCTTCATATAAACATAGGAACTTTACATAATACTCTATAAATAAGCTTGTTGGATAATAAGGCATAACGTACTTGCATTGCATTTTCGGAAACATTATTATGTCTAGATAATTTCCTAAACTGCAATAAATACGCCGAAATCACGCAAGGAAAAAGTTACGAGTGGAATAAACGCTATGGCTGAACCATTTTGTGGAAAAACTGCAAAAATATACACATAGGCAAACATGCACAATAGTATAGTCGCATTATATCGTCAATTGCTAGAGCCCCATACGACTGCCTCGTTGGTCTAGCTGTCGCAAGTGCGGCTGCTGAGCACGAGGTCTCGGGTTCGATTCCCGAGTCGGGCCGAAATCGCTTTGTGGGTTTTAGAAGACTTTCACAAAGCAGCCCGGAGCCTGGAAGCTGGTGATTGATACACCCGTGCATCGGAGAGCACGTAAATGTCGGTCCTGCGCCTGATCTCTCTCCGGTCGTGTCGGATTGCCGTCCCATTGGGTTATGAGAGTGAAGGAATAGAGAGTGCACCTGTGTCTGCGCAAATGCTCGTGCACTATAATATGTCCTGCGTAGTTGGCTAATCTCCTTACATGAGAACAGCCGCTGTAGCCGATAACCGGCTAGGAGGACATCATCATATGATACGAGCAATCATTTACAGTCAACAGACGGACAAACAAATATCTATGACATAAGGCTATATAATTCTGAAAATAAGAATTCTGAACCTCATACTTCGCAATACCGATTTCAAAGACCAAATCAATGACGCATTCACCTAAACCAAGCAATCTAAAAAATCGTATCCACCAATTTTAATACTTACGCATCTTCAAACAAATTGCAACAAACGACCCCTCATGTTGGCTAAAAAGAATCAAGATCTAAGAGATAATCCGAGACGTGAACAGGTAAATAGCTATTACTCGCTCCGTTGGCTGAAAGGAGATAAGATTTGACAAGCTCAGACCCCGTCATCTGATTGATGGCAGCGTCGAACTTGACAGCTTCATTTCATGGCTTTTACTAAATAAAGCCATGCACGATAACTGAGTGATAACGATGATTGATTGTTTTGTAATCTTGAGTAGTTTTCTTGTGGCTGTGTTGTAAAAAATTTGCGTGATGTCATAGGAGTCAAGTGCATGGAGGTTATCAACAATGCTTTTTACGTGGCACAAATAATTTTCTTCTTAATGGACCGATTCTGTCGAATTTTTCGGGACGTCACGTTGAAATAATTTTGAAAACGATGATGGTTATAGGTGTATTTACTGTTTGGTATGTAACCTTTGGACTTAAATAATAAATCACTGTCCTTACTGGTCAATATTATAAGGTGCAGAAAAAGACGTTTGTTTATAAAGAATGTTGATCAGATCGTGTATCGTAGTAAGTATATAGTGTTTTCTTTCATATACCTAGGTGCAAATCACACCAAATCAAATGCATTCAAGCACCGTAGAAGAAAATCTCTACTAACCATAGAAACCCTATCAATAAAACCACTAGCGTGGAAGTTGCAACACATACAAACTGTATATTCCTCTTATATACCGATATAGGAACATTGTATATGGCCCTGTCGCTATTTTCCTTTATGTTGCAGAGGAAATTCGAAGCTGTAACGACATGAAATGTATTGGTACCGTCACGATAAGGCACTTCTGATTTCCTGACGAGGTACGATATTTTATTTTTGTACTATGAACGTCTGTATGCAGACAGAATGAGAATCAATGCCTTGTTTATTTGATATCCTGTTAATCTCGTTACTGTGTTTGTTTAATTGATATGTGTCCTGTCATTTCTTTATTATGGCTCTTCACTTTTACTTCAAATAAAAAAAAACATATCTTTAATGGTTGCCCATACAAAGACACTAAGATCTGGAACAGTAATTTGCCTTTATCGAACTTATCCTAGGATACGCAGCAATTGCTTTGTTCCTAGAAGGAAATGTCCCAGGTATGAAGCAAATAAAAGGTTTTGTAATATAAAGCGACTCGAAAACAGTACTTGGATTTCAATGTAAATGAAATACACACCTACATCTTGATAAGGAACGAAGTTCGTAAATTAAACTCTCAAGTGGAACTGACAAAGACTGTCATTGGATAAGTTCGCTACGATAGAATTTCTGTCTCAAGAACAGCCTTATTAAATCAGATTTTCATAACATCGCGTTAGTATCAAATACATTCAGTAGCAAATTGTAAAGCCCTAAAGAATTTCCTCATGCGAAATAATTTAACTTCGGAACGAGACTTCTTTGGGAAAAAATTAAAATACGTCCCGTCTCCTCGATAATTCAGCCCTCGCCGGCGCCGACTCGAACTCCCCATTGAATTGGAACATTATTCATTAAATGATACTTTAAGCGGCTCGCAATTACGCAGGACCTACTCCGAACTTTATTCACAATTGGTAAATAATTATAATTATCACTGTGGCTGTGGCTCCCTTTGGTGATTCCGCAAAACGGCAAAGTGTAAAACTTCAAGTGACGCCCTCTTGGTTATTAAAATTTTCTCCATACAAAAACATCTAAGCATCACGCTTGCCCAATTTTCTACCGTATTCCGCTAAAGCTAAAGTAAATATTCGTGGCTATAATTTTTCTAAACACCGATCAAAGGGAAGTTAGATTTTGCGGTGATAATTGTGGTGAATCCTTAATTATTTTGAGGGTAAACTTTCTCCGAAGTTAATTTGAGGTGGATGTTGGTTTCCTTTAATGGACACTCTTTTTGGTGACTTCCAATTTATTTGGTTGACTGGAATATTCATTAAAACGGAGCATTGACTTGATATCCTTTTAACGATGGCTCAAAAATACTTTGATGAATAATTTTGCGTCCGTCTTTGATTCAAAGTATACGTGAAAAGGTAAACAAAATTTAATCCGTTGCTCGTGAAGTATCGGGTATCTCGTATACCATGCAAAGTATTTGTTTAAAATACAAGGCAGACTCGTGTATCGTGCTCCCCTGTGCACCGAACATACACACTATAACTTTGATACGAATTTATATCACACGACGCTCGCACCCTTTTAGCATTCCCCTCGCAAATCCCGTCGAGCACCCAAATGTAGATATACCTAGATTCAGTCAGTACCTAGGTATTATGGTTTGGGGCAGGGGCGAGGGAAAGGGGAAGTAATTACTGGGGGGAAACATCAAGTGTGTCACAGGGAGACTGTGTTGTAAGGACAAAAATGTGAGGGCTGACTGCATAGAAGGTAAGTGTGTCGCTACGCGTCAGTTCACTGTGTCACTGCTGATCTTTTGAAGATGTTTGCTATAACTTTAACCACACATATATGCAGTTTTTGGGGGCGACAATTCGTGTAAACTGCGTGCGGCGTCATCACGAAAATATTTCCGCATGCAACGGAAACTGCGCAGTGAAATTGTTTAAAGCACGTGTACGTGTGTGTGAATATTTATTAATTAAACATTGCACTTTGCATATTTGTAGCAGAGGGCAAATGTTTATATAAGTTAACGAATACAACCCACTTTTATTTTGCATATTCAATGACTTTAGAAAATTATGACAAACTGTAAACTGCAAACTAGCTACATCAACAAGAGCTTTTTTCAATAGATTTTTGACCGACCCTTTTGCCTTATGCAATAGTTCCTCATTCTTCGTTCGCTATCAATACATTTCAAAAGCCATAATATCAAAGTTTCTGAACGTCTCAACATGTTTTCCGCCTTGCATTCTTCTTTCAAAATGACGTAAAATTTTTCTCATCTCAATTCCATCAGTTGCAGAAGGTTAGCATCAATACAGGTTGATATAGTGTTGAAAGTATTCATCAGTTTGATTGTGGCGTTTGAGGGTTGGGTGTGACGCAACCCGCCTGCACGCGGGGGTTGGGTGACGCATACGACCAGGGAATACCTATGAAAGCGTCAGACTTGGACATGACGGACTTTGACGTATTATTTTTCGAATTCTCGGAATTTTGTTGTTGTTGTAACCTCTGATACCGTGGATGATAGGATGTACCGGAGTTTTAAGGATAATTTATAGTAGTAGTATTCGTATTTATGAGTTTCGTGACAAACAAGGTCATACATTAAAGTTTACCTACATACAAATTTATTAAATATTACTCTAACTACGAAAAATATTATGAATAAACAGGAAGCTTTTCGAACATAAATTTATTTGCTCAACTTCAAAATTGTGCGTTTAAAACAAAATTCCCCTTTGTGATAAAATACACAGACTAGGACAATTATCCCAAAACCTGTCCAAAACAGTGAATAGGGATATTCCTTTTTTTGAAAACGCAGTCAAAATCGTACTAATTTAAAAAACGCTCGACCAACTCCCAAAATTTCTAACTTCACAAACATCAGATATAGGAACCCTATACGTACGATGATCTGTAGATTAGACCGGGCTAGGGGGCCCAAGTACAATACTGGCGTTGCTAGGTTACCAGACTTTCCAAGGTCAGAATACGCCATAAGCGCATGTATGTGTTTATAGTCTATCAAATTACACAAGGGGTGGAAAGTACTAGCGTTGCAATCGATTCATTTTATACTTGTGTTATTAGGACAAATATTTTGTAGCGTTTGAAGTCCCTCCCGGGTTGTTCTCATTGGTTGTTTTAGCTCTGTTCATAATTACGAATATGTTCGCTGAGGGATGAATTAGTTGTTCTTTTGTTTTATTGCTGTTTGCTGCCTGTTCTTGTATTTGCATTTGTTTTTGTTGTTTGGTAATGTATTAACGTAGGAATTGGAAAAATGGATTTCGAATTTCAATTTTCAATTGGCAGATTACGTGTGTGCAGTTTTTATAGAGCTGCAATTTTTATTTAATAAAGGTGATAGATGTATTTTTAATGCTTTAATTGCTGAAAATTAGCACTTTTGAGTAAGGCTTTTCTTACTCTATTCTATTTAAATACAATCTCAAAGCCAATATTATAATTCACACCGACTTTATGCAAATACCTTTTCTCTTCAGTATTTATTTACATGAAAAGCGAATGCAGCTCCGCAATAATAATTTGTCCACAACGTTCAATAAAACAATCTGAAATTGTAAATTTTGGACATGAAGTCTGCATTAGCTATTGGTCTCTTGTGGCAAAGCAACGTTTGATATCGAAAATGGTAAAAAACTTGTATCGAACTCTCAATATTCGAGTATTTCTTCAGACCACACATTTGTGAATTCAACTGGGAGACAGATAAGCTGAATGGAATAAATAAATGAGCATGCTTTTAAATAAATGCATATACAAGTAAATAAGATGTATATAGTATTAGTACTGATGTACCTTTTTATCCTTTTGAATTTAAATATCTGATGTTTTTGAGATAAATTGAATTGGTTGGTCTATATTTTAAACCCAATTTTAATTATTTTTTTACTCAAATTGTTATTCTTAAACCTAATTTTAAAAACGAAATCCTTTTGTTTTACTCAAAATGTTTTGCGATGATTTGAAAGCCGTCTTAGACCGGGATGGTTGGCACTCATTAAGGGGAGATGACTATGTGGTACTTTTGTTTTTAAATACTCTATGTTAGATGTTATTTTTCTAATTGTAATGGTAAATTAAAAGTTCAATTTTACCAACAATAAACAGTTTTTG
The DNA here is from genome assembly GCA_033682625.1 of Helicoverpa zea x Helicoverpa armigera. Classification (NCBI taxonomy): domain Eukaryota; kingdom Metazoa; phylum Arthropoda; class Insecta; order Lepidoptera; family Noctuidae; genus Helicoverpa; species Helicoverpa zea x Helicoverpa armigera. The sequence goes on along the minus strand of JAWIIS010000038.1, from coordinate 4,595,323 downwards.
TCAGATAAAGATTTGTAGAGCACAATCAAAAGTCGAAAAGGTCGTAAAAGTTAGATAACGTTAATATTTCAATGGGAACGTTGCTTAGCATTTTTCGCGCTCGTACGATATTAATGGCGATTTCGCGCATGGTCGAGCGCGATCGGAATTGCAACCGTTTGTATTCGAGAGACCGCGGGGAGGCTCAGATTTCATTATGTGATTTATTTTTTTCATCCCCCTCCCTCCCCAATAAATCCCTATGCGGCGATGGCAAGTTAATTAATAATTTAAGGCCAAACCATACCAGTTATACCGGCTACTGGAATTGAGGTGACAATTTAGTTTGTGAAAAATCCGTAGTGATCGAATCCCGCCGTTGTTAGTTCGCGGATGTGGGCGAAAGTTTTAAATTGAAACTACTATCGTATTCTGTTCATACTTTATCCGATCAAACCGAGTTGATTGGTTCGAAATTGTTTTTGCTATCAGTGAAGTTTTAAATCTGAAAGGACTTTTTTGTGCTGAATGTTTGTCAATAAATTATTCATTTATTAATGAATGTTTTGTCAATTGCTTTATTTACAATAAAAGGAGGAATAATCCGCAAACTTTTTACGAGAACATTAAAATAATTACCTACAGTCCTTTGAGCAATTTAATCTTTTTTCCAAATTACAACTGTGACAGTACAGTTGGGCAATTGTAGCAGTTATTTACGACTTCAATAAAGTGAACCTTAAAATTGTTAATGAAAAGGTATTAAAACACAGCGGACCCCTCGTAAATAACCCGGTGACAGTCCAGAGGAAAGAAAAATTCACTTGGATTTGAACAAATTGTACCCACCGTCACGTTATGGTATAAGTAGATTGGTGCTATATGTTAAACCCGATGGTGTTCATCCTTTTCATACAAAATACCCCTCTCGCATTGGTAGGGTTAATTTCGTACTAATTGAGTGACATTATTCATGTGAAAAGATTGTAAATTGCCATGAAAAAGTTATAAATTCACGGTTTTACTGAATCTATAAATTAATGTAAGCAAATTAAAGTGTTATGTAATTCAATAAAACCATAGCGAGTTAGAGGTCCCAAAGGCACCCATGATTTTTTATTAGGTATATACAATATAATTATTATTTTTTCCCCAATTTGGTTTTGTAAACAACTACACATTACCTTTCCTCAGAACATAAAATATCTCCTTGCTTCTAAACAACTGATCACAACATGTTTAAATTTAAACAATAGTTCGGTACATACATATAGATTGGCATAAGGAGACATAATAAAATTGATGGTTCCCATTTTATAGGTCTGTCGTCTTCTACCTTCGAAGAACGTCTAGTGCTTTCAATATCCGATACAAAAGTCAATCCTTTTAAGATTAAATTAGATTAGACAGACGGATCTTACAATTTATTTCGTCTTTTGTTTGAGAAATGGGAGATATTTTATTTATGCTATATTAGTTTCTTGTATTCATCTTTTTCCAATTATTGTATTCATCTTTTTTATGTTTTGGTGGTATCAAGGTATTACAAGATCGACACAAAAATACATACCTAATGTACAAAAACTAAAGTTTACAAAAATCTTTTAAATATATTTTATTTACATCCATTGCGCTGTTGCTCTGTTACAGATTATAAAAAATCTTAAGAAATGTAAAATGGTCGATGAAAAGTCATTGCAATTTCTTCGTTTGTTATCATAAACCTGTCGTTCTATCCCATCCTAATAATCAACACAAGTTAATCGGGTAATAGTCTACTAACTAAAAACATAACCCTTCCAGGCGATAGGGTAAAAACATTATTTAATCATCACATTAACTCAATTTTTGCTAACACTATAACGTGTATATAACTATAGATTAACCCCCACGTGCACATCTGCGTCATACCCTAAAGGGTGCCTTCACTATGAATACTAAACGCCATATTGATTATTGACCTTTTCGTGATTCAATTTGACCAAACCAATTCATACGATTAATCGAATATTTCTTGGACTCACTCGAATTATTCAAAGATTTGTATTCGACATTGGAAAGTTATTAACCCCCAAATAATGCCGAGTTGGGATTGTTTTCAGAATTTTCAATTATGCGTGAACTTTTGGCGAGTCGTGAACTTTGGTTGAAGTTGACGTGTGAGAAGTCGTTGACTGTTTCACATACTTATTATATCATTGTATTGTTTGCAAAACAATATTTTGTTAAATGTAATCTGGGAATCGCCTGGTCTGTTATCTTTAAAAGAAGACTCTCCAAACCTATCAAATGCGCGAAAAAACCGAGTGGAAAAACCATCAGTATGAAAAGGCTACTTAAAAGAACCTCGTGTATGTGTAATATTTTTGAATAATTCCACCTAAGTAGCTACTAGAGTATGAAGATTGTCATATAGGATGCAACTATCTGAAAAAAAAACATATAGAAAAAATACCCACTACTAGATAGTCTTCCCAAACTTTATCGAAAATAAATTCAATTTATCACGAATTTATATCCTAGTGGCGCTTTTAAATTGTAAGGATACTAATCGAAATCTTATTTCATATGGCAAATGTACCGTGAAGGCGAGCCTCAATGTCTCACAAAGATACTGAAGTTTGGTCACATATACGTTTGGGCGCACGGATGAACACGTTTTCAATAATATACACGAGTATAAGACGGAATTGTTTGGGAAAAAGATTAGATTTTTATTTTTATATAAATGTTGGCTAGGATGAGGTGTCAAAGCTATCAACAATTTAAATTATTAACACTTTTCACTTTTCTTTTGAAAATCTTATGAGCTCTGACACGGCACCAATGTGTGTAAAGAACTTGATAATTTAAACAAATTGTATTTATATTTTGAAATGCATTTAGAATGTCCCTTTCTCTATGTACTTAGCTATACCTATACCCCGACATTTAATCCGTAGTTCATGTGAACTTATGGTTATATGACAGCCATATTAACACTTTCCAAATTATCAATTTCCGAAGAAACAAAAACGATTGCCTAAAAATATAGACACAACTCGACAATCCAGTATCTGCTCTAATATATTCCGTGTCCATTCGTCCGTCCAGGCGGCCATTTTGTTCCTCATTCCTGTCACGTTCGCGTTTCTTTTTTAACAGGCTCCTGCATGTGCCCTGACTGAAATTACAGTGTTTTTCGACGACATCTACGGTGTTTTGATTCCTCTATTGTATTGATTTGGGTTTTGTACCGTGTTTCCCTGATATGAATGTTGATGGCACACTGTTTTGAATATTTTTTGGAAAATTTTTGCTTCAGTTTTGGTCAAAATCAAGCTGTTTTTGTCGTGGCTTAATACTTTTGACATTATACGAACTATTGCTTGCAATAGAGTTAAGTTTCAAAATGCTAATTATTTGCAAGTTATTAACCATTCATATTTTACTACGAAACTCAGCGAGATGAACATAACCACAATTAAATACTATGACAACAAAACAGTTATAAAGTTCCTAGTTAAGTCAACATATAAACCGAAGCCAGCCAGAATAATTTACTTATTTAAATAAAACGTTAAATTTTACGTTCATGTTTATTGAAACTACTTTAGAAATTCGATTTTAAAACCGCTCCGTGGTTCTAACACAAACAAATCGTAAAGTTAGCGTCATAAACAGCCAACACCTTGGTTGATACAAAAGGAAATTGCTTATTTTACGTCAATGTGTCGGGATGTTACGCTCGCTCTTATTATTCCCACCAACATATCTTGACACACGACAGAATTACAAACTAACTCTAGAAGTACTAAATTTGACATATCTTTGACAGCTGTCATGACAAACAGCGCCATTGTGAAAGGTCAAGCTATAATGGACGTCTTCTACGTTTGAAAATAAACACTTTTATGTCCAAAAGAAACACGATGACTGTCTAGCAATATGATCTATGATTTCGACTTAGAAAAGATCAGGTTTCGATTCCTATGGGTGTCGTAGGTATTTCTGCGTGGTCATCCTGTGGTATTAACAAGAGAAGTAAAGGTATCTTTTCATGCAGTAAGTATAGCCATCCAATATAAACCCTTTTAGGAAGGTGGAGAGCTGCTAAAGGGCATTTTATACCTATTGAACCAATATAGAGAGCCGAGTGCCTTCTTTTATTTTCAGAGTATCTAAAATTACAAGAAAACGTCAGAATCCTTAATTAATTGAAAACTAAAATGTTCAAGTTTCAACTTACCAAAAACATACAAAATAACAGAGTTTTGGAAACAAACTTAAGTTTATGCAGCAGTATTAACGATGCTACATAAAATTGTAACAATGCAACTTGTAGATAAATGTTAAGAAAACTCGAGGAACCTCTCAAGTTACTGTCGCGTGCACAGTGGGAACAAACAGGTGGAGTCGGGTCACAATCCTGCTCACTTATAACTTGTTACATTATCTCTTAGAACTTTATTTTCGCACTAATACGATGTGGGGTGTGATACGTAGGTGTTTTATTTTACACGTTAAAAGAGAATTAGATAGATAATAGTTTTTCTGTTTTTATTTGAAATTTATTTCGTAGTTTTATCTGCTGAAATGTTGAACTTTTTCGAGTAAGCGATAAGGTAATTAAAGATTATTCAATTAAGTTAATGTCGAGCATTTCAAGCAATATAAATACACTTGTTATCAAGTAATTCATATTTTTTTCGTATTAAAGAAAATTCTTATTCAAGTTTAAATTGTGTGCAACTTTACAAACTTAAACTTGACAAAAGAACTGCAAACAAAAAAGCGACGCAACAAAATTATTCTAAAATAACATCGTAGAAAAATACAAGGTAAAAACAAGCAGTAGACTAATTTGCTGCCGCTATTGTATTTTTAATTGAACAAGCGAAAGCTTCATTACTCGCAATAAAAATATACATCTAAGCACGTACTTTGTTCCTTTTTTGTTAACTTTACCTCTATTGTTTCTATAAAAGTAACTTATAAATCATTTATTCTTTTCGTGAAAGATTAAATAAACAATGGATGACAGTCTACCTACAAGAGTCCATTTAGAAGACAAAAGCTAAGCGAGACGCGATCTTTGCGAAGTGGATCGTTTTATATTATATTTATCTTTAATTACTACACGACGGTGAATGGAAGAAAAAACTGTGAAGTTTAAGTTGTTTTGTGATGTTGAGGGTCTGCATAAGAATTTCATTGTGTTTTAGCGTTACTTATAGAAAATGTCGGTGCCATTTTTAACACGCTTAGACAATTTTTATACCGACTGATGTTTTATTTTTAGATTTTTACGTGAAACAAAATTACCAAAGAACCTTTCAAAATTAATAATTCCAAAACTCCATACGGTACCCGAAAAAATAATAAAAATCTCGATCCATGAAATAATGACGTGATCCGCCGCTGGGGAAAGAGAAATGCGGAAAACAAATAGCGATTTTCTTTTGTTAGCTTATTATTCTCAGGAGCATTCATTACTCAGCCCACTGTGTACACACGGTTACTCGTTCCTAATGTGTTAGTATTGTGTTAGATTATATACGACCGGGAGTTTCTCTTTGATTGTAAGAACCACTCGGTAAAGCTTTTTCTTGGTACAGGAAAATTATATGGGCTGCGAGAACAACCGGATTAAGTTGTTCGTGATTTGTTGTATTTCCATCGCAAAGAAAGTAATAATCGAACTATTACAGACAAACACAAAATTATCCCTGACAATATATTTAAGTTTTTGCAATCCATCGTTTTATTGATTTTTCTTCCTCTTCATCAATGCAGTATAATAAATATAAATAAGTTTCCCAAAACATAAAATACTTAACACACGACCATAAAAACACCCAAAACCCTAGACGACCATACACGAATATCTGCATACATCTTCAAATACAGTTCTAACTTTCGACATCAATATACCATCTAAAACTCTAAAGGGCTGTTAAAATTTTACGAGCTCGTGTGAAATTTAATTAGAGATGTGTCAGAACTGTGATGCGGTATTTTAATAATGTCCTGTTGTCCCCCAGTGGCGATTTATGACTCTTAAGGACGCTTGACATCGTTAAACCATGAATGTGAATTAAAATTTTATATTGTTTGGTGTCTCAGATGTTTTTGGCGATCGAATATAAAGTGTATGGTCTACTCATATACTCATGATTTATGATATACTCATGTTATTTGCAAATCGACAAGGGTAGTGAGGTTGACTGTACTTGGTGGTCTTGATAAACATGTATATATCACGATTCGTAAAATTTGGCAAGGAGAGGATCAATATTGACCACCTGCTATATACGAGTTTCATAAATTTTCGACAGCATGGTAGGTTACTTAATACATACATATCATTATTACAAGTTAACCCCAAAAAAAATCCTTAAAGTATTGTTGTGACATTTTAAACCAAATCCTATGTTGCTGCTTATGCTGTACCTATTAGCCATCAGTCTTAAGTCTACAAGAAAATAAATAATATAAGGTGTTCAATAAGAATATACGGCGAATTCTGAACTAGACAGAAGTACGTGCTAATCCGCGAAAGATAGTAACAAACGATGTCTGTTCAGAACTACATGAGGTTTAATACAAACTTTTAACTAGCATTTCTTATCCCAAACGTGTATTCAAGAAGTTTTCGAGTCTAACTGCAATTTGCTTCGTTATAATGATTCATATAATGTACAAATATTCACATAAGTTAGTACTAATACCTTACATAGTTACAGAGTTTATTTTGGATGCGTAATATACTTAGCTTAGCCAACTTTATAATTAAGTTACGTGACTGTTCAGCCATTGCTTAGTTTTGTGTGCTAGAAATAATTTCTGTAATTTAAGTTTACTGTGCCATGGCTGTAAAAGTTTGTACATCTGGAGTTTTAAATACACATTTACACGCTTGTTTATGTCACCTTCGTTAATACATATTCTTGGGTGAGGGCAGAGGTCAGATAGGCAGTCGCTCTTTGGAAAACACTGGTACTCAGCTGTATCCGACCCATTGTTGGGAAAATGCTAGGCTATGATGGCATGATAATGATATGAAGGCAGATGATTTCACTAAACGCATCATCGGTGCCGGTCTTAAATGAAGCCATAGCATATTACACTAAGTATAAAAACAAAACAAAACCCTAGCTAAGTTGTCCAACAGCTCCCGGTTATTATTATTAACTCCGCTGACTATTGTGGCGCATATTTTCATTAGGAAGGCAGATAGCGGCGCGGTGTTATCTTCTATGTACGGAACGAGACGCTTATCGCACGAGTGGCTCTCGCTTCCGTACGCAACAGGACCTGTTAAGGCAATGTTATGCCTTTTTATATTAAGCTATATAGCTTTAAGAGTTTTAGAAAAATATGATTTATAAAACTTGTAGTAGGTGCCCTGGTAATTGTGTATTAAGTCGAATCAATAAAATTTTACGTAACTATCAAACATAGACTATATTTTTTATAGCCTGAATAAAGTGTGTTTTTAATATGAGATTGCGAAAATTTCATAGAGATGATCTCTGTGAATACCTGGTTTTCATACATTTTACGATTTATTTTGCACCTAGCTTTGATTCTTTCTTTGAGTACCCAGAGTATAAACTAAGTTACATATTTGAAAAATCACATCACAAAATACGATGACAAGAATTCAATAAGTCGTGCCTAAAAAATACACACTTTCAATGAAAATTCTTACGTGGTGCCTACCCTTACAACGAAACTGTCACGCAAAATATTATTATCTACAAAACTACTAAAGTCGTCGAGATTGAGATTATTGAAGCTTATGTACTATATGCAGATATTTTTCACGCTACACTCTTCAAATATGAATGCTGTGGAAATAAGATTTCCATTTCGCGAAATCAAATTCTAGTTTCCATATGACGAATGTCGGATTGTACGTGAACATGCAGAGATGTGGTTAATAACGGTTTAGAGATTTTGGAATCCTAAATTACGATGCTATGTGATTTTGGTGAAAATTTTTATTCGCAAAAGTAAAAATCTATATAATCTACGAATAAATCACGCGCTACACAACAGAAAAGCCTAGCATCTACAGAATTTAGATATGTACCTGTATAATCTATATACATATAATAAATCTATATACATATAATCTGTAAAAAAACTGTGTCTGTACATTGAATATATTAAAAAAATAATAATTGGGTGGGGTTTAGAATCAGTAATGGAGCACAAATCCAAAAAAAAAATTCTGTCTGTTTGTCTGTATGTCTGTATGTCTGTATGTCTGTATATCTGTATGTCTGTATGTCTGTTTGTTTGTACACGCTAATCTTCGGAACTACTGGACGGATTTCAATGATTTTTTCTTTGTTGTATCAGTATTAAGCCTGGTCAACATATAGGCTATAATTTATCTTCGAAACTTGAAGACCTGGTGCAGAACTCTAACAGACCAATAAAACTATAAGAGATACAAATATGGTGCCATGGCAAAAATTGTTTCATTTGATGAGCATTTTCAGCTGGGATAATAAATTTTAAGATCTGGAACACCTGATGTGGAACCCCAAGAGCCCAGCTTCTCTGTACCATATACAGGTATGACGTTTTAGCAAAAGTTGTTCAATTTGATAAGCACTTTCTATTGACTTATACAAATTGAAGATCTAAAACACCTGATGTGGAACTCCAGGGGCCCAGATAAACTATAGCTTATAGAGGTATGACGTTTTAGCAAAAGTTGTTCAATCTGATAAGCATTCTCTGTTGACTTATAAAAATTGAAGATGTAAAATACCTTATGTGGAACTCCAGGAGCCCTGCTAGACTATATGAAGCATATGAAGATATGACGTTTTAGCAAACGTGGGGCCGAAGCCAACACGCTGAAGCCCTTTTGAGACAACTTTAATGAAATGGTGACACAAAACCGACGATTATCCCTTTATACACTATAGAAATGAACCCAAGGACAATCCCCGGTGGACGTCGTTAAAAAAAAGACAATCCCCGGTTCTGTGCTAAACTATTGCTAACTATGGACGAAAACTACTTGGGCTATTGTGATGGGATGTTAGTGGATGACAATGTATTAGGTACATGTAAAAACGGCAGGTGGAGACTCGCCACCTCACTTATTGGGCCCCCGGGAACACACCGGGAGTCACTGAATAGCAACAAGAGGGCAACAGGGACATGAGCGGCTGAAGGGTGAGGATACCTCGGCGGTCTTTAAACGCAGATTACGCGCTCCCTGTGCTTACCATGAGGCACCTACCCTCCGAGCAGGGCTACTAATCCTGCTCTAGCGACTCTACTCTGGACGGCCAAGCCAAGCCAGAGGCGTGAGACCTACCCCCGTCATGGTTCACTCTGACCGGCCGGAGATGGGGGACAGTATACACTCCCTGGAGAACTCAGTCCCGCGGGGTCGCTACTCCCCGTCATCAGCCTCAGATGTCCTGCGGTGCCTATATCTCATTATTATTGTCGTTATTATCTCATGAGCCTTTGTCCCAATTATGTTAGGGTCGACATCCAGTCACGATGCAACTGAGTACCAGTGTTTTACAAGGAGCGACTGCTTATCTGACCTCCACAACCCGGTTACCCGCTCAACCCAACACCCCTTGGTAAGACTTACTGGCTTCTGACTACCCATAACGACTGCCAAGAATGTTCAATGACAGTTGGAACCTACAGTTTAACATCCCCTCCAAATAACGGTCATTGGTATCCAAAATATACGTAGAAAGTACATACGAACTTAGAAAACTTGCATTGGCAGGCACTTGCCAGACCTGGAATCAAAGACGCACGCTCATACTTGAGAGATTGGTTCTCTACCCACTAAACCAACACGAATTCCACTAAGTCACCACGACTTTGTCATCTATTTCATGTTTTTTTACGTAATAATATTTTTGCCTCACACAACTTAAATACGGACTAATTAGAATCACTACTTTTATCCCTATGGTCACGTCTATTGCGACTATTCAGATATTTGATTTTGCTGACCCCGTAGTCGCTGGCATAAGGGACAGGATCCGCGTACGAAGTCGCGGGCAGAAGCTAGTGTCTAATAATGAAAACATAATTTTGATGCACATAAAACATCAAATCATTTATGTTGTAACATTACCCACCCAAAACAAAAATGTGAAAGACTGCCAAGTTCGATAATATGGGAATGCTTCGCCTATAAAAGAAGTGAGATCTGAATAAGTACCAAGTTCCATACACATACCTCAGTTAAAAATAGTTACTTTTTAATGATGTTACTTGGCAAGTTTTCATACACCTTGTTATAAACCTACTAAACGCAATGAATCAAGTATTTAATTTTCTATTAAAACTTGCCAAGTAATCATCATTAAAAAGTAACTATTTTTAACTGAGGTATGTGTATGGAACTTGGTACTTATTCAGATCTCACTTCTTTTATAGGCGAAGCATTCCCATATTATCGAACTTGGCAGTCTTTCACATTTTTGTTTTGGGTGGGATTTCATTTATTTTTGTAAGGTTGTTTATTTTATTTTTTTCTTATGATGAAGTTAGTTAAAGAAATGTCTCATTTATACTATTTTTTAGATTTTTTAATATGCACTATGTTTCTTACAAAGAAATGAACTAGATTAACTAAATGGACTAGATTTACCAACTGACTGACATGACATGTTATCATATATTATGTTCGTGGATCAAAGTTACACATTCGTTATTTTCGAAAGTGATTCACACTTGGCCGTTTTCAGATTTTTACTTTACTTTGACTAAATACAAACCTTTGTACCATTCGAAGATATATTATATAAATATAGATAAATTTAGTTCCTTTTAGTTCCTTAGGGGTATAAATTTACACCGGGTATAAAACACCTTAATTATTTTGAAACCGACTCACACTTGGCCATTTTCAGATTTTTCCCTTTACCTTGACATAAAGACCTACCTCCATGCCAAATTTCAAGTCAATACGACCATTGGAAGTGGTCTAGGTTTTTGATGAGTGAGTCAGTGAATCAGTCAGTGAGTGTATAGTAAAAATAGCGATTTTCTGACGTCAATATCTCAAGACCTACAATAGGTATATTAATGAAATTTTGTATTTTAGATAAGTGAGGGGGTCTCAACAGATACTAGAAATTTGATATGCGTAAATAAAATAGATTTTGAGTTACAGGGGGGTCGAATTTGGCCCGAAATGGTTCGTGTAATATAACCCACGGCCGGTGTGTCGCCTTTTTTGCTCGAACTTGGCGGACACACTGCCGTGTGTCTAGATTTCATCTCAAAGTTTTTTATAAAAGTAAGTAAGTATGGGAATAACCATTAAAGAAGTAAGCTGTGTCTGGAATGCCTTGAACTACAAAAATAAAGACACTCTATCACATATAAATACGTAGAAAAGCCAAAAAACTTGCAAGATTTTATCGAAACTATTTTAGATTTAAGATAAATATGCGGTCCGACCACAAACTGCTTTCGTACAATAAATTAAAGGGTTCTTTCGGTAACAATTTATTGAAACAATCCTTTGTCTGAAACGATGGCAAAGTTTTAGAATCGTGTATTCTTGAAATTGCTATAAATAGACTTCAATCTCTTAAGATTTATATACAAATATCAAACGTAAGTTTTAGTAGTATGTACGTTTTATAAGGTATTACAGGCCAATCGCCTGATTGTAAGAAATTGTAGTCGCAACACCAGAAGAGTTGTCAGCCTATAAAAGTGATTAGACTAAATATACTACAAGGTTTTATTTAACTTGCAATGTATGTATGTATGTAAAAAAAGCTTGTAATGCTTAATTTATTTTGTATAGAGAATCTGCGGACACTAAACCGATCCTGTGTAAGAATCTAACAGCTCTTCAGTGCAGCCCAGAAGCAGTCAACATTTTTAACGCTCAAGTTCTCCAAGCCGAGAAATTAGTTCTCCAATAAAATACATACTTAGACACCATCTAAAATTAAATAAAGCTTAAAATAAAATTACACAGAGTCACAAATAACGTGTCTACTGCCAGCTAAATTTCTTCGTCATAATAACATACCGTTATACGTACCTACGTTATTCAGCGGTTTCATTAAAGCCTTAGGAAAATGTCTGGCGCGACTACATCCCGACCTTTTGTTAATGAAAGGTTTTCGCATATCAAGTTTAGCTTCGGATAATATTAGCGTTTATGCTGAACTGATCGGTGAAGAGAAATTAATTTCTTATTCTGAGGAAAGTTTAGTACCTAGGTACCCAGGGTCGTCAAAAATCTGTTTGTTGGAATCTCTAGATTGGGTGAGTTTTGATTGGACTCCTAATCAGTATAGCTATGCATGAGACAGATTACAACGATCAGGTACAGGACGCCAAAAAGTTTGATAGGCTACTTGATGACCTTCAAAGTCAATTTAAGTGTCGGTCAACTATCGACCGATGGTCGGCTAACATGTTTCTCAATATAGACTGCACTAACTCCCGACATTTAGAAAAAAGTTAGACATGAATATTTACTTAAATTACTAACTTAAATATAAGTTGCACTAATTATAGTGTACTCCTTACAAGAAGTCGTGTATTTTAATAAAAACATTTCGTATTTAATAAAAATATGTAAAGCACGCGAGGACACTTCATAAACATTAATTAAAATGAAGAGTCCTTTATTAAAAGTAGTTGCTATATTATGTCTGCTGAAAATCGTCTTGAGGCTATTATTAATAAACTAACTTTTTATAAGTACTTGAAACTTCGTAGAAGCAAGTATTTTAAGAATATTTTTATGTAGATATAATAATAGTTTAGTATTGTCTAGGTATGTGTTTTTGCTTTTCTTGCATACACGACATGCCAAGTCATTATAAATACATTTGTGAGTAATTATGAATACCAAACAACAAAATATACAACACACAAAACACAAACTCAGAGAGACTCAAAGAAAATGATAGAACATGACAGTTTGAAATAAGAAGACCAAAAACTTCAAACTGCATCTACTATAAACTAACCCTTGAGTTTCAAGATCCCCTTCAGTTCCAGTACAATGCAGTCTAATAGGTACATCATAAATAATTACGTACAATACTCGTACAGTATATTCGGATGTCTAGCCGCGGTGCACCGCAATTGTGAAAAGCCAAATTGTCGGGTTCGAGAGTATAAGAGGTAGTCTCGTAAAATTAATATGTAGAGAGTGCTTCTTGCTAAATGTGGGCAGTATTAAAACGGGGTACTAATAGAAGGGGAAGGGGGTTCACAACCGCAGACTTTATGTCCTCAGACCAGTCTAGAATTATTAATTAACCGAATGGTGATTGCATTCCTTGGTCACGGTCTCCATAGTTATTTGAGTTCATAAATTACGAATGGTTCAAGATGACAGCTCGTTGGTTCGATATGCTGTTTACTGGACACCAGTGTTTAATTTTGAGAATGAATTCTTACCTCTCAAGTTTTGTTGGTTGCAAATATCAATTTCTAACCGTGTTTTAGAATTTAATGAATGGTGAAAATAAAAAAGAACTTTTCACAGAAAGAATCTTCCACAAAAATAATGAGGTCCAAGCTTATAAATCAACCCAAAAGCAAAATACACAAGTACTTTTAGATGTACCTTAATGAAATTCTAAGCAAGCAACCCAAGACCGAACAAAGAACAACAATCGCATTCATTTGACGTCTAATTTACATAAATATGAGATTTTCGCGAATAATCATACTTAAACACCGTTGATTCGGAATCGAAGCACAATGGAGATTGCTTCCGACCCGCCGAGCAATATGTTTTAAAGAGAAAATTTGAATATAAGTTACGCCGCGTATCTTGTTAAAATTAAGGATTTAAATTTAAATTTGTGAAGCGTCCTGGGGCGAATAGGTGAAACGAAATAAATATGAATATGAATGGGGAATCAGACAAGTACACGAACGGGTTTCGAATTATTAACTTTTCGAGTGCACTCGGTTTCGCAGTACCGTCGGGACTATAATCCTTTCCTCGAGTATACGTCTAACAAGCTTGTCATTTTCTAAACGTCAAATCTCTGCTCTTGAAATGTATGTGATTTTTGAAAGGATATGTACGGATTTTATATGTCGAAAGCCATATTATTAACGATGTAAACATGTTTAGGTACGTCTTTATTTATCAAAATTTTGTTTAGAATTCAAATTAACTGAGAAAACAATTTTGTGAAATATAAATTACATTTCGCTATTGAGACTACACCTACATTTATAGGAGTTTAAAACAAAAGTTGATGTCAAGACTTCATTATTATTTTTTTCCTGATTGAAAATAAACAAAATGATGATGCAAACTGTACGCAGACATCTCAAAACCTAGCAGATAGACACCGGAGACAATTTAGTCGCAACGTATAATTTGGGTTTCGGCTAAGGACCCGGTTGACCGGCCGAGCGCCGAATTTCAAGAGCCCCTTTATCCAGCTAGTGCCGGAAACTAGAGTTGGGGACCCTTTTTATTTTTTTACAACTGTTTCTTTTTTTCTTTTGTTTGATGGTACTTATTTTGTCGATAGTACTCTTCAATAGAATAAACTTTGTGAGGTGAGCGAAGTAAGTGCTCTGACTAACCCGAACGACTGTCAATCAATTTATCATTGTGTTAAGCTGATTTGTATTTTTATATCGATGTTATATTAAAATATGATATATTATTTATTTAAATAAAAAAGGTATTTATAATATTACAGTTATTCAATTGCAGCTTATGCACAGGTACGTTTGATATATTCACTCAAATATTGGAAAAATGCAATCGTAGTAACCAAAATTGTTCTACGGACAATAAATACTTCTATCCGCGAATATTTCCAGCCATACGCCAGTTCTATTCGGCATTCACCCCAGCACTTTAAAAAGAAACAAAACAAAATCACTATGGAATTCACCAAACATTTAAAAGGCATATTGAAGCTTTTAAAATTCCGCCATTTTTATTCCTCTTTTAATTGCTGGCGGTAACAAAGGAAGATCGAATGACGTAAATTAAGAGGAAAGTCTGCTTTTTTAGATCTATTTACGCATTGTTTGAATAGTAAGTTTTTTCGTCTTAATTAATTTCTTTTATTAAGAGACAGTATAGGGGTCCCAGCTTAATAATGTTGTGCTAAGGAACTTGTGACGGTTGTTTTAGGGAGGAATTTGAAATACTTCCAGATGAAAATGTATTTATTTACCAAGAATAGATGAGGGATATTTTTCCTATAGATACCATAAGCCAATAGTTCATTGTAGGTGTTGCCTTATCGGTCGCTTACACTGCATTGCACACACTGGATATAAGTTAAACCTTTCGATTTTCCTATGTTGTCATACAGCTTCGTATGTCGGATATTTTCAATACATAAATACAAAGCCAGGTTTGCTAGTTAGTTACCGTAAAAACAATATAATTAGCTCTTTCACCAAAGCATACCAGTATTTTATTCTCTTTAAGCAAGCAGTATTGAACAAAATTCCAGTTGCACCCGGCACGTATGCACGACATTGTTGCACTGAGTACCAGGCGCCCATAACCAAGAAGGCATTAGCCAGCAACAGCTGCTGCCCAGCTTTCCGTACGTGGACTAAAGTTAATTAAAAGCCTTTGCGAACCGCGGTCCGGCTGTGGTTTTAATAATTCCCACCGTCCAAAGAGAATTGATATAAATGATTTTGTTGGACCCCACACTAATTTGAGTCCGAAGTTTCGCCCGTACTTGGGATTAATGACTGTCTGAATAGCAACATGAGCTTAGTTCAGCAGTAACTCATTTTGTTGTCGAACGGGCGTTCACTTTGAAGTTCAAACAAATGTTTGGAAGCACGTAATCGTGTGTTTAAATGAAGGAAACTCTTATTTGTTGTTTTTGTTTGCTTGTTTAGATTGAAAGACGTGTTGCGGTGCATGTTTTCTAAGTTATATAAAGCCAACTTAAATAGATTCTAAATAAAAACTTACTGTGTTTCATTAAAGGAATCTAAATAATTAAAAACAATATAAACCCTTAATAATGTTAACATGCCCACGTCATAACTACTTATGCTGTAAATGAAATTCTTATATATCACTCACTGCTATATCATTTAAATAAAAATCTATTTCTTCGATCCTTAAAGTAAATAGAGAGGTACTTTACATTGCTACTCAAATTAATTTAAGAAGAAGGAGGCGTAAAATATAGACGTTTTGTAAATAACCATAGGGAAGAACACATCATTATAATCACGCAAGAGCAGAATCTGTGGTTCACGACAGTCCTCGTCACGTCTGCATTCGCGTCAAACTTATCCGCAGTTATTAACTGGCACGTCAGTTTCTAAATACTCGATCCAGTTATCACCTGCGACTGACGGCTACATTTCTACCCTGTCTGCACCACTTTACCAAGACCCGCCGTCGCACGAACCAACTACGGAATAAAAACGTGACGTACCACGAATGAGGGGTCTCCTAAAACTGGTCATTCGATCCGCCTCTGAAGCAACGTGAAGTCGCGAAATATGTTCAGATGACAGCTCCATTATAGTAATGTGTCAAACAAGGGGTTTAAGGTATTATTAATGGTGGGAAAGGTAATAATTTTCTTTGTTTGTTCGCCTTGGAAGCTTTTGTTTCAACTTTGCTAATGTCGCGAGCGCCGTGTTTAACAATGGCGCGGAGATTATTAGAATGAAGGTTCCTTACATTTTTACTTTTGTATTTATTATTTTTATACATGAAGATGTTCAATAAATTCAAATATACAAAATATTAGCTACACTAAATACGTCCATCCAGCAATTACAAAAACGACAATCAAACTCCCAAAGCCTTTGCAATCAGCTGATAAAGAGCTAAGACGAAATAAAGAAGATAATATAATTTAATCCAATAAACAAAGTATTTATTAAGGGCTGTATTTAAGACGAGGCCAATGGAACGATACGCCTCACTGGCCCTTAGATGCGCCTCATCCAATTTCACGCTTGGTCCTTATTCTCTTTTGTTAATTGTTAATTTGTATCAAGTAATTTTCAAGATTATTGATTAAGCTTATTTCATTTTCATGCGCAAAATCAAATTTGTATTAGCCGTTTTAAAATAGAATTTTAATTTTTCACTGATTCTCCGGGGTGAATGAGTAAAAAATTATTTTACTCGTTAAAATTGTCCTTTGTAGAGGAAATATTTTTAATATTTTAATCATATAATACATATCTGTTCCTTATACTGGCTGCGTCAATAACTCGTACCCTCACCACGGCCATACACCGCCGTTTTAAACTCCACCCTGTGTACAGAAACATTCAAACTTTGCAGACAAATTCGATCTGTGCGGGGCGATTCGGACCATGCATATTGTAGCTTTGTTTACGCAATAACAACCTTTAGTAAAACGCAATACGGAACATAATTGTGCATACCTTATCGTCCGGAATATGGAGTCCTGTTTCATACTGCCGCGTTTGCATAACTTTCCTACCTATATCTGCAGTACAGAGGTATGTTAGTAGGGGTGTAAAAACTTTGTGAGGTAAAGTAGAAATTAAATGAGAAAAACCTAAACATTTTAATTAATTCGTGGAAAGGATGTGAAATAACAAATCTTAAGTCTGATTAGCTTCGTTTTCAACCGACTTCCCAAAAGGAAAGAGGTAAATATATAAACTTATCTGTAGCTACTTTGTGGTTATGGTAAAACATTCTTACTTACCTTCCTATGTGATTGAACATAGTCGCATTAGATCGGCTTAATATAATGGCGTAGGTTAATTTAATTTTCTTTTATCGCTGCATAACACTTGGACAATGGCACTTCCTGGTAAAGGAAGATAAGATATCTAACGTTAACATGAATGGAACACCAAAAACAAAAATCCATCGCTTCATATTCGTACAAAAAATATTTCACACCTCCGCGATTTCTTATTGTGACTTGTCTAACAATAGCTATCTAATATCTATGATTCCCTATCTATTGTGAGAATCTTAGTAGATTATAAGGGGGCAGAGGGTAGTGAACCAGTGGAAGCCCCTTATAATCCTTCACACTCCACTTCTTTCGTTATTCCAAGAATTTTATTGTTGGTAATTAAGGATCTGGATATAATGAGATTATTTTTTAAATCTTAATTGGAATGTTAATCAATTGAAAATAATTTTAATTTTAAATATATGACGCCTGAATTTTTGACGATAAGGCAGCGTTATAGAAAATTTATCTCACCGTGACACTCAAGATATTTTGTTTCCTAAAACGTAATACTTATGTGTACTAAAGCAACTATTTTAAAAGGTATATTGCAGTCTGGTATACATAGATTTTACACACATCATTCTATTGAACCTTACTTATATTATTACCTTTAAACAATTTGGATTAGGTTTCAAAAATATCTGCGACGGACTTGTCTACCTACTCTCTATTCTACATATACTTAGTCCAAAGTAGCAGTCAGAATATTTTGTTCATCGCAAATGGAAATCAGCCCACCGCTTATTACTTGGACTTAATAGCTGGAGAGCGCGTTATAGGCTCGTATGTACCCAGCATGTTGTTAGCAGCTCTTGAAGACACATATTATAATAGTTTTGATTATATTATTTCCCAAATCATGATAAGCTAAATAATATAAGGAGGTGGAATCAGTCACTTCATCCAAAGCATTAATAAATATCCGACTTTGGACAGGGAATTATAAAATCTACTGATACCAGAAGCCGATTCAACTATGAAAAGTCTAACAATGATATTATCTATCCCTAATTCTAACACCAACGATACTTTTAATCTGGGATCTTGAAGAACTTTCACTAAGATGCGAGTGAACGCAAGTGAAACCGCATGCAACAGGTAGCGCTGCATTACTGATGAGGGGACGTGAAGAATGGACTAGAACCTGCATTTTTCAAAGTAAGAGAATTCCAGTCTTTATAGAATAGGAATAAGACATTTGAAGGCTTAGAACCCAATAAAAGAGACACGAAAGATACATAATTAAGCTGAACTCATGTAGGTACAAATGGACGAATTTTAACACCGAGAAGATTAAGATGGGATAGGTATGAAATATACAAAATGGATAGGTATGTTTAAGATGGGATATCTAAGGAAAAAGAGAACTTGTGACGAAGAAGAGAAGCGCATAGTTAAGTCCAAATGGGAGCCAAGAGAATTGGCAAATGTCCTACTTGTTGATGGGCTTTATTTGGATTGTGACTTGCATCGTGGTTCTTAACTAAAAGCGACACCAGGCCATGAACTTGTGTAGCCTGTCCTACCGACGGTCAACAGTTGATTGTCTTCGTTTTTCATTTCTCGCTAAATAGAGCTCTAGATTATTCTCGAAAATCTGTAAATGCCAAAGGTACTAAAACTAGGTCATGAAGTACATAATTGCATATATGTACCTGCGCCGATTTATCGAATATTCCGGAACACGCAGGTATACAATACAACTACATAAATACTATTTATATGTCCTGACAGATGCGTAATAGCTGAAAACCCCCTAAAAAGTGAATTTTGGGGTCACTGGAAGGCTTGAGGAGTTTTTTAATGAATTTGAGGATTTTATTTTGATGTCAAGGATCAGGAAAAGGGTCATAAATCATCGTGATAAGCTAATTACAAGGAGGAAGGAGAGGTGATATGCAAGAAGAGCTAGTATTGATTCACTCTCACTATCGGTCGAGGTCAGCTGCGCGCGGCTGCACTAGGCTACTGGAGCAACGCCTGCAGTACAGTCCAAGCCTTGCAACCTAGTGCATCTCAAAATCGTGTCCGCGTTAAACTTACACCCGTTTATCAACAAAACCCCTAAAAACCATTAAATAACATCCAGTGATCTTTAGTGATGATGGCAATAAGTGAAAAGTGATCAAAAGTTTAAAAATTCATGGTCGAAAAAATATAGGTCACCAAACAAAGGAATCAGGACTATTGGACAGTGGTCAAGTTCTTTTAAGCCTAATGTTGGCATGCCGTTCCAAGGTGGTGTTAGTGTCAAAAGTGCAGTGCTATCTTTTACTTATTTTCAATTTAAGTTTTTGGACCACACCTTACCACCCCCCTTCCCCTTCGCTCCTAAGTCCTCGTCCTTCCTTCTCCCCAATGGCTACGCTCATGGCTTATCGGATCGTTTTGCTTGCCGACACACAATCTTCTTGACATTTCTTTGAGGCGTAAATACGATTCGCTGTACTGAATCCAATGAAAAGTGGGAAAAGATTAGAAAAGTGCTACTTATTGGGTGTGGTGCTAAAGACAGCGAGGATCGTGGGTTTATTCTACGAGAGTAAGAGTGAGCAATTCTTGCTTGTCTAGCGTCGGACGTCGTGACGGAACTTGTTGATGCGTAATGTACCTTATTCTACATGTGGGATGAAAGTATGAGATGTTTGTTTCATGAAGTTTGTATCTTTTATAACTATATCCACACATCAAGGGATCCTTGTTATTGCTCGCGAATTCATCAGTATTATAGCTTTGTTCTTATATTTCCTATATTTACTCATATAGGGAAGAGCGCATTTGCTCCTTTGTTACAACAGATCGATACAGGTAACTTTCCCGGGCCGTGCATGTGTGCGCATGTATGCGCGCGCGTGTGCATGTAACCCGCGCACGCGTCCCGCGGCTTTGCGTTTTGTGCCACATCTTCGGGTCCGCTCGGGTCCTTCCGTATCCTTTCGGACGGACAAATCGATCAGGATATCGGCTTTGTATTACCTGAAAATGCGCGCGCAGTCGCCCGGGCAACGAGCTGCCCACTCAGGCTGCCCGATCGATGGAGCGAAATTGCTAAAATCTGAGAGTCTGCGCGCGCTCACCGTGCACTCCATACGTGTCCATAGTGCCTATAGTACTCGCCCCAGCTCAGCCATAGAACAATTAAGGTGAGTGTAGCGCTCTTTTTTCAACGGCCGAGGTCAGTTAACCATTATTGCCGCGAATGCACTTCGAATTTTATATTTGCCTCGTAACCATATTCCATCGAATTCCGTTGAACATTCTAATATAACGCTTTATACATCTTTTTATTGTTTCACGAAGTCATTGATCTAAGATTTTTATAAAAATATTTTTTTTTTTGCAAAAAAAAACACAAATATCGCTAACACTGAAACCAAAACTTAATCACCGCGAACTGCAAGATTTAAGAATTGGCACGTCCGCCTTATTCAGATTTTCAAAAGGGTTAAGCCTTTTGTAGTATCGTGTGTAATAGTGATGGAGTGATATATAAGAAATCCCATGCGTTAGATTGGTTGGCACCCCTCCCAGCTTATCCTGTAATAATGTTTACTTTCCATCAAGAGGCGCTTCTCAAAGCACGCATGTGGATTGTAAAAATAATTTTGGACTTAAACCTCTTTGGAAGATCACTGTGGGGTAACATTTCGGCTTTGTAATTTTCCTTGGGATTCGACAAAAATCAATGCTTGAAAAAAGGAGTCTCGAGTAAAGTAAGACTCGTGCATACTCACGGTGGTAAAGGGCCACACTTTAAGAGCGTGGAATGCACAATGGGATCCTAAAATCATTAGGGTCCTTGCGAATATGTAAATAATGCCATTCATTTTCTCGTCTGCCAGTTTAGTATAATGCACATGCGACATTGGGTGGGAGGGTGCTTACCAAGCTTATTTACTAAAACCATTGCGATTTGCTTCTAATATTAGTTTAACAAATACATGTGAAATGCGAATTGTGCTGCACTGAGTTTCTCGAAGAACATGCTGTTTATTGCCACCTGTAGAAATACAGATTTTCGACGTCAGACGTTTCTGTATGGGGATCTTCAGCTGGTGGAATCGCATCTTCTCAAGATTGTAAGCCGATTGCAACGTGTGCCAATAGTTACTTCCCAACGAAGAAATTGTCTCCAGCTGTGTTGCAGAAGAAACTGTAATACTTCCTACAATATTTTTCTCCGTGTACAAATGTTTTGTTTGTAAATAAGTGATTGATTCTTAATACATTAAGCAATACCATGCAATAAAGTATCAGCCTTTTATTTTCTTCTTTCTAGATGGATAGAAGCTACTTATTCGAGCATTCGGAACATTCGTTTGTTTCTATTGTGTAGAGAAAAATAGATACCTACCTACCTATTTAAACTAAAACTACTTCACTATTGCAAAAGCTCACTGGATACAAAAGTTTTGTCTTCTCTTGCTCGACAATAATTAGCTCAATTGCAAACTTCCCGTTGGGACTAATATCGCTCCATCTAAGTCGTCTGGTGTCTAGTATATTTCTAATTAAATAACTAACCAAGTAGTAAATCTGTGAGTTCTGGGAGCAGCATCAACATCTACATACTAATAGAATTGCATATGTTTAGAAAATATTACAGGTTCTGATGCTCAGCAATAGTTTGCCAAAAAAGGAATAATATAATAATGGTGGCGCCCGAGCAGATTTTCGGTTACGCCAACTGTTCCCTCTAAGGAGATCAGCCAGCTGCACATAGTTGCAGCTGAAGCCAGTAGTCGCGCTTTACAATTACTGGACTAGGCAGTTCGCCTACCACGGCAATAAAAATAGTTCCAAAGCAAAATCATGCGGATAGGGTTTTGATTAGGATATCTATACTTAGGACCCAAGATAAACACAAGTACCTACCTAGTTAATTACTACATAGGATACATTATCCGGTATTTACACGAAATACTTAAGTTCACAAAGACGATTTCGCAGACAGCACCTTAGTTATTAACTAAGTAATGGATAGGTATTCTATTCGGAAAGTAGTAAAAAGAAACAGTCTTACTTAGAGCTACAAACAGACTTTATTACGAACTCAAAAAAAAGAGCTATAAAACTACAGGTCTTAAGACCGTCCATAAAACCTGGATACGTATCTACATTATGTTTATTCGTTGCAGTTTCTCTGCAGTTTGCATGCTACAATACATCAAAACTACACAAACACTCCCTGATCTTATAAATAGCCATGTAAATGCAAGTTCACATCGTAAATCACCGAAGATTATCTGGCGTCTTCTTCTCGCGTCTTTGGAGCTTGCATGCATAATTTATGCCGCACTTATCGCTCGAATCGTGTATCACATAGTTTATTTTGGAAAAAGGGTTGGTCTGTAATTTATTATTTTGGGTTTGGCTTCTGGAAGTCCAAAAGTAATTTTTTTATTTTCCTGAGATTATAATGCAACTCAAAACTGCTCGTTTCTTGATTGATAACAATTTCTTATAGATTGAAGAGCAAGTTCTGTCTTCGACATGGCAGAGAAACAGAATAAGGGATCTACAATGCATTTGTGGATTAATTGGTAGGTTTTTTTTTACTGAATCAAATGAAGAAAATAATAAAGAAGTTCTAAAGGGAAACAATAAGCCTCTAAAAAACTATATTATGATGCTGTGAAGAGATTTGTATTTAATTTGATCCGTAATATTAGTTTTCCCCTAAAACTATTTAGTTCAACAAAGAGCAATCATATTTTTCGTAAGCTAAAAAAATATATGAATAGTCTGATAGATTTCATTATTATTTTTCTACGACGCGCCGTAGCGCAAAACCTAATAATATTTTCTTATTATATAAAAAATCAATTAAGAAATACGAATCGTAACTTTCTATATTATATAGAAGAAAATATAATTATATCATTCATAATTAATTTCAATGGAATTAGAGGCAAAATGTGAATGAAACCCTATTTTGAAATTGAATTTAGTTATTTATTTCTATCAAAACTCTCACAGAAAACCAGTAGGTATTTGACATTTCAAAAAAAGGAGTCAATTGAGCCCCTAAATAAAAAAGATTATGACGCGCATTCAGAATCGAGATTTATCTCGGCACCCGCTGCACTGTGGATTGAATTTGAATTCATGAACGAAATAAAAAAATGTGTTCCAATATTTTTTTTACGTGTAAACCACGTTTTTTATATGTTGTATAAAAAGCGCCATTCTTTCGCTTCTTACATAATCCATTTGTCATAAAAAAATGAATTATAAAAACCTAATGACTGCATAAAGTACAAACCATGTTAAACTAATCACTTTTCGAATCTACTCAGAATTTACTATAATTTTAACGAAAACTGACGATAAATTACAATTTATTAATTAAAGTTACCGTATTCCATTTGAAGACTCTTTGAAAAACAGAACCTACAATATTTCGTAAATACCAGCATAATATGTACACAAAAAAAAAAGTTTTGTTTACAAAATGCCAAATTGAAACCACTGTGCGTCCACTGCTTGCTCGAACAGCGATTTCAGCTTGTAATCCCAAATTTATGGACAACGACAAGCTGATAAAAATTGTACCTATCTCTTTCCGTTTATTTATCTTTTTTGGAACAAATTATTTCTCTTTGTTATTCGCTCGCATACAGATACAGATTTATTTTGTAACATCGCGAGATTATTACGAAAAAATTGTGATTTATTTTTCCTGAATGATTACGAAAAAAAGGAATAGCTGCATTTGATGATGATGATTGATGATGAGTGTAATTAAATAAACATAAAGTAACTAAAATGCACATTTCTCAACAGACTAAAAAGGGCTCATTAAATTCCTTTTTTTTAATTTATTGCCATAAAAATGATGCAGGTGAACAACCTACATCTTAAGAAAGAAACCGTCTAACAAACCTACTTAAGACAGACTAACTAAATTCTTCTCACAAATTCATATCCATATTATCCATTTAACAGAAATAAATCCCACAAAGCTCGAAGGAATCCGTTCAGATTTCGCCTTCAAGGATTTCAAGCTCCGAGAATTAATTAGAGCCAAAATTAAAGGTATCTCGTTGGTGCACAAGTTTCAGTACATTTTCACGTTTTCTAGGGATTTTCATAGCGGGATCGGAGTCTGCGGCTAGGTACGATTGAAATTTTTCGAGTGGAAGCGACAAGGCTTACCCTTCACTTAGCTATATGGTTGCTAGATGTGCCCTTTTAATGTTAGTAGTAACACGTGAATATTGGGTATGATGCTTTTTTGTTTCTTTGTTCGTGACACGTTAAGTAATTATTATGTTTTTATGTATGATAGTTGAACCTATTTAGTAGTACATACTTGTTGACTTTGTTTTGAAACTAGCTCGACAACTACGGCGTCGCAACTGTCTACTACCAGTCTGTTGGATTCAAGCCAAATAAATGCTTTCACCAACGTATCCAACGAATTCTTAACTTGTATTATTGTCGAATAGTACCTACAGCTAAACTTGAACTTCTCCAATTTCAAAACACAATGTCAACCAGTCTTTCACTTCATTTTATTTTCCATATAGACCAGCTTTTCTACCTGCAAAATAATCTAGGTGTTACAATATCTGACACATCTAGTACGACATTATCCATTCAACAGCAGTACTTTAGAGTCCACAATAAATAAACTGGTGAGACCCAACACTGGCTGTCTGCAATACTGGCAATTGAAATTTTATCCCGGCTTTATTTGCGGTCCAATAAATGTACTAAAATAAACAAAATATCACCACATACGGGCGGTGATTTAAAATCATAAAGTTTTCGATGTTATTCATAGTATTGGATTTTGGATGGCATGTCATAACTAAGGGTGATTTGTTTTCTATTTTGTTAGTGAATACGTAGTAAGTTGTTTGAAATATTTTTGGGAGATTTTTTATCAATATTGCACTGCACAAATTTTAGTTTTCATTTTCAATAATAGTAACTCAATCTCGTTGTTTATTTCAGCCAAACTGTATCATTTCTCCATGATATAATATGTACCTATGTTAAAATGCAAAAAGAACCACAATAGTTGTGAAGCCAAAAAGGTTGTAACATTATCATTAACTGTAACAAGCATGTAATTATTATCCAAGCATATTAAATACCAAATATTCTAAGAAAAACAGATAATCCAAATATCTAAATAATCTAAATTATTCACCTTCGTATTTAATTTATTATTATTCGTTCATGTGTATGAACTAAGCTAGCTTTGCAATTCAGTTAAAATAGGATCCCTATTTTAAACTTTGAATCAAAATGAACAAATACTTTAATCCAAATATCATAAAGTTTAGCTAATTCGGCTGACCTTTTGCTGCGTATATTAGTTAGCTAAATAAACTAATTAGGTAAATACTGGACTTGCAGGTTTATAAGGTTAAAAAGTCAAGTAAACATAGACTTTGAGCTTAATTTATTTTCATAGTCTTTCCAAGTAATTCAGTATTTTTCGCCTCATTTGTGTTTTCTTTTTAAACGTGTTTAATAGGACAAGCTATAAAGGTCCCACTTCAATCTACTATTTGACTCTTTATTTACTACTTAAACAGTGATGATTACATTTGTATTGCTTTATAAGGAAATTTTCGTTGGATCCTAAGTTGGATTTTAACATAATTCATGGTAATAGGCACTCATAAAGTGCATCTATTAATTACTTAGTGCTTAGTATCTAAAGCATCTTCTTTTCAACCCTTCAAGCTCAAAGGGCAGGATGTTACATCATCTTTTTAAAATACTTTTATAGAACTTCTGAAGAGTATAAAAAGGGGAATCTACTGCCAATGAACTCTGTATATTCAACCCATATGCCCCTATTATTTATGATACAATAACATCCCGGTACTAACACCTCTGAGGTTTAAAACCGACAGTTTCTCATCCCCATAAACCACATATGGGGTTTAAAAAATATCGGTTACCGCCGGTTAGCATCGCACTTCAATATCCATTAGGAATGGCTCAATATCAGTAAAGGGCCGGCCCTTTGGCTGAATACAAACTGCGCCAATGCCCCATTCATACTACGTAATACCTCATTTCAAAAGCCTTTGCGGCCGCACCGATGTTATCACTCAATAATGTTTGGCTTTTTGAAAAACGTGCCCTTTTTATTTTATGACTTAATTTGAAAGACAATTTCTGATAGAAGCTTTGAGAGGGACATTATTTTATGAAAGGTTTTTCATCACATCAGCATTTCGAGGTAACGAGTATTTTTCAAAAGGTTGAAGAACTTTGAAAGCTAATAAACATAATGACTAATTATTGTAAGTAGCTTTCTGCTCTCAGTGACTACCTCAACCCTTGCACAAAAAAGTACCTACCTACTATTATAGAATTCAGAATTCGAGATGAATTGGAATGCCATACCCACGTAGCAATGCTACGCAGCTACGAATGAGCGCGTTTTGCTACGAGTGCAGCCCACGTAGAGAAAATAGTACAATAGGTGCTCATTCAACATGTTATCATTAAAATAAATTCCACCAAAAAGTACCTTTCAGTCTATTATTTTCATCCAAGTCGACGACTCGAAAAATTATTCCGTCGTACGTATGTCTGGTGGATTCTTACTCAGCATTTTTAAAAACATTTTCATAGAAGTTTAGCTATTTTTATTGCTGTCTTCATAAATTCGCATACGCATAACTGTCGCGAACAAGACTAAACACGCTTCTAAGACGTGGCACTTAAGGTGAGGACTTGACTTCACATAAATCATAACACATTATCTTTGAAAGTGACAGAGGGACGACTGACGTATGAATTATTTATTAGTATGACGCATTTTTTTTTCCAAATATATGAAGTTAGGATAGTTTTGAGAAGAGTAATAAATCTGTGGTGATATGGAAATAGGTGACATTTAGAGTGCCACACGGTAAACCATGAGAAAGTTTTCTATTGTCTGTCAGGGAAAAATAATATAATCGATTAGTCGATCCTAATAAATTATTTCCGAATTGATTCATTAACTTACTTTCGGACAGTAGTAATATTTATTCATTATTACAACGCGTACGCGCAGACTTAGGTGCACTACCCATTCCATCACTCTTAGTCCGAGGGTATGGCGATTAGACTCGACAGGAGAGTGCACCCCGAAGCATGGGTGTGTCGCATCCGCCTCCTTAGGGTCTTGTTTAGAGTCTAACTTTAACTAGCAGTAGTATGACAATTGAAAATGTATACTCTCTTAGCACATATCCTATAACAGCTGCATCTTTATTGCAACTAGAATGGAAAACAGAATTCGATGGAATAAATAACGCATTTTTTTATCACAAGACAACTATGTACCATAATTGAAACCTAAAAGCAATACTTCATCCATTACAATCTAATTTTATGCTGGCAACACAGCCAGCCATACAAGTTCAATACATTATTCAGATGAAAATAAACAATAAATATAAATCAAGCCACGGTATCGGCATATGATCATATTTTTTACTCTTCAATAACGCTAACAAGTTCAAAACGCATTCATTGAGAAATTGCTTACTTATTATGATTCATGAATATTCAATAGTAAATTAGATATTGATAGAAAATCCATTTAATTTTCTAAAAGAGCTTTCTGCACTAATGATGTGGTTCGGTGCTTAAATCTTCCTTTCAACTTTAACTTTTTTATTTTTTTTCTTTTAAGACTGATTGCTAAGTGCCTATTAGCAGATTTTTGCATTATGTTCGAAGTGTGTTTTGAGTTTTAAATAATCAAACAAAGTAAGAATTTAATAATAATGCATTATTATTGAAAGTATCGTGCGTTGTGATTTATAAAAAAATATAGTGTGAATAAATCGTTTTTATCGATCAAAAAATGTTATTACACGCGGGAAGCGAAAAGCGAATGAATTTCCATATTAAATTCGCTATCGTGGCACTCTATTACTGCACTATTGTGTCCATGATGTATGTTTTCGTAACATCGCGAGCGTGATTCGCGTGTGACGGAACGACGAAAGAATGCCGAAGGGAGGACGCGAACGAAAAATGGAGGGGAGTGACGAAATAGTCGAGTTGACGAGGGCGTCAACTGTTCGGTGCTCAGGTGAGTGAGATTGATGTTGCTTATGTTGTGAAGTTTTTTCGGGTACTTACTATTTCCATGTATATCATGTGATTTTACAGGTTTTTTGAATTTATGTAAAGTTGACGTTTGATATAGGAGAAACTTTATTTTTAGATTCCTATTAAAATATTAGGATTTTTATATTAAAAAACATAAATAAATCGTTATTTTAATGTTATTATTTATTTAATACATATGTAATTTTTGTAACAAGCAATAAATAGGTAATCAATATGGACCCACTACGTCATTCAACTCAAGACTTCAACCCATTTATTTGCACCCACGAAACAAGCAACACACTAGTTGCTACACCCATTAACAACAATCTCAGTAGAAAAACACGGATATTAACATCCATCACATTATTATATTATGACTAACTGTTATTTTACGAGCATCTAATGGTCCGATAAGGGTATTTTATTATTCCCTAATGGCTTATACCTGTCTTGAAGCGTTATAGGAACGATGCGTTATGGCCGTTTATTGTGGCGCCAATTTCGCATAATGGACCTATCTTTATTGTATTTCGAATGGTATTAGATAGCTGTATAAGTTCGATAGTTTTGGAGTGTTTTGGTTAGAGAGTTAGAACTTAAAAGATAATTAAAGTTAGGAAGGATACGTATAGAGCTACATTTTACAGATTTTTTGATTGAAGATGTGCTTAAAAGGTAATCTGTCTTTCACGAACTGCAATGTAGCATTTATTTCGATGGCTGATTAAAACATCGTTTACAAACAAACAAATTAATTTCACAACCTGTATATCTCTGTTTTTCTTCTTCTAAAACTTTCCTTATTCTAACTAACATTTCCTATTCAGAGACATAATACATAACGTTCTGTAATTAACCCTCTACACACCCACATATTTTACACACTCCAAAATGACCTACATAA
Source organism: Helicoverpa zea x Helicoverpa armigera (assembly GCA_033682625.1). NCBI lineage: Eukaryota > Metazoa > Arthropoda > Insecta > Lepidoptera > Noctuidae > Helicoverpa > Helicoverpa zea x Helicoverpa armigera. The sequence continues at coordinate 4,565,635 of JAWIIS010000038.1, read as the reverse complement.
CGTACTACCCTTACATCCAATTCACAATAAAGGATTACTGGCCATTGAAGAAATATTACTAGTACCCCTAAGCTTAATTTAATAGAACAGTTCTTGATGTAGAAACAGAATCCATTATAACTTGTACTAACGAACTATTTAAAGTTTTGAGTTACTTTCTTCCTCTCAATTGAAACAACGTAGTCAGAAGAATAGTTAATTAAAAAGAACTGATAGTTAGAATTTTTAATTTAACAAATTGCTAAGTTATTCTGTGGTGGTAAGATAGCTTGTTATTGTAATTTGTGCACTTAATTTTGATGGGTGTTTTAATTAAGATTTGATTTTAATGTTTGCAATATGAGTGGATAATATTATACCAGATACCTACATGAATAAGCAAGAGATCTATTTTATTAAAATTTACATACCTTTTTTATACCTATATTTAAAAAAATGGACTTGTTACAATATTAGATTAAAATATGATTTTTCCAGGAAATAGATATCACATAAAACTCAAACTCAATAATACTGAGTCACCAGTTATAGATTGTGATTTTGAAATTATATTCCAACCTTGGTCCCAACTTTTACAAACGCCAACTATATTTTTTCCTTTATGTTTTATGTACCTACAAGCTGTAAATAAAGCTCTGTCCTGTGTAATTACATGAACCATATTAAAATTAATTACGAACCAAAACATAGGCATACATCCACCGAGAGTCCATTTGGATTAAACTCTTTGATAATATCAACGTGCATTCATTTCATTTAAAAATCTCTCCTACAGTCTTAAAATCAATATTTTAATGCACACTACTTTGTTAAGCTGAAACCCTATAAAGCCAGCCATTTGATTGAAAGCCAACCCTTTGTGAAAAAGCTAGTGTCCAGATTATAATGATAGCAGCTACCTAGGGGATGGAATGCCGGGGGGTCAATTTTAATTTTATAATGTATGTAGATGCGTGTGTGTTTTGGTACTGATGCATTTTAAAAGGGACTTTGTGCCTATACATACGTACGTGTTGCATATAACGTTAGTGGATTAAAATATAGAGACATGAAGTAGGTATGTAGATAGTCAGCAGTAGTTTTCAGTTATCAGGTAAGTTTAAATTTTTGCATCCTTAGGTATAAGAAAAATGTATGGTATTACGCATCAACAGGGCTTATTAGGTGCTCGTTGTTTATCCTTATTTTATTGCCTTCCATTTATATTGCAAATTAAAAGTTATTTGTATAACGATTGAACACGCGATGCATAGCTTAAAAGGGTCATGTGTATGCTTGAACAAAAAGTTGACTTACTGATATGGTGAATTATTTAATAGTATTGCCGTAAATATTTTGTACATGTATGTAATTTTTACAGACAAACTGGCTATTTATTAATAAAACGAAACGTACAATGATAAACCGATTTTATAACCAAAAATCATGTCGGTATTTTTCTGTCTTAAAAACTTTTCGATTTTAAAAACATTATAAGGCAGCTTATTTGATAAGTTTTTAAGCATAAAAACTAATTTATGTTTACCTGTAGCATTAAACCACAAACAAAATCCAAATTAAAATACACGAAAACTCCTCTTTCTTTTCTAAAAGAATATCAAAATAAAACAGCAATACTCAAATGTGTATTTTATTTAAATTAGTTAGTGCAACCAAATTAAGAAGTAGTGGAATTACAAAGGAATTTATCTCAAGTGTGCAATTTCTTCCAACTAAGTATCCTCTAGGGATATTTTACAGCGAAACCGCGCTTAAGTAAAATAATAATTACATGTTTCAAGGTATCGGTGAAGATCTTTTAAAATAAGTAAGAAAGGTTAATAGACACTTTCTTTCAACTTAACTTGCGAAGGTGCCTGTAATATTGTGAATAACAGTGTTTTGGGTACAATAGCTAAAGGAAAATAATGTATACAGACTAAAAATAAAATTTCGCAGCGAATATCTCTGAATATAAGGTGGAAATTTTATTTTGGTGTAATAGAACTTTATTACAATTTGGGGCATTCTTTTTATATTTTTTGTACAAAGAATGATAAAAAAATAAATTTAAAAATAAATCCATACCAGTTCATACTGGTAGGTACGTCGGCTTCCTTGATTATTCCACAAAGGTTAATATTCCATAAATATTATAAACGCGAAGGTTTGTGTATGTTCGTCGTCATAAAAAATCTGCTGGATGAAACATTATAGTAATCTGTGATAAAACTTAGCAGTAACATAATATCCGATTTTTTCTTCATGTGAGGCAAATAGTTTCCTCTAAAATACTGGCGTAAGAAGAATATTTCCTCTTCATACCATCGTCTGAACATAAAGTCCGTACCACTGACAAAGTAATGTTCCGCCTCAGTCACTGCCGTGTCCCGGTACATAAATATTACGTCGCAATCACTGTAAATACTCCTATACAAACAGGTACATCTGCCGGCCGTCTGACGCCCACGTAAACGCGAAATTTGCAGAAACTTCCGCGTACTACGTACTTGCATAAAATTGTATTTGGGGAACAAATAGATATCATACCAAAAGATAGTATGTAGACCAGTCATTGTTCAAAACAGTTTCCACGCTAAAACTGTGCATTTGCAAGAACTATGTTTAAACAGAGTAAAAGCAACAACGGTAAGTAAGTATCAAGTTACGTAATAGGACGGATTGAAGAAAAGCTGCACGTAAAAAAAATCCCACCAAAAACATTAAATGTAAAAAAAGCCAATCCTCTACGCAATTCCTCCACCGTAAAAAGTTTTGAGATCGCATAGAAGCCAAGTCCTGTTCAACTTTATTTGTAATAATAAATCAATATTTTATGACCATATCAATAGTTTCGTTCACTTTACAATAATATTGACTTGGCCATGAGCACAATAAACTACAAATATAATACAGCATATCTTGGAGAGGTGAAAGTCAATCATGAAGTTTAATATCACAGAATTAAATACTTTTAGTTTTTTCAATTGTTACTAAATGACCGACAGTCAGTATTATCCAAAATCATGAACTGCACATTTACTATGGCGCATGTTTGGTCCATGGTGATCTCAAATTCCAATCAGTCCAATCGTAAAATCATGTCCATATAGAATGTATCAAATCAATGGTATTTACACATTATTTCAGGGAGCGACTATTAACTTGTGCTCATGGCCAAGACAATATTATTGTAATGTGAACAAAACTATTGATATAGTCACAAAATATTGATTTATTATTACAAATAAAGTTGAACAGGACTTGGCTTCTATGCGATCTCAAAACTTTTTACGGTGGAGGAATTGCGTAGAGGATTGGCTTTTTTTACATTTAATGTTTTTGGTGGGATCTAATTTATTTTTTGTAGGTCTCCTTCTTCTCTAAGTATATAACAAATTAAATTAACTTACATGCAACTAACTAAATATATAACAAACTAAATATGTAGACCTAAACTAGCACGTAAACAACATTTTTTTTTAATAAATTAAACAATTTCGAAATTGACGAATTTTTTAATCGAATATCTTTTAGAATAAAAGAGATTTATTTCAGAGGTATGAAATTGTTTTTTTTTTTTAACTAAAAACCGTAGCGCGATTTAGACCAGGACAACGCCATCTACCGAGCGAGCATGCAGTATTTATCGCACTGCATTAATATGAAAGATTTTATCATTATTCATTTTATTTTAACCTAGCTTTTTTATTCATATGTATGTATATTTAATACATAATAACAATATACCACACTACGTAACAATAAAACAAATAGTAACATTTTGTACATAAATAAATAACAAAGTTATCAATGCAGTCAAAATTCATACACAATGTTCTTGAAAAACCGCAAATATAAATTTGTTTCCTATTTTTTTATTAAGTTTTAAGGTTTTTATAATTTTCCCTTTATATGTAGCTAATAACCTATCTTGGTGCCAAATTTGAAGGTTCTAAGTTTGCTAGAAGTACCTTAGACTTTTGATGATCGGTCAGTGAGTGAGTCAGTGACAAAATGGTGTAACTTTTATCGCTCATAACTCGTAAACTATTTATTCAAATTTCTTGTAATTTTGGGACTGAGCTTGTTCTAATACTTACTCTTGGTCATCGAAAACCTACACTCCTAGCTTTGTTCACATGGAAGATACAGGGGGCTGAAATAGCCGCGAAACGCTTCGAGAAAAGATGGTACGGCCGTGCCCGCTTTGCTCGAGTCTTGGCTGGGGCACTGCCGTGCCCTCAGATATTCTTACATCATCAATTGACACTCTATTCTTGCGAAAAAAATCTCACTTTTCTTAAAGGATTTAAAAGTTGCAAAAAAATTCAAGAGTAAATTTGGAATTTATATTAAAAAAAAACTTAATTTTATGTCTTAAAAAAATATTAAAATAAAAATGGATTTTTCTAAGAATTTAACTGAAAATGATTTTCAGTTTAAAATTGAAGATCGCAATTACGCAATCGTTTCATCTTTGATACAATTTATTTTAATGCTTCAAAGCATTTCAGCTTGTCTTAAACTAACATATATTCTATTTAATCGATTTCCCTCGTAATTGGACCATACTACGCAGCATTTGAAAGATTTCCGCAGTGCGCAGCGTATCCTACTATTTTGCATATACCTCGATGCAGACGCTATTGATTTTGTCTGTGTTAGGGGGACAGCCTGATAATCATATTATATTGTGTTTTAAATATATTCGCCAGGGGTTCTGTACAACACACGTACATATAAGCACAGTTTGACCTTGAAGCGACGTCCCCTCGCGATTATGCCTTGTAACCCTTTATAACGTTTCATTATTTGCAATACAGGCCTTTGTGTGATGTAATGGTACTTTATTATTATTCTGACATTGAAATTGAGTGTTTGTGTATATCGACCAACCATTTCCCAGGGCAGCTTTCGAGTGCGCTGACGGGTTTTTTGTTCATGTCAATCTTGAGTCCACCTTTGGGAGTATAACCCTTTATTTGAGCTTGATATAATAAACGAACTGGCCATTTGAAAGTGGTTTTAAAATCTTGAAATGTTATGCAAATAATAGTCACAGGTGACTTTACCACTTTTAACATTGTTTCTTTTTAAATGTAACCTTATATTCGGTTTATTTTATGTAGATAACCTTATTACCCACAGTCAATTAGGCAAGCTTTTATTGCATACGCCCAAACTTTATTAGGGTTCCGTACCTCAAAAGGAAAAAACGGAACCCTTATAGGATCACTTTGTTGTCCGTCTGTCTGTCTGTCTGTCTGTCTGTCTGTCTGTCAAGACCCTTTATCTCAAGAACGCGTGGACGTATCAAGCTGAAATTCATATGAAATACTCAGGTCTACTGTCCCTTTAAGCTGTGAAAATATCAAACTTCTAAGCCAAGCCAATCAAAAGATACAGCCGATTATGTCGATATTTTCAACAAATTTTCGACACTCGCAAAGGAATCGAAACCTACAGGGTACTTCCCGTAAACTCAGAGTCTTGAAATTTGGCATGAAGCATTGTCATATAATTAATGATTAAACGAACTTACCTGTGAGTGAAGTTCTATCATAATTATGTGAGGTGTTTCGTTCGAAGAGATTAGATTAAAACACATGTAGTCACACACACAATGTCGCCACTATGCACTCAGTTTAAAGAAAAAAATAATAAAAAAATAAAATATTGTGGGTAGACTGCACTTCCCTATAGAATATTCCGTTCGGTTCGTCATTTAGTTCAGAGATAAGACAATATGCTATCGATTTCACAATTTTGAGGGTAAATTTAGGGAGGGCGGGACTCTAATCTCTTCGAACGAAACACCTCACATAATTATGATAGAACTTCACTCACAGGTAAGTTCGTTTAATCATTAATTATGCTTCAGTGTTTCGTTCTCGAGATTAGATTAAAACACATGTAGATATTGAGAGAAAGAAGAAATTGTGAAATGGATAGGAAGACAGGTGAATCCATAATTTTATTGGAAGAACCAAAAAACCGATTCATTGTCTAATCTTTTTATTAACAATGAAAGGTACACAATTAACAACGATTTATTCATATCGCAACTTAATATCGTTTTAAAGATAGATTATTTAATTATACAATCAAAAAATAGGGAATAATTTATGAATTATCCTCAATTAGGATACTCCTAGCAAATGTTTCTCTGGGAGCATTTGAAACTGATCTATTATAAAATTTTCCAAAAGTTGAAGATGTGCCAGACCATCCGGCAGTTTTCCTTATTAAATCTAAATTGACGCCCATAATATGAGCTCGGGAAGTACTGGCGTGCCTGGTACTATGAGCGGAAAAAATGAAAACGTCAATTCCACAGGTCTCTAAAGTACTCTTTATCCACCTACTTAATGTTTGAGCACCAACTTTACCATGTGGTTTTTTGGTGCTAATAAAGAGAAAGGTATGATTATGACGTAATTTTAATATGAATTTCATTGGATGAATAACTAATATTCTCGATTTTAATTTTTGATAGGGTTTGAACTCTGTGAGCTGTAACAAGTGCCAATATAGTAATCAATTTCCTTGTAATTTTATCTAAAGGTAAATTATCGTTAGGCACCCAGCTAGCCAATGCTTCTATAACTAATGAGGTATCCCAGGTCGAATCGTATTTGGGTAAGGGTGGCCGAAGTCTAAATAACCCTTTGAAGAATCTCTTTACCCGATCATCTTCACTGATTTGATGACCAATGATTAAAGACAAAGCCGATCTGCAACTGTTCAGAGTACCATATTGAGCACCGGATTGAAAAAGCTCAGTAAAAAAATAAATAATTTTTGGGATAGAGGCCTCATAAATATTAACATTGTTGGCTTTACAAAATAAATGCCATTTCTTCAAACAAGTGTCATATTGTTTGATGGAATTTTCCGATAGTGATGCCAACATGATGTGAACAGATGCAGGAGGAATACTTCTTCTCAGTAGAGATTCCCGCACAAGACTCCGGCAACCAGGGTAATCTGCTGGTGTATCTGACGGTTGCTGGAATGAGAAATTATCAATCCTTGAGAAGCATGAAATGTTAAAGGTTGGCTCTCTAGGAGCTTATTAAATAAGGGATACCACGGCTGTGATGGCCACGCAGGGACGACTAGTATTCCTCTAGCTTTATCACTAATGATCTTTCTCAATGTTTTGAGAATGATTGAGAATGGGGGAAAACCGTAAAAATACCATTTAGACCAACATAAAGAAAATGCGTTAATGCTATATGCGTCAGGGTCTTTGTGCCATGACACGTAATTAGGGCATTTTTTATTTATACGGCTGGCAAACATATCTATATTAGGCTGACCAAAGCATTCTACAATTTTTTGAAAGGCACTGTCTGCTAGTTCCCATTCAATGTCGGGGTGGACTCGTCGCGATTCAGCATCGGCAATGCTGTTCTCAACTGATGGGATATATAAAGCAGAAATGAACAGCATGTCGATTCTATAAAATATCACAACTCACTTCGACATCACTCTCACTTCGACTTCGATCTAAAGGTGGAATTCCGTGGACGCGACAATAGTCAACCTATGAAAATGTATGGCACCGTTGCCGAGGCCCGTGACAGTCGCGCGCGGCCGACGAATTTCGTAAGCTGCTCGCGGCATTGTCAACAATTTAATTCTGGTTTTACTAAAATTCTATAGATGTTATTAAGCGCTAGACCATGTTGAGAAGCGTACGGCCGCGAGCGGCTCACGAAATTCGTCGTCCGCGCGCGACTGTCGCGGCCCTCGGCAGCGGTGCCATACATTTTCATAGGTTGACTTTTGTCGCGCGCGGCTGCGACAATCGCGACCCACGGAATTCTACCTTAAAGTTTCGTGATTGACATTGTCAAACTACACTAGCGCTTCACTATCGAGCGTGTTGACAAGTTGAACTAAATTAAAGTCGAGATTTTGACAGATCTGCCAAAATCTGTCTATCTATAGGGGAGGTAGGGGAGAGATGGGGAGAGATGGGCAGTTGGGAGACATGATGAAATCAGAATAAAAGGGGGGTCCTTTTATTCTGATTTGATCATAGTTTTTTTTTTATTGGGTAGTTTACGTTACCGACTGGTAACGGTGTTCATCCATAGACTTTCTGTCATTTCTGTGAGTTGTCAAGAACAAACACTCGTAAAAGTACTTAAATATTTTGTTGCGGTTTCGGATCGTTATAAAGAGAAAACTAATGAAAGGTATGTGTATTTTCTATTATTAATGATTGATTGTCAAAATCTCCAGTTACGATTATAGTAAGTCGATGCAATCCACACCTATTATACCTCTAGAAGAGGTACTACAGCAATAGTTTATGGGCCCCACGTTTTTATTTTAGTCTAATATGACCGGGACCACCGTAGGTTGACAGGTAAGTAACTATTTTTTATTTTCTAGTTTTCAGTGCACATAAGATAAAACCGTTTTAGTTAAGTTTTTTTACCGATTTTTTTTTTATAAACTAAGTCAAAAGTGTCCAATGCTCCCTATGGTAGGGAGGCTTGGACATACCATGTAATGTATTAAATTTGTAAATTTTTGTTCTTCTTCTTCAGTGAGAGGTTATAAATCTGCGCTAAAATCCTTTATAGAATCTTGTTTCAGGTACCGTTGCCAACTTGATCTAGGGACTCCATATTTATCAGCTGTTAATTTTATTTTTTAACCTTTTGATACCTCTTGTATTGCTCGTTATATTAAATCTTTAAGAATTTCCCGTCGCAAACCATTCTTTTTAACCCCCGACGCAAAAACGACGGGATGTTATAAGTTTGACAGGTCTGTGTGTGTGTGTGTGTATGTGGCATCGTAGCTCCCAAACGGATGATCCGATTGTAATGCGGTTTTTTTTTGTTTAAAAGGAATGTCATTCGGGAGTGTTCTTAGCTATGTTTGGTGGAAATCGGTTCAGGTCTTCAAGGTCATCAGCTCGTTTGTTAGGTGTGATAGGAATGTTACACGCTCAGTTTACTTGCAAGCATATGTGGGATCTAAAATTTGAAATACTAATGTCTTCTGGAACCACTGAGCTGGTCTGCTGTTAGGACACGAAGATAGGAGACGTAACCCTGAACTGCCTTTTAGTAAACCCATCGAGTTTGGGCTCGTTTAATTTGTCTTGACTAGTTTTCTTCATGTTTCTAATTGACGAGAACCTAATGCTGGAAATGGGATGTGGCGGATGAAACCCTAGAATGATATATAACCCTGGATCAACAAAGGTCCATCTTTATTGTTTCTCAATCTGTGCAATTCTCCCAGAGCCAGTTTGTCATGAGGATTGTTAAACAGCTTCCTTTGGCTGAGATCGCATATAGCGAACCCATCATAAAAAGAAGGAAAAATTAAGGAGCTCCTTTAAAAAACCATGAAATAAAATAAAATTATAAATTTAAAAAAACCCCCGACCCAAAAAAGTACGCAATTATTATGACAAAATGTTATAAACGATAAACCCTATAAAAAGCAAAAAGTAACTTTAAACACTACGTAAGTACCAACTAAAGCATGTCAGACTAAACAAAATTTTGACGTGTCGACGGTTTTATTGAAACCGTTTAAATATCTCGTAATGTTGAAACTGATTGTAATTTTTAGGATAGCTCTTTGATTTTATCTAGCCAAACATAAGAAATGACAATAAAAGTTGATTATCTGTAAAATCTGAATTTTTTATGCAATAAATGTGAAAAAGTGCCCATCCCTCCCCAACCTCCCCCAAAGTATGAAATGACATTACGAATCGAAGTGAAATGCGAGTTGTTGATCGAATTTTATAGAATCGCAGGACAGATTACGAGCCTCACACCATTGCCATATTTCTTTGGTAAGTTTGGTTAAATGCGGAAACTGCACGCCTCCCATGCGATTAATATATGAAATCGCTGTAGTATTGTCAATTCGTAGAATGATTTGACAGCCGAATAATTTTTTAGCAAAAATTTTAAGCCCAATGAATGCAGCCATTAATTCTAAATAATTAATATGTTCATTTCTTTCTTCCTGGCTCCAACTACCGCTTGCCGTTTCTCCCGCACAGGCTACACCCCATCCCGTAGTTGAGGCGTCAGACTGAATTTGTAATTTATGTTCATCAAATTTAATTTTATAGACGGAGTTATCGATAGAATTATCCACCAATTGAAATCTGGACCTAAAGAAGGTGATACAGTCATGAACTTCTCATAATTATTATCGCCTTCTAGACTTAGAAATTTACATCTCTCAAACTCCTTGGTATATAGCCAGCCATATTCAATGGCTGGACAAGCAGATGTTAAAAGACCTACTAAACGAGCAAAATCTCTAATTTTACATCTTTTGATGTTTTTAAATCTTAGTAATTCATTTTTTATCTTCTGACGTTTTTCAGGAGGTAAACAGATTTCCATTGTGTTTGAATTTATAACAAATCCTAAAAATCTACAGGCGTTACTTGGAATCATACAACTTTTTGATTCGTTAATAATAAAGCCCAAAGAACAAAGTAATTGTTTTGTAGTAGTCACATTATCATAACAATCGTTATACGAATGTGATATAAGACATAGATCGTCTAAATATATTGTTGACAAATAACCAGCACAACGCAGTAATTTGACAACTGGTTTCATAATTTTAGTAAAAACATACGGCGCAGTATTGAGACCAAACGGTAAAACATTGAATTCGTATAAGTTGTCTTTCCATTGAAACCTTAAATACTTTTTAGAATTGTCGTGAATTTTTATTAAAAAATATGCGTCTTTAAGATCAATTGTTGACATAAAACAATCTTTCGATATAAGCTTTATAATTGTTCGAAGATCTTCTAATTTAAAATGTTTTGTATTAATAAATTTGTTTAAATTTTTTAAATTTAGAATAAGACGTGTTTTTCCGTTTGGTTTCGGTACTAAAAATATGCTTGAAATAAATTGGCCGGTACTAGGTTGACATTTTGAAACGGCCCCTATAGATAATAAATTATCTATGGCTTGATCAAATTCACGTACTTCTGCATGTGAATAACTTCTAGATGGTGGTATATTATATTGATAAGGAGTTTGTGCAAATGGAATTTCATAACCTTTTATCCATGACAGCACTGTTTGGTCAGATGTAATTTGTGACCATTGATTAAAAAAGTGACATAGCCTACCGGCAAAATTTACCGTAGTATCTACTGGCGGCTGCGGCTGCTGCTCGGACGCGACCCTCTGGACGAGTGCGCGTGCTGTTGCTTCGTTGAAGGTGCAGACTCCTTCGCTATCCGAGGCCCCGTCGGTCTGCGGTTCGGGGCTGGAGCCTTCCAGTTTAAATTCCTGGTAGAAGGCGGAGGTCTCGGTTTGCTCGAAGGTTTGGGTAACGGAACAGACTTCAGCTCAGCCCCTGACCTATTTATTGCCTTGGCAGTTTTTAATGTGTCGGCTAGCTCTTGTCCAAAAAGAAGATTGTCAATTTTGGTCAGTTGCATCTGATCTTTTAATTCTTTCTTCAAGACAGCAAGAATGAAGTTACGTCTAGTGATAGAATCATTATGTTGGCAGTCGCACAAAATGCGCCCTGCGTCCACGAGTAATTTTAGTATATTAGGATCTTTTGTTTCTTTTGATAAAAGAATAGTAATAGCTTCACTTAGACATGCGATAGCACTGCCTAACTGTTTCTGTTTCGCCTGCATAGCTTTGTCCCGCTTCACTATGACGTCCGTGACAGCAGCTTTAATCTCAGGATTAAGAGACGGTGCGTCAATCAGCTTACAGTTAGCTGGAGGTAAGTGAGATTCTAAAAGCTCCTTGCGGAGTTCTTTCGTCAAACCAGAAGTGGCTATGTGTTCATAACGAGTGGCTAGGTCCTTCTGGATATCCTTACCAAAACTCGTAGTGGTTAACGGATCTGTTCCTAATATTTGCAGGACAGTTTCATCTAAATCCGGTTGATGATCCTCAATCTCAATTATTCCGGCTTCAACAGCCGTCGATTGGGGAGGAGGTTCTTGTGTAACCTCAGGTATATTTGATGCGCTGGTTGATGGTACCGGCTCATCTAGATCTACTACTGGATATGCAGGATTCTCCAAATCCATAAATTTGTCATCTGTAATCAGATTTTATAACTTGCTATAATTATCATTCCCGTAAGGAAAACTAATTAGGTAGCTTATTTGTAGTGCAAAAAATAACGCACTAAATAAGTAGATAGTAATGGAAGGAACTTCCGATTATCATAATTAATTAACGGTAGGTAGGTAAGTACCTGAACAGGTAATGTTTTATTCGTCATGAGAGGTACTTGAACGAAAAAACACAAAACGTGGGTAAGATGAACTCGTAGACGTTACATCGTGAACCCATTTAAGTAAGAAACATAGTTTGATAAAATATGTAACTACAATTAGGTAAATACCTAAACAGGTAACCAATTTAATGTGTATGTACACAAGTACGGATACAGCGGGTAAGATGAACTCTAAACGTTGCATCGTGAACCCGAGTTTAAAACGGATAAGTTGCAACTCATACGTTGTAACGTTTATCCATGTAAAATTTGCAGAATAAACCTTACCTTGTGGTTCTGACGACGACTGCTCGGAACTGGACGAAGATCTGCGGCATCCTTTTAATAACTTCTTTTCTAGCTTCTTAATTTTCTTTCTTATATAACTTATTGAATCACCACGCTTTCTTTTCGGCATTTTGAACACAAAAAACCTAAAACTGCCGATAAAAATAACACTGACACGATTAATAATGCAAAGTGGCGGAGCACTGAAATGTGAATGACGAACCGAACGGAATATTCTATAGGGAAGTGCAGTCTACCCACAATATTTTATTTTTTTTATTATTTTTTTCTTTAAACTGAGTGCATAGTGGCGACATTGTGTGTGTGACTACATGTGTTTTAATCTAATCTCGAGAACGAAACACTGAAGCATAATGCAAATATAGGAAAAATTACGAAAATCTCATTTTTTTAGTTATATAATATAAAAAAATATATTATAATAAAATGAAACTTACTACCTTATTTTTCACGAACGAATGAAGATATCAAATTGAAATTTATACCAAATACCTAGGTCGATTGTCCCTTAAGGCAGTGAAAAAATCAAACTTCTAAGTTAACGCGATCAAAAGATACAGCAGTTATACCAACATATTAGACGAATTTTCGTCACATGCTAGGGAATCAAAACCTACAAGGTACTTCCCGTGAACTCAGAATCTTGAAATTCCGCACGAAGCAACGTCATATAGTACAGATAAAAGAAAAATTGCGAAAATGATAAATTTGAAGTTACATAAAATATTAAAATATTATTTTTGCTTACATGACATAAAATATTTTTTTTTAATAATTATAAACTTACTAAGTACCTGCCCTTTTTCACATGAACGTGTAGAGATATTAAAGTTGAAATTCGTATCAAACACTTCTTAAATATAATTGCCTCTAAACTGTGAAAAATTTTAAATCATTCAAAGGTCATTGGGCGCCTTAGTATGGAAACCATACCCACGGTGGATACGAACGAAATATAGCACAGTATAATGATAAAGGCTTAAACGACCAAGTTTGACGGATTTGAGAAATCATTTCTTTGTAGTGAAAGAGTAGGTATACACGCCGTTTATTTCCATTGTCATCAGGTCAGGATCTGATGATGGAAATCCTGAGAAATCGAGGGCAACTATCAGAAATTGTAGGCATGCATAGGATAAAAACTTGATTCTCAGATGTATGTCTGGTGATACTATCAAACAGTGAAGGTTAAGAGCTTACCTGATGATGGAGACGTGAGAAAGTCGAGAGAACTCCTCAACGGTATGTTTTAGTTACGTCGTGTTTGGGCTTATATTATGCGTATTGACGAGAACTTTTCACAAAAGTTAAAAATAAAAACATTTTACAAAAAAAAAACAACTTATATAAACAACAAGAAAACTGTTTATATGCATCGGTCTAGATCTCGGTGGTTAAATAAATATAGATGCATCCTCTAGACACCAACTTCTAGACCGATGCACCTAAACATCTTTTTAATTTCTTTCTTGCGTTTGTTTTCTTGTTGCTTTTTTATATGTTTGAAGTTGGATTTGTTTGTAAAATGCTACAAAATAAAATAAAGCCGACTTTATAAAACAAAGAAAGGGACAGAATTACACTTTTGTCAAGGCTCTAGAAACGTAAAGCCAGCAGCCCCAACTTTAATAAAATAACTTTTATAAAGTAGTGGGTATATTATAAAATAAAAAATATTAACTATTTTGACTCTCACGAAATTACCATAACTATGATTGTTCTAAACTGAACGGTTGGCGTGAGAATCACTTTTTATCTACACAGGATTTGTACGGAACCCTCGGTGCGCGAGTCTGACTCGCACTTGGCCGGTTTTATTTTTTACAAAAAAATACTTACGCCATCATGGATTAGTTAACATTAACTATTCAAAAACAAAAATGCTAAAGCGCCGAAAAAAATGGGAACAAATATAATGACCACCATAAAATGCTTTGATACCCTTAGTTTTGCAACCAGAAAAATCTACTGAACACCAGAAAAATAAAGTCTAAAAATGTAATAGTACCAGCTATTTTAGTCACGACTTCACTTTAAATTGTATTCGACCACCAAATTTAGTAAATGATCACCAACTCTTGACGACCAAATTAATATATTATTTTTGCCTAAATAAGTCACTGTGATTGCCATAAAATGTAGGCTTATTACCAAATAAAGTATTATGATGCCATATTAAGTTATGCGTCCGGCTTGCAATGCATGCGTGAGTGTCAGTATGACGAGTGACAGGGGAAAATGGAAGAAAATGACATATTGCGCCGACCCCAAGTAAAATTGGGAACAGGGCAGGAGAAAGAAGAAGAAGAATGTGTTTCTCAATACACTCCCTCGAAAACACACTCTTATCGCACTGTTTAGAGGCATGCAGTAGACAATTTTCCACCCTAGTGCAGGAAAAGGGTCCCCATAACGTTATTACATTTATTGTATCAGGCCGAACTTATTTTTTTGGAGTCAGTTTACTTAAACAGGATAGCAAGATGTAAAAACTTTGATTATCATTTTATATTAAAACGCTGGTATAATTTTGATGATCATTCACTACTTTTGGTGATCATTTACTACTTTTGGGATAACAATGATTTATTTGGACTCATTTTGCTTAAATAGGATAGCAGAATGTAAAAACTTTGGTTATCATTTTACTTTAAAATGGTGGTTTAATTTTGGTGATCATTTACTATTTTTGGCTTGCGCATGATTTATTTTGGAGTAATTTCACTTAAATAGGATAGCAAAGTGTTAAAACTTTGGTTATCATTTTACATTAAAATGCGAGTTTCATTTTGGTGATCATTTACTATTTTTGTCTGCTATTTGTTACTATTTCTGGTGATCAGTTAAACATAAGCCGAAAAAAATTAAGAAGCCTACTTAACACTTCTAAAAACTTACATAAAAAATTAGCCCTCCACTAAACAGTCGTAAGCGAACTAAAAGCTATAGACGTGTCGAAACGAAATTTTCCTTTAGGTAAATAAAAAACTTGGGAACTCGTAAGACGCTTTTGTAAGTGGCTGCTAAGAAGTACTGAGTCTCCGGAGTTACCCTTAGCACCTTGCATTTTGTATAAGACGGGAGCATTTTAGATTAACTTGCTTTAATTATAGTCTAGGTAAACACCGTAACGCGACGCGTGTGTAATCACGATTAGTAATTAGGGATATAGCGAGAAGGGATTCTGTTTTGGGGTTGAGTTGCAGTGTCAGCGATAAGCGATGGTACTAAAATGTTTTTGATAAAGATTGTGAAGCATTTTTTATTTCTTCTTCTTATTTTTAATTATGGCTCCTACGTTATTTTCGAAGACTTTGCCAATGTCGAGGTAGATTTTTAAAAAGTTATCAACAACTTCCTGCGCCTGAAATCTTATGGCCTAACTACAAAAACTTAAACATCTGTTGAACACTTGTCTAAATGTGGCTGCAAAAGGGAACTTATTTCAATGTCATAATCTGACCTTTTTTAGACAAGTGTTCAACAGATGTTTAAGTTTTTGTGGTACGACGGTTAAAGTTTAATAGGATCGCAATCTTTACGTGTCCCGGAATTCAGCTTATTTCCTCCAGCCTTTAAAGCGTTATTGAGGAAAAATATCCATAATATCAATATAATTGGGAAGAACATGCCAAGGGTATCTAATATTGACATTTAGCTCCTAAAATTGGCAAACTGAACATGCAGGGAGGCAGTACGTCTACGGCCAATGGTCGTTGAAGTTGACGCGCCCTCAAGTGGTGACGGCGAATTGGCAAACGTTGAAGACCGCATTCAAATAGACGAACGTTAGCATCTATTGAAATCTATGCAGAATTTAATGCGTTCAGAGGCGTATGTTTGGTTATGACATTACATTGAAATCTGTATGCACTTACAGCGCTTCTGCAAATTCAGATTTTCCGCTCGGTTTTGGTAAAAAAAAGGCATAACTTTCAAATACGGAATAGGTTAGGTATAACACTGATTTTGACATTCTCAAATTGCAAAAATTTTGTGTATGCATTGACCCTGCAAATTTTCATTATTTTTTTGATAACAATACTTTTGCTTGCATGTAGTAGAATTTCCATTAAGTACATATGTATCTTTGTATATTATCGCTTGCACTGCACCCCCACACAAACAGCGAAATCACCGCATGCGAGTCAAGAACACATGTTTAAGAAACTTTGTTAATATTTAATGTATATGTGAAAATGGCGTTGATTTGTAGGTACTTTGCAAATAATTTCGACGCTGGGTAGCCGCTAATTCAGTATTTTGACAAACGCGTATGGCGCAGACAGGGTAAGCCAGTAAAGTTAATAATATATTTATAATTTTGTGTTTAAACATTGAAATTGAAAGCGTGTGGTACCAGTTTTCGCTTTGATTAATTTTATAGAGACCATAAATTGATGTGAATGTATGAACGACAAGGGATTCTGTATTTAGTAGTCAAAATATTAAAATGTACTCAGTTTAGTTTGCTAATTTCGACACCGCTATTATTTTAACATTTTATTAAACCATTTCTCTGAATATTTGGTAACATTTATACTTAACTACATCAGTTAACCATTGACAACAATAATTTTGAATCATTTGAATGAAGACCAAAAAAGTGCAGTCTTTTTTCTACGCGCGAGCCAAAAAAACAAAACACAATCTCTGCTAAAGATCCAATCTAAACCACTTTCCTAATTCAAACATACAAAATAACAATAAACAAAAGTAATCAATACTAAAACAACTGAAGCATAAAACAACAGAGTTATAAGCCGCAGACTACAATTATCTCGGGTGACAGATTGCGCCTGAAACATAATTACAGGCAAAACGTTGGAGCAAAATTAAATTAAAGTAAATCACATCACTTGAAGATTTACTGCGATAACTATAAGCGTTCATCGTGAAATCGAATCAGTGTCTCGCCTTAGCGGTTTCTTAAAGGGAGAGGTATTGGTACTTGCTATACCTTGGCATAAGTATGTATGTATACCTAATGTTGTCATGTAGATATCAAATGATAGTGCTTGCAGCTTATCGCGAGTATAGTAATGAGACCAATGTTTATATGATGTGCATTGTCTGTTTGAGCCTAATTTGTTTTTTCTGTAATAGAGAGGAAATATTTTTTGTTTGTTTGTATAGGCTCCAAAACTGCCGAACTGATTAGAAAAATTCTTTCAGTGTCGGAAAACTCTAAGCCGAAAAATTCTTTCACTCTTCCCGGGTAATATGATATATATTTTATCCCGGTTCAGGCAGTAGTTCCCACGGAATGTGGGTTAAGCCGCGGGAAAACGGCTAGTATTAAATAAAAAAATGAGTAGAATTACTAATGCATTATGAATATTATTTTCTGTTCTATGAACATTAATTGGAATAAGATGGGCTATTAAAGAAGTAATGATAAAAAATATACTGAGGAATCTATTTTCTTACTCTGTATTTTTTGTGCAAATTGAGAGTTTTAAAGCTCTATTTACACTACATTGCCCAATGAATATAATTCTCCTTAGGTACTTTACTCCATTTAAGAACAGAGACATTTTACTAAGAATACACCTTACTTAATGTAAGCACATATAATAAGTATTTTTAAAGAAAAACTAAGTACAATAGATAATAAATACATTGCGTTATCAACAGTCTAGTGGTTCGAGAGCTTTTATTCAAGTAAATACGTAAAAATTGCTTTTCGAATAATATTTGAAGAGGTTTCAAAGTTTTGTATTATTGAAGAAAAATCCTCGGAATATTTTCACAACTTCGACACTTGGGTTAAGTGGCGCAGTCACCGGTAAATTGGCGAAGATTTGATAAAACCAACGTTATCAATTTTCGAAGACAATTTTATTTGGAATATTTCCAAAAAAAGGTTTTAGATCTCTTTTTTGTAACACGATTTGTAATGCATGCAATTTATTTCTTGAAATATTTTATAA
This sequence comes from Helicoverpa zea x Helicoverpa armigera, assembly GCA_033682625.1. Classification (NCBI taxonomy): domain Eukaryota; kingdom Metazoa; phylum Arthropoda; class Insecta; order Lepidoptera; family Noctuidae; genus Helicoverpa; species Helicoverpa zea x Helicoverpa armigera. The sequence goes on along the minus strand of JAWIIS010000038.1, from coordinate 4,547,144 downwards.
GTCCATTCATAACGAAGTTGATGGCTTTGTAAGTAGTTTGGTGGAATTATGAAATGCTTTAAAAAGATTTTGAAAATCATTGACGATGAACCTAAACCAATTATGCCGCCCAAGAAACAGAGAAACACTCAGCAAAACATGCCTAAAAGATTAAAAAGTTGTTCACATTAATATAACCACAGGTAATCAAATTTTATTCGCGTGAACTCCGTAATTGAAAACTCGCACCATTCGAAACTCGATTTCATATTTTCTCAGCACAGCTTTATGAAAGTGCGAAGTAGAAACGTAAGATCTCGTAAATGTCTTAATTTCCTGCTGCGGACTGCGGGATTAAGATCCCGGATCGGCGTTATCCACTGATATAAATCTTTTAACACTCATTCGGGGGTTAACAGATCTCGCTGGAGCCTCGCTAACTCCAACAACTGCAATTAGCTTTAGTTGCCAAAGTCCCCGTAATCTCGCAAACTGGCCGTTTATAATTTAAATACGCAAATGGATGTACCGCTTTAAATGTCTTCCATTTTTAAAACCGCTTTATCTTCACGGCTTTATTTTATAATGCAATATTAATTTTCTTCGCTCCTTTTTTCTACACATGAAATTGAGAGCTCGGAGAAAACTTTGAATCAAGCTATTATTTCACGAAATTAAAATTCAACTTTTTACCAAGTCCTTGAATAATAAATTAAAAGTATAAATCAAAGTTAAAATGCTAGATTCGAATTTTAATTTAAAAATGGTTCAACTAAATGCAGTTAGAATTATCCTAAACGAATAAGGGCTAGGTCGTTTACTTCAACGAAAATTTTATTCATCGAAGCGTTAAAGGTAAGAACTAAGTTCATTATTCAAAATTAATAATCCGCTAAATTAATTTAAATCAAAACTTTCCCCGACCTCCTACACTATGTAGGTACCCGAAAATTGTTTTTACAGGGTGTTTACATTCTCTTATATCAAAAATTCATTTCTATACATCACAATTCATTCAAAATTTTTAAACATCAATTTAAAATAATGCCAACTTTTTAACAAGTTATATTTAAAAATGCATTTTTAATGTTAGTTTCTAACTAGAATTTGGATGAAATCTCTTAAAATATTACACGAGTATTTTTAAGCAGACAAACTTAATGTTAAATAAGCATGTAGTTTGTAAGTCAGATTCAGTGATCCGATTCTAACATAACAAAGTTAAAATAATGTAGCTCAGTTCGATGTTTTTATTCAGCTACCTACGATTCACATGCACAGACTTTACAAAGTTTAACGTGCGTTTTGATTTGAAAAAGGTAATGGCTTGACTTTTGAAAGTAGAATATATTTAGATGCGTTACCTACAAAAATAAGAAAAATATTTATTTTAAAATGTCAATTGTACCTAGATAAAAAAATACGTAATGCTAATAGCATTGCAAATAAAAAAAATATTTAACATATATTACAAAGAAAAAAAAAACACACACTTAACTAAATGAACATAAGTGCAATTTCAGGCAGCAAAAATGACTTTTTAAAATTCTAATTTAAGAACACCCTATACATACATGATCTCTCAAGGAAACAGTTAAAGGAGTAACAAAACGCGCAGTCAACACAACTCTACCCCTTGACACAGAACAGATAAATCAAACGTTGAACCGCGGTTATAAATTACAGTCAAACGAACCACATTTTAAACTATAACTGAATTTAATAATGAAGATACGCATCGACTGTTTTACGGCGTAAACAATTTTAAATTAAATTGTCATGGAACATTAAAGGGTTGAAATATTTAGTTAGCGAAAAGGGTTTTGTAACTTATATCCTAGAGATAATTATTTTGGAAGTAAGGATATGTTTTTGTTGGTGGTAACTATTAACTATCGTCAAGTATGGAGCCTTAGATTGATTTATTTAAAATACAATGAGTATTAAAAATATCCCAGAATAATGCTTAATTTAATATCATATTATGGTTAAACAGAATGGAACCAATAACACTAGTCATAACAACCACTGTAAAGTTAAGTTTTAGATTACTTAACTTATCATTGAATATACCTAAATACATACCGGTTTTACACGAAAAACGTTTGCCAAATCTCCTTGTATACCTCTAAATAGAAATCGGAACACGAGTCTTTAATTACAACTAAATAAAATATTGCAAAAAAGAAGTCCACACCAATCATAACTTCACAAACGGAGAATCACAAACGTACTTTAATTAACAACGTCCCTCATTACATTAAACCTAGCAAGCAAAATAAAACAAAATCAAAGTCAGTCTCGCACGACTCAAGTAAATTAAGTTTACATAAAAAATCATATCACGCTCTAATTGTCACCAAGAGATAGCTAGCAGAGTTTTGTCCCCTAAAATAATATTGACTGTAGAACGACCCTTTACATCTTGTCTGTTGTTCAGAGCAGATTAATGTTTGTGCCCATTTATTTGCCCAGTTCTTCATAAAAATGCCGCGAACAGTACGGATAAACAAGGGAACCTTTAATAACATTCAGTAGGTTTTATGATGTTATCTCTTGTAATCCTTTTCGTGGTTTGCAGTGGTGGATTGCCGGTAAATTATTTTCGTGTTTTTGCACGGAACAGTGGTGGAGAATGCAATGAATTTATGTTCAAAACGGTTCCAGTTTTGTTAAATTAATTTCCGTCATCTTTGCTAAATGCTTGATTTTCCCTTGCTCTATGTAAAACACCAGTCTAACTATCTACATCCTGAAAGACCAGAAAGAAGACTACGGCAGCATTGTAGGGAAAAAGTTAAAAAACAAAACTTTAAGAACAAATATAGTAAACTTAATATAAGCATTTAAAAAAAGTTTAATCAATTTTAAACCACATTCAATTTCTGACCACCCCAAACACTTTTTCCTTTAATATATTTATTTGCACGGACCGGCTAACAGTATTGGAGATACCAGGAAATCATAAGAGATTTGGAGTGGTCGGGAGCAAACACTCGAGAGACACAGGAGCCGTAATCTCCGCGTCTCCGGATTTTAATTACTTATTGGAAACTTGTGGCCGGCGGCTGTATGGGACCGTCTCAGCGCTTTATTGCAAGATTTTGAAACTTGACATCCGATTTGCTACTATTGTTCTTCGCGGGAAAATTGTTATGCGAGTTCTTTGTTCGACATTCATTTGTTTAATTGGTTAGACTTTTGCAATGGTCGAAATTGGGAGTTTGTGTATGCAGCATCAACGGCAGTAAGTACGTATATTGTATAAGTTATATTTATCAGCTTCTGATAGCGATAATGCTCTCTCCTACATAAATAGGGAACTTACTCCCATTACTACCTCCAAACTTCTTTCGTATTGAGACAAAATCTTATTAGATATGAATCTATATTTCACCAGAATTTCAAGTTTTCTCTTAACATGCACTATTGACGTTGCCGTTATAGTAAAAATCAACTTTTCTCGCTTCAAACTAAAAGCGAGAAGAATCCTGGTACCAATAGTAATATCTCCTAAGTCAATATAATACAGGATGTGATGTCGTCGACGGCACGCGTCAACTTTACTATGCTTAGTTCTGGAATGGATTCCCAGACATCAAAGCTATTGCTTCTAACTATTTGTGGTGGTATAGATTCAGGTATAAACTTAAATATCGAACTATTGTATCTATCACCAGAGACGAAAGGAACTGAGCATTTATATGATGGATGCACTTCTTTAGATAAATAAAGTAACTATTATTTAATATAGTTTTACCACATGAACTGTTAATAGTTATTACGATTGAATAATAAGAGTTTAAGGCGTGGGATAATGTTGTTCTAAAAAGCCTCATGAGTAAAGTTCTGTATAGTTGCAAACGGTTAGGCTGATATTCGACCCCGACATTGTTAAAACAAGGCTAAAATAAATTAAAAGAAGGCTTCACCTCTCTTATTCAATAACTATATTAAGTAATTTCAACCTATCAGTTTTGACAATAATAGAACGACTAAACTAAATAAAATAATTATCGAGGCAAAACAAGTTTTTCTCAATAAAAAATCATACACTCCTGCATTTTGCGTAGGCAAATAGAACCGTTGTGGAGAGTTTTCTTTATGAACTCAATTTCAACTAAAAATTGCTTTTGAACTTAAATCGAATGGAGATTGAGAAAACCCAATAGGTTTTTTATTAAACTACATAGGTAGACACGCAGCTTAATATTAGTATGAGTGTGGGTTTAGTAAAACTATACATAGGAATAAATACGCTGGCTCTAAAAACAATTAAGACATAGTAGTTCCGCGAAGCTCCGTAATTCTTTTTACTGAAGATTATTTTCAGCATTTCTTTAAGTATTATTTGATTACTCAATTCATTAGTTTATCACGGCCAGTATCATTGTCTAACTTTAACGATAACCGATTTCGGCTGGTTGTGATTTGGTCATATTTACAGTGGTGGTCCAACTGGGGCTTAATAGTGAGAAATTCTACACTAGGTACATACTATTTTAGGTATGTAGTACCTAAATAGTACACCTTAACTATAGTTGTTGGTATAAGTTGCTCAGTGCCAATGACTTCTTTCAATACAAGTTCGCAAATATTAACATTGAACGCTTTGATCTTAAGTCGACGTTCATTTCGTTACAAACGCGTGCCCTTAATTAAGTTCAAACAAGACGTGCTAATCGAACCGAGGATGTCGCAGGTATTTAGTGAGTATAGGGTTTTGGGGAGTCTACTGCATCAATTAATACAGCCGAAAAATACAGCTGTATACATTTTGATTAATATGTCGACTTGAAAAAAAAGGAAGGCGAAAGCGTGGTGAAAAGGGACCAATTCCTTGCAAAAATGCAGTGTTACAATGAAAGGTTGCTGATTATAAAGCATAGTTTCATCTATACTGACATGTGAAAGATTCAAGATAACGCAATATGCAGCTATGGTATAAATCTAAATCGAAACTATTTTGCCTTTTTATTGAGCTCAGCATTTTCCTCCTGTGCTCCCCTATATATCTTCGCTTTATATGCTTAACGTGTTAAATAACTAAGTTTAGTCAGAATCTGAAATATCTAATTTCAGTTTCACCTGCGACATTAGCTGATAGGCTACCTTAGTTTATTAACACCAGAGGACGCCTGTATCGGCAAACAAGCAGAGGTATCGCTTACAAACTTAATTAAACCTTAATTTTCAATGTCTACATCATTTAGAACCATCTGCTATCCAAATATTATAATGTAAAATATGAGCACGGTTAGACCGCACTGTAAATATATTTACACAAAATATCAGTATTTTGGTGATATTATTTGGGATCGGTATTCTTGTATAAAGTACACTTGAGTTCAAGTGAATAGGTCAAAAATATAGCAACAACAAGTTTACCTATTTACACTAGTCCAAGAAAAGCATTGTTCTAAACTGAACAAAATTACAGCTACGGTGACCATCACAAATTACATTATAATCGTTAAACTATTCTCATAATTCGACATTTGCTAATTTTCAATAACGAATGAAACCGAAATAGATACTCGTTAAATAAATACAAACATCATAGTCGAGCTGCAAATTACGCGGCTGCGGTATCAGCACTTATTGAACGTTCCACACTCAATTACACCTGAAACCATCAAACAAATCTAAATACCAGTCTATCAATAATAGCTAATCAATCCATGATCCCAGGCCAGGGGTAGCCAACCGTCTGATTGCCAATTAGATAGCCGGCCAGGTGTCTGAAACCCGAGCTCAAAATCCTCTCTGTCTAATGCAATGCGCGATCAGCATTTACCAAACAGGTCTCTCTCGGCTATAATCGACAACGAAAACTAAGATAGGTTTCAGATTTTAGGGTTCCGTACCCAAAGGGTAAAACGGGTCCCTATTGTTTTCGCTCCCCCGTCCGTCCGTCCGTTCGTTCGACCATCCATCCGTCCGTCCGTCCGTCCGTTCGTCCATCCGTCCGTCCGTCTGTCACCAGGCTGTATCTCATGAACCGTGATAGTTAGAGAGCTGAAATTTTCACAGATAATGTATTTTTGTTGCCGCTATAACAACAGCCCGACTCGCACTTGGCCGGTTTTTTCTTCTAAGCAGATAGCATTACAAAGAACTCAATTTATCGAGGATTTAAAGAACCCGGAGCCAGCAAAAAACTGATTCGAAATGTATAAATAAACAGATCTATGTACATAATTTGTTTTTAAGTCTAGACATGTAAAAAACGATTTACAAACTTCACGCGAAATTAGGAACACTTTCAACTTTAGCGTTGCTTTAAATAGATTTGTTAAAGTTGGAATAATATTCTGAATGATGAATATTTCGTTTGGACGAATAAATTAATATTACAAATTTAAATGTAGATAAGGTAAGCTATTAAATGTTGCTTAGGACATCAAACGTATCTATAACGAACTTTCGGCGAAGAATTCTTAATGAGATTGAAATTAACTTTAATGAAGATGAGTCATTGTATTAATGATCAAATCATCTTAAAATTGAACAAATACCTTCAAAAACTTAAATCAAAATCAGCCTCTTAACATAAACTATTATTGCTTTTCCCTTCCTCTATATTGCCGTAACAATTTCCGTAGCTACATACTCCGTAATCCTTTGTTCGATAAGATTTCGGGCAATTATATTAATCGGATTATGTTTAGTGACGTCACTAGGCAACAACCACTAAAGTAATCCCGCTATAGTTAATTGCCCCCATTTCAAGGTATGCCCCAATAATTGCGTAGAAGGTATGTTTTGACCCAGAAAGTTAAGGGGGAATAGGTAGACTCGGTGACTCGGTTGAACGGTTGACTCATCTTACGAGTTTGTGCGGATGAATCATGATTTTCAGCAGAAATAATGAGGTTTTCGTGGAAATCATTCCCACACAGTTTTATATGTTCTTTATAAGTGTGTCACCAAGTGTCACCAATGAATGAGTAAAGGTGCAGTAATACATTTAAGGAAACCTGGACCATATGGGTAGGCTGACATCGCCAACCCGCATTGAGCAAGCATGGTAATTAATGCTCATTACTCTCTGAATGAACAGAGGCCTTCAGTGGGACGTTGAAAAATAATATAGCTGTGCAAGGATGTAGCGGATTATTTATTTTTTCTCTGTGAGATATCTCGAAGTAAATAAGCACAAAAACATGAACTTTAAACGAGAACTGCTTTATTTATTCCTATGAATGTATCTAAATAACTTTTCCACAGCCATTAAAATCTTGGTAGATATGTATATTTTATTTAGAGAATTTCTTTTACTTCAACATTCAACGAAACTTGATATCTTTCAACTGCTATCTACTTAATTACCTGCGTTGAACGATGTAACCTTTTCCAAAAGGGCATAGGTCGTGATGTTGACATGTCATTGACATCCTCACGATGCTATGGCTTATCCAGATCTTATGTTTTCAATATGCGAAGTAATCCTTTGATCAGTGCTAGAGAACATTTGTTATTATTCTTAAAGTAGCTTTTTAGAGAAGTATGACTTTTTTAGAATACGTTGTTGAGTCAGATTTTTTATTCTGGCTTTAGAATTATAAATAAATAATTAAATGAACGTTGAAAAAATAGACAGTTATTTGTAAAGTCTAAATCCTGTCATGAATAGAATTAAAATGAGAGTCAAGTTTAAAAAAAAGAATTGAGTTCTACATAGGTACCAAGTTCTGCAATATGCGTTGTTCTTGTGTCTAAATATACAAACATAAACGTCATATATTTTACAGTAATTGAAAACATATCAGTATCGTTTGATATCAAACAAAAGACTGACGATTGACAGTATCAAAAAGTTCTTTATGCCACTCTTCAAAAACAGCCCAGATTTCTGTCACAAAACTAACTGATAATATTATGTTGGAATCACAATGACTATTCAGGCAGAACGGTACGAAATACCCCGAATTAACCCCCAAAGCAACAGATGAAGCTTATATTGATAAAATGACAAAACCAAACGCGTAAATAGTTAACCCTCGCGAGTGCAGCATTAATCTCGGTTCATTGGTTTCTCAAGAGGTGATGGAACTGATTGGCCGGCTCTACTTAACAATACATACTGTAGACGGCGAACAAGATTATAAAGACGAAACACACCACACAAAAAACTACCTTAAGATTAACTGAACAAGGTTAAAGTTCGCTTGTCATGAGTAAGTGAGGTATTAGTACTATTGACGAAGAATCATCGCATCTGCTTAGCCGGATTTTACGTTTCATTGATTGGCATTGTTAAGCCCACGCAACGGTAATACCGCTCTCGAATGTTTATCAGAAAGATTTTTGGCAAATAGACACAATTATTTGATAAGGCTCATTTTTGACAAGGGTTGCGTAGAGTACCTCTTGGATTGTACTTTAAAAATTGAAGTGGCCTTGTTGTGTCCAATTTTCAATGCATTATTTGATTTGTTGTTCGATGGATCAGTGTATGCTTTGTTTGATATCTACTCGTGAGATTTGGATTTGACTTTTTAGAGGTCAGTGACTTTGAGAGTAAAATGAATGACCTTTTAAAAATATCTTAGTTAGTGCAAAAAAAGCATAGCAACATAAATAAATCCGTATTCAAAGTTCAAGTTGTAAAAATACTTAAGTAGAATTGAACTATTAATAAATATGTTACTTCAGAATTTGTTTTAAAGTTCTCGCCTATATAGTAAAACCAATTAAACTTTGAAAATAAGATACAAACTCTAAAAGAAGATACCCAAAATTAACTAAACACAAAATCATTGAAATCCGTACTTGAAATTCACAGCAAATCCGTGTGCAACACAATAAAATCTGTAGCGGATGTTTTGGGCAAAGCTCGCGTTCTCGCGTCAGAGCCAGGGAGGGTGATTTGACATCCGATGGACATTCCCCGTCCGCTGCAGTTCCTACTCCCCATTAGTTATGAGCGCCTGGTACATATCATGCTGTATTTAGATTAGCCTAGTAAAATGGTGTGTTTGTTGTAATGCTAGGATTGGTCAATTTCAAGTGTTAATGGAGGAAAAATGCTTAGATTGCTAATGGGTAACTACATTTTAAATCTCGCTTAGAAATAAAAACTTTTTCAAAAAATATAACTATGCGTGTAATTAAATGGTATGTAAGAACAATATGGCCATAAATGTAAAAGCAATTTTTTGATCCTAGAAAAAAAAATTGTCAGACCCAGAGAGAGTGATTTGACATCCGATGGACATTAAGGTAAATTTTTATTCTTCACTCTCAAATATAAATATGAAGGGATACCTACAGTTCAGTCCAGTCATAGACTAAAATTAAAAAGCGTACACGAAATATTCTGTGTTTAAGATGGGTGACATTTACAGCAATTTGACCCTACTTTCTTGACCCTAGAAAAAAGAAATCATAATTACCTCATGTCCAATAAACACGGCTAATAAAATACCGGTCGACAATAACAATTTCCACAAATAGTAACACGATCCTTACAAGTATTGCATGATACGACATATGTGTACAGTCGTGCGGAAAAACATAATAACATTGTCCTTTCTCCTGTATTTAATAGACGCAGAAATAATGCACAATGTGCTTATTATTTGCTCTCTCATGAGGGGAATTATTATTGTTCGCATTTTGTTTATGACTGTACTCGTGTGTTCTATGAGAAATTGGATACTAAGACGAGGGTGAATGAAACTGGTCGAGAGATTAATAAGAGAACTGACCAGTTGTTATTCAAAAACTGGAGTAACAATTCATTGAAAGATTTATAAAAGATTAAAATGTATTCAAGCGTTGTAATAAGCATGTAGATTTTTTTTGTTATGAACAAACATTATAATATGAATATAAAATAATATGGTGATCCTGCCAATTTTGCATTCATTAATTGTAAATAGAACGACTAATATTCCATATTTGAATTTGGTCCTGCTTTATTTTACAAACGCAACCATGAAACAAACAAAACACTATCTTTGTTAAAAAAAAAAACACATTGGAGTTTACACTATGTTCTCCCACCCCGTTCCAAATTTAAAAGCCTATAGGTACACATAATCTCTCCAAAATCATATACGGCCGTACCCACTAAGCTAATTACTGCGTAATAATGGACAAACCTTATTGACGACCAGCCATGGGCATTAATTTGTATACAAAGTCACCTTTGTTGTAGCAAGCAATATAATTACGGCAATAAGCCCGGTAGCCTGTTAGACCTTTAATGGAGACTCAATGTAAAAGCAGATGGCTATTGGGTATCAAATTGCAGGAGAAAGCGTGTTATGTGAACTTGTACTAGCATGATCGAATGCGAAATGTTTTGTGATTTTGTGAAGTTACAAAAAGTCAATAGAGTCATATTGACTTTTTGTAAATTGCTGTTGGAAGTTTAGTGAGCAATATTTGTAAATTACCAAAACTCTAGTGTTATTAGGAAACTAGTCATGTTGACGTAGCGATTGCATTAAGAAATGAATATTATTTATTGACTTCAAACAATATCAAAGATGATCTCAGGAGTATCTGTTTCTATGGGATTTATTACATTAACTTCCCTGTACCACATTGACTCTGGAAAATATCCATATCTGCGAAGACGTCAATGAAATTGTTGCCGTTAAATTGCGCAACTGTTCGCCCCACCTAATACGCAACCCCCACCACCGCCAAACGGTATGGTGTTTACCAAACACAATTATTGTCCACGTCCATTTTGCAATATGAGATTTAAGGCTCAAATTAAGTGAATTAGAAACCGGAGACCCTCTGCCCTCTGATAGGCATTTTCGGTTTGATTCCATCACCAACTTCCAAGCCATTTGCAAGTAATTCGAGTGGGGCCTGTTTAGCAATAATTCGATCGAAGCGGGGGACTTTGAGGTAATTATTCAAAATTGTACAATGGGCTTGCAGGATTTGTTGTTCCAGGTACGGATTATGGGGTCCTAGTTTAGTGCTGATTTGATAGTCTTCTAGGGTTTGCCTAGCCCGTAATAACGACTTATGCAAAGGAAGACCTAAAAAACTTACCTGCTTTAATGGTCGAACCATACTGCTCTATAAATTCAATTAAATCTTTCAATAATAAGCTTATGGTCAGCTCTGGACATGACAAGTCCCTCATTCATAAACTTATCAGCTCTGAAGAATCTACTGCCTATTCTAAAAACCCTTGAAGCTAAAGACTCATTACCTGACTTTAGAACACCCTAATTTCGCCGAATTAAGATTCCAGATAAGGGGTCCAAAATCTCGAGTATACATGACAATAGGCCAAATCAACTATTAACTAGTCGTTTATTACGTACAATTTGGGATGTTCCCGGTCAGTCGACGAGTGAAACAGTGGGGCGTAACAATAGTGTCCCCAGCAGATCCCGGGGACGATTTAAACAAGGGTTTTTGCCCCAATTACTTACGGATGCGTAATTATTTCCACCAAGACATAGAACACGATATGAAGAGATGGGTGGTTTAAATTAGGAAATAAAACGTCATGAATTTTAATAGAGAAACACATCCCTACTACTACACTTTACATCCTTTTTTTCGCCAGTGTTGTAACATACTTAGAACCAGTATCCAAGAATGTTGTTAGAGGTATTTTGGTTGCATTATCTACTTACTCGTATATTCACCGAGATAGCCTGAAATCTACTATATTTCCGTCAATGATTCTATTTACCCATTGCAAGTGCAACACGTTATACTAAAATCCAAAAAGGCACACCCATTTAAAACCAGCCAACCACTAAAATCGCACAAATTAAAAACCCATAACGACCGTCTAAAAAGTTAAGCCACTATCAGAGATTGGCTGAACAACTTAGTTCCATAACTAGACTGGTAAACATTAATCAGTGGTTTAAATAGAACCTTTGCCGCTTGGAAAACTCGTGCTTTTCACAAATGCGTCCAATCAGGCAGTGGCCTTTCATTTCTAACAATGGCGCCGGATAAAATGCGAAATAAGATCCTTAATGAAAACTATCGTGGAATGGGACCCTGGTATTAATCTATTATCGTTAAATCGCCTGCAGACGCTATTAAAGGTTTTAACGATATAATTTTGACCGCAGTTAGGAGTTCTGAGTTATTTAGGAATCGTTTTTGATCGGGTGTAGTTTTGCTGGCGTAATTACGTTTTAGATTAAGTTTCTGGCAATTTAGAGATGTTCTTGTTTCTTATTTCGATGTGTAGTAATTGAAAAACGTAACTATTATTGTTTTAATTGATGAGTTAATTATATCTACTGTGTATCGTTTAGAAACTTATTTCCACCAGATATACTGAACCGGCTTATTTTTAACCGACTTCCCAAAAAGGAGGAGGTTCTCAATTCGGCCGGTATGTTTATTTTCTATGTATGTACATCGATTACTCCGAGGTTTATAGACAAATTTACGTGATTCTTGTTCACTTACAAATTCTAATTTTTTATTACGCAAATATAACCATAACACTCAAAAAATAACAACAGCATACGCTATTGTATGATAACATAAAACTTCGGCGAGGCTTTGACGGCTTGCGGCCGGAAATGGAAGGGACAAGGGCAGGCAGCTTCCGGTCCTAAGGGTCGACTGTGACAACTAAGCAAAAACAATCTAACAGGCCATATTGAGAGGAAATTAACGTACGTAAATCATGATAGTGGAAATATATGTTAACGATAGCTTATTTGTTGTTTGCTGAGTTTTTTTCATTGTTTTTATATTTGTATGGGGCAGTTATATTCAGAACTTACGATTGCTATTTGAATTGTTTTTATTGACCTATGCTACTAATAGCAGCATTAATTTAAAGATTGCCAATGAGTGAAGGATTCTATATCTAATTTTGAATTATTCACAATTTCTTTTACGACAAGACTTTCAAGAGAGCATTAAGGTTTTAAAATGTTAATGATCCGATTACGTCATAAATCCGACGTCCAAAATCAGTAACTTATTAGCTACCCTTTAATTTACAGACAGAAGCGAACACATATGTTTACACAAAAAATATTATTAAAGGACCTCGAGAAATCCTTTAAGCGCCCCCACTGCCTTCGCTTTCAAATAGCAAAATGACGCCATCGAGTAAATCTTCAGATCCGAACAAATAATGTCCGCCATACATCTCTGGCTACAACTTAATACACTGGACGGATCAAAGGACCACATACGGAAACGCTGCAAGCTTAGAATAAACCAATTATGAGTGAAATATTAGGGATCAGTCCGCCCTATGAAAGCCTTTGATCACACGTTGCTAACTGCTTATATTTCTTTCCGGCCTCAAGCGAGAAACGAGAAGCCACCAAAGACCGGTCAAAATATAAGCGAAACTCTTAATAAATTACAGAAATTGGTGGCCACGAGACTAATACCCCCGGAATGGGGAATAAGCCGGTCATAACGTCGGGTAACTGCGCGTGCAGAGTAATCATTTTCGGACAGGATATTTACTTCCGTCTGTTCTCCTGATATACGACAACTGCTGCGCTCTTATTAAAAGGATTCATGTTGAGAAAATAGTCGCGCTACTGCGAATAACAGCGCACCTAAATCATATTGTGCACGGTAATGAAGTTGAACGCGCAGAGTAACCGAAATTCGAGTGTAAATAAATTAAGTGCGATCAGTACGGTGACGGCCATCGCTCCATTTTCAATTAGAGTGAAAGCTGGGGACGATATGGATATTTTACGAAATGGGAAAATAATCGAATTTCGACTGAATAATGAGAGGACCCTCGGCGTACGTCGATGAATGGCGACCAGGAGAGCATGGCGACACAAAGGGTATTTAACTCGTACTTAGTACTTTTTGTCCACCGCCCCCCGCCGCGCCCGCTCGTCCCCAACGCGATTATATTGTCGTTATCGCCCTATAACGTATGCAGAATAAAACATGTATTATCTATATTGCCAGCATCCATTTACCCGATTCCGTTCGCTGCTAATCCTTTGATTTATAATAGACCGTTGAAATATAGCCTGTGGCCGCAATATATTTAAATTATTCCAACAGTCAATTAACGAGATAGCTTTTGCCGCGATATAGGTCGTGATGTGCACCGGTACGTTACAAACCAAATGAATTTGTACACAAAGTTATTAAAAGGGAATGTGCGGTTCACTAAACTTTGTGAAACAAATTCGTGGGTTATTTAATAAAACGTAGCGTATACGTAAAAGTTGAAGGATTGGTATCCGCCCGTGTGCTTATTAGTGAAGTCAAACACACCTTTTTAAACTACGCCCCCCGGGTATAGCGTCGTATATTTGAACAGGCAAATTTCCTACAAACATTCTATTGATACAAATAATTCTCGAGGGGCACGACTATATTTCACCGGCGGTTTTTTGTTAAGTCAACGCGGGCAGAAAAGTTACTCAACTAACTTTTTCGCGTTTCGTTAAAAAGCGGCGTGGATTAATGCGGGCGTCGGTCGTAATACTTATTTACAATAATCCGACTTGTGGGAGAGCTGCGCATGAATTGTTAGAATAAATTTCGTTTTCAGACGTGTACTCCAATAGGGCTGGGTAATGGTCGCGCAATTTATCGATATTTATTTTTAAGAGAGTTTATAAAGCATAGGTACGTTAGCCCAAGAGCCCACTTGTTTCTAACTTTCTTAGATTTAGTTTTAACTTTTTTCAATTTAAAACATGTGTCTTTATTTACGAGTTTTGTTTCAGTTTGTTTTTTGTGATTTAATTATAAAGTCGTGTTTAGTCACTCGTAGATTAGTACACAAATTAACTATAAAACATCGACTATTCTCAACAATAAAGGCACATCACTACTCTCACCTACGTATGCAGATCGTAAAACCACGCTTTAAAAATTAGATACGTGCTCAGTTCACGGAGCCCTTTTTATAATCCTCAAGAATTCACCTTAATGATACGACCATTCGTATGGATATTTGTTTTATCTTTACCTTCGGATTCGAGGACCGGCTTAATTAGAAGCTCCTCGGGAAATCTGGTCCTTTTCCCCATTTTTCCATAAGTAAGCTTATTCCCGTATTTATTATCTGGAGAGTAAGTGTGGGTGCCAAACACCTGGGGCTTCGGTTATTATTTCAACCCCTTTCATAATGCTTTAGTATATGAGATACTTACTTGAATAATAGTGAAAATATACTTACTCCTTTAAATGACCTGTTTTTTTTTTATTTCTAAAAAGTATATTTGAAGCTTCATTGTTAAAATTTTAATGCTTAATTAGAGATGTTGATAATTGCATTATTCAGTAAATAGTTATACGGCATCTTAAAGACATTGTTGCTGTGTAAAAGGTTTGAATTCTTAAATGTATCAATATAACAATACCTGTATTATGCTTTTGTCACTTTATAAAACAAACTATTTTTAGCTTCAAATTCAAAGTCAAACCAAGTGCATGCAACAGTTAAATAGAAAAAAGAAAATACAAAATAAAATGAAAAGTCTTTAATAAACTGAGTCCCAGTGGTATTATAGATGCGATATCCTATATTACCATATTACGGCCAATCACGAACGGGGTGGATACTATAACATTTGCATACTGCGACGGGAAATCTCATGATTAACATTTTTATTAAAGAAGGATTAGCTGTAATCCTTTTTTATTCGACAATTAGTACCGTTATCATGGTGGGTGATGTCGTAAAGAGTTGAAATTGCCACCTATCGCCTTAGCAATTAACCAAATTGCTCTAACGGTAGAGATAACCAACCTTTAATTACGGGTATTTTTCTTCCATTTTTCCGTCAAGTTTAGAAAGTGCTAATTGAGCTGCAGGTTTAAACTTTATTACAGCTCTTCTTGAAAAACAGTGTTTTATAGACTTCAATAATATCGTGAATAAAACACGTGAAAGTTTCGGTTTTATACAAACTTTTAGAAACTTAATTTTGATTTCTTGAAAGTAAATTGTCTGTTTTTTTGCTTCGCCGCTGTTTTTTTACTCTTCGAGAAAATTGCGGGTGAACTTGTTTTTGAAACAGTTTTACTATGAATGAGATGAAAAACTAGAATAAATACATGAGAAATTAATGTGATTACATTTTTAGATTTGTGTGTAATAAGTTGGTGACTTTAATAAGTTTGGTCCAAACATAAATTAGCGCTCTTATAAAAAATTAATTTCTATATTTTCATGCAATATTCATCGTAATACTTATATAAAAAATGCAAGAACAAATTAGGGTGACAATATAAAATAAATGGAAGGTTTATTTTTGGTACCAAATCGTCTATGATAAGCTATGTTCATATAGCAAAATACGAGAATATAATACCTAGCTTCAGAAGAGAGTGGTTATAAATTAATAATGAATTCTTAATAAGCCATTATTATTCTGGACGTAAAGACGGTCTGTCATTTGCTGACCACAGGTGGATTGCACGTTCAAATATGAAAAATAAATACCAATTTCATGAAAAAATATTCTAATAAACTTTTACTATCATTAAATATTTAGATCTCACTAAAATGTATTTACGTTTATAATTTCTTGAATAAATGTAAACTAAAACCAAAATACTTTAAAACTAAATCCGATCCTTAAACTTGAAAGAATCCTTTGAAACTTAAAGCTTTATTTCTTCAATAACTATTAAATCTCACTTATTCTAGGAGTGAAATCGTAAAGACTTTTCCTACCAATTCTGGAGTATCACCTATAAAATATGAGTTTTCGTCTTGAAACTGTAATAAACCATTGGTTTACGACAGTCTACGTATAACATTTGAATGGTCAAACGACCACAAGACGTGACCAAAAACTGTAATATCACTTGCGTTTATTAAATTTCATCGAAAAACCACTAAAATTTTACTATCAGTATAACGAATGTTAACATTTTACAACGTGTGGTGTAAATATTTTGTGAAATTTATAGCTTAATTAATTCATATTTTAGATACTTTTGAAGTGTTATCTTATTTTCTGAAGTAAAATCTTTGTTCTTGTTAATTTTATTTTCTAAGTATATTAAGCAAGATTAAACTATTTTGTTTTACGCTGGTTTGCACCACTGCTCACTAAATTAGCAGTAAATATATTTAAATATCTGTATAATTCGGTCATATGTTGTAGACAGAATTAGGTTTGAATTCTACCATGTATTTAGTGATAATTGTATTTATTCAACTGTTGTACCTAGGTACGTAAATTATCGTGAGTTGTGGCTAAAAATGTATTTTATTTTCAATATTGTTAGGAAAGCGTAGTCTAAAATTTTCCACCGATTTTATAAAAGTGCTATACACGGTAAGCATACGTTTTCCGCCTCAAGAAACCCGACTAAGATTCGCATCGCAATGCAATAAGCCTTAAACACGATATGACGTACACATCTCGAGAAATTCTAAAAAGAATTGTTTTATTTTCGCATTTCAAAGAGCCTTGGGATATATAAAATTCTAGAAGTGTCGATAACCTCATAGACGTGTCTGATTTATTCGCACCGCACACCTGTACACTCGTGTGGCGTTCGTGTGGTGCTCGTGTGGCGTAGGACTTCTTTCTATCAAAAGTTATATACAACTCGCGAGCGATTTGCTTATCTACGACAGGTTATATGGAGAAGTTTAGATCAGTTTTGAAATAGGATGCAGATGGGGTAGACTTGATTGCTTCAATGAGAGTGGCACTGGGAGACAGAGACTCAAATCCTGCAGAAAATATTTGACGATCGTTACAAACGCGGATTACAAATATGCTTAAAGTAGGATCCTTTTTGAACTTGGCAATAGCGGTCAGGAACTTTAATGCCTGGGTGCATAAATATAATCATGCTCGCATGATAGGTACCTACACAAACTTACCAAAACTGGTGAATTATAAATTACCAACAACCACATTACTCTTCCTTCGTGTATTTAATAAATGTATGTTTATTTCATAGGTACACTTATTTTTAGTTTCCAAACAGGACGTATAATTTTAGTGAAGGATCAAAGGTACACTACCTTTATCTTCACACTTCTGCTATCCACCTGCACATTTCCATAGAGCGCAGTCTCCCGGGGCGTAACTCGTTTAACGTTGAGACAAACAACTATTCTCCAACGTAAGACAATATCCCACGATGAGAATAAGTTTACAACACGAACGCGACAAAGGACTGACAAAATGTATCATTTCGTGGACAAATTAACCTGGAACCTTGTGAATAAATTGCGAGCAAGGTTTTTTTGTTCGAGAAAAGTATCGGTCCTCT
Organism: Helicoverpa zea x Helicoverpa armigera; assembly: GCA_033682625.1. Classification (NCBI taxonomy): domain Eukaryota; kingdom Metazoa; phylum Arthropoda; class Insecta; order Lepidoptera; family Noctuidae; genus Helicoverpa; species Helicoverpa zea x Helicoverpa armigera. Next base: position 4,528,964 of record JAWIIS010000038.1, on the reverse strand, counting down.
CGTAAAGGACACTTTTCTACACTTGCTTTTGTTTTTTCTTGACAGTTATGTAGATCATAGTGCTTAGCTGAATTTTCCTTGACTACAGCTAAACATGCATGATTATATTTTTGTATATTTTCCTACTCTTGCACGATTATAAGATTGTAATGATGAGGATATGACACATAACCTACAATAAAAATCAAGCCGATAAGGACCACTTACAAATCGTAAAAAAGGCAGCAATATACTGCAGTTACCAAATTCTTTGGGAAAACTTTACTTTCCTGTTTGTAAAAGACAGAAGCAAAATGAATAGATTTTTTGTTATAACCTTTGCCTCACAATTAATCTCGTTGTTCGTCGTCATATATCAAAAGTCGCCATTTTTGTTGGCTGCCACTGCAATCACTATAAATTCGTGAGTTATGAGCCACGCCTTACACACTTACACTGTAAGTCATAATACGTTCATTTTTAGAGGACGTAAAATGTGTCATTTTATTACTAAAAGGATTACAAGATTTATGCTCTACGGTAGGTACTAAAATGCAATTTTCACATCTATCCCTCAAAGCATATATCGTTTGACTTTTGGTTTCAAGTACTAAGGCCCAGGTACACCAACTACATAAACGTCAATTTTCTTAAAACAATTATTTATTGTGAATTTTGACGTTCAATATTCAAAGTAATCGGTTATTTTAAGAAAAACGTGTGTTTATGCTGCCGGTGAACTTGGGCTAGTTATGCATTTGTTTACTGACTAAAGCCCGGTGTATGAGTGATAGGATATGTGTTCCGTTGGTGACAAAATATAAGGCAGGCTATCTAATGACCCTTTCGTATAAACATACATATGCGATAGAGTTAAGAGCCTCCTTCCTTTTAGGAAGTCGGTTAAAAATGTAAAAATAACCATTTCTATCTGCTGCTAAGCTGTATGACACTTTGAAAAGCAAACATGAAAAAGATACCACGGTTGATGTTTTGAACAAACAATATAAACTGTAAATAGTTATTGTTGAAACTAGAGGATTCTATTTTCCATTAAATTGCGATATGTTTATTCAAACCACGTTTTATTTTCACACTTGACAAGTAAGAAGTCTTCGTTTGTGTGTGAAAATATATTTTCCATCACAAAGTGTTTGAGGAATTCAATTTTTCTGATGTTTTCAATAGCATAGAAAATCTTTACACTTTCGCTTAGTATGCAGTTCTAATATCATCCATTATAAGCTACATTTATAGAGATTTTAAGTCTTGTTTTTACTGACACATTTTACAAATCTCCAGACGTATTACGCCATTAAGGCCTCTTAGGACAATTAATTAGTATAATACGGCAATTTCAAACGCAAATCTCCATGAAGTTTTAAATGAATTATGCTTGTTCTTAAAGAGTTATCATCCTCCTAATTATCGCAGCAATAAAATTAAGAAACTTTGAGTTTAATGTGGCAACACTAAATTATACTTTTAGAATTGTGTAAAATTTTATTATTGTAGTTTAATGCGATTCCGGGTAACGTTCCCAAAGGGCCACGCCTACTCTCTTTTGCGGCGAGACAATAAGTTTTTACGAGCTGAATAGAGGCGAAGATTGGAAAAAATTCAAAGCACTTTTTGTCGAAATTCGTAAAAAAATGTTTTGTATTGTGAGTGGCACACAATGGTGGATGGAGGAAATGAGAGTCTGGGCGTAGCGGTGCTCAATTTAACTGGTACCCGCTCTGCCGCCCGCCCTGCCCTCCCTCCCCCTCGCCCGCGCCGCGCACCCCCGCCGCCGCCCGCTGCATATTGTGTATATGCATGCAGCGAACAATCGCGCTAGAGATGTGACACTTCATTACAAAACGCTCACTTGAATTCTAATTGGGAAAATTTTGAAAACGCACTCAATGTAACCTTTAGACGAACTATGTTCAACTTGAATTAATTCATTCAACAAAAGTTTTGCACTAAATTAATCTTGATCTCGCAGTCCCTCAGGGGCTCAAGACTGAACGATCATTTATACCCAACTCTATTACGGGAATACACAATCGTGTAACTCATTAATTCCACTAATAGCTAATTCGGTGAGATCTAAGTGCATTACATTTCCAACTATAAATTCCAGATACCAGGATATCAGACATGTAAAGGAGTTTGATATAAATTTTCCAAAACAAAACATGGTTGCTAATCTAATCTACGTGCATAACGCAGCGCGGCCGGCCGACGTTGCTTTGTGCCACACGTTTCGCTGAAATTTAATGTTTCGCCCGTGTACCAGACCCTTTGAAGGCTCCCATATTAGCCGCCGCCTATTAGCATAAAACCCATAATGGCACCACCTAAGCTTTTAATTAATTACTGGCCAGATACCGGGAAGTTTCAACAGCATATATGAACAAACTCTCTGCTCGTCTTTTTTATTCAATTTCCATATTATATGCAGCATAAAAATAAACAGACCAACAAAACGCTGTAATTAAACAATTTCTGAACGAAGGAAGTCTTCCATGTTTGTGGTTATTAGTTTTTCCACTATTAAAATGTAATAGCAACACAAAATGTTTAAGCAACGACTCCGACGATGAAAAACTCATAAATGTTAACGTAAAAATAATAAAAAGCATCGACTGAACAAACAATCTCCGGCAAAACTAATTTATGCGGCGCATTCGTTGGGGCTGGAGTAAGATGGTCGCGGAAATCTCTCTTTTATGTTTTGGCAAAGGTTTAATATAAAAATTACTTTTCGCATTATCATGTGTGCCTGGTAGGCGCCGAGGGATCACATGGCAAAGTCGCAATTCGCCGAGGGCGCGCTTCCCGCTTTTCTGTGGATTATCTCAAGCGTGACAGCTGTTTCAGTCTCTGCGGCCCTGGTACTTAAGCAGCGGCCACAGGTAGGGTATTGTGTGTGTCGGTTTTGGACAAAATAATATTTGTATACTTGGTATGGTTTCTTGCGATTAATTCCACACTTTTAACCCCCGATTTTAAAATAGTTCGGAACTAGAAGAAGAAAAAAGAGGTTAAATGAAAATGGGAAAATAATAAATTCTTAACCATAACAATGTTTCGAATCTTAGTATCTACTTACCTGCACCTACAAATTCTCATCTATTTATGTATTATTATCTTTGATTCATGCAACAACAACATTAATCCCATTCCTTCGTCCATCCGTCATTCAACAAATAACACTGTCAATTCCTTTCACGGAAATTAAATAAAAAAAAACAAGTTACAGCACAGCCCTGCGACCCCGATCTTCAAATCTTTTATCGCTCCATATGTAAACGTTTGATTTCACTGATCCCCTCATATTCCTTTGATTATTGTATTACGGGGGTAAGAAAAAACGTGATGCTGTGCACTTTTCGACGTCACATAATCTATTTATTGTCAGCCCGTAATGAATGATGTTTTGCATGGTTGCCGACGCAAGTGTTTTGTGCTTGTTAAAACTCACCCTGTATATGAATATGACATTGCTTTCAAGTGAGTGAGCAATCAAAAATGAGTTTGCGTTCAGAGATTTTTGGGATTTATTGGGTTAGATAACGATGTTGTTTTATTTTGCGGTTGAAATTGATTGTTGGAAACAGCGTTATTGTGTTTTTCTTGTTGTATGTAGGTGCCTACAGGTACATCAATTGGTAGAAGGGACTACATAGGCAGTTGGATCATTCGGCCGAACTAAATCCCACCCAAAACAAAAATGTGAAAGACTGCCAAGTTCGATAATATGGGAATGCTTCGCCTATAAAAGAAGTGAGATCTGAATAAGTACCAAGTTCCATACACATACCTCAGTTAAAAATAATTACTTTTTAATGATGTTACTTGGCAAGTTTTCATACACCTTGTTATAAACCTACTAAACGCAATGAATCAAGTATTTAATTTTCTATTAAAACTTGCCAAGTAACATCATTAAAAAGTTTTACCTTTACCTTGACATAACGACCTACCTCCATGCCAAATTTCAAGTCAATACGACCATTGGAAGTGGTCTAGGTTTTTGATGAGTGAGTCAGTGAATAAGTGAATCAGTCAGTGAGTGTATAGTAAAAATAGCGATTTTCTGACGTCAATATCTCAAGACCTACAATAGGTATATTAATGAAATTTTGTATTTTAGATAAGTGAGGGGGTCTCAACAGATACTAGAAATTTGATATGCGTAAATAAAATAGATTTTGAGTTACAGGGGGGTCGAATTTGGCCCGAAATGGTTCGTGTAATATAACCCACGGCCGGTGTGTCGCTTTTTTTGCTCGAACTTGGCGGACACACTGCCGTGTGTCTAGATATTTTAATACATTATGTGTCGTCCTTGCAATGAGATAGGTAACTCATCTCGTAATATCTCGTATACCTTTCATTGCGTATTGTTTTTTCAGAGAGGTTTTTGGAGTAGGTAATGCCAGAGGAGTTTTTATACTAAGCAATACGTTCTTGTAAGAATGGTGTAGTTTCCTATCCGTAGTACTGAAGCACACATCCAAAACAAATCATTCCCTCATTCAAATAAGACGTGCAATAAACAAAATAAAAATAAAAAATGATCAACATCGCCGTGAGCTAAAAACAAATAAACTTCAATCCTTAAGAACAAATCTGTGTTAGAAGCATCCACGCACATGCTTATATGAAGAGGGGTGTACAAAGGAAAGCAATTTAACAAAATAAAAAATGCTATATTGGAATTCAGCAAGAAACAAATGATACGGGAAATACTTAAATCACAGCCATTGATGCGAAATTGGAACTGGTAAATTACGTATTCTGAATATTGTACGCCAATGGGGACCGGCTTTCCCATTTATAACTCTATTCAGGTTGATTTAAGGGTCACATTTTATGTTACGGATGTGATTGTTCTTAATGAGATAGATGGAAAATAATACGAGCCTGGTGAAATACCAATTTCATTAGGAGATGGAGTGAGGGTTTCGGATGGTGCCCACAAAGCTGAAATCCATTTTCAGCTACTAAGTAGTTTTTGATACAAAGGTATTTTACTTTAAGTATTAAAAATATTATGACGTCATAATTCTTAGGAATGTGCATTAAAGTAAATTGCAGTAGCGTGAACAATAATAATATCTTTACATATATTTATTTAACTGGTTCACTATTTGAAAACTATACAGCTGATTTGAACCGTTACATAAATATTACACATTTGCATGCACCGTCACAGCTACGTGCTAAATCACAAATATGTAAATAAATTGAAAAGGCTCCACATTAAATAACTTGAAATAATATATCGGCCCTCGTGTGGGGGCGTATTCGAATGCCATTGACAAACGACTCGGCAAATATAAGCCGAATTATGGAAATTCCATTCAAGAATCGAGAAATTATTGCTTTTGTTCGTATTTTATCTCGCTTAAGTCACATTACTGTGCACTATCGAAATTGGTTTCGATAAAATTTGCGTAACATTAAGTATACAACTGGAAATAAATTCATATAATTGCGAGCTTAATGTGGCATTCGCTTGACTGTTTTTATTGCAGAATATTTTTTGCTCGTTGCTTATTTATTTTCCCACATATATAAAGTTTTATTACGCTGCCGTTGACGTGTGACAAAAAGAGTGCTCAAAAACGGCTTCATCACCGAAGGCGAAAGTTCTCGCATCGCTAGACGAAACTAAAGTCATAAAGTTTATGCAGTGACAACATATTTCAGAAACGTCGGGGCCTTTTATTAGACGGAGCCAGATGATCGTTGAATCCCCTCTTTCCGCGGGAGTTTAAACTTGAGCCGTTCACGGTATTGCGAAAGTTTTCAGCTCAACGAAAATACACCGGAACGCTTTCAAAAGAGTTATAGTAGCGAGTGATTTTTTCCGACGGGTCGGAACCGGATTAGGTTCACACACGGAACGCCAATCAGAAACCTTTGAACTACCCTGTGAGGGATGGAAGTCCATCTCTGGGAACTTTGATTAATTTTTACTTCACGTGTAGGAATATACAGGTGTTATAACACGTATAAAACGAAGCTCTACATAAAACTCTACCTACAAGTTGCTGCTAGGCTTAATGGGGAAAAACTCGTCGGTAGATACAATTTTTTCCATAAAATATTATTTTCAGCAAACATTGTTTCCATCCGCAAATAGTCTGGGGTTATTTTCACTTAATACAACAGAACATACGAACACAATACAGTAAGGCAGTTATTTGAGCTATGAGGCGGGCTCATATAATTAATCAAGTGTCAGAGGTTGTGGCGAATAGTCCGCAAATGATGTATCAACATTAAATATGGCCAAAATATACTATGTATTATTAGTTCAGGCAATTTATCTACACATTATTAGGTACTTCTTTAATTTAAGGTTCTGACGGTCAAGCAAACTTTAACTTATTTAATATGTTTTTCAATAAAGTATATTACTTTATTTCAATGTACAAGTTTTTATATGAAAATCAGTAATTATTATATTTCTGTGCAGGATTCAGTACATGAAAATAAAAACGACAAAAACTTGTGCTACTATTTAGTTTATTCAACGCAAGCTTTTCATATAACCATACATAACGATAACTCCAACATGAACAAGCCATTCAAGTGCTGTGTCATTCAATGTTTATGTAATAGACTATCCCATAACATAAAAATAAGAGTATGATAAATTCTGAGTCTCGAAGCAAAACTGAAGCAAATAAACTACTTTCTGCTCTAGACTTCAAAGGCTATGTGTAAGACACACCCACACTCATTCATTACGGGTTTCTTCGCGATATTTTCTGTTATATTTAAAAAGATAGAAAATATTTAGAAGAAAGAGCACACTGAAAACTTTTAGTCGGCCGATAGTTTGCTTGGGCTTATAAATCTGTAAATCAGTATGGAGATGAATGGTAGTACGCACATTACAAAAATCTGGTAGTTAGCTGTATCAGACCGACGGAAAACTTTGATTGGTGTCCAGGTTTTCTTTAAAAAACTGCCGATCTGTGGGTCAACGATCGGCCGACTGTTTAGTCGGCGGTATGCGAGTACTCTTAAAAAGAAAGAAAATATTTTTGTTTTCCCAAGTAAATGTATAAATCTTTTCTTTGAAGTACTTACTTTAGAAAAGTTTTACTAACTTCTAGTTTGTTTCCTCTTTTTTACGCTAGTTCATATCGTTTGAGAGATAGCGTAGTTATTTTTTCTAATTTTTATTTTGAATTAAAGTTTATGATAAAGTCTGGATACTCCGTGATGAGTTTTAGCTCTAAGTTAGTTAGTTCCTAAAAATAAGAAAATGTAAAAAAAAATATGTAGATATGATTTTTTGATCTACTCTAAGAGATTGACAAAGTTAATACGTTGTGTGCGACAATACGTTGTCAGGATTTCAAATCAGTACAAAACTCTCTAGAACCTTACCAAAGAAATCTCAATAAATTCGCCACATTTGTCTGTAAGCAACGACATTTACCTTTCACGTCGTGAAACAAGCACCAAACTTAAGTAAAGCAATATTTATTTACGGCGAACAAATGGTCGCGTCCATGTTAGCATTTTACGATTTGAACCAAACAATTTGTATTCGCGTCCAGCAGAAGTAGTAAAACCCAGGTGATCTGTCCAGGTGCAATCAGATAACCAGACAAGGCTAATCACATGGATTTCTTTGTTCTTTTTTAAGACTTTAGGGTTCAATGACTCTCGTTAGGTTTTTTGTTCGGTCATTCTTAGTTGTCTTTTCGCAGTATCACCTCAAATTGATTGTCTGATCCAATATTTATTGTTTGTCGCTGTTTTGATATTTTTGAAATTTTTAGATTGTAGAGTGGGGTTTATTCTTGGTTACCTACGTGGTCTGGTTTAAAATTTCAGAAAATATTTTTAACGTACTCGATTTTACAAAAATGGGTTAACACAGAGAATATAAATCCTATATTCGGCAATACTTCGTAGGACAAATGGAAGATATTTTGCAACTTAGTAAAGTAGTCAAATTTTCTTTCACCTAAAACAATTAGCTAAAGAGCAAAATTAAAAATAAAATTTATTTACAACATTCTTCTCTCAACAGCACGAATCCTGTCATTGTACGATCAAGGTAAATAAATAATTACTTCTAGAGAACTTGACATGTTTCGAAAATAATTACTTCTAAGTTCTTCGCGTCTTGTTGAAAATTTAGTTACGAAAGTTACAAAGAAGTTTCAGAATAAAAATTCATGAAATAATCCATTAGATGCTAGCTAGGTAATCGATAATGAGTTTTCTAAAAATAAAGTATTGTGTGAAAAACTTCATGCTATATATTATGTACTACGAATCCTTTGACTATTTCTGGTTTTTGGCATGTTTTATTAACAAAATTCCTGGGTGTCAATTTTTTTGAAAAATAATTTCAGGAAGTGTATAAAATCAAAAATATACCAAGAAAGCCTCAGTTTTTTTTTTAAACAAATATCAAAAACATGACACCAAGAAAGTTAAAATTGTACATAGTAAGCACAAACCAACAAACTGGCTCCTCAAGTAAATCTATTAATATAACACTGGACGCACACTGGGCAGATTCTGCTCCAACTTGCTACCAGACGTATAATTGGCCTTTATAAACTGCCAACTACTGTATACCTGAGGTGTAGGAACTAAATTGGTAATTAGTTTATTGCGGATGTGCAGTTTGAGTTACAGGCCTTTGTAATTTGGTAGCTTGTAGGTTTGTTGTTAAATTAACTTCAGTTTTAGTTAATTAGTGTTTCCTCCTCAAAATGTAATGGGTAATAACAGAAACACGACATCAAGAAGTGACACAAAGAAGTCTCTCGATTAACAGAATCATTTTATCACTAGGGAGAGATTACATAAATTTTCACCAAAAATTCACAGCCACTTCTCTAAAATACTTGCACCTTAACCCTCTATCATCCATAAACAAAATCAAAAGCAAGTCCACCTCCAAAGACGTATAAATAATAAAAAGCTAAAAACAAAAGCTACCCGAGTCACGACGAAGTAAATTGCAACTCTCACCGAATACTTGGCGCAGCAAGCACCAATGCACTGGTTGTAACGATTGCAGCTATGTCTCACTAATTGTGAATAAGAACCGTTCCCTTTTGTTAACTAAATTAAATTAATTGCGAGGAAATATTTAAATAGAGGAGTACTTGAGTCTCTGCGGCGCAATTGGCAGCAAACCCTACAACTCGCTTTTGTCTAGACTTTAACTAGACGAGACGATTGTTTCAAATGCTCTGTAGTTGCATAATGAGATCATATTCCGATGTTGTATTGTTTGTGATTTGGTTTTCTTTTCGTTGACAATTGTTTTAGTACCTTGTTTGTTGATAAAGTTGACTTGAGAAAACTGTCTTGAATTTTTGTCCTCCTACAAACAGCTACGCTAGGTATATGTTTGCTAATAAGCTACAATACTGGTATGAAGGCTTTTGCACAAATGATGGGAGGATTATGACATACCCCAAATGGCACATTATAATTTTATGACCCAATCATCTCAATCCCCAATCTACATGGGTACATACTTCCATAGTACCACGATGTACAAACGCCCTAGGCATTGCCAGATATCGGCAGATTTACAGTGCAGTAGGCCGTAAATACATCGGCCAACGGCCACCATTGATCTCCCATAGCCATGCCCCCTTTGTTTTCGCTACAATTACGAGCCAGCTGGAAATACTGATAAAGATTCTTTTGTCATTTCGTGTTTTTACTGTCTGATTGGGGTTTTATGAAGTCGCTTTTTGTGGTCACTGAGTATGTAATCAGGTCCGTCGGAAAATATTGATGTGTAAGGCAAAAAATGTGGTGTAAGAGCATTTGGTAGCAAGTTAAAGCTTTGAGTGTAACAAAGCTTATTGTATAGATACGCTAAAATTATTTTCATTGTTATTCATTCATTCATTTTTATTATGTAACTGTTTAAAAGTAAATAAGAAATTTTCTCAGTTGATTATTTATTTCAAAGTAGGCACCTAAAAAGCATCTTTGTCTGGCACCATTGTTAATGCACATACAAAACAATTTTTAATGTACTGCTGTATGTATTTATGCAGTTATTAAAACTCCATCAAGTATTCTCTAAGTTTTAAAGTTTATGAAGCAAACAAAGCACTTAGGGAAACAGGGTTTCTGCACCGTCGCTTTTAAACGTACTAAAATATTAAGTGTTCAGATATAAATGTAGTTCTACCATCAATTCTGTTTTATTTTTAGCATTTTATCATTCGTGGCCATGTTTTGCTCGTCGGTAAAAGTCTTCAGCAATATTTTAAACCTAAATAAATGTTTTCTTTCCATTCAAGCGATCCATCAATCAAGACTAAAGGAGTTGCTAAACTTTTTGGAGTTCAACAACTTTCCAAGTTAATTTGCTTATAGATACATTGATATTTTTATCCGAGATAGAAAACTATTTTGTTTTGAACTTACAAAAAGATAGTTTGGATGTTTTCTGATCAAAGTGATTGAATATTTCGGATAGTTGCCAGGATTTGGAAGGTTGAAAATTGCCAGACGGTAATACATAGTCGTACCATAGGAAATTAATAAAAATTCCGTCTAGGTTACAGCTAACCCTCGTCTATAGCATACATTTATGTTCTGCATCATTCCACCAAACTCCCTATCCGTATTCGCTTTTTGATGTCGTACTCTCTTTCGTTTTTTGCACTCGTGTCTATGGTCTAGCTGCTGTCTGATATTTGCATTGAAATCCGTACTCTGCACGTTTTTCTTTAATTAGGATATTTGGCTTTTAGTAAACTGGACTTATAGTTCCACAAATGTAGACCGTATTATATGTTTGACTATCTTTAATTAATTAAACTTCCAAAAACCTCGTTTTTCCCCACAAACAATAGTCCCTTTCTAATACGAGTTTTATTGTGCCGTCATAAACGGCGGTGCTTATTATTTTCCTGTCGTAAAACAACAAAATAATACTGTAACAATAATGGGAGGACCCTCTAATCTCGGCGCGACGGATTCTCAGCTCGACAGTTTTATTATAGACGCGAATCATTTTTATATAACTACCTACATGTGGTTGTTTTATTGCTAAATGAAAATGATACGACGAACATTATGTTTTATGTAGTTTTTGGGGCACATTGTTATTCGAATGCTTGCATTTTTTATTAGGAGGAGGTAGTCAAACAATTGAATGCGAAGTCGTTTTGAAACATACTATGTTTTTGGTTTCATTATTGCCACATACAAACTTAAACAACCAACAAACGTTCTAAATTTATCCTAAAGGATTATAAGCTTCATGAATTCGAAATACATTTTATTTTTAAATCTAATTACTTATCCGATGTCTTTTCCACGTTTCATCAAAGGCAAGGGCTATGGAAGCGAACCAATAACATTATACATTATAAAAAACCCTGAGTTTTCCAAGTCCTCGTAAAAGTTAATTTTCTGTCTCTTTGTAAATAGATGCATACATACAAATGTCTCGTATGAGAAGATAACATTAAAAGTAATTAGGTGTGTCGACAAACGACTTTAAACCTTACGTTGATAGAAATAAGATTCTGAGTTGGTTGTTGGCGGAATAGATTTGGGGTGCAATATTATCTTCACATCCAAATAAATGAGAAAAAACTGGGGTCCGGCGGACGAACTTTTTAATTCGTAATTACAGCGGCCAAGCTTTAAGCACCATTAACTTTTTTCCTAAATGTCTGTGTCGTATGGGGTTCCGCACATAAATGAAATTGGACATTTTATTGTCCAAATTCAAATTAGTTTCGACCATGTATTGGGGAAACTCGCTTTGAAGTACATAAAAGAAGCACAAAGAAGTTTTATCAATTGTTCGAGAGCAGAATACTTATTCATTTTGTTAGCAAACAACATTTAATGTACCAAATTCTGTGAAAGACTCTGTTTTCTTAAATATTTATCGATATTGAAATCTTCGTACATTATTGGCAATTTCAATATTTGACAAACAATCTTCGTCTTTTAAGCGCGTTTATTATAAAACTTTAGGTAATAAACTCGATGTTTTCTACGAAATCCGTAAATACTACGGAGTTTAGAATTTTTGTCTATGAAAGTATAATAGAAATACGTATGAGAATGATGTACACTTTTATTTACCACTCATTATATTTTTCGAAATCTACGTAAATTCCTTTGTTTTCTCTTTTGGTAACTCTAAAGGAATCATTTGTTGTTTCAAGTTAGTACCTATGTACCTACATTGGTACCGGTAGGTACCTACAGAACAATACCTGTGTAACTTGTTAGGTCTAATTCAAACAAAAAAAGACAAACCAATCCAGAATCGAAATTATTACGACCAAACTTTAGCAATATCAAACAAAAGTCCTCACGAAATGTGTCAAAAAGGGCGAAAAAAGCGCAAATTTAATACCACACAAATCCGTCTCATAATGCGGTGTTTATCTCAATTCGGGTCTCAGGAACGTCGTTAGCAGATCTCAACTTGACAATTTTATTGCTGACTGCGAAGTATTATTGAAAGAGTATAAGGGTTCTCGTCACCCCTTCACGCTAGTTATCGCGTTTTTTTGATGTGCACGCCTCTTAGTGTCCACTTCACGCGTTCCTTTTGCTGTTTACATGATGTCATATTGGATGTGGTGGAATTGGGTGATTGTGGCACTTTTTTGTGGGTGCTAGAATAAGGAGGGTCCATTTTTTGCCAAGTGGGTGCTAGGAAGATCGATATCTTGACGTAAAGTTTAATCGAAGATATGATGTCCATTCAACTATTGAGAAATCTCAACTACGGAAGGACCGTTTTCGTTTTTGAATCGAGTAATCAATGACACATGTTTCAACACACATAAAACTCACTACTCAAATAAAGGTTACTTTCCAACTATAATGCTTACATACCACTAGAAAGAAATTGCGGTTCGATTTTCGTGAAATCAACGACACGACAGTCCTCACTCGACACGTGTCCTCGAGAGTTGTACCCCGAGGTACCTCCAACTGTCCTCAAGTGGACGCTTTGATTTTCCTCACTCCTCTATTTCAAGGGCCTTTTTGGACACGCTTTTTCAATTTAGTAAATAGTTCACCAACACGACTCTTTGAGGACACATTAAGACGAGTGCCTGACAAGATATTTGGTACAGAATTAAAGCATTAAATAAAGAATCTAATCTGAAGAGCCGCGTAATTAGGTGGAGTAATGAAATAAATCTCATTTTGATTAATATGAATTTAATATAAATAGAAAACGATATTTGGATAAAAATATGTTTAAAAATAGGCACCTAAATTGGATTGTAATTACATTAAAAATAAGGTTCGGAACTATTTTGCTAAGAAAGTGTGTGGTAGGAGGTATTATGAACAAAAATAATATGAATATCTGACATACCAACATAGATGACCCAAACGTAGGTACTGTAGAGATGTAGTACTTAGTTAGATACTCTTTGGTGTTTTATATTTGATACCTGGCCGGACAATAATGTAAATAAGTATATTCGATTTGAAATAGAATGGGTTTTATATTGAAGTGTGTCACTTCACCCCCGAGTCAGTCAATAAACGCTAAGTTAAAGTTTTTTCCGATCTTTTAATTGAAATATCCTGAAGATCCCCGGTCCCTAGCGCGCCAGGCGCTACAGTACCTACATATTTTTACGGCATACAAATATTTTGTAACATACGGAATTCGCCTCCCCACCTGTACCATATATAAGTCCAAAGGTACCAACCACAGAATATGTATAGACCCTTTAGTTTATATGTAGTTTCATTTCTCAGATTAACAGATTGGACAATGGACAGTTATAAGTTGTGTACTTTTGATCGACACCACTTCAAAATACGTGAAAATCATTCATTAGGAAAAGTTCTGAATCCATCCGCAGCAAAAACCAACGCGCAGGGTTGCAATTGTCAAGTGCAACTATAAAATCATGGGTGTGAAAATACAAATTTGACGCCTTTTAGCACTAGTCCTTTTTCAGTACTTACCTAAATTAACTACATTCATATTCATATTCATATTATTTATTTGCATTCCACAATGTATAAAATAGGTGTAACAATATGGCTTAGAGCTAGGTACAATTGTGGACCCTGTAGGGCACAGCAAAATAAAATTAAAATTAAACTTACAACTAACATAATAATTAATAAATCTATAGAGAGAAAAAAAAAAAATATATAAAAATCCAACAATTGAGCTTATTATTAAACATAAAAAAAATTGTGTAGGAACAAGCATAAGACTAGACAACTAAACTATAAAACTAAACTATAGGCTATAAACAATTAGATAACACGTATTCACTAAAAATACCAAACAACAAAATACTGCAAGATCGGAAAGTGTGATGTGTTATGTACTGTGTTGTGTGTAGACGATATTGTTATCGTTCATGTATTCGTTTATTGAGTAGTAGGCTTTGTTAGTAAGGATGTTTTTGAGTGCGTGTATGAATTTATTGTGGCTTACATATGTACATAACGATGTTCCAACACGAAAGTACTAGATTGTCAGAACTTTTGAAGTCGTCGTCAACTATTAACTAATTTAAATCGTATTTGCTAAATGATTCAAACTTAAAACGCTCCATAAAATAATTTAGTTTCGAATGAAATTCTTGAAATTACTCGAACAAAGAAAATATTGCAAACACTTTATTAAAACAAGCTCGTTGTAGACAAAATTAAAGTCAACTTCAATTACGAGGCTAATCACGACTTTATTTGAAAAAAATAGTTAATATGTATGAAAATTTATATAAAAAATGTAATAAGAAATATCATAAGTTTGACTCATAATTAAATTCTTAATACCGTCTGTACATAAATCTGTATGACGTATAAATGTGTTATTTGAATAATATTACAATTTGGAATCGCTGAAACGTCGACTGAGGCGGGGCCCACATTTGCATATGGATAGGATGGGGCCACGAAGTCAGCCACAACACGGACTATCGCGGTGGAACTTTTTTGTGTTTTATTTTTTATAGTGCTCGAGTGGTGAAAACCTTACTAACATTTTAACTTAATATACCATTTAAACTATAAATTGTCAATGTCAATAATTTAAACTATAAATTGTCAATAAAACTATAGTTTCAATGCACCAGTACCTACTATTTATTGAACACTTTCACTTACCCCTTAATACCGCTATTCTTATGGCCCACAGCCAAACAGCAAGTGACCCACGAAGCTCTTCATAATGCAGTTTTCACGTATGTTTTTCTAAGTTTATGAACGTTAGAGGGAAAATTTACAGCGAATACTCGAGCTAAATCTTTTAGTTTTGAATAATGTTAGTTTTTTGTAAGATTAGCATTATGGGTAAGCTGGTTTCAGACTGATAACGCTATCTCGCACCGAGTTGGACTTTAAAATGTTTGAGAGTCGCTTTTTTATTCATAACACGATAAATGGCTAAAATATGAGGGGATGGCTGGTTCTTAACTCGTTGAGATTCTGTTTTAGATACTTTAAGTACCTAACTATTAATGATAAACTATAATATTTCAGTATTCTTTCTTACTTTCCTTACCTTTCGATATAATTTTAGAAAGAAAGTCGTCACAAAATATTTAATTTTTAATATAATCATTATTGTATTTCAAAAATAATTTTCACCGGTGTTTATACCAGCATGTTTTACACAAAAATTCCATAGGAGTTCATAAAATTAATGAGGGTTGAACAGTTTTTAGGCTGACCAAAGGACGATAGGCATTCGCGGCGCGACGGGCACAGGAAAAAGTTAATAACGCTTGAAGTTGGCTGCCCCCGGCAATTATAAATTTATTCGTCTGCACTCTCCCTTGCTTTATTTATTTTTCTAATTATTGGGTACAACACAATTGCTGTCTGGATACTTTTAATTTGTATTCCTTTTACGACGGCAATTAAAGTACTTATTTATAACGTAAGTTTATTCGAAAATCGGTGATTTTGAGAATTTCGTTGCAAAAGGTTGAAATATAACTGAAAATACTTTTTAAAATTGTTATTTCTTTATTATTTTCAATTCATTCATCATCTTCACATTCTACTATACACAGTTCGAGGACATGGCAGGATAGCGTATCGGCAACATCCATAAAAGATATTTGGATGCGGTATTCCCCGCAAAAGTCGTGACACATGAAATCTTTGAACGGTTCCAAAGATATCGTCAACTTGTCAACTTCGAACGTTTTCTGAAAAATAACAGTATTAGAGAATCAGGCATCATCATATTTGAAATGGTGTTTTGTGTAGAGGTACAAAATTCGTAGGTACTTTTACTAATTCTCCTACTAATTTGCATAGTTGACCAGGAGTTATTTATAGGTACCTATACGAACACTTATATACCTATTTATTGGTATCGGTAACATGAGTAAATAAAATGTGTAATGTTTTGTTAAAAAAAGCCTATGTCCTTTCTCAGACTCTAAACTATCTGAAAGTAACAAAATTCATTTAAATCAGCTCAGCACTGTTAACTCAAAGCCATACCGAGAAACAATACTTTCGCATTATTTTATAATAATACAGGAACTTATCTGATAACTAAAAGCTCAAAACAATATAGGCTAGAAATGTTTTAATACATACCATAGGGACTGGACATTCAGTGACATTCAATTTCTCAATAACGGGCCACCACGGTGAATCAGTGTTTTGCAAACTGTCACATAAATTGAACATGCACTCGTACATAAACTCATCTTTTATGTCCGCCATTTTAAATACTTCTATTTTGACCTGCGAAAAAGGAAAAAAAATCTATTGATAAGACATATTTTATACACCATTAAAGACCAAGAAAAGATTAATAGTGTTATTTTCAGAATGAAAACAGCATTTTGAAACTTCAAAAAAAATCCTGTTTCGAAAAATGTAAATTACATCGCCCTAGAAGTGTTTGTTTTGCCAATTACTACTAGAGCTATATATAGCAGGTCTGTGCAGGTTTTATTAAGATTATTAGTTAAAAGATTTATTTATTTTACAATCATCACAGCTTTAATCCTTATACAATATAGCTGCTATAAACTGTATGGAGCCCGTAATGGCATCTATAGCCAATCACTCCTTATTTTTGCATAGTTTACTCACCTCGTGTTCTGGTAAAATTTCCTGCAATGTTACAAGGGATCCGCTGAGTTTCGCTGCATCATCGCCTTCTTCGCCTTGAAGGGAGCCAAGTAATAGGCCATCACAGTTTAAGTAGTCATTATCGAAGCCATCACAACTTAGCATGCTATCCGTGATCCTCGGCGCATAATATACCTATCATGATAGAAAAAAGTTTGTTAAAGACTTACGCCTCGTTTTTGTTGGAATTAAAACGAATATATTATAAAAAGTGAAAACAGTTTTTGTGAGATCGAAATATGTGTAGATAATAAAGTTTGAAACTTTATAACCAGACCCAAAGATTTGATTAGAATTTGAAGAAGATTAGCTACTCTTCCTGAATCTGAGGTATCGTTAGATATCACTTATCGTCTTATTTGAACTAAACCTTTTTGAATGTACCAAATTCTATGTACGCTAACAAATTTTGCGTTCTATTAAACGACTGAAACGGTCCTCATATTTTGTCTCAATTATCTTTCTGACTTCTGAATTTCTATTCTCCTACAAAGAAGTAGTCTCACCAAGAATTTATGAATAATATCAGCTAAGTTTCTATACTCACATCAGCATTCACCAAAAACAAGTAACCGAACAGGAATATGAGATTTTTCATTACCACCGTACCATAACTCATTTTCGATTGAAAACGCGACACAGCAAAAACGAATAGTCTGTATTACGTGTCGTTTAAGTTTTTATAGAAAGGCGATAGCAATCGCTATTGTGGCGAAACATGTTGATGGCAATGATAGTCGCTATCTGTTGTACCAGGATTGCATGTGGTGTAAACAGGTATGTCGCATGTTATTAACTTGTTAGCCATTGTCAAGGACGAGTGGCTCTTTTATATAATGTCTCTTGTGTCTGTATGTTGCTATATGGCTTGTGGAATTCCTATTTTTTAAAGTAATTTTCATAGCTTCTGTATCCTCTCAAGAACCCACTTAGTATCCTGTTGGTCTAGCGGTACGACTGCTAAACTTCCTTATTACTCTGCTGCTATAGGGGATGTTGCCGCGTCTCAGATGCTATCAAAGACTTGTTAGGTAATTTAACGTGAAGCTCGCTTTCTATGAAGAAGAACGTCCGTCTATAGTTTAGTACTATTGTAGTTAGTAGTAGTAGAAAAAGACCAGGCTATTCAGTCCAACCATCTATTTTGGGAAACTTAAACGCCCATTAGCAAAACAAAGGCAGTCAGAGTTTGAAATGAAGTCATACTATTAAGACAATAATAACAATGATGATTTGTAATACGGTTTGTTAATAACCTCGACTTGTATGTTTTACTCACAGGATAAAATGACTCAAATAACCATTAGTTCTAACTAATAATCTGAAGGAATTGGAGCAAGGACAAGGTTATTTATTATAAACACATTGTTATTTTCCGTAAATGAGTCCTATCGTAAGTCCTTGTCTATTACAGGAACAAATGATGCTGAATATTATTATTCAGCTATTTCTTATGACAACACAGTATTACTAGAATTGAGACTAAGTGCAAATATAAACTTGAAGTCACTAATATAAGTAAAGACAATACTTAAACCTATTTCTAGTAAAAATAGTTTTTACTTTGAATTACGAGCTTGCCGCTCATTTAGTGGAATTACTTATTAATCTTTATCTCAAAATTACAAACACCTTCAGAAATCGCTGTATAAAACAAGTAATTCTGAAAAGCGATAATCTAAGTAAACACACAATTCAACATTTACTTCAACAAGAAATAAATAAAACAGAGCTATTTTCTAAAGTATCTAAAACCTACAAACTTAGCGTCATAAAAAGACTGAACAAAAATAAGGGATCTAGCAAAAGGAATGTACGAGAAACGTTCACTACAGACATTTAGGTACTTTTTCTCTTATTTATATTTGCTCGCATCGCTCACGGAATGTAGCTACTTCTACTTAACATTATCTCAATGAAGACATTATTTGATTCCTTTGTCCTGTCCGCTTTGTTTTGGAGTTAGGTTTTGTATCTGACTATCTGACCATTCAAGTGCTCCTTTTTTGTGATGTCCATTTCAATATTTATCTGTAGTTTTTTTTTTTGTAAGCTGACTAGGACCTAGGTACTTCAACATTTCGTTTTATACGCTCGTGATACTGCAACTTTTGTGCGCGAACTGCAAGTAGTGAACTTGTTACCGATACATACACAGTTTTTGGTCAAATCCTGTCATTAGAAAAGACATATTTTCTTGCAACAAGCATTTTCACACAAAGCCTGCATAATGACGTGGGCCAATTATCTTTTTACTTTTGAACTTAAACATAGTGTAAACAAGTCCTTTTTCTCATTCATCACGAATGGCCAGGAAGATAATTAGGTATGTGAGAGAACTATACCATCAAGTTACTAGAGTTTTTTAAATTAAAATAAACTATTGATTCGCTCTTCCCAAAATTGTATCTGAAAAACAATATAATCATGATATAAGTATAGATAGACAGGAAAACACATTTATATTTCATGAGAGGAACAAATGGGGCTGGCTACACATTGTATATCATTTCCAATATAGTAGTTTTATGTAAATGGCGCCTACTTTTAAACTGTCGTAATTTTTATATTCCGATTGGAGTTCCCCCTCCGTGTGTTTGTTATCTAACCGAGAAATGAATGAATGTATTCACAGTTTTGATTTACTACTTATTTTTCATACAACTTTGTGTTTTTTATCATTGTAAGTTGCGTGTGTTTTTGTTCGGTTTATTTTATCGATGTATCTGCAAGTTTTCTGGTACAGCAGTAGATTATATTTTACTGTATAGGTTCTACGTTGATTCAGTTATAGGTAGGTACCATCAAAGTGTATGCAAGTTACACTTATGACAGAAAGCAGGATTGGTCGTGTCCGGATTCATGAAGTTAAATCCCTTATGATGCGAGTGAACCCGCGAGACATAGCACTTGTATATCCATAAACAGTTTTCTTTAACACACATGTAGCAGGAAGAAATGATTCATACTCGCTTCAAATGTTCCCAGCGGGACAGAGGGCTTGATAACTCGAGTGGAAACCTCGCGTGAATATCTTCATAATATTATAAGATACATAGGTACAACATTTTATATTCATACTGCATGCTGGCCATGCATAAAAATATATACCAGATTTTTTATAATAGGGGCAAACAGCAAATGTGCTAGAGGTTTTAAACCGACTTCTAAAAAAAGAAGGAGGATCTCAATTCGTCGGGTTCTTTTTTTATGTACTGATGGTAGAAGATTATGGCTAAAGTATTTCTCGGTAGTTCTGCATTTATTTCCTATAGGCATATACTTCAATGGTGTATATTTAGTAGAAAGTGTCTCCTTATGAAAGACACATAATTCCTGCAATGAATCATTGCTCTGTGCTGTTTTAAAGGATCGGAGATACTTCGAGAATTGCAATGAGTTTATATGTATTTTACTTCTTAGTTCGTCTCTTCTCAGAACTCCAACATCGAGTAATTGTTATTAGTCTAACCTTCAATAAGCAAAATATTAATTGAAATTAAATTATTTGCGATGATTCAGTGTAATTGACATAACAAATAATAATTGTCTGGTATGCGGTTTAGTGGTTTTACAAATTCATTTGATGTGTGCCTATTAAAATTAATTGAATGCTGGTTAAGACAAACATTATTGATGGAAATCTTTATACTCATCTGTGTCGTATTGCTATTGATTAAATTATCATGATCATGTGAATTATGACGTATATGTAATGTTTATTTGCATTTGCAAATGCATATCTAATATCTATAATGTCAATAGAACCGTTTTCCTCTAGGTTAACTTCTTTGAATTTAGCTTGTATTTTAGGAGTCTTGTCTAGTCGTAACAATCTAGGATCGTTGTCGTCAAACCCAAACTTAAAAATGTTTATTCTTATTAAGCCGATCAATCACAACTTTTCGAATGTCAAAAACAAAAGACAGCTACTAAAACTCACGATGAAGTTTATGTAATGACTGATAGTGAGATCTTTTTTTTGCTTCTAAGATTATCGTGACTTCAAACAATTGATATGCAAATAGGATCCAAGTACTGTTGGTAAACAAATGGCATTGAATACGCCATTAAATGGTTACAATAAAAACTGTAGAACAATGACGTATGTGTGAAGCGAAATAAAGGCTGGAACACACTGAATGCGGATACAGTGTAGTTGAGATAAGTACCGTGACAAATGACAGTTTATATAGAGTGGAGCACAGAGCAGGACTATTTTGTCGCTGCCTCTATCAGCAAGAAGAGTGTTAAGTACGTTAGTTTAGTTATATTTTCAATACACATATAGGTACAGGTGTTTAAGAGAATATATATTTACGCTAAAGCTGTACGATTTATTTGTTTCGTGTAAAAACTTAAATTACTTAGCTTCGCATTCGTTGTGTACTAACCCCTACCATGTTAGATCAAGTTCATTGAATTACGTTCATTCATTGCTCTACTCAATAAAACTATTGTAAGGACTTCTTAACAGCTGGCTTTTCCGTGTTATAATGTTTATAACTTATTATGAGTCATTTTTAAGTAAAATACGTTTCAAGACGGAATAAAAAAAAAGCTGATCAAATTCAATATTTGTGCCAAAGTTTACCAATCTGTCTTTCATCTTCCACAATGGTGATAAGGTTCAAAATGTATTGTAATTTGACAGATTGCCATAAGTTGATGTGCTGTAGTCTATACCTTTGAACTGTCAGTTTACTAGTGTCCCATATAAAGTCGTTTCACAGACATATTAAAATTGGTTAGTACTTGAAAAGGACAAACACTTTTTTATCGTTACTCAAACATTAAAACAGTAACATGTTAGGTATCAAAAATCACGCTATATGGTTTTATGCTCAAAAGGATCACGTCGTAAAACACTCGGGAATTCGTACGTGAAACGCACGTGATCGGACCATTTTATATTAAATTTTCTCTGTGGGAGTGTGTAATGGCAAGCGACACTGCCACTTCTAGCTTTGTGATATTAAAGTGCGAAAAAGTGCGAATAAATCGCTTTTTATGGTTAATATCATGATACCATACTTTATAATTAATGTTATTGTCTCTTCAATTCGGATTGTGCAGTTATTTTTAAGTATATAATAGTGTATTTAGAAGTTTTTTATTTTATTTTCTGAATGACCTCTCGCAATGTGCTTCTAATCGCAAGAGATAATTTGGTTATAAAGTCATCGATCTATCAAAGTCGATTTAATGTGACCCACGTTGAGTTGTGAATCAAAATTGCATAATGAAGATATTTTAATAAAGTCATAGGAAAAAAGAATATGAACACTAGATATTAAACTACATAAAACTAATAAATGTTAAAACAAAGTTCAACAAAAAAATCGATTTTAAAGTCAACAAAAAATTTGCATACTACCCCTTTGGGTACCAGGAGCGCATAACTTTGAAAAGGGTAAATGATTTAATTATGCGAGCCAAAGTGTTAGCGCGCCACTTAATTTGATCGCTAGCGACACCTATATGCAAATGATACGTTACGACTAATTGAATATCTTTGTTCCAAAATGTTTGGGGACTTCTCGATGACTTTTGGACCCTTCCTCTTTTGGTTAAAACATTCAAATGTAATCTAACTTAGCTATTTGATATTAGTAACTATTTATAAATGCGGATATGTGTAGTCATGGAATCTCCAGAGAATAAGAATTGTTACTTCGCAATATGACGTCACGCCAAACCACAAAATAACGTGATGTGGATATTTACAAGTTTATTCTTAAGGTTAACTGCTGTTTAGATATTTATGTCGCTACTGGTTAGACGTTTTACCTACTCGAAGTCATTCCGGATTGAATAAGTTACCCATACCTACCTTTGTATGAGAAGAGGCCTGTGTCCTGTAGTGGACCGTTTAAAATGCTGATGATGATTCATAGCTTGGGTATCCTCACGGTTTATTCCTTTAAATAAGCTGACTCGGAGAATAAGGAAAAATCTAACCAAAACAAACTTATATGGGTAATTAAGATTGTTGTGTGATTTCAGCTTCATTTTCTCTAACGTCCAACAAAATGACTGCATTATTACACACGATTAGTTAAACTTGCATGATTAACGATACCCATTCTAAATGTATTTTTACAATGACATGATCGATTGAGGTTCAAGAGTTCAAAGCCGAATTCAATGAACTATCGCGGTGAACCCAGAGCAGGGTCGCCTTAATTGCAAGACTGACAGAAACATTACAAATGCATCACAAATTACTAGCATTATTGTTTTAAAAATATAAACAATTTTCTACCTTCATCAACACAATGACTTTTGTTTATTTTTTTGTTCGTTTCTCGGTAACGGAGGAGTTTTAATTGATGTTAGAACAGTGACGGGCTTACTGTTCAAATGGAGAGCTTAATTGTTTTTATTTTATTTCATTAGACAAATTTTAAGTTGTGGTTTGTTTTATAATACATTCAAGACTATTATATAGCCATCAAAGTAAAAAATATTAAAAAAAAAACGATCTTAGATTTATGTAGCCAAAACGAAATAAGATGGTTCTGGTGGATGAAACACTCGTAAAAATATCAGGAAGAAGAAAAAACCCAAGACTTTACTTAAAAATAAAAATGTATTTCACTAAAAATTAAAGACAAAATCATCAGTAGACCAAAACTCTTAACATGAGTGAGAAAGTCGAAGAATTTTGGCACGTTTCACGCAGACTAGTTATATGGCATTAGACATTCGTGTTTTGTAGCGTAGTTTTGATCCAGTCAATGTAACCAGCTACTGAGGTGTAGACTCCTGGCCATCCGTCCCTGCCGCAGCCGTAGCCGAAGGAAACTACTCCAACTGCCTCCCAGATGCCTTCAGGTCTTCGCTTCATGAGGGGGCCACCTGAGTCTCCTCTGCAGGCGTCTTCGGCGAAGACACCTCCAGCACATATCTGGTTGTCTCCGAGCATGGCTCCAAGAGTTCTGTATTTGCTGACGCAGTCATCCTTGTCGAAGATCGGAAGAGTGAGCTTTAGTTTTACGGGGCTGTTGCGTCCTGTAACAGAAAATATATTTTTCATTAATAAATTAATTACTCGCATCATAATTGACGTTATTACGTCGTAATAGATATTATTAACGTTTAGAGATAAATTAGTACCTACATATGGTGTCTTTTAAAAACACAACTTAAGATTTCATCAAAATTACATTTTTTAGGTTGATGCTTTCACTGCATTAAAATGCAATTGTAAAGCATATTTTAATTAAGTTACGAAATGATCCCAACAGCTAACCTCTAACCTCACTATAAAAGATACACGTGATTGATAACACTAGATAGGGAAAAACCTTGTTTACAACTAACATTACAATCTGTATTATAATTCAGTATAATTTCTTAGAAGAATCATGGTTTATGTTCGTTTTTATTCGTGATTCTATAGACCTCTCAAGCTTCTGGGAAGCACAAATATGTGCCAAAAGTTACATTTACCAATTCTAATATCGTTTCTACTTCGAAGTTTAAAAATGTACTTCTATGATCGAATGTACGCATAGCAAAATACTTAGCTAAATAACTATAGTGAAATATAAAAAAGACAACCTATCGACCTTGCATTCAAAAACTATAGGCACGTAAAACCCAGCTGTATGAGAATTGATTGTAAATTCCTTTCGTCGAAATGTTACTGTTGGAAATCGATAGCTAGTAATTGTATGGTCATGAATACGTACCGTTGAGGGTTTTTCCCCATCCAGCCACGTGAACATCGTTGCCGGTATCTAAACGTACTCTGTTGTCTACTAAGCAGATAGGCTGGACGTAGTCTGTGGAGGAAAAAACATACTTATAAATAAAAGCAATTTAGATAATATTCATTACGTCAAATTGTCTCTATAAAACAATGTACGAATTGCCCATGATTTTAAATCATAACACTCAAAATAAGTTTCGAAACAAATAATCATCCCAAATAATAAGTACTATCAGATATTCTGGACTTTTAATTAAAAGTCTTCGTGTACAACATAACAAATCGAAAACATCAAACACTGTCAATTGTTTTTCTAATCTTCAATAAAACTAACCAATAAATTAACCTGGCAATTTTTAACCATCAACAAATGACAGTAGCGATACATATTTAAAAAACGAACAGAAAATGGTATATTAATGACAGTAGCGATTAATATATTTGAAAAATATTTAAAAATAAAATACATACATGTGTAACGAGCTCTGCCGGCCATCCTCACGATACCGATATCATCCCTCCTACTCTTGTTCTTGTCTATGTACCCTGGGTGCGCGTACGCGGATGCCACCCTGATCTCTTGCGGACTGTCCGCGCAGACGGAGTCTACGCAATCCACGTCTTGTTGCGTGTCGTATTCACCTAGGCGAACTGTTTTTCTGTGAAGAAGAATGGGAAGTTAATTTTAGTTGATGGTTTTAATTTTAGGAATTTGGAGTTAAAGGAACTTAATGTTAATTGTATCTGTAGTATGATTATGTTCATAGTTTATTTTATGTAGTAGTCGTAAGAAGTTATTTTGTTTAATTGAAGGCTATAAATATCACTGTAAATACATAGTAATAAAAGATGTTTTTCTTGGTAACTTATGACACCACAATATTGTTTCACAGGTGCTTAATTTTAATAATTACACGGGGCAATAAAAAAATTAAGTATCAGGGAGATCATCTTATCAGCAAAGAACTATATTTACCTACTTGTTCTACGAACACATTCTTTTCTATAGCTAAATTCCTTTTACACAAATTGAACTGTGTGAACCAACCCAGTAACATTTCATATGATTTTTGTGTGATTACCAGGTTCTTATTAAGGTAATCTGTGGCATTACTCGCAAACTCCACGGAGGAAGGACAAATAGAATAAGACCTACTTGGTATTAAAAAAAATACTTACAAGCTCCCCACTTCGGTTTCAATGGCTCCCTTGATGCAATGAGCAGCAGTCAGGACATACCGATGATTGATCAGAACACCTCCACATTGGTATGAAGTCGTTCCTTTACCTGGAGATATCAAAACATAGTTGTGGTGAGATAATCAGTCTGATCCTTGATGATGTTGAAATCATAAATGCAAAGGAAGCTGTCTGTTTGTCATGCTTTCACGCCAAAATCATTGAACCGATTTAAAAGGAATTTGGTACTTTGATAATTAAGGTTTTATCCGGGGGTGAGAAGCAGTTTTCGATAACAGACTTTTTTGAAAAACTATCAACTTATACAAAAGTGTAATTTAAAAATCGTCAGCAACTTTAAAGAGGTTTTAAAGGCTGAGATGTGGCAAGGACGACAAGTGGACATCAATTACTTAAATGGCCCTCTAGGGAATACACGTTCTACCGAAGCTTGGTTTAATGCACTTGCCTTATATGAGCGAGGACGACCAACAATCAATTCAAGAACACTTAAGCGAATATATTTTTAAAGACTGAACAAAAGGTTTTTCTGCAGTCTTCAAAAATCTTTAAAGTCAATGACTTTTTTGTTACTAGATATTGTACATCAATCGTATCAATTTGTATTATTAGAATTCTACAGTCTATCAATCATAAAATAATAGATACTTTTAGTTGTCACAATATGTCTTGGGTCCCTTCACCCCCGTCATTTTATAGAATTACAATCTTCATTATCAATCCAAAATGGACTTTTGATGAAGTCTTTCATTAGTAGGAAAAAACATTTATAGTGTATCAGTATACAACATCTTATAAAGATCGAAAAGGGACAATAAACTATGTGTATCTGATGTTTTAAAACTTCTAAAACTATTTAAATACTGTTACTCACGAGTCAAATACCCCAACAACGCCATCCAGGGGAACTCATCCAGATCCGTGAACGTTCCTCCATAGATCCTGTCTCCGTTAGTGTCCACGCCGCACTGGTTCCTCGGAGCTGGTGACGAGTCTTCTTGGAACACCTCACTGCTGCCCTCGGTCGGAGCCTGGGTTGGACGCGGCTGTGTTAGTTAGAAAAGCAGGTTTTGTTAGTCATTTGTTATTTACAAAGTGCAGTAATAATATTGTGATATGATAGCCTACATGTTTTCTATATTTACTTATTTTCAGTTAGCTATTCTCCGCAATTTCACCCTATTCCTCAACCGGACAAAAAGTAGCCTGCTTTTAATTTTAAACCTTTTTTTTATAAGTACTGTCAAATACGTCAGTATCTCCCCAAGTTTGTAATTGTAGAAAATAAGTCCATATAAGTATAGGTGAGAAGTCTTCAAAGATACACATATTCCGGTTCTGTTCGAACAAGGATTTACTGTAATGGACGCCTTTTAAGGAAAAGGTTATCAAGCTTATTACGCCTTGGGCTGTATTTCCTCTTAATGATATATAGTGTGACAGTTAACCTATGAGATTTTTATGGTTAGTAATATTAAACATTGTATCTACACTACACACATACACATATAAAAATCAGCCTAAAAAACATTTAGGCAGTAAATAATAATATTACTAACTAGACCTGGAACTGGTAACTGGATAATCTAGCAAATCTATCACCAGGTCTCAAGTCATGATCCCTAATTTAGAAATTCTATCACTATCTGCAACAAAATCCCTTCGGGACACTTACCGTCGGCCTAGGCGTTGGTTGCACATTCTCATCAGGTGGTAACGGGCCACAGCAGACCCTGGGCACATAGCCCTCGAAGCCACATTGTGATCTCCTCAGGAAGCTGACAACACTGTTTGGCAGTGGTCGCTGCTCGAAGGCAGTCAGGAGTGCAGAGCAGTCATAGAGAGACACGCAATTACTGGTCTTGCCCAATGGTGTGACGCAGCTGCTTTGGCTGTCTGTAAAAGAAGAGATATTACGTTTATTATAAAAGACGTATTTGCAACCTCATTGATAAGGTCCTTTAATATGGAGGATGAATAAATACATTCCTAACTGGGTATATAGCACTTTCCTTAAATATGCATTTTTTTACGGAATCATCAAATGACTCCCTTCCCGGGGATCCCTATGGGTGCAGCGTGAGGGTGTGTCAGACTCTTACATGTACCAGGTTTAACTTTTTCGAATAATCCCACAACCCCGGAAGAAGCAGATCTACATTATGCATATTGAAATATTATAACACAATAAAAAACATTGAACTTTAATTGTTTTGTTATTCTGAGAAAAAAATCCCACCGTATGTCGTAAGAAGTCATTCACCTTTTTTCCCTAAAACATTTTTGATTAGCGCATCACCAGACACAAAAAAGAGTTTCGGCTTTTTCGTTTTTTATGTAAAGAATAAACGCGTGTAAGTATAGATTTAGCATATTGCTACCTTTTTCCGTAATGTCTACTTTTTTCCAGTGAAATTGCAGTTTTATACGTTCTCTTTTATAGAAGGAGCGGTGTACTCTTGTTTCGTGCGCTTTTTTTGAACCGTTTGACGGGACACTGCCGCCGGAAAAATCAAACGCAGGAGCAGTTAGATAGAAAATTGAAGAAAAAATATTGCTGCTTTTGGTACTGCGTGGTATGAAACGTGTATTTTAATTTAAGGTGGTTCTGCCCAATTACAAATTTCAGTTTGAATTATTTTTAAAAATGTCAAAATTAGATTGCGAGAAAGAATGATCCGTAAACATTTTAAAACAACGTGTTTTTAGTAACGTATTTTCCTTAAACATTACCAATATTATCAAAGCAATTCAATTAATTTACCATATTTAAGTGGTCTAACGTTGTAACTTTTATTTAAAAAAACTGTTTATATAATATTTTTTATTAATTTGAAATGACTCGTTGACTTGTTTTAATGCGATAACCCCAGTGTAGTATCTTAGTATCATAATAAGGAAATGTTAACACTATTATCTAAGTAATACCTACAGTATACTAGAAAACGTTGATATGGATGTTAGACGATATTGCTTATATATTAAATAAATTATACGGCTTCAAAAATGGTTTCCAATTTAATTGGGGGTTTCCAAATGACAGTGGCTACTGAAATCTTTGGTTTACGAGGATTCTGTTATAGTCTTAAATTACATACTATTTTGTTAGTGACTTATAAATATTTTTCAAACGATTTTTTTTTTATTTGTATGACTGATTCGTTTTTGTTTTTGTTTTATGACCCTTATCTCAAGACCCAATTACGTATAGAGATTTATTTTCGATATCACAATTTACATGTATTTTTTTTAATATTAATTTGCTTCATCAGAAGTTATACGCAATATATGAAATAATAAGTACTAGCCTATCAGACCAATTAAATTATGTAAACGAATATATAAACAAACATGGCCGTCATACTTCTATTTATTTCAGTGAACTAAGTGCACTTAGGTCATTATTGATATTACACGTGGTGGATCTTGGAATTTCCAAGTGACCATCATTCTTAGTTATCCTTAGGAATATTTCTTCTTTGCAAAAAAAAACAGTAATTTATTTAAAAATACATAATTTAGAATCAACTTATCTCGCGTGTGGATGTTTACATAAGAAAACATTTTTTTATGAATGAGACCATATTGATTTACATACAAACTAAAGTATACTGAATTCGAATCAAATCTGGAATGCTGTTCGAAAAACAACTGAAAGTTAATAAAGCATACAAGACCAATTGAAACTAGTAAGTACCAGTTTTGTATAATGCAATTACGAACTGAAAACCAGTTCACAGTACTATAGGTAAATGTAAAAAATAGCAAAAATAACTTGTGTCCAAGTATACAGTATTGACGCATTAAACAAACAAGTTTTGAATAGGCGTAAAGACTTGAAACTACACTTTTTTGTGCTTATTTCTGACGCACATTATGGCTTTATATTGAAAGGTCTATAGACTTCGATCTTTGGAATACCTTATCGAGGTATCCTTTAAGGTTCATTCAGGTTTCATAAAAATGTTGTCAATTATTTTTATATTTAGATAATAATTGAAACGTTGAAGATGTACGTAATTTCCAAAATTGTGTTGACGGAGCAGTGAATGACACCTACATATGTACATGGTTCGTCTAATTATGAGTTCGACAAATATGGTGCCTGGGAAACCCCTAGTACATAACTAGTTAGTTCCTTAACCAAGCAGAAAGTTCTTGTATTTTGTGTCTATCACGAATAGAGTTAAATCTTTGTCATCTTTGTAAAATGGAGTCAACATACCATCACACTTTTAGAATTCCAGTCTATTCAGTTAGTTTTAGATCATCGCCAGCCGTGCGAATTCAGCTTCCCACTAGTATGCAAAATTGCATTGTGGTCGTGAGAAACATTTCCTATAAGTACTTTCATTTGTATTCATACTATGAACTCAATCAAACTACTATCTTAACAGTGCAACAAGGATGTCTGGTATTGACTTTAGTTTCGAACGTAAGACGGGCTAGGATTTTCAAATACTTAAATATAGTTATGATAATATAGAAGTTGTTTACGTATGTGTTTATTTTTACACACTCATTTATATTTTCAAATAAAATAAACAATTGACAACAATAACACCAATTAATCAAAAAAAAAAACAGAAAAGTTAAAACATAGATGTGATGTGTGAAATTATAGACATGAACACTAACAAAATAAAGCATAAGCAACTTTGTTCTGAAGTAAATAAAATTGAAGAACTAATGCTGATATAACGAAATGTTTTTTACATTCTCACTATCTATAATTAGTTCCTTGTTACAGCTTTATTAAATGTAATCAATCCATATTATTACCATAGTCTTTCGATCTTAACTATCTTTATCTTCACTCAAATCACGTTATGTGATTTTATAACAACGTGACTTGATCTGTTCATCTAATTTTTGTTGCATACACTACGTTTGTTCAAAATATTTTGTTCAGAACTCCAAAATATAGTTACTCGAATATAACCTCTATGCACGATCACTAAAGCCTAAATTCGCTTGTGCTTGTTTGTCATTTATGTTCAGATACTTACAAACATTACTCCAAATTAGTGTAGAAACAAAAAACACTGAACTGAACCACATTTTTTTATAACTATTTGGCACTTTTTTGTATTAAAAAAAACACTGTCATCACTTGTATGTCCTATGTAAAACTAAGTTTCGTTTGACTATAATTGTTTGATAAAATAAATAAATAATAGTGATGCGACCACAGCTGGTTGGTCGACTTCGTATACTGGTTGCTGGAGGTCAAGTCCGTACATTAAATACTAACGAATACGTAGTTTTGTTGTTCCTAGTACCGTCCGCACGGTAAAATATTAATCATAAATACAATTATACATGTTTACGTCAACAAAATTATTAATTATGACGCGATTTTTGACTGGTCCTGACGCGAGTACCATTAAATCTTTCGGGTATTTTTCTATGGCAGGAATTTACTATGATCTTTGTGGACACACATTTAATCGAATTGTGGAAACTCCTAAACAAATTAGATATACCTACCTAATTCCGTTTACAAAAAAAATATTATTAAATGAGAAAAGTCGTTAACACAAAAAGGCTGTATATATAGAATGTAATCTCATACACGAGTAATATTTACGACCTTATAACTGTGTCTAATGATAAGAAATATAACAAAAAAATCAAAGCTGATATAAAATGACCTTTTAGTAAGTACCAAACAATTTTTGACATATCACTGTTAACTGCTAATGTAGTCTGATTATTTTTCTCAGATTTTAGCACTACCTATAGATAATTTCTGATGCTGTCTCTACACACATAACTGGATATACTTGTTCGCGAGCATACACCTCACATAGATATGAACATTTCCCAAGATCCGACCGGCAAAATGACTCACGGATTTACCCGTGTGGCTAAAATAATTGTAGGTACAAAACCAAGCTTATAAAAATACACACAAAAAATCTGTTGAAGTCAGGTTCTTTTCTGTATAGTTTTTATGTGACTTATCATTAAATATTGTGAACTGTAAGCCGCTGTGTTGATAGGTTGGACCTTTTTGTTTTCGTTGCATTGGAATCGTTTGATTAGATACGGTTTAAAACTTGGGAAACGGGTAAGCATTACTAGCTAAATAGAAAAATGCTTACAATGAAAATATGAACTAAGTAACAGGTTACATTTGAGTTAAGTAACTAATTGTCATTGTTAAAAATAAATAGTTTCTTTACAAATTAGGGATTAATCTGAGGAATTTATATAGCGGTCTGACATACTTTCTATACAGAAGCTGTCAAAACGACAAAAGTTACCTAGCAATTGAAAAGTCGTCCCTTGGAATCAGATGCTATCAAAAAACAGGATTACAAGCAGACAGTACAAATATATTTTGTTATTGATATTTAATCGCTTTGTATTTTATAATTCGACTTTTCCTTTTTATATTATCGATAGGTTTATCGTACAGAGTTCCGCTCTAAATATGTCACCGTGATGGAGGTTCGAGGAAATTGGCTGCAATCGATTATGATATCGAATTCTTGTGATGTCAAAACATACGCTTGTTATATTTTTTTTATTATTTAACATACCTAATACGAAAAGTATTTTTAGGCTGTTTATACCAACGACACCGTTTAAATGAGGTAGGCATACACTATATACGAAATTTTCCTTGTTTCTCAAAACCAACATATATTCTGGACTTTCCTTAGCCATATTTTTATCTACCTACATGTATATTCTCAAAAACGACTTACATTCTCAATTGGGTCATTCATCTCAAAGAAATACATGGTGACGAAAACCTGTAACCCAGTGCCCAATCAACCAAATTTTATCCCAAGTGGAACGCAATTTCCTTCAAGCAATTCGCTTAGGCATTAACAACATTAACTTTCTGGTCTCGTCTGCTAATCTCATCGGGTCCCCAGTTCCGCCTTACAGCATTTGATTATAGTCCCGAAGTCGGCGAAATAGTTCATTATATTTGCTAAATACACGGCGGACGAATGTAGAGGAAGTGAAGCATATTTGGAATACCAGTTTGTTTTTTGAAAATAAATTGAAGGAGAAACGGGATAGGTCAATAAAAAATACATTAAATTATTGTCAAAATATTAATCTTTAATAATGAGAACAATCAAATATAAAAAATACCAGATATATTATCAAAATGCCTATCAAACTAAAAATACTCCAAAAACGTGATTTGACTTAGGGTGCAGATAATTTGGAATATAGTATTCCAAATTATATTCATTTTTTTTTCTTTGAAAATTGCTAACACTTTTTCTTAGAAACTAATAGAATTCTAATATTTTTATAGTCATTGGCTCTTTACAAAAAAAGAAACTTTTACAAAAAAATAAAACCGACTCCCAAAAATACTGAAAAGTAAAAAAAACACGGTATTCCAAATTAACAACACACCAACCTAACTTAAAATTGCATGTCAAATTTTTAATTCTAGAAATATTCACAAAATCATAGTAATATCTTAAACTAACAAGGTCACTCCGCAATTAAAATAATTACAATAAAGATTTAGAGTATTACAGCAAATGATTACCACTGATTGCATTCTTACAGAAAAAGTTTTCAAATCAGGCGTTTCGTTCGCTGGGGGCTGGTAGCCGAAATGTCAAGATGGCGTCCTGTTTTTAATGCTGTATGGCTTTGTGTATCGTTTGACGTTATGTTTACGGCATAAAAACTCAGATGGCGTTTATATATATTTAGATATCGAAGTATTCCAAGTTACCTGCAGTATTCCAAATATGCTGCAGTTCCTCTACTCAATGGGAAAATTAAATAGGATTTTAATGATGATTGCTTATGAAACTGGTAATTTTGGGGGGAAATCATTTAAATACAAAAAAGTTCGTATATGCGAGTATGTTTTTATATTCTAAACCGTCACTGCTCAAGTGAGCCCAAAGGATACACCTAGAAGAATCATCGCACGTAGGGCCTTAAATATCTACAAGTAAAACCAGTTTTGAGCTGCATCCAGTTAGACTAGACACTGCGCTAAGCAGAAATAAGTCCAGGCAGATAACAATGTACTTAAGTACATAACACATGTATGTATATGTACATATATATATATATATATATATATATATTGGACAACAAATCACAGAATAGTATGTAAGGCACGTATTCAATCGAACGTTTGGAGTTTCGGACCGAGCGCATTCGACCGGGGTGTATCTTCGAATCACGGACCGCATTTATTTTGCTCTCTCATTTATATTTATAGGTTC
This sequence comes from Helicoverpa zea x Helicoverpa armigera, assembly GCA_033682625.1. NCBI lineage: Eukaryota > Metazoa > Arthropoda > Insecta > Lepidoptera > Noctuidae > Helicoverpa > Helicoverpa zea x Helicoverpa armigera. The sequence goes on along the minus strand of JAWIIS010000038.1, from coordinate 4,494,716 downwards.
ATTTATTTATGTATTTGAGGATATTTGTCTTCATCAATTTAAGAAACTAGTTTTAATTTTTGGTAAGCTTAATTCGGAAAATGCGCGAAAAATATTTTCTTAGACGACAAGAGTATTAAATATGAAATCATCGTATAAAGCATCGTAATTATTAAGATTTAATTAATATTTTGCAGAATTCTGGAAGATTACACCAAAAGATCCCAAGCACCCAGGCAATACCGCTTAAATGCAGTTCAAAGTGCATTATGCTTGTGCAGGGGAATACCTTATGTGTTTAGTATTTCCTACCTCACTTTATGGGGAATATGTGTCATAATTCACATGTATAAAAACATCAATACAGTTTTAAAAATAAGAACAAAAACCCCCACACCCGTTTTTTGTCGCACATTAAAAGAACACGGAATAACACTCAAAGGTACAAACAAAATTCTTGCTGAATAAGAAATCGCTATATTTTTAAGAATATCCCCTCCAGCTTTTTCAGATGCCATGATAAATTGGCGATCGTGGCTCCAGAGATTGTGGCCTCTTCCACTGTCTCAAAAGCTTAGGTAAATAATTCCGAAGACTAGACTGCTAGTCTTAGCGATATCGCGGTTTGTAGTAGTTTCGGTAAGCTGGGATATTTGCTGTTTGTTCAAAAATTGTGCTCGATATTTTTGGTTGGTGGTGCAAATATATATCAGCAGTTTTTTTTTTTGGTGTGTGATCTTTGATTGTAGTTGTATTGAGTTATGTAAAAGGTTGCTTTATAAATAACATATTTGTGAGGTTAAGCTGAGAAATATCCCACATGTCATGATTTTCTTGCAATATCGATTCGTCTTTTATGTAGTTACCACAAACTGTATTAGGTACTGGTCAGACCATATGATGGTCTTATGATGTACCAATATTCATCTACGTTGAATTAGGCAAGCAGATAACTTCAATTACCCCAACATATGTAGGTGAAAAAGGCCATACAAATGGTGAACAGTCATACTTAAGTTCATAACTAATCTGCTAAATACACTGAACTCACGTTGATTCCCAAGGCTCTTCTCACCTTTATATATCGTGCGTATCTCCGCATTATGTCAATACAATTAACTTTCAATACAAAGTCATACCTTGTGATGTACCTCTATGTACTTAGTCGATGACATCACAATTCAAGTAATTGACCTCATACACCGCAAAAAGTACGCAAAAATAACCTCTCTTGTGAAGAGAAGTTGCTGATTCATGATCTCTAAGTCTAAAACATTAAATTTCTCCACGCTTTTCTTAACGTCATCATGAAAACACACACACACACACACTGATAATAAGATTGAAACATGGAACATTTTCTATGACGTCACAACTACGTAGGTATGTCTCCTTTAATGAGATCATTATTTTTTGTACTTATTTATTAAAATCAGGAAGCAAATGAACCATTAATGTAATTATTACAGTTATTTCCCGTATTCTGTTAAATACAATTATTCATCCTGTTATAGATTGGGCGATTAACGATTGGGTGATTTTCCTCCCGTTTAATTTCATGATTAATCAATAAATCCGAAATATTGGGATTTTATAATAATGCAATGACTGAAAAAGATTGTTTTATGCATGGGGAAAGTGTGGTTCTGGGGCTGTATAATACGACGCTCGCAATATGTTTCCATGAACATGATCAACTATTACCGACATAGTCACCATTCGTACTTTATAATGAACATAATTGCATCTGAGAGTAGCACTTAACATGCGTAATGTCACGTAGACATGTCATAATTTACTTAGGTACAATAAGTAAATCAAAATGATAACAGAAAAAACCAGCTTCACATTAAAATAAACTAAGCATTTTCCTCTGTTCTCAATACAAATACTGCACGTCAAAAAACACAGGAGATAAGGCTCTTTACTGGGATATATTGAAATATCGAAAGAGATAGAGGCATGGAGAACAAAATGACTAGCGGAGGTACCATAACGAAAAATGTCCTAAGAAACTAGCACGTCAAAATGCGGGTGGTGATGTTTCCTCCATTATATACCTTTTCTGGACCCGACTTTTTTTGTAAAACTAAAAATCGTTGACAGATGTCTCAAAGAACCTGAACGCCTCTTCACTCATATCTGATCGTTTTTTTCATGCCCACCATACGAATGAGACCTAGATGTAGGCCTGACCTACCTGCATTACGGCATCTCCACTCATTCCCTACTCCGTGGCTAGAGGCCATTGCTCAGAATCATCGGCCACTGTCAGACACGTTATCAATGGCTCCTAAATATTATTTATGGGCGTCTCAGCCTCAGCCGGGCAGCACCAGCTCCTTCTATTTGCGCAAACACTTTCGGATACACTTGATTTATGGTGCCCTCGTAGTTTTTGCGAGCTTCCTTTGCATATGCTTTAGTAAGTTTATATTTGAGGATTTAAAAATACTTTTAAAAGTAAAAAAAAAATATAGACTTTTTTTTAAGTTTTGACAGCTGTGTTTTAAGTAATTAGCAGGGATTATCGAATGTGATATTGATAGATGAGACTTCAATCTATTTATCTATACATATAATAAATCTGTAGAAAAGTAATTTTTGTACATTGAAGAAATTGACAAGAAAAATAGCCAGCATGTTAAAGGATAACTAACAGAACCCATTTCCATCATTTTTGTCATTTTTGTCTGTTTGTCTGTTTGTTCGTTCGGGATTCACGTAAAATCTACGAATTCAATGCAGACAATGCTTATATACAAAAATTCTACGTAACTTGGGGTATTACTTAGTTTTTGTTTCATCGAAATCGATTCACTCTATCAAAAGATATGATTAATTTTGTGAATTCAAGATGTAAAATATTACGACAAGCAATCTGTTCGTCAAAACTGAGCATTTGAATGTTGTACTTATATTAGTTGATCGGCCTATTATTAACCTTTACACAGAAAATCACACCTTCATAAGTAACTTCGGAAGAAAAAAAAAATGAAAATTTTGTTTAGCCAAGGTTAAAGTAGCTCCATCTGTGGTAATCTGTGTTAAATAAAATACATAAAATTTGTCAAAGGAGCGAGGTGGTAAATGACAATTAATTACCATACATTCTTTATAGAGGATTATTATTTCAACAGATGGAGTTGTGTATTTTCCGTAATTCACCATATTTTAACACGTAGTGTAATTTTTCGATAGACATTTCAATAGTGTTTGTCAGTTTGCCGTGCCACATCAAAATCCAATTATAATTATTACTTTGATGAAAAGAAAATTAATAGTTCTCAGCCAAATTTAAAACGGTGCCATCTAAATTATTTTTTGAACATTATGTCAGAAATGATGACTTTAGTGGAACAAATAATTATCATTTAAACTTACAGATGGAGTTCATATCAGGATTTTTTCATAAACATAGTTTAGCTTATCTTCCACTAATGTGGTGGCCTTAAAACAAATTACTTTGAGTGAGTAGTATTAAGTAGACCTTAATTATTTTTTCTGATGCAAAATATGTAAACTTAATCCTAGAAGAAATGAGGATCTATCTCTCGCAAGCGCTGCTAAGCGTGAGGTAGGTAATGTAGGATTCTGTAGCTTTAAGAACAAGCCCAGATACAAAGTGCAGATAAGAAATGGGAGCTTTCTCGATTTAATACCATACACACGTAAAATGCTTTATGCGTCTGAAAACGTACAAATTACGCGCCGCATACCAGAGACATGCTTACTTTCAACTTCTGATCGCAAATACACTGTTCACGATTACGAACAGTCTCAGTAAGACCCGAGCCAAGTCTAAAAAAACACCTTTTATATAAAACTACGTTTGATGTCATTTAATCACAAAGACAGAATCGTTCTCTGTTGCAAATCCTATCCACCTATATCCTATCCTAATCCAGAATGCATTGCAGGTGTGCATTTTTATTTATTTATTTATTTAAAGGGACACATGCATTGCATTGCACAAAAACGAATGGTATCCTATTCGAGAAGTCAAAAGAGTTGACCTGCCAACGTCAGCTTCTGCGCTAAGCAAGTGTTCTTAATAGTACCATCAGAATTACATTCATCGTTGAATGAGGTGATTAAATTTTCAGAAACCACAATAACAGTAGGAGCCAAAGCGTATTATCGCTTCATAGAGCTCTGATTGGCCCCAGGTGACCAAGTCAGGTCTGATTTGTTCGTTCATCAGATCTTTGAAAGTGTTTCGGTGGATACTACTGTCGTCCTGTTTACGTGTGACACAAAATATGGTATATAAACGTCCTCCGCAAGAGCGAAATTTTCCCGGTGTGCGCCAGTGACGCACAGTATACAACCCTTATGTTTCTTTTGATTTGCTGGCTCCACCAAGAAATGACAAATTGCGAGCGTACATTTTGAAAATCTTGGCAAAACTGCAGGTTTCAAGTACGAACACATGAAGTGGACTCTCACAGATACGTACATTTTGCCTATTCGTGAACTAATGCAAACATTTCGGTGGAGTCCCGGCTTAGGCCACCACATTAGGCATGCGCGATCCTCGGGCGTGTGAGTAGCGCGGGCGCCGCGCGTGCGTCGCGAGCGCGCTGCGTGAGCGTCGCGTTTTGCTGCCCTGCGGCTTTTGCAGCGCGCTCGCGACGCGCACGCACCGCTCTCCTTGACGTTTAACTGCTAAGGCGTTTAGCGGGCGGCGGGGATAGCGGGCGAAGGGGTGAGAACGCAACTTGAGCGCCGCGTGCTCGCCGCGAGCGCGTCGCTTGCACGCTTCACACATGCCGCAGGGCAACAAAACGCGACGTTCACGCAGCGCGCTCGCGACGCCCGCGCTACTCACACGCCCGAGGATCACGCACGCCTAATGTCGCACGCCTAATTTTCTGTCACACAGCCACACACACACACACGTGCGTTTTTTGTCTGCACAGAAAATCCCCAAGTCATACAAGTGTTTCTCCCCAGTAGTGAAACTATCCTACCCTATGCGCCTGCTGATGATGATGACTCATTTTATCATCCATCCAGCTATTCCCCAACTATGTTGGTGTTGGCTTCCAGTTATAGAATCTTTTTGAGTACCAATATTTTGCTTGGAGCGACTACCTATCTACCTATCTTCAATCCAGTCAACTACACAAGACGATATCCCTGGTAAGACTGACAGACTTTCTGGCTTCTGATTAGTCGCAGCAGCTGCAGAAAATGTACAAATGACAGCTTTGTCAGACTCAAGGCATATAGACATAGATTATAGCTGTTTCCTGTGAAAATTACTTACGTAATAATTTTCCAAAATGGCTGACTAGATCCAGAGATTTCCACAACGTCACAAACTTTACTTCTTTTGTTTAGATAAATGGTCACATCCACAACACAAAATTGATCAATGAATCTATGCGACTGCTAAGTGCTAATCCTAATTATACTGTCACGTGAAAGAATGCACCTACGGGATAAGTAGTATTTTGACTATTCTATATTGCCCACGCAGACGAAGTTGCGGGCAACAGCTAGTTCGATATAAAAATACGGGGACTCTTTTTCAATCGCCAGATAACGTTTATCTGGAGTATATGTTTTGTCAGTTTTTTAAGTGCATAGAAAATTGTCAAACCTCTTCCTATATTTATTCTCCTGTACTTAAAGTTTTCTTCCTGTGTGAAAATCACCAAAACCATTTATATACTTGAAAAATAAAATCTTAAAAATATTTCCCATTAATACTAAAACGAATATCGAAAGCACTTTTCATCGTATTCCTACCAAAAAGGCCACAAAACGAAGCACAACCAACTTTTAAAATCACGACAAACTCACAACTGTCATTAGAACTTTTGCATCGAAACATTAATTATGACTGCGTTTACTTTGAATAACATTTACGTTAAAAGCTTTTTTTCTACACATTGATATAAATGGAAGTCGTCTGCGCATAGAGAGGTGGATATAAATCAGGGGGCGGGATGGGATGGGATGAGATGCATCGTTTGTTCCGTGTCCAGTCTAATAAACGATGGATCGTTGAGTATCGGTCAACTGTATTCGGATATTTTGATCAACTATGAATACAGGTTATTTAGGGGAAGGTAATGTGGTTAAAAGCGTTATTTTGGCAGGGTGCTGGGAATTATTTAGATTTTTGTTTAAAAAAGAACAAACGGGGTTTTTTCTTGCGTTGAGAGTGCATATTAGTTTGTACAGTAGGTAAATATAGGTATGTGTTATAATATGTCAGTTTTAATCAAAGCTTATATAACTCATAAAATTGATAAAACATAACATTTTACGTAGTTACATTTTACGTATTTCTCATCTTAAACAACCAAGTTATCCTTAGTTAAAGATCTTCAGAACAAGAATGCCGTTATTATCCATGAGACAAACATCGGAGGCCAACTACAGGAAAATACTACAAATTCCATATTAAATCAACGTTCATTGACCGTGATAATAATTAATCATTCACAATAGAATGAAACGGCCCATGAATGTTTATTCTCAGAAAATTATCCAAGTACGTAATTCTTGGTTACGTTAATTATGAGTTTTTGGTTATTCCTGTAACTGACGTCAGATGGTTTCGTAAGGGTACGTCAACATTCACCTCTCAATGCAGTAGGTAGGTACACAAGCCACTTGTGTACATATGTCTTATGTCTGCGTAAGACTAGTTGGAAAAAGTTTTGATATGAATCTTTCCTTATGCATGGCATAATGTTTTCATGGCAGATTGCCGTAAGCATGATCGTTATTATTGCAGAGTTTTCAATACATGATATTCCGCTGTAAAAATTTAAAAAATGCGGTACATTGTACCTTGGAATAATTTTATTAATATGTAATGAAATCTTTCATGTATAAAAAGAAGAATTGTGTAATACAACTAACCGTGGCACAGCAACAGATAAAAATATACAACAAAATAAAAATCCTTGGACAGTAAATAAAAATAATAATATTTACATTTAAAAACTTTCGTCTCAAATCACTTAGCTTCGCATCGAAGCGACGGAACCAACGGAAATAGGAATCATTATTTAACGTCAATGTTTAACTAGATTGCCGGCCGCAAATGGCCCGGTAATGATTCCCGCCGATTGCAACCAGCAATGTAAAGCTAACAACTAAATTAACTTTGAGAGCTATTCGATTTTATCGGCGAAACTTGTTTTATTGCGATTTTTTGTTTTTTATTTATTGAATTTGTTTGTGAAGATCTCGCAAAGTTTTGCGTTTGGCTAATTTGATTTGCTTTTGCTTTTATGTTTTTTACAGTGATGTAAATAAACATAAATAGCTATGTAATAGTTCAGTGAAGTTATGCGTCATATGTGTTTACTTGAAATAGGCTTATTGAAGGGATTTCAGACCAAGACAAAGAACTAATTAAAATCTGACCGTCTTACCACAAAAACTTTTAAACGTCAGTTTAAGACATGTCTAAAAAAAATACAGATTATGACGTTGACATATGGTTCATTTTGCAGCCAAGTGTAAAACAGACGTTTAAGTTTTGGCTAACTTTGGCTAACTTTTTTAAACTCTAAAAGTCTCGTCATACTTTCAGTTCATAAACTACAGACATGATCGCCTTATGGTCACTCAGTAACCAACCGAACTAAACAGATCAAAGCAAATCAAAAGCAGTTACAAATGGCACTGCAATCATCATGAAATTCATACTGAACGGTAATGAACTAGGTACGTTCCCTTCCCTCCACTGACCGACGACGTCACAAAGCATTCCAGCATAGCCAGTGACGTACCGTATGCTGCATTTGCAGAATAACCCTCCCAGTAATCAAAATGTTCGTAATTAATCCGAATAGCACATCCCTAAGGGCGGGTAATGACGTAGGTATTGGGTTGCTATCGTTGATCAATTTCAATCGATTTGAATTGGGGCGTAATTTGTTGATGTAAAATCGAAGCAGTCTGGAAAAATGCTTTTGGTATATGTCTGGACTTTTATAACCTCGCATTAGGTATCTACCTATATCGGGTGTGTCGTTCACAATCACATTAAATCATATCGCATATCCTTTATGATATTCTATGGCGAATTGTAAAAAAAATAACCTAATCCATTCAGTGGTTTAACCACAGGAGTCATTTTTCGTTTTTATAATTTACAACATCATGTGTAAAGCAGAGATAAAGTTAAGAGTATCGTATGTTTTGATCAGTTGACAGCTGTCAGTTTTCAAGGGAGAATTTCAGTTGTTTGTAATGACTGACTTTTATATGGTGTTCTAATTTTTGCACATTTTTATTCCATTTACTTTGTTTGAAAAAATCATTTTTTTATTTTTACATATTTTTCTTTTATCTTTGTGTTAATCGACATATATTAACCAGTATATTCACGCATTTCATTTAATGTGATTATGAACGACACACCCGATATATTGTATGAGAAGCAAGCGTAGGTAGAATATGAACAATACTGTCGAGTTATAGGGTTTGACAAAGTAGGTATTTTTGACCCGCAAACGAAGGGTTTCGTACTATCAACTTATTACCACAGATTACTATAATAGTTACTTCGTAAATAAAACGTGCCAAAAATGCCATGTTTGTTAAATGTTGTAAGACAGATTTCATAAATATTAATTCTATTAAATTATTTAGTATTTGTTATCACACTTACAAAACATAATTTAAAAAAAAAATCTGAATAATTATCACGGTTCATGAGATACAGTCTTGTGCTTGTCATTCCACAGACAGACACCGAAGCACAACCAATTTTCTCTTTGGGTATGAAACCTTAAAAATTACAAACTTGTTTTGAATCAGATATCTATCCATTCATTTTAACAAGTTATCGAAATTGGATCCTTCTAAGTTACCATTATAAATAATACGCTGAATAAATGAGAATCAATTAATCTTTAGCCAGTCCTATGCAAAGCAATCAATAAATTGAAATCAAATATCTTCATCCTACGGTTGTCTGCGGTTCAATAACAGTTTCAATTGATTTATCTGAAGTTAATTCAAGAATATTATTCTAATCTATTATCTTGTAATTTATTGGGAGTCGTTTGTCCAGTGTTTGGTAATGAAGTTAGCGCACTTTGGGTGTAACAAGTTTTGAAGGAGATGAAGTTGATAATCTCGGGAATTACACTCTGTATATTGTTAATTGTAATATTGTTAATTATGCTCTGTATGCTATATTAATTAAAGCTATATCAATTTATACTCTGTAAGTACCTTATTGTTACATTACAAGGCCAACTACACTGTAAGTCAATTTTAAGTAATTATCTGGTAAATTATGGAATCAGGCTTTACGTTACTTTGCGGAAAAATATGTAGCCGAGTGTTCGAAGAGTCAACATTTTACCTTATACCCAAATAATTAATAAAAGCCAAAATGGAAATTTTATTACAAATAACAAATAAAGTAGGTACTCAATAATGTTGTACAATTATTAATTATCTATATTATAAGTAGTTATTATGAAACTGGCTGACAGACTGATACACGCGGATACGACTGATAAAGATGAATTTCTCTTTTCGTAGGGCTTAAGGTTATCTGTTAAAGGTCGTTATTGACTAAGATCTCGCTTTATTTAATTATCTATGTACTCGTATGTGACGCATTTTGCAGTTTACAATTACATGTGTATTATAATAATCACTGACACTATACAATTTTTATAATGAAGCGTAAAAGGAAACAATCCTGATTTAATAAACGAAAAAATAGATTGATGCGAAGATCACTATGAGCATTTTTCTTTACCAGTATAGTACACGCATTGGTTTGGAATACCTATTACAAAGAAATCTGTCAAAAATATCTTAACCGAACCAAAGACTGGCTAAACCATAGAAATATAATATTACATCTATGGGTATGGTTAACACTCACATCGTAACATGGATGTAATCTACGAACAAACTTAAATAAAATTAAGTCTAACGGCCAGTTTCTTCATCAAAAGTTAAAGTTAAAGTAATGTCTAAAGTAAAAGTAACGGTCAAATTCGTTTTTTCAAGGCTAAAGTGACAGCAAAATTCATAGAAAAATTGAATTTAACCGTTACTTTTACTTTAGACATTACTTTGACTTTTACTTTGGCTTTAACTTTTGATGAAGAAACTGGCTGTAAGAAGCTAACTTATTACGCAACCTTAACTAAAACACCCCTTAATTCTTTACTTCAACACATACCGTACCTAATCTCATCACAAACAAACAATTTATATTACATATACTAAAAAGGTTCCAATTACTGACGGGCACAGGTGGCAAGTTGTGTGCAATTAAAACAAAATATCACATCCAAGGGTTGCTTTTAGCACCTCCATCTTCTTAACTTTATTACTGCATAAAGAAAGCCAGGGCATCTTATACTGCAACGTAAATCGCTTATACGGGCTCATGTGCTTGTAACACGGAGGAAGGAAAGATGGAGATGAGAGATGCTATATGGCAGGTAGGTCCGGCGCCTTCGTCTAGGTCAAATACGTACGGGTGTGACCAAAACGATAAGTAATGAGTGAGGCGTTCGGGTTCCTCGAGAGATCTCTCAAAGATTTATGGTACAAGAAATGGGCGGGTTCCAACGAAGTCGTATATGGGTGGAGACAGTTAGGTTCCTCGTCCTGCCAACACCCGAATGTTGGCGACGCTACTTTCTTAGGTTCTGTTATGGCATCTCCGCTGATCATTTCGTTCTCCATGTCTTACACACATAAAAGGGAATTAATAATGCTATTTCGGAGAGCGATTCAGCAGACAGATAACCCTAGTCGCATAAGAATAAAGCTCCCCAGATATATAAGAAGATATTGAAAGTTATCGATTTTAAAACTACCATTTCGATGTAGTTATCCGTTTAAGTTTTATTGAAAATCGTATTGAATAGAACGACTATTTTTCTGAGTCGTGTAAATTGGTATTTGTTTTGAATTTTTGTATGACTTCGGTTCTTTTGTTTTACCTAGAATGGCTTCATATCCTGCCTGTGTCTGCAAGGGCTAGTAAAACCATTATCATTACCTACCGAATAGTTTTTTAACTAACTTCTACTTTAGATATATCTGTTAAATAAAACAGTAGGGAAAGAAAGTTACCATTAAAAAAGTATCACAAATTATTTTAAAACTAAGGTTTTCTTATAAGTTACTTAAGTACATGCTTACATTTTCTTTTAAAATGGACAACAAGAAAGTTTTCCTTTATACAACTTACTTCAACATAATCCCCGACTAAAGGTTAATAATCTAAAATGTTGTCTGCACTTTGAAAATCTGCTATAACACTTATTAGGATCAAATATTAATAAACGTAGCACTTGCAAAACCAATTTACTTGCTGTAAACCGAAGTCTGATTGCTCAAGTAAATTGTAAGGCGTTATCTCCGATATAAGGTGAAAATGTTCTTACTAAGGAGAAATTCAAATACGCTGTTTTATTGGTACTAACTATAAAAAGAATGTAAAATCCCACCCTCTTGGATCTGAGTAAATACGGACACTTAGATTTGGCCATCAAAGTTTGGGGTACTCAAAAATCCATTTGAAAAATACTCGTTTTATAACGCACTACGCAGGGCTTAAGTTTACCTTTGGTCGTAACGCAACCCGTTTGGGTAGTAATTTTCCTTTTAATGGGTATATAAAGTTTATGTTATCGAAGAGACTACAAGTACCTATGTCTATTATGTAGACAAATGCAAATCTATCAAACACAAGCACATAATATGTTTCACTCTCCCACATGAATAATAAAATGCTATAGAGTCTTTAAGACTAGGGAAGCAGATGTAAACATTACGAGAGAAAATCATGGCCCTAATATTGGCTGTAGATTTCTCCCTAAGCGAATGTAATCCTAACTTTTCCTAACTTAATGTTATAAATGTGAAAGTAACTCTGTCTGTCTGTCTGTCTGTCTGTCTGTCTGTCTGTCTGTCTGTCTGTCTTTTCTTCACGCCTAAACTACTGAACCGATTTGTGTGAAATTTGGTACAGACATAGTTTGGAACTTGAGAAAGGACATAGGATAGTTTTTATTTCAAAAAAAAAATAATAAATAAAATTTATTCCGGACATATAGCGCCATCTATTGGTCAAACCAAAAATATGCCGGAAGTCACTATTCCATGCGAACGAAGTCGCGGGCAAAAGCTAGTAACTCATAAAGATAACAAATTAAACAATATTCACAGAGTCACCACAACACAAAGCACTAATCCTATATCAAATATGTGTATGAAATGTACGCAATTTTGCTTGCAACGGACAGACATACATACATACATACCTAGGTACCGGCTCAACACAGTAACCAGACGAAATTGCATTACGTGGGACGTGCACTCTACTGCGCTTTGTCGCACAATATGTCCGCATCTATATAGTTAGAAGTATATACGAGTATGTTAGAAAATTGGCTATTCAGTTGCTTTTTTATTAATACCTGAAATTACAGGTAACATGCCATGTAGTGTGTATAATCTAGAAAAAATATACGCATAAAGAAGTGACCATAATAAGTGTAGTATTTCAAATGGTCACTTCTTACATTGTTTTTATTTACTTATTTTATCTTTTATTTTAGGAGCTTTTGATCTCAGTCCCGTTATTTACGTAATTCGAAATATTAGGTACTTATATCCACTTACATAAATATTTAAAGAGAAAAAAGTCACGTCCTCTAAACTAAATTAACTATTAAAGGTTAGTAGATTATGGGACATGACGCAGAGAACTGTATAAAATAATGATATAACACATTACGAAGATACATTTCTACCCCTACCACCTACCCTACAAAGAAGATAACAATTAAAATCTAAGGTAACATAACAATTTACGACAACGCCTTCAAAACGATTTAACTCAGAATATTACCAAGACATAAAGCTATATCAGCATTATATAATTCTGTCATATCCCTCATACGACTGCTTTGTGGGTAGTTTATAATGTTAGTCGTAACCGTTTACAGATGCAATAATAATTTCATTTCGGTTATGTTCACGATGGGGATCAAAACATCCACTAAGTACCTAAGCACACTGCAAACTTTTAGTCGGCCGATAGTTTGTTTGGGCTCATAAGTCGGTGTGAAGATAAATGGTAGGAACATTCTGGTATGTAGTCGGTATCAGACTGACTGAAAAGTTGATTGGAATCAAGATACTCTTTAAAAAAAATTGACAACCATCAAAGAAAGAAAGAAAAATTGTTTATTGACACAAGCCATACATACACACTGAAATAGGTAAAAAATATAAAAGTAACAAAAGGTGAACAAGCGTGGTGATTAATGCTCAATCCTTCTCCGTGTGAGAGAAGGCCTGTGCCCAGCAGTGGGACGATAAAAAGGCTGTAACATAACAAAAGCTTGCGTCAAATAGGTCCAATTCAGCATTATGCCAGACAGTCTCTGACGCTGGTTTTCAACTAGACCTATGAGGAGTTACGGGTGTCGTCAACACGTCAATTGTCGGCCGACTGTTTAGTCTTCAGTGTGCTACTCTTAATGGCTTGTGTAAAATCTTGTTTGCATTTACGTTATATGTTTACTAAAGCTTGGGTTTCCTAGGAAAGCGGTGCCGTCATATAGCGGCCGTCTTATTACGGTCGCAAATAGACGGTCGTCTTTACGGTGATTACGTGTGGAAAGTTCCACGGCCGTTTTAACACACCGTCATTAACTTTTTGTTAGTTGTATCACACTTACTAACCTGTTTTATTTAATATTTCTCAAATTTCACAACACCAATTCTCATTCAAAGTCAACTAAAAGACTTTTCTATAATCTTTACTTTTTATGTTAGATATTGCCTTCGTGGTTTCGAACGAAATCTATTAAAATTTCGTCGTCCTCGCTGCTCCAAGAGTTGTAACAAATTTTTGACGTTGTTCCGAAAAAAAAAAACACAAATACGTATTAAAAAAGCTTCACCGCTTTCAATAAAACGTTCACCAAACTATCTGACACCGTCAAGACGGCCGTCATGCAAATGGCGGCACCGCTTTTTGAAGTTACGGCGTCAGTTACCGCTCCCTAGGAAACCGCCCCATTTTGTTTACATAGACAACGTTCTGGTGATGTCTTTCACCGCTGTATTACGGTCGCTATATGACGGCACCGCTTTCCTAGGAAACCAAAGCTTAAGACTATAATGCTGTTCGTCTAACAATCTACTAAATTCTAAGCGATTTTAGTCAAAACATCGAGCAAATTGTTTTGACTGCAGAACTTTGCAGTTTGCAGTAAACTAACTTGTTTTGATTTTAAGTTTGTGATGGGAATTGATTGAGTTTGTCGACGTGAATTTGGCAGTCTCCTGCATAAACTATTAGGGAACAGTCTACATTTCTAATATACCTACCGCATATCGATATTAGGTAGTGCCTCGTTAACGGCAATGAATAAAATTTTATAAAAATATAAAAAAAAACATTTCCGTCGATGAAAATACCTAAATACTAATCGCGATGGATACGTCATACCTACTGAAAGGTATAAAACCTAAAGCGTATCGAAGATACTTATTTAGAACAATATATTCCTATGAGTAATTTGTGGTCTAGGCACATAACAAAAACGAGGTACCTAACACCTACACGGAAAGATACAGAACAAAACTATTTTAACGACATCAACCACAAACCTTGAAAACTCAACAATGAATCAAAAGTTATAAACTTATAATACAAACAGTAATTCAATACGGAAAATTGTATTTGTCATACAAAATTGTGAGTAATTCGATTGCGCCTGCCAGTTATTGCGTAGCACGGAGTAGCATTGCGTCGTATGATGTCATACTGCAGGGGCAGTTGTGACGTCATCTTCATCCCCTTTTGAGAGGGTAGTAAGGGTAGTGAGCTACCGGGTCACGCCCTAGTTATAATTAAAAAATTTCGTTGTTATATTGTTATGTAACTTTGTAATGTTTTATTGGAGTTTGATGAATTTTTTATTTTGTTTTAATTTTGTTGGATAAAGGCAGATTTTTTCATTTATCCAAACCGGTACAAGTGTTTAGGTGTATTTAGGCAAAAACATTTAAACAGAAATATCGAAATAAACCACCTAATATTTGACCTTGAGTAATATTTGATTTGAGGTTGAGTTTCACTCACACACATTGATTAGTCCACAAAAATATTTTAAAACGAAAAAGAATCCATCCACAAGCCAATCAAATATGAAAAGAAAAAAAAACCTTTTAAACATCCATTCAATAGATTACAAAAAAAAAAGTTGCCAGTTGTAAATATAAGACTGTGCTATGAATAAAACCTCAGGCGTTGGCGACTTGTACAAAAAGTACGTTCTCGCTGTGGGAGCTCAATCAGACAGATTAAAGGGTCTTTGAGACCATCTGATAAGGTCCCCATTACCGTTAGACAACTATTATACTTGTAAATATGTGCACTGACTGATCTGCTCTTTATTTATTAGAAATGTATTGAATGGTTTTGCGACAGAAATGTTTATGGTTAATCTTTTATTTGCAATGGTTAGTTATCTATCTAGCGATCCACTTTGTATATCTTTTAAACATGAAGTAGATAAATAAGGTTTAATACCTGTAGAAAAATATGTTCGTCTTCTAGGTACCTATCCAAGATTCAAGTGCAAAGATGGTTGACCCACCAATTTGACGTGCTTTCCAAAACACGAAGGGCGTCTAGAAATTAAATGTACAAGTTATAGTCCACCTATAGGTGCACGTAATATTATGTATGTAACAGACCCTATGGAAATTATTGCAATCATTATACAAAAATGGCTGTATGTTGAGAAAATTGCTCCAATCTACGGCAAAGTCACATTTGCAAACAGTTGAGCTGTGTCGGTCCGAATGAGCGCTTGCTTTTATTGCAACAATTGATCATTAACTCAACCACCAGGTCCATTCTGTTATACCTTATACTTTTATATGTATTGCCAAGGTGCCCTTAGCCAGGAAAATATCAAACAATATATCGGGTGTGTCGTTCTTAATCACATTACCTAAATGAAATCGTTAATATACTGGTTAATATATGTCGATTAACAACAAGAAAAAAGAAAAATACGTGAAAATAAAAAAATGCATTTTTCAAACAAAGTAAATAGAATAAAAATGTGCGAAAATTAGAACACCATATAGAAGTCAGTCATTACAAACAGCTGAAATTCTCCCTTGAAAACTGACAGCTGTCAACTGATTAAAACATTCGATACTCCTAACTTTATCTCTGCTTTACACATGATGTTTTAAATTATGAAAACGAAAAATGAGTCCTGTGGCTAAACCACTGAATGGATTATGTTATTTTTTTTACAATTCGCTAAAGAATATCATGAAGTACATGTGATAGAATTTAATGTTATTATGAACGACACACCCGATATATTGCAAATAAAATTAAAAAGCTCCGTGCTAAATCAAAGCCGTGAGGATCGAACGATTATAAGGTTAAGCAACGGTTGGCGAGGTCGTTTCGTAGATGGGTTACCATTTTGTCATCACGTGATCTTCCGTATTTCAGAAGGCATGATAAATTGGTGGGTCCCGGCAGTAATTTGAACATCTTTGGCAGTCGTTACGGATAGTCAGTAGACTATCCAGCTTGCCTTTAAATCTGTTTAGTAGTTTTGGCATGAAAGTGCGTACCAATTTACTCTCGCATTTGAAATATTACAAAGGATTCTATGCTACAAATAAGCTATAACTATCCTTTCTGATCGTTGATAAATAGACTTGTCCAGTAATTGAAATAGGCAAAGATCATTGTGACTATTCGTTCACGGACTGTTAAATAAATCTAGTCAAATGGTTTTCATCAGAACTGTGTCCATAGCAATAAAATTGCTAAGAATGAACACTTAAAATCTTCCAGAACATTTTACTATACGTGCGGTAGGTGATGGTCATATCAGCTACAAATACATAAACTGTCTAATAAGAATTATTTTTTATTATCAAAAGGACATATACTCGCAAAACAAATGAACACTTACAATATTCCAGAAAATTCTAAAACCATTGCGGTAGGTTATGGTTTAAAGTCTTAAAGTACATAAGCGTGAAGTAAATAGCTGATAACATAAGTACCAAGAACAAACCATAAAAAATACTTATTATGTACTAGTGTAAGTACCAATTTTATGAACACCGAGAGAAAAGAGTGTAAAAAATTGATTCGTACTTTGATATTGCGCAGTGGCATTGAAGTTATGTAATACCTAAGTACTTATATCGTCATGCCATCGAGTCTAGGTAAACATGTATACCTAACCGACCATTGTATAGTCAGAGCGATAACACTCACTGGGTTGAGGTAGGTAAGTGATGAACTACGCCGTTACGTAAAAATAGATGGACGTAAACGTAGTATAAGTACGACCGTGTCGGTACTACGCCGTGGGTATAAATAGAATGATGTTGTGCCGATCATGAAATTAAATAACTGCAGTATGGTAAATGTTGATTCTAGAATTTTCTCTGAAAGGTACCTACATAACATGGAGAATTAGATTGCTTTCTCCGTGGTACATTACCTATCTTCTTTTTCTTAGTCGGTACTGTCCCACTGCTGGGCAAAGGCCTCTTCATTCGGTTTACAAACCTCTCGAATTCCACCAGTCTCGCTGGCAAGCCTAAACTTTCATGATTGAAAAATTAATCTCCCTAAAAACACCGGGCAAAACACAATTAATTAGATAATTTTTCTTTCGGGTAAATTGGCTTAGATAGTGTACTGCACATGCAATTTCAGTGCACTTGCACTACTGGTATGCTAATTACGGAAAATGTTCGCCTGCCAATTGTTGAGGAAGGTCGGGATTGGGGGGCGATGACTGTACAGTCAGAAGCTGTTTAAGGATTGTCGTTGCGGCGACCGTTCCAATCATAGCGTGTATTGTTGGCATAACTTCGTATGATAATATAGTCATCACGCTTGGTAGCGTTTGGTGTTTGCAGAGCGACTGGTCTTTGGTGTTATAAAAGTAATTTCTGTCAACATTTTGCATTCCGTTATGTTTTAGAAAATTATGGTTGCACCATGGTTAGGTAACGTAGGTATATCAATGATATCTTGAGGTATTCTTTTGATGTAAATTTTGCTTGATAGCTAGGTAGATAGTACTTAAACGTGCAAGTAGTGTATAAACCATTTTTATAAAATGTGTAAAAAATATGTAAGTAATTCGTACTCAATTCTTTCACGGAGGTGAAATAAATAAAATAATAATACGTCCTTGTCCTGAAAAATCGAAATCAATTTATTTATGTGCTCAAGCATAAAAACAAAGATTTATTTACGCTGATAAAGACTTTTATAAGAATTAAATATGTTAAACGTTACGGTGAAAGGACTGTGTAATATTTTCCTAGCTTTCAGTAAAATCGTAGAGTTTCCTGCAAGGTACAGCTGTGTAATTTCAGTAAGATCTCTCTGGAATACTTACCTATTTGCTTTTCAGTCTAGTCTTGCTTTTCAAACTGTAATTCCGGCTAATAGGAAAGTTAGTTGGATTTAGACGTAGCTTCGCATTTTCTATACCTTATAGCTTGATTTTTACTTACATACTTACTACTACTATACATACTTATATGGGGTATTACCTATATTTAAAAAAAATGAAAATAATTATCAATTTAAATCTTTTCCTAAGCTTTTTCTTTTAGCTGAGGGTTGTAAAAAATAATTTTAATTATTATTTAATACAAAGTCAGAACCTAAACTACTCAAAACAAAATAGGGCCCACCTTAATTTATGTTACTTTTTTGTTTAAAAATTACTCAATGGGCAATGATTAGTAAAATTAAGTATTGATTTGTGAAGTAGACATGTTTACGAGTCATTATTTATGATTCGAGCAACAATTTATGCGTTTGATTCAAGTGGTCAGGCAGAAAAAGTGAAGTGCTTGAAAAAACACAAAATGCACTCATTTCGTCACTTATGTTCTCAGTGTGACTCTAAGTTTTGTGGTTAGACGTTGCTTTCTTAAACTGTTTTGTTTGATTTCTGTCATAATCGTGGTCACTATGGCTAGTTCTCGACGTCATATGAACCTGGAAACTGCTGCAAGAGCAGTTGCACTGCTTCAGGAGGGACAGTCCCAGAGATCAGTAGCAATACATATCGGAGTGTCGCGAAGAGCTATCAGAAACGTGTGGGAGCGCTACCAGGAAACCGGGAGTGTAGCTAGGAGACCTGGAACGGGAAGAACTAGAGCCACAACTGCACATGAAGACCGGTATATACGGTTAACTGCACGTCGGGAGCGAACGTTGACCGCCCGGGCCGTACAAACCCGACTGCGGCAATCGACAGGTACCCAAGTCAGTGACCAAACTATCCGAAATCGACTCCACGAAGATGGTCAACGTTCCAGAGTACGAGCAGTTCGACTCAAACTGACTAGGGCTCATCGTGCAGCACGTTTAAGGTTCGCTCGGGAACATTTGGTCTGGACCATGGAGAACTGGAGCTCGGTTCTTTTTACAGACGAATGTAAGGTCAAGTTTTACAGTGACGACAAACGAATACGCGTGTGGAGAAAACAAGGCGAACGATTTTCAGAACCTTGCATCCATGGAACAGATCGTTTTGGGGGTCCAAGTGTTATGGTGTGGGGTGGGATTAGCATGATGGGCAAAACAGAGCTTGTCATTCTGGAGGAAGGTTCTGTAACAGCCTCCAGGTACGTTGAGCGAGTCATCCAACCTCACGTCATCCCATTTTCACAAAGAGTGGGTGCTGGTTTCGTGTTAATGCAGGATAATGCTCGTCCCCATACGGCTCGCATCACACAAAGAGCACTTTCTGAAGCCAACATTTCTGTTTTGCCATGGCCTGCAATGAGCCCCGACCTCAATCCCATTGAACATTTATGGGATCAACTGAAAAGAAGCCTCAAGGAGAATCATAGCCAGTTGAGTAGTCAACAGGAGCTCGTAAACGCGCTGAAACTCTGTTGGGAACGAATACCAGAGCAAAATGTTACCCACCTGATCGAAAGTGTACCAGATAGGCTCAGAGAGTGCATTCGGAGTAGAGGAGGCCCTACTCGTTACTAACAAAAACATTGCTCAAGCATTATTTGCAAAAAAAAAATGTTAGGTTGAGTTTACTGTGCTCATTATTTTATTGCAATTTCCCTAAAAAGTGATTTTTGTGTGTATTTTTTAAGAAAATAAACATTTTGATTAATGATTATGCTGAAACAGTTTATTTATACCTAGCCTAAGCGCATCTATCCAAAAATAACAAATAAGTATGACTACTTTGTAACCACAGCCTAAACATGTAGTGGGCCCTATTTTGTTTTGAGTAGTTTAGTTATATATTTTATACATTTTATTGCACTGGAATTATCAGCACGAAAATTCCAGATATCTTTCTTATGTTATGTGATTAGATTAGATGTTAATTATTATTAAAAAATGTGATTCTATTTTTAGAAGCTTATTTAAGGGGCGGGGGTAGCAACCGTGTTTGTTCTTTTATTACGACTTTTGTGTGTAAATAAAACAAAACTGTAATAAAAGACAAAACAATGTTGCTACTATCAACGGTGGACGTCGTCGCCTACACTTCAACGTAGAAGAAAAACTGTTAAACTGTAATTACTTAAATAATTATGTGTATAAGTAATTTGATATTATTCTGTGTATAAAATGTGTAAAAAATTATCTGTAAAATGTCATAAAATCTGTGAATTTATTACAGGAATTATATTATTCACACTACTTCAATAATAAATTAATCGGCAATAGTGCCGACTCTTTATTACCACTTTTGTCTGTTAACTTCAACAAAAATGGTAATACAGCTGTCGGCAATGTTGCTACGAACAACGCCTCGTCGATATCAACGAACAGCGCTGAACCGTCGCTATTCACCTCATGGAACTAATTGCTACTATACTAGGAATAACATTTTCATAATATTGTATTGTTGAATAGTGTAATTAAGTGTGTTTCAGCAACTACTTTTCTCCGCAAGCACGGTCACTACAGAACAAAAGCATTAATGTCGACTCTTTATTACCACTTTTGTCTGTTAATTTCAACAAAAATGGTAATACAGCTGTCGGTAATATTGCTGTAGACAACGTCAACATCATCGTCATTCAACAAAAAAACGCTGAATAGACTGTTGGACGAGAGTAGAGTATGATGCGACGCGACGCTTTGAATGCAAAAAACATGGTAAGCGACAGGCATTGACGAATAGGCTGGTCGCTTACGATGTTCACGGCGTCCTTGCTGAAAATTCCACAAGTCTTCATCATTAAGAAGAAAGACTATGATACTCTACTGTAATGTGTAATGCTACTGAGTTTTGTAATATTGCTTATTTGTCACAAATGGTGTAGCCGCTTTATGTAACAGATACGTACGCTTCATCAAAAAGTAACACTGGTGTATCAATTGATATATTATAAACTCTTTGGCGTCCGAACTTTAACAACAATCAGCTGATGTCAATAGGTATTCAAAGGAGAACGACTCATTTTCATCAATATAACTGTATAAGTCTCTCATTCCAATAAAAATTGTTATTTTTCCATTTTTAATTATTTATTTTCCATAATTTATTATTTTCAGGTTTATACAGGTATTCCGACCCGCACAGAAAATAATAGCGATAATGTGTAAGTTTTATTACCAATTTTGTTTAGAAATTATAACAAAAATGGTAACAAAAGACAACACCCTATTGCAATCATCAACGATCGTATCTACGAACAAGAACTAGAACATGCTACCAATGCAGACCATTATTTTCATTGACACTAAAAAAATCAACATGATGTCCTCCTAACTGATTATCGGCTAAAGCGGCTGTTCTCATGTAAGGATATTAGCCAACTGCGTAGTAGTAAGGATAGATATCTCAATATCGCAATTATCAACGTGGCTCCTCGCTAGACCTTTTCTAATGTTTGTAATAATTTATTATTCTGTATACCTACAGAACTTGGTACCCCAAGTGCCTATTCAAAACTTAAATCAGAATGTTTCTCTTGTCATTTGTTTCTAATGATTGTATTAAATATTTATGTTTGTCGCAGGCTTGTTCCGACACGAGCCGGGCTACTGCCAGCGCTTGCCCCGTTGGGACCAATTCCATTTTGTAGATCCACACATTGGGCGAGTACCGTTGAAGTCTATATTGAAGGCTCTCAACGCATTGGCCTTAATATAGGCCCCAACGTTGTTCATCCATCGTGTGGGTCTAAAGAATGGCATTGGTCTCAACCATGGAGCCAGCTTTGAAAGTAGGCCGGCTTCTGTCGGTTAAACTTCAACAAAAATGGCAATACACCCATCGACAATGTTGCTGCGAACAAATCTTCATTGATATCAAGAAATGTTGCATGCCTCTGCTACACTGCCAGCCATTGTCTGCGCTTCCAATGATAGCAATACTGTGTATTCTTTACTTACCACTTTTGTGTGCCAACATTCACAAAAATGGGGCAAGAAAAGAATAGATCAATATTGCAAGGATCTACACTACACTCGTCGGCTCTTCAGCTAGAAGCATCATTTGTAATTATTTATTCTATGTATTACCTATGCATTACCAATTCTGATGACTTCAAAAAGTAAACTTTTTATTTATACATAAATGCATCTTATCTTTTATTTTAGCAGTAATAGGCAAAGCTTCATTGCAATGGACGGCAATCGTGCCGACTCTTTATTACCACTTTTGTCTGTTAACTTCAACAAAAATGGTAATACAGCTGTCGGCAATATTGCTGCAGACAACACCACATCAACATCAGTGCTGCTCTCTCATCGCCAACGCCTTCAAAAGAATACTAGATGCAACAACTGCTTCTTGGCTTAGATTGTAATTTTAATCAAGTTATCCCTAAAACTTTCAAAAATAGTGCGTTTGTGTAAATTATTGCATTTATTGTCAATATGTACTTTATTACTCAAGCCAATAGCTGAAATTTCCCTGCAACGGATGGCTGTAATGCCGACTCTTTATTACCACTTTTGTTTGTTAAGTTCAACAAAAGTGGTAGTAGAGCCGTCGACAATATTGCTACGAACAACGTGTCGACATCTCGCCATCAATAACAACGGTACATTAAAGCGGCATTATATTGACATCATACGACTCTTAGATGCTAGTGCGATATTTTGCATTTGCTTCTTTAATTTTAATTATAAATTGATACAATTTAGAACATCACACTTTAAATTGGTTTATTATTTCAAGTACCTTACACATGTAAGTATCTTTAATATTTAAGATAAATACTTATGTAGTTATGTATATGTAGTTAATATAACCAAGTATTAACTGAAGCTTCCCTGCAACGGATGGCAATAATGCCGACTCTTTATTACCACTTTTGTCTGTTAAGTTCAACAAAAATGGTAATAATGCTGTCGACAATGTTGCTGCAGACAACACCACATCATCATCATCAGCAGCAGCGCTATACAACACAAGACTTAGCTGACTTAGACTTAGAGCTTAGCTTTTATTTTTAATTATTTTATAAAATTTATAACATTATTATTTAGTTTAGGTTGTAATTTCAAGCAATACAAGTATGCTTAAGACTTGTGTAAATATATTAGTTCTAAATGTACAAGTTTTAGCCGAAACTTTACTGCAACGGAAGGCAATAATGCCGACTCTTTATTACCACTTTTGTCTGTTAAGTTCAACAAAAATGGTACTAGAGCAGTTGGCAAAATTGCTGATGACAACATCATCTTCAACAGCGGCGCTACACAGCACATGACCTCTAGCTCAACAAAGAAGCTTAGCTTTTAATTTTAATTATTTTATATGAATCATAACATCATTCTTTAGTTTAGGTTGTAATTTTAAATGACTCAAATATCCTTAAGACTTATGTAAATGTATTAGTCGTAAATGTAACCAAGTATTAGCCGAAACTTCATTGCAACGGAAGGCAATAATGCCGACTCTTTATTACCACTTTTGTCTGTTAAGTTCAACAAAAATGGTAATCAAGTAGTGGGGCAAAATTGCTGCAGACAACACCACATCATCATCATCAACAGCAGTGCTAGACCTCATCGGCGTCACTTTCACAGCACATGACTTTTAGCTCAACTACAAAACTTGGTTTTTAATATTATTTTATATCATTTATAAAATCTTTCTTTAGTTTGGGTTGAAATTTTAAGTCACACATATACATGTGTGACTTAAAATTGCTTTAGACTTAAACAAAATGTGTACATTATGTATTAGTCGTAAATGTAACCAAGAATTTGCTGAATCTTCGCTGCAACGGACGGCAATAAAGCCGACTCTTTATTACCACTTTTGTCTGTTAATTTCAACAAAAATGGTAATACAGCTGTCGACAACATTGCTACAATCAACGGGCCGTCGACATCAACATCAACGCAACAGACACTCCGAAGATTCAGACATGGACTTGAAGAAGATTTGGAAGACAGCAATAGAATATTTTCTTTCCTTACCAATTTTGTCTCCTAATTGTAACAAAAAGGTAAGCTAAGACAATATAATATTGCATCATTCTACAGTCGACAACTCATCGAGAAGAAGACAGAAGACATATCGTGTGGAATTATTTGTATATTACTGTAATAATATGGCTCATAGCTATAGGTGTAATTGATAGTTTAAAAAAATGTTATTTGAATTCCTGAGGTAACTTAGGTACCTAACACCTTATAAAGAGTGATCTTTATACTGTGAATCTATTTCATACTTCATACGTTTGCCGTAAAGATAACAAAACTCTCATTTCTTTGTGCAAGAATTTTCACTTCGAGGAATGTGTAGGCTTCTGATCTTCAACTGTTTATAGTGAAGCCAGAATTCCTTGAAGTAAGTATTTCATATTTACTATAACTACCTTCAAATGAGTCAATCATGATTTAAGAGGTTTCTAAAGCATCTAACAAAGCTTACTTTATAGAACGTTGTTTCTAAAGCTCGATCAATAATTCAATTTAATTAGCTTATCGAGCTTACAATTAAGTTTCTCCTGTAAGATTAGCATTAGCTCATTATTATGCTGATTATGACCTATTAGCTATAATCGCTTCATAAAACAATGTAATTAATTTAAACATGTTTGGTTTCCTGTATGCATTTAGACTTGTATATGTTTATATTTGATTAGTGTAAGTAATGGGTACTAATCTTAATGTGGCATGTGGTTCGGGTTATGTGCAATGCACTTAAAGTATCTAGATTTAATATAATAAATTGTAAGGACTCGAACACTAACTATCTTTGTCTAGCAATCGTCAATTACCGCCATTAATTTCACCTTTTATTTTTTAAATGTCATCTTCATCTGATTGATTAATTTTATCATCATCAGCCCCATCTATACCTACTATGTTCGGTTTGGTTTCCAGACTAAGCGGATATAAGACCAGTATTTTACGTGGAGCGACTGTCTATCTAACCTCCTCAACCCGATCAACTGAGCAACGCGATACCCCTAGGCTAGGGGTAAGACCAGTTTTCAGATTTTCTTACTTCTGACTACTCCTAACCCTCAGTGTTAATAAGCACATATAAATACCAAAAGAAAAACGTTCTAAAACTATATAATATACATTAAAAAAACGCAGTGCAAATAACTAGCGTTCCCGCTCAATATGTGAACACGTATCTAAAAGTTGGTAACTGGAGATTTCCACGTCCACTCCAAGTGACAAACGTTTGAAACTGCGAGAAACTTGTTAGAAAACTAAAAAGAACTCGTTGAGAAGATGTTAAGAGAGTACCGGGGACGGGAAAGTGGTCGGTAGTAAACCAAATCAGTTGTGCCCATGGAATTGTATAAAAAAAGTAGTAAAAACTGTGACAAAATTACATTTTTAGAAGGATACGTAATTTTGGATTCTTCCGACCAGCTAAAGACAACAGATCTTTAAAAAATATTAATAGGACCAGTTTTAATATACGGATGTATGTAGATAAAGAAACAATAAGAAAATAGTTCCAAAATATACAAATGCAACACAAGACGTGCTGACTTAAAAAAGAAAACAAAAATATATGTTCAAATCTTGTTTCGTACCCTGTGCAATTTCAATCGCCAAAAAGATGCGCAACACAAAAGACCTTTATAACAAGATCTTCCATTCTATCAAAGAATGTCTTCTAAAACATTCGTCTAACGACAGACTTACACGACTCGATAATTTTAGCACCTGTACTTCTGCGAGTCGATGCCCTATAGGGCCCAGGCTTGCGACAGACCAGCCACTCGATTTAATTTACATCTCGGCTCCGATTGTTCCCAACTCGAGAGTTCGACGAACGACCAGGCGCCGCCTCTGATTTATTTTCCCTCAACATCCCTTAAACGGATTTTAGTTCCTTAATATCAGAACTTTACAGAGTAGTTAGCGTTCAGAGGTAAAAGGAGTTATTAATTTATTATGCTGTTGGTAGTAAGTTTGACAAGTCTGATAGTGTATTAAGGTAAAACCACTTAGAGGTGTTTTATAGGTAGCTTTTATGTAGCCTTTGTTATTTTATTAGTTCGTAGACGGGGACCGGTTTTAAGGAATCTTTGGCTTAGGAAATAAACAACACGTGTACGAATAGCTTATGTATAGCTGTTTAGCTATGTATGTACAATAAATAAAGGTAACTAAAAAACTTGACTTTGACTCTTTTGGGAACGGAAAATCACGAGTCACAAGATTTTATCTGATTTTTGGCATACTACATACTGGTAAATTCATTGTTTTTCTACGTGGCGATAACTGGTCTAAATTAAAACATTCGAATAAAAACGGATAAATTCAGACCTAATACCTGATATCAACTTGTCAATTACCGTCTAGACGTCACAAGTATTGAACGGTATTCATTCATTAGAAGGTATTTGTATTGGTAAGGAACAGAAAACTTCCCGCTGTGGGAAAACAAAATTAAGTAACATTGCGAGTGACGTGAAAGATTTTATTTAATTTGCTAATGGTCGCAGTTTCTAAACGCCGACTTTTTCACAAATGTTTTTCATGACTTGAATTGCATAGGGATCACATGCAAACGTTTTACTTACTTTGAAATCAGCAGCTAATTTTGTTGAAAACTAACAAACTGCTAAGCTTGTGATAATAAATATTCGTAAAAATTTAAGGTAGCTTTTAACACATGATCCTTATTATTTACCCTACCTGAAACTTTTTTAATTCAATTCATCTGAATGTAGATGCATTGTGCACAAATCCTACCACTTTTCATTCTTATTCCAACCGTCCCGTACTTACAAGATCTAAAGCGACAGTAAATATACTCAGTAAGTACTATCTCCTCTTGCAATATTTTCTTTAAGGTAAGACTTAGGGTCAATTCCCACTGAAAGAGCAGCGGCCGGCAGCGGCCGTAAGAGCACGGAAAATGTAAGAGCGCGGCGCGGTGCGGCGCCGCGCGGCCCGCCGCGCTCGCGCTCAATCCCTTGCAATTACGGCCGCTGCCGGCCGCTGCCGGCCGCTGCTCTTTCAGTGGGAATTGACCCTTACTTACATGAAAATATTGCGCTTTAGTTTCACGCAGAAACTGTGTTGTTTGTTTCCTGAATTTCCTTCTTTACCTTCCTTGTTCTATTTTGTTTGGCACGAACTTAGATAGAAAACCACAGCTTTTGCCATGAATTCGTTGCTTTAGCTTTTAAATAACCTATTGGAATATAGCTTGGTCTATCTTGTTTATCAGTAGCCCTAATTCTCAAGTTAATATCGCCTCTAATACATCTCTATTTGTAATGAACTAATAACATTTTGTAAGACACTCAATCCTTCGCGCAGATAACCTCGTCATTTCCTGTCGCTGTCACACTTAAGGCGAGGAAGTGGTCAACAATAATTCCATAACCGGCACGCGCATCTAAGGCGCCAAAAGGGGTCGGAGCGTCTGAGCGGGGCGAGGATAACAATACGCGCGCTAGCTTATAACTAAAAGTCGTAAGCGACAAAATGGTTTTGTAATTTTAATATTTAGAAATGATAATTTAATAAAAATTCCTACTACCATTTTAAAGAGTATGTATATACTCAACTACTAAAAAAGTTAAGAGGCTTAAATCGGTCCCGTTTGCCCATAATATGTGAATCTCTTTTTAAAAAGAGGTATGTTTGATATATTTTTCTCTGTTATAAAAGTTACTTAATCATGTTTCTACAACTAACAAAATAAGGCTTATATCATGAACTTTCAGGTAACCAAGTTGTATTTTGATCCGTTTTGTATTTACTGAGAAAAATTGACATCCTTGGCGCCAAAAATTCCAATTCGTCCTCTTAAAGCGTATCATATTATTAGATCCATGAATCCATCTACGAACAATCAAGCCTATTAACACTCAACTGCATATAAATAAACAACATACCTTGTCAAAAACAGTTCAGTTAAACTTAGTCGAAAACATCCGTCACACTATGAATTATATATACATAATTTTTTAATACCCAACACACGATTTCAAAGGCTTAAAAATCATGACAAAGCGTGGACTGCATTTTCCTGCACGATTTTAAGATGTTCAAGATAAAGCTTGCCTTGCTTTGTCATACAATTTTGTCACAAGTTAGTTCTAAGAAAAATGTACGTTGATCAAGCCTGTGTTATTGCAAATATTGTCTAGACTCTAAACTAGCGATATGGTAACGTTAATTTGCGTTTTAGATTTTGCAAGTACTATTTATAAATGTTTGCAGCGATGTTCGATGATTATAGCGTGGGTGTCCTGAATGCTTTTACTTGAGAGTTTATACAAAATAACGATATTAGGATGAACTTTGGTATTAGTGATTCCAGTTTAACTAATTTATTGCAAACACTATTTGATCATAGTAATATAGGTCCAGAAATAGTTAAGTATCAAATCTTGAGCTAGATAGTAGAATAAGATACAAAGTAGAAATAGAAAGGTGAGCTCTCTTAACGAGCCATTCCTTTGAATTGATTTCACGAACTTTACCTACTCGCAATAAATTCCCAGCAAAACAAAGAATCGGTTCTGACTTCGACTTTGGCTTGGAGCGTTCACAATAAACAACAGCCCATAAACTACGCTGGCTGACACGCATATTTCTTATTTTTCTTTGAAACATCTCGGAACGATATTACCCTAGCGGGCCGTAAAAGCCGCTCTATTAATTAGGGGCCACGGCTTAGGCGGTTCCTGAACGTATGATGTCATGCTCCCGCGATTTTCAACAAGACTTCTTTGTCTCCAAACTCGACAGATTCGGCGTAAATCACGACCGGTGACAGCCGCGACAACACAAATTTAAGAAAATAATATTTTTTCAAGATGGTGTTACTCTTTGTCCTCAAGGAGCGGTCGTGTGCGGTTGCGTCAGAGCCCATCTCGCATGCCGCTGACGACAATGTGCTGAATGATGAAATGGTTTCACGGCTACATTTGTTTGTACAGACTAAAGATAAATATCCACTCGTGAGAGCCGCACGAAAGGCGGTTCGATTAAAAGGAACATAAATGTTGATGGCTTACATGTAATGATATTTACAGCTATTGAAATTTCGTCGTCAATCAACATAATTACAGTGAAATATGAGATTATTGTTACAACCGAGTATGGGGATCATATTTCAAACCCAGACATGAGGAGAGAAATCAAAACTGGATTGTAACAAAAAACAACACAGCAACGTACGTTGTTGGTGTCGTGTTTATATTATAAATCCAAGCCCAAATTGTAACGCTCTAACTAATCGAGACGATGACTTTAAAGTACAAGTGGAAATAATTAGAACGCGTTGCGTTGTCTGTAACAAAGACGCGTCGTGTCCTGGGGCGGTTGTGTCAGGAACAGGAATAGAACGAGTGGAGCCCCCGACTGAGCGTGAAGCCGAGGTGTTTCCAATTTACAGACGACGACATCTCTAATGCGCGACAAGATTTACAATCAGTATTAATTTAAAAACATCTCCGGTGACGTAAGGAGCTAAATTTGAATATCTCATTTGATCCCCTCGATACTACCACGTGAATGCAATATGTTATATGTCATGCACTTTTTGCTTGCTGAAGTGGCGAAACTTTAGCTACGGTAAGGCTCTATAAAAACGTCGTAAGAAATACATTATTCACTGCAGCCAGACGAATCACGTATCCGAACTACCATGAAGACGTTTAATTAGTACAAAACACGCGATCTTTGAGGTCTCAGAATACTGTTACTTGGTTATAAAAGAAGAGTGGCTCCCATCACCGATGCTCGTAAAGCGGTTGCAATGAAAAAACCGTAAAACAAGGGAGAGTGCTGAGGCGAAAATATGATTTTTGTGGCTTGGTTCCTCAAAAATAATGACTGTATGTAAAAAATACACCTCTGGCCTTGTGCAGCTTGGTGCTTAAAGAAAGAATGAAATCCATTAAATCAGTGAATAACGTCTGGCGAAAATGAAGGATCAAGATGCGAACAAAGGTGATATCGAACACTTCTAGTAGGAAATCACCGAACGACATTTCAAAGATCAAAAGCTTGTGTAAATATAATATACCTAAGTGTTAACCTAATTTCTGAGAGTTCAGAAAGTTCACTAAGTCCGATATTGGCTTCTCCTTTTAAGGGCCTTTTTGAAGTGACATCAAAAGGAAAACTGATCCCTTTTCCAGTTCAATACCTGCCGTCATTGTCATCGCTTCAGATCATCGTACACTTCGACTTCCTCATTGTGATCAACCCTCATAACTTTTATGAATGAACAGATTTCTTTATTACACACGAATTATTTTTCTAATTCAATCTCGTGATCCTTCAGTCCATTTATTTATTCGTTTCAAAGTAATTCGCTTGGGAGGCAATGGGATTTTTTTCTTATTAAAATAGTCAAAGAGGGAAGCCTCAAGGGACGCTATCGTATTGTTAGTCCACCTGTATTTCCTTTAGACGAGTTCAAAATAAGTAAATCTTATTATGTTTCTCAATGGGCATCTGGTTACTTGAGGGACCGACTTCATTTTATATTTATGACTGTTTTACAATGGTTTTTTGAGTGAATTCTAGTAGCTGCTAACTGTAAATCGTGCTTGTATTTATTTCTCATAATATAAATACACAATTACGAAGTAATACATTTAAACGATACTTATTATCGATATTCATAGATATATAACGACTAAGCGATCAATAAGTTTTAATAGCTCAGCAATTTTATTTGATTTATAGTGCAATAGTGGTCCAGCGGAAGTTACGCACAAATCCATCATTTTCTTACACATTGCACACAACGAAACCGACCGGTTTTCTGAAACGATTCAAGTTATTTTTATGGGTGCTTTTGAAAGGCCTGGTTAAATCCATAACGTATTATGTTGATATTAAAATGTGGAAACATCGTAAACGTTTGCTGTTCGCGAACTGATTACGGGTTCGAGTCCCCTCGTACACTCACATAGATTTTTAAACACAGCCGTATTGAAGGGGCCCTTTTATTCTTCCCGTTAAGTACACGTTTACGACAAACTCGTAAAACACGGATCACTGAAAATTTTTGATATGTAACTTTCCTATTCAAATGTACGCTTTACGAGCCGGCCCATTATAATTTTACTGATGTCATATTTTTTCCTGTCGCAGTGATTATGAACGGTGGATCAAAGGGATTTTTAATAAAAAAATGTTATATCTTTTTAATCACTTCCTATTTTTATTGCTCTACTTGAGGTACCTTTAATGTTATTCACCGTGCCGCTATAAAATTCTCATTTACATTGTGTAACTGCCTATGATTTTGGCAAGGATATTTAGTAGACATTTTTATGGGAACAAGTAAGTAGCCTGAATTATTTTTACCGTTGAACATATCGTGTGACATTTTGAAGCGATGACATTTCTGTTCTTATTTAATCAGAAAAAAACGAACATCGTAAAGTGCACTCGTTACAACAGATGACTATAATGAGTTTAAAAACAAAATAAACAAATCCAATTTTATTGCCAACACGAGTTGATTCAAAAATTGCTCCAATTTATAGTCACATGATGTCATAAGGAGGACTGTCCAATAAGAACAAAAATATACGCGATGAAAAACATGTGGCTGTGTACCGTGAGAATATTAACTCAATCCTATAAATGAGACAAAGGAGCTTTATTTCTTTGATATTTTGTACCAATTATGATACTGCGTTGATAAACCCGTCCAATAACATGCTGGTCTAATCGTGTACGATATAAATAACCACTTGGAATATTCAGTACCTAATACTGTTTTCAAGTTGTGAAATTCTTAAAATTCCTAGCTAAGTCTCTTGGGGCTAACAACAAGTTTTTTTATTTGCAGCAGGTTAGTAAAGTACATAGAAAATTTCTTTTTTTGAAGACGGTTAATGAGATATTATGCTCGTGCGCAACATTCCTTATTATGACTACATTGGAAAACTTTCGGCCTTCAGCTCAGAGTGTAAACATCGAGTCACTTCCAGCCCCTCTTGGCCTTCGAAATGTAATTGGGAATCATTAAGCACTGGCCAAGAGTGATTCGGACTTTTATATGAAGGGTTCCAGATGAAGCGATGGTTAATACCTATGTCTTCTATGAAAATATGAGGATTGTACACCAAAAAAAAGAAACTGTGTTTCAAACTTTTATTTTTTTATTTTTCTTTACTTTCAAAACATTTTTTGGTCCTTTTAAATTGGTCTTTTTGAACACGTAATATTGGTTCTGTGTTGCTGATGCACGTGTACATTAGCAATATAACGAAACATTCAATATTGGTTCGGTCCAGTTTTGGTCAAAAGACGGCCTTTACAAATATTAGCAGACTCGCATTCGTTACCAGAACATTTAAATTCCCCTGTTTTTATTACAATTGCGTATTTATATCAAACAGGTGCAAATACAACTATCTCGCTTATTTCAACGATATGCCAACATAAATTTTATGAAACTTTAGTTATAAAATCAGCTACTTTAATTAAATGAAACAAATTGGCATTTCGATGCAATCGATAACGTGTTTCTGCTAACCGCTACAACAAGTGGCCCTTTATTGTCAATATAACTGGACATACGTTTGTTGTTCTCTTTTTTTAAATAAAGAACATGGCTCGAACACTTGATCAGGCGCATAAACAATGCCGATTCAGTATCGATGGCTCTCGGCACGCCACTCACGTCTCACATATGGCACCTAATTTGCTCCACATATTGTCCCAAGACGCGACGCTGTTTTTACTTTTCTACTCAAGTATCCTTTGTTGATAACGTAAATATTATTAAAAATAATGACTAATAAACAGATAACCAAATAGTTCCAGCGTTACGACGAATTTTATAAAGGTCAATATTCCTTTACAATGTGTGGCGTTGTTAGAACCGCGGTTATGCAACCACGTCGAAACTTTACCATCGAGATTGTTCCGAGAAACGTGCTTTGTAGAAAAACATTGGAGGTTTTATTGATTCGAACACGATATGGGAACATAGCCGGGATTCGGAGCATAGCTTCTAACGTTTAGAGGATTTATTTCGCTGATTAATCTCGCTCATAATTTAGTTTTGCATTCCGAGGCACGGAGTTTATTGACATTAGTAGGGCTCGCTTTCTATTAGTTTAGCTACAATAGATGATTCATACGCATGATTAACATTTAACTTATTGTGTTAGCCGAGTTCAAGTGCTTTCGATAGTTCTATTATTAAAGACGACGAATTAATTAGGCAGGTATGTTATTGACAATGACATGACTAAAGTTTTAAATTTGCTTTGTTCAATTGATAAATAGGAACCATGTCGTAACCTAGATCTGAGCGATAATTTACAACATGACACAAAGCAATATTATTAATTTTTATTTGGTTTTAATATGAGTACTGTGCAGTTGTTCCACCAGATGCAACTATACAATTCGCAATCATTTACAAGGTATATAATAAAACAATCATACTTGAGAGTCGTATCTCCAGTTTCCTCGCAAAATGACGAACAAGAATGAAACGACGAATGTATTAAGCGAAACAAGTTATACAGGTTCAGGTATTACCGAAGTATCTTTTTTATAAGGTAGATATCCAATTTCTTTCAGTGAACAAACAACACAATAAAATAGGGGGACGGGGATGCGAGCCACCGTGATAATGGCGCGGAGCAAACGCATTGCGAACACAAAGGCAACAATAACACATCTCACCTCTGTAGGTGCATACATAGGTACATAATGCTTCCACGAGTACTGAACTGTAACAACTTTCTGGGTGACCGAAAACGCACGATTACATATTTTCGAAAACACCGCAGCTGTAGCCAATATTTCGCGGCGAACTCGAACGCCCATTATTCCGCACCATAAATAATCCACTACACAAAAACGCTAACCCTTCATTGCCTCTTCCTTTTACGATTCAAAGAAAAGAAATAAAATATGTAAGAGCCAAAACAAAGGGTATAAAACCGAAATGACAGGGCCACACGCTTTTCAAGGAGACGCTATACAAAAAGAAAAAACTATAATTTCGCATTATGTAATACTCGGAAGGAGTAGTCGGACGGGATTCGTATGCAGCCAGCGTGGTTTAAAAATAACTCAAGGTTAGCTCGCAGATCGAGGGGTCCCTTTGTAATATCAAGGTCCACCGGTTCTGCAGGATGCCTATAAGCTACACATATTTGTGTATGGATCGATGCGTCTCGCTTGTGGTCATCCAAAACATTTTCTCGCACGCACAATGTTGTAAAATAAAAATCGATACGAATGAAGGTTCGAATTTTAAAAACAATTTTTTAATTTCGATTTTGTAATTGGCCAGCTATGAATGGAATTAATAAGGTCTGTTGAAAAATAAATCGTGTTGTGGGTAGGTAATTGATTTCGAATGTCGGTTACGGTCTTTTGTTTGTGGTGTTATGCAAGTGGTAGGCTGCGGTTGTTAAAATACGCATGTATTTTGGTAACTTCAAGGAGAATGTAAGTAATTAATAGAATTTGAGAAGTACCTAACAATTGTTTAATAAAGGCAGTAAAGGCAATCGGGACTGCGTTTTACTTTTGCATGTACACTATGTACAGTAATAACTTTTTAAAATAAATATATTAAAAAAATATATAAAACCATGAAAATTAATATACCTGCCTCCTACTGCAAGCAGAGTATTGTTCGATTTAAGTACTTACTTGCGTTTATGAAAATACGTGGTTTATATAAACTCATATTGTCTTATCAACTTAATCGTTTAGGTCAGTACCTTTTACTTTTTGATCAATAGCAGGACTAGGTTTCTACAGTTTCTTCAAACTAAGCATCAACAATCAACATACCTTTTTTTTTTTTTAATGCTCCTGCTACACCTGCGTTAGCGTTAACGTTAATGTCAATGGCCAACTACGCGTTACTTATTGCATTAAAAATGCGTGTTGGCTACACTTACGCAAAGAGTTAATCCCTCATGAAGTAACGCGTTAACATACATTAAAGAGATTAAACTCAGACAAACAAAATAATTCTAAAAACTAAAGCTTTCTCATTTGACCATTCCATTACCGTGCTCGTAAAATGCAGTTACAACTTAAACAAAGTATCTACACTCGTCCTTGCATGCGTGCAATGAGATGGCATTAATGTAGCCAACATCACTTAGCGCTATAAGCTACGCACTAAAACCCTTTGATGTGTCCAAAAAACCGACACCCGAGTTATCGCTTAACGTTTAATGCTATTTATATTGCCATTAGTATAAATTGACATTAAAACGTTGGCCACATCTGCGTAATGCCAAAATTTAACGCGTTAAGACGCAGGTGGAGCAGTAGCATAAACCAACCTACGTTGGCTTTGGATCTCTCTCAGCCCTTTAAGAGTCTTTTTCCTTTGTTTAGGCACGGAAATGAAACTTGCGTAAGTTGCATAAGTACACCTTTGAACACCTGAGTTTACAGTAAACAACTTGTATAACTATACAATATTTGTCTTGAAGAAAACTATTTATTTAACTGCTGAAGTGTTATTATTATCAAAATTGAAATTTTTTTTAACCGACTTCCCAAAAGGGAGGAGGTATCCAGGTGCCATGTGCAGGCTCTTAGCTAATAGAGGTTAAAAATACTGGCTTTTTCTCTTTTTTTCACACACAAATGGATCCTTTTCCTAGGACCTAACACAGAGTGGACGGTGGACACGTGCGTTTTTCTGTGAAGTACATAAAAAGCAATAGACAAAGCCAGGACAAAACCCGTTTGGTAATTTTAATGCTGGCCCAGCGGTTTTCAAGGGCCAGCACTGGGCTTCATTCAACATCTGAATAAACATAGCAGTCCTTTGAAAGCTTGATAGACAGACTGAGTGCTATATTTAATAAATAGTAAGGTACCTATACGTTTATAGATAAGGGGAGTAAGCATTTACTCGAGTGAAATTTTGCGACGCAAAAGCCGGGCCTTGAAAATCCCCTTCCCATCGTGGAAGCCAAACAGTCTGCCTGTAGTATAGGTACCAACATAATAAACTAACTACAGGCATAGTACCAACTGAACTGCGTATTAACCACTGCAACAACAACACGTTTATTTAAGGAACTAAATTAATATATAAAATGTGTGTATGTGTTCGTTGAGAACTCGAGTGTCTTTAGTAAACAGGAATGTACAGTTAACATTAAAGGTTACGGGTATGAAATAATTATTACAAGGGAATCGCAGACCGTGGCGGTAGATTTTTAGGTTCTGTGTTCCGTGACATAAGTGGCCTAAGCCTAATCATATCATGTCATCCAGCCATTAAACATAGGATTGTGGATTACCAAAATATGTAGGTGTAGGTTGATGATGTCCCTTTTTGAATGATCAATTTAGGCAATTTTTTTTTGCTATCCAAAGTGACTTGTGTAAAGCCAAGCTCATCATCATCATCCTCGTGCCCTTATCCCAATTTTATTTGGGGTCGGCGCAGCATGTTTTCTCCTTCCATACTCTTCTATCTATCTTGTGTAAAGCCAAGATACTTACTGAAATATTCGAGATTTTCTTTTTTTTTTTTAAAGAAAAGAAAATCTTGAAATACATTCACAGTGCAGGAGAAATGCCTAAGCACATTATTATTGGCGCGAAATAATGCGGCAGGCAGTTGCATAGTTTATCATAAAAACCCTGTAACTACTGACCCTACTTTCGCGAAGTAGGTATGTAGTGCATAAGTACATATTTAAGACGCATTTTGCCAAGACCTTGAACAGCCCCTACGAAGTGCAGGTGCATCCAAGCGTGCACCTGCTAGCGTTATGCAGTGACCTATAAAAGCAATAATTAAATAATTTATTCCCTGACAATTATCCCTTAGATGTGGGTCAAATAAAAAACTCGTTTTAAGGGTCAGTGAGATAAAAAGCGTGGGTTTTCATTATCTAAATGGTGACAAGCTTCAAAAGTTGTAATTAGTTCATTCAAAAATATTACAACTTGTCTAATCTGACCATATCAGAATACCTTTGTAACAGTTTCTTTATTCATCTTAGTTACTCTTTCTTGAAATTACTCTTTCTACTCGTCATAGTCATGTGACGGACTTTTATTAAATAAAACTTCATTCAACTTTCTTTTACAATCAGTCTGTATTGAATAAGACCGACAAAGACATCTCATATTGGGAATAAAGAATGGGAAACAAACTATTATGTGTCTGAATTTCCATATAAATACGATACATTCAATTGAAGTTCTCTTGTGAATCAAACTTTTAAAGACTTGCTGGGCTCTGGAGCTGTCGTAAAAAACCCTAATTCATTCATTGAAAACCTGCAAAAGAAAGCTGCTTGAGGTGCTAAATTGCCAAGGTCAGGAGTCACCCACAGTTCCAAATTTAAACCAGTTCTAACATTAGAAAGGGGTGAGCCACCAGCTTTTGCAGAGGACAGCATCTTTGCATCATTAGGGTAGGGCCAAAAAAAAACCTTTTTAATATAAAAGAACTAAGCAAGAACAGGGCCAAAATAGAGGTGTTATTACTGGTCAAGATTTTTGAAGTTTCAAGTGGTTCACTATAATAATGCTACGGAACCCTTTCCGTTGCAAAGGCACTGCGTAGCAACACACTTGACCAACATACCCACGTATTTTTTTTTATGTTTCGCTGCACGTCCGCTCGGCTGCACGAAAGGAAATGGGGGCTCTATGTAAAAATTTACAACTCCTGTCGTTTTTACACCTACCTACCTACCTATTAGAATATATTAAAGTATGCATCCATAACATAAACACTATA
Organism: Helicoverpa zea x Helicoverpa armigera; assembly: GCA_033682625.1. Classification (NCBI taxonomy): domain Eukaryota; kingdom Metazoa; phylum Arthropoda; class Insecta; order Lepidoptera; family Noctuidae; genus Helicoverpa; species Helicoverpa zea x Helicoverpa armigera. Next base: position 4,456,518 of record JAWIIS010000038.1, on the reverse strand, counting down.
AAATGTAAAGGTCAATATTTATTGCAACAACATTAATAATATTTATGAGTTTAATCATTTTGTACATATATAATTTGATCCAGTTTTGCTACAGGAATACATAAATATTAAGAAATTATAATATTGCAATTACAAAATTCATTGACGATAATAATTTACCTACGCAAACTCCAATATGATTGCTTTTTGAATTTTATGACGCACGCGGCGAGACTTTTCAGTGCAATTATTTATTTTATTTTTTACATAAAATTTTAAAATGAATACGCTGAAATGCTGCATTCAGACGTAAAAGAATTTCGTTATTGGCTTTTATTTGGCATTTTTCTGGTAAAATATGAGGTCCATAATTAGAATACATGCATTTAGATAGCGTCCATTCAGAATATAAAGAGCCAGATGCACAGTACTTATCCTTATTTACGTATTTATTTATGAATAAATAATATTGAATGGCTATTCAGAGGTCACACAGATGGCGGTCCTTACAGACAAAAGCTCCGTAATAATATTGCTGAAACTCGTTTGTTTGCGACGCAGTTCCTTTGCAAACGTATTGATTCTTATAAGACAAATTATCGCGATGACCTCCGCTCCTTATTTTGGTGAGCATAAGGTTCAATTTCCCAATGTAACATGATATTTACACGTAATTGTATGTTGGTTTGAGCATAATTCGGCTGGTGTTTCGATACACGTGTTCTTGCGAGTTCCCCTCCCGATAAAATGCACCTATCACCTGGCTGCGAGGAACGTCAGTTGGAATAAAATTGGGTCACACGTTACGCCACTAGTTTCTTTATTCCCTCTGAGTGAAGCACTCGAGCCCTCAGCCTTGGACCGGTTGTACAGAACAAGACGATTTTGTTCCTTTGGTCCTTTTATATGCGACCCTTATGAAACACGTGCGCGCTTAGAATCGTCACACCGATTCACATGAATGACGAATTCTAATTCAATAAGAGCTTAGTTTTTTTTAATATAATAACCTGTGAATTGGGTTGATAACAATGAGTTGTTCTGCTGATCACTTCTTCAGTACAAGGTACATGTAAATTAAGTTTTCCGAAAATAAGAATAGATGTCGTATTAAGTTTAGTGTTGTTAAAACATGTAAACGTGAAAACTTTTAATAAGCAATACAAAATCAATAGCGTTATTAATTATATACAAAATACCTACCCCTAAAGAACGAAAAATCTTGAAACCCACAGTCTCCTTTCGCCATTCCTGTAAAATTATTTGCTGTTTTTTTTCAAGCCTATTTTAGTATTTTTATTAATAAAGAAAACTCATTAATAGACAAAACCAATTAATCTATTCTTCAGCTTAATATTCTTTACCTGGGTTTCTCCCTTGCTTAAAAGGCGTCCAGCATTCTCTCAAATCCTTTTCGTGGAACGCCTTTCATTCAAACTAGGACAAGTCGTGGGGAAAACCAGCCAGATGCCGGGAGAGCCGGGAACATAGCATGTGCGTCTTGCACAAATAAAAATAGTTCCAGTAAATTAGTGACAATAGGAATTACACAGGTACGAATAAAATATTTATTTTATTGTAAGTACCTATAGACGTCTGTACACATACGAAAAACTAGGTACTTTACCTATGCGATTGTCTAACCACGAGCTTTGCCCTAAAGCACATAAAAAATTACTAAAAACAATATCTACTAAACTATTTAAATTGCTGCATAAGTTTCTGGTTAAGATGTTTATCTTACTGAAGCCTTCAATCAGTGTTTATTATTCTGTCAAAATGTGTACATGCTATAATTGCCTACCTAAATTCTAACCTTATTAATTTATCTTTCTATTTTTTCATTTCATATTTTTTACCTACACAGGAGATGAGAGCTTACAATGTTGAATTTACTAATTAAGTACCTAGGTATATGTATATCTATAAAAAAGCACCTATGCGAATATCGTTAGATTCCAAATCACCACGAATATTCTTTAAAACTAATGAACGAGAATTAAAAACTGCTGCATTTGCGGATTACTTAGGTACATCAAAATCAACAAACGCAGGTGTTGGACGTGCACATAACATTGCAACGCTATTGGCTCCCCGACTCGCTATCCTGCTGGATGGAGAGGAAGACGCGGTACCCGCTCCCGCGCCCGCTTCCCGCTTCCGCGCGAAAGTGAAAATTCGCTCGGCACTTTCTCCCCACCGCCGGCGTGTCGGCCGCATCGGCCCGCCCCTCGCTGCACTGCCGCGCGCCCCTCCGCGCGCCGCAAGGTCAGCCCCGCGTGCAGGCGGGTGGCGCGGCGGCGCGGCGACGCGCTGCGCTCTTGAAATTTCGCTTTCGTTCACTCCGCAGTTATTAGTCGGCCGCGCGCGCTCCGACAAGCATGTGTTTTGCGTGACGCGCTCCACTACTTCCGCGCGGCACGTTCGTTTTCGTTGGCAAGTCGATCGTGGCATGGCTCCGCGACGGCAAGGCGCCACCGGCGAGCATGAGGCGGAGGAGGCTCGCGGGTGCTGCGTCCCCGGCGAGTGCCTTCGCCCCCGGGAACCGGTGCGTATCGAAGATGCCGTGCGCGTGCTATGCAACAACGACACGTGCGCCGCCGGCCGGTACATGCACCGCGAATGCTTCGAGCAATGGGAAGGTGGAGTTCTCGCTTATCTCAAATCCTGCGGCCGAGCGCGCTCGTGGTCTGAACGCCAGAGGCATCAGAATTTATGGACCAAGAAAGGGTACGATCTGGCTTTTAAGGCTTGCGGCTGCCGGTGCGGCAGAGGGCACTTGAAGAAAGATCTGGACTGGGCACCTCCGGGAGCTGCGATTCGCGCTGAGGAGGAGAAGAAGCGTCGCCGGCGCACGCGGTCGGGCCGCACACCGGCCGCGGCTGACGGCCGCTCGCGCACCTTCAGCCTGTCCAGCTCGGGCTCGTGCTCGCCACCATCAGCGCTCTCCGAACCCTCGGCCAGCCCCACTCACGCCCCGACGCACGCCGTCACTCCGGCTAAGAAGATATCCAAACCAGAAATAGTTTCCGACCGGATCAGGTAAGAAACCTTCAAAACTTTTGTCTTATTGGATTTGTAATTTCAAGCCAATTCGTTTCAAAGTCGAATTAAGTACCTACCTATCTAACAGTGTTTGTGTACAAACATTACCGGCATTCAAAGCCGGCAAAAACAATACCTACCGTTCGATACGAAATAGGTATCTAATTTATCACAAAACATTTTTTGCTGCTTTTATTAAAATGCCAAATGTACCTATGTAGGTACATAATCATGTTATGCATTGAGTTTAATAATATTACAACACATTAAGCTGACAGATCGCCGAGTGCATTGAATTTTATTTGTGTAGGTTGGTACTCCTACAGCGTCGTATCTGAGTGTGTTGTGTGTGTATTGAATGCATTTCTTGTCGGTTGTTTATATCGTATCGAATAGCAGCCCCACATAATTGGCGTAGAACTGGTTGGAGCAGTGTTGGAGGCGGCTGAACGCGAGGAAACCGGCCGGCGCGGCCCTACACCCCGCTATAGAATTTAGATAACATGCAAGTTGCACCGCATACACCTACCTATGTTTGGTTAACCCTAAAGCGATAAAAACTGGCTTACAAGCTAAATTCTCTATGGCACTTTAGTGCAACTTTATAAAAACATGGAGCTATAAATTGTTTCTGCATCAGAAAATAGGTTCGAATACCTACGGCTGCCTATCTTAAATTTAGCTATATTCAAAATTAAATTGACAAACTAACTTATTTTTAATCAAAAAGTTTGAAGGTGTTTGTGGATGTGTTACCAAAAATATTTATGTAATAATCTAATAGGCACTATGAATCATTTATAAAAACTCTATTAGTAAACAAACCATTAGAGTATTTTGTTATCTTAAAACGTATAAAACAACCACTCACTTCCTGAACCAAATGATTGATATTTGTGAGCTATTGTTACCGTACAACCTTGCGCAGTTTTTTACGTGTAGGGTAATGTACAAAAAATCTGATACCTTGTAACATTACAATAGGTTTGTACAACAGTTGAAAAAAACCTGTAACAGTTAATCCCATTTAAATTAAGGCCACGTGTAAATAAAACGAGTTTGAAATTAGAATGTATCAAATAAAATCCTAATCACTTGTTTATGATGTTATCTGGTACAAGTTGCCAAATAATTGATTTGTTATTGTCAAATAAAAAGGAAACGTTAAAAAAAAACATGCGAGGCCATGTAAAACATTTGACAGCACGCAATGCAATTAGTAATTACTTGTCACAGAAGTTTTTATGAGTAATGTCGAGTTTAATTCGCGCCCAAATTGGTGGAGCCTTAAAAATGCAATTTCGTCGGCTTAATACATTAACAGCGGTTCGCTGCACAGCTGGTTTCCGTTTCCTGGCAAAAGTGCGTTTTTCCCGAAATTACGGCAGCTGTCCTTTAGCCACATTGTTGTTGCCATGTTGTCTTTCACCAAAAAGACTGCACCTGACGTTATTCGCCATTAAACAGCTCACCGCAGCGCATTTGAAAACGAACACTAATTTGTTATTAAAATTCGTGAGTCACATGATTTGAAATTCTTAAACTTCGGTATTTTGTTGATAATTTATTCGTCAATAATTATGTAAGCGATTAACTGATTAAAATATTATTCTGTTTGTCAAATGTCAACGGAAGTCATCTAGCATATTTAAATATTGCATTTATGGATATCTAAGTCTTGCACAAAAAATATTACGATATTCGATAAAAATAAGTACAGTCGATAACAAAATTATTCCAAGAGTATTTTATACCTACTTACATTATACAAACAAACACGATATGGAACAGACTTAATTATCCTTATTCGTTGTAAACATTGTTCTATTAATAGAAAAACATATGAATGAATAAATTAACAACTTAGCACTGACTCCATATTTTATTGATGAATGTAATTTACCTATTAGAACATGAAGGTAAAATTATGTAAAACGCTTTGATAAATAATTATGAAATACATAGGTAACTAATAAAAAAATGTACCCAAAATTTGTGTTTTCGACGTTGACAGATTATGCATTGATAATATTTGTATATCTTAGTGTCATGGTGGTAATCTTATCTTGTTGATATAAGTTTTATATCACTGATATGCACTCAAAATATAACGTTTCATATCACAAGATTTTCTGTTTGTTTTCTTTAGTGAAATTGGCGCGACATTTTTAAACAACTCTGGATTTTGCTATTTTGCTTGTTCTTTATTGTAGAGGGTGTAAAAAGGTTTTTTTTTTATGAAATGTGAGAAAATGAACATCTAGCTAGAACGACTGTTACTCCGAATTGCAATTTTTGTCATGCAAAACACAAAAAAATATTATTTTTGAGGTTCTCTTCAAAATGTAGGTAGGTTTCAAAAAAGTGTAGCGTTTTAATTTGTTCAAAAACTTAGGTAGGGTAATACAAACAGGCAGTCATTATATTTATCCGTACATTTGACGAGTCACGTCCACAACTTCTGACGTTTCCAGTGTAGGTGACCAGTGACCTGGGGCATTCGATTCATTTACTAGAATCGTGGGCGATCTCCGGTACATCTCTTTATTCTCTTTTTATTTGACCAAATAAAAAGAGAATAAAATAATAGTCAAATATAATAGTCAAATAAATAATAAGGGAAAGGGGTGAAGGGTGGGCGTTTTGGGGACTGTCTTATGTAAAATTTTTTTCTGACGTTCGAAAAGTGCTGTTTTGCAGCCAAGTTTGAATAAATAAGTTTTGATTTTGAATAAATAATAAAATAATAGTCAAATAAAAAAATCTACACTGTAGATTTTTACCTATTATAGTTATGTATTTTATTGCTACTTAAACAAAAAATATTGTCATTATATCTAAACTATGATTAAATATAAAAAAAAACAAGTAGAATTTTTAAATTTTACCAAAAACAAGCAAACTATTTACATAAAAATTCTATCAAACGCACAAATCCTTCGTAATAAATCTTACGTCATTAGGCGAGGCACCAACTACTAATAAGTTGTTTGAAATCGATTCCAAACAGAACAAATGAAGCGGTTAGTATGCGCGGGCGCATCGTTTTGTTTTCAATTATGTTACTAACGCATAAATACCGGCTATTATGTCTAGAGTCTTTATATCAGACGTAAATTTTATAATTTTATTGATTTTGGAACTGAAATATAATTTTATACCCCGAAAGTTTTGGACACTTGAGTTTTTGTGGAGAAATAAATCCTAGATCTTCAAAACTTACCACTATTAATTCTCAAAAATAATCCTTGCAATTTTCTATACCAGTATGTTTGTGACGATAAAGAAAATATGACGACTTATGACTAATTCCTGTTGCAATATATATAAAAGTAGAGGAAATTACCTGTTTACAATAAAGCCATTTGCATTCCTCGTCCGTCTGAGGTGCGTCGCATATTGTGTTATGTACACATGCTTAGGACATCTTGTGTGAACTTATTGAGTAACAGCCACGACTGTTAGGCTCCATTCAAACTGGCTAGCAGAAAGCGAAGTGAACATACACACCTATTATTTACACTCATAAAATAACAGAAAGGAATTGTATGCTTTATCTCGATTATTTGTTAGCAAAAAGACGCAGTTGAAGCCGTTCAAATACCAGTTAGCAGTCGTGTGTCTAGTCAATACAGTATGCACCGTATCAAATCGAGGACTTTAATACATGTCGAAACTTTTTACTCTACGTAGATGTAGAATGGATTCACAGTGATAGCTTTTTACTACAAGTCAAGTAGACTATTTCAATGTACTAACTCTGCATTTTTTTTGTTTAGCTCATTTTAAGGCTTTATAACCAACTTCCTTTAAGTTGCCCTTTCCTTACTCAGGTCAATGACCAGCTGGTTATGCATAATGCAACTATGATTCAATATTTTGCATTCACCGTTTGAGCCTACCTTCGTGCAATCGGCTTACGCAAGATTTATAACCAAAAAATCTGAACAAATTACTTCCTGAGCAAAAAAAGTTTCTTAGGCAATAGTAATCATTTCAGAACTATTATTATAGGCTGATTTTTTACTATCATTCGGGTGGATAAAGCTTATTAACTTAAAGGCCGTCTATATACTTAGCAAATGAGAACACATTAGAATGAGTCATAACATAAGAAATAGTGCAAAAAATTATGAAGGATAATCTTTAACCGTATTTATTCATACCCTACTATTATTGCGTTTAGCAGACACTATAATTTTAATCTAGACACACGGCAGTGTGTCCGCCAAGTTCGAGCAAAAAAGGCGACACACCGGCCGTGGGTTATATTACACGAACCATTTCGGGCCAAATTCGACCCCCCTGTAACTCAAAATCTATTTTATTTACGCATATCAAATTTCTAGTATCTGTTGAGACCCCCTCACTTATCTAAAATACAAAATTTCATTACTATACCTATTGTAGGTCTTGAGATATTGACGTCAGAAAATCGCTATTTTTACTATACACTCACTGACTGATTCACTTATTCACTGATTCACTGACTCACTCATCAAAAACCTAGACCACTTCCAATGGTCGTATTGACTTGAAATTTGGCATGGAGGTAGGTCTTTATGTCAAGGTAAAGGGAAAAATCTGAAAATGGCCAAGTGTGAGTCGGTTTCAAAATAATGAAGGTGTTTTATACCCGGTGTAAATTTATACCCCTAAGGAACTAAAACGAACTAAATTTATCTATATTTATATAATATATCTTCGAATGGTACAAAGGTTTGTATTTAGTCAAAGTAAAGTAAAAATCTGAAAACGGCCAAGTGTGAATCACTTTCGAAAATAACGAATGTGTAACTTTGATCCACGAACATAATATATGATAACATGTCATGTCAGTCAGTTGGTAAATCTAGTCATAGTTAATCTACATAGTTCATTTCTTTGTAAGAAACATAGTGCATATTAAAAAATCTAAAAGATAGTATAAATGAGACATTTCTTTAACTAACTTCATCATAAGAAAAAAATAAAATAAACAACCTTACAAAAATAAATGAAATCCCACCCAAAACAAAAATGTGAAAAACTGCCAAGTTCGATAATATGGGAATGCTTCGCCTATAAAAGAAGTGAGATCTGAATAAGTACCAAGTTCCATACACATACCTCAGTTAAAAATAGTTACTTTTTAATGATGATTACTTGGCAAGTTTTAATAGAAAATTAAATACTTGATTCATTGCGTTTAGTAGGTTTATAACAAGGTGTATGAAAACTTGCCAAGTAACATCATTAAAAAGTAACTATTTTTAACTGAGGTATGTGTATGGAACTTGGTACTTATTCAGATCTCACTTCTTTTATAGGCGAAGCATTCCCATATTATCGAACTTGGCAGTTTTTCACATTTTTGTTTTGGGTGGGATATTAATTACCTACCACGTTAAAAAGTTTAATTAATACCTGGTAGCATTGACGGCTTGACATGCAGACAAAAAATACGCATATGGATTAAAACACCACATTTTCAAAATAATATTATTTATAGTAATGTTTTTTTGAAAGGACAAATGCCTATCTTTAAATGTTACAACAAACCAACCAACAACACCTGAATATATATCTAGTATATCTTCTAAAATGCAATCAAAATTAATCAAGAATATTTTTATAACAAAACAGATCATAATAAACTGGTTTCTATACATTTTAATGAGTGGGCGTGTGATGCGGTATAAAAACGGTCGCTTGTTTAGATTTTTGGCAGCGTAGCATTAATTTTAAAATTATAATGTAGTTATTATCTCAGGATCACGTGTCACGTTATATTAAGCGTGAAATAACATTTAATAAATGTATAATTATGGAGTTATGAATGAAGTAAGGTGTAGTATATTTTTTATGTTGTCAGAATATTTTTTTGCGTTAACCTTATACTTACCTAGCTCGCACATACAATATATCATTGTATTACCAGAATAAAAACTAAAAAATATAAAAAATGATAATATTAAATTATTTGGAGTCAAATCATAAAAAATAAAATTATCAATAATATCTTAGAGAGACATTAATTTTGAAAAACATCAGGATACAAACATAAAATTACGTTTTTACGTCGGTACATAAAGGCATTAAATAGTATCACGTCGTGGCCTTGAGCCAAGCTCGACGTAAACACGACTTTAGGACCTTGTTAGTATTGCGAATCGTAAATTTTCACTTATAATACCACAAGAGCTTCAAAATTATCGGGTATTTCCCGATAGGTTCGTTGCAAACAAATGAAGGAGTCAAGTTTTTCAGGTTAAAAAATCACGAGCGCGAAGCGCGAGTGATTTTTCCTGGAAAACTTGACGACTTTGAAGCTCGTGTGGTATTCGGGGGATTATTTTTCCGTCCCAAATGTCGGCCACAACCTGTCAGTTTGACATAGCAACGACCAGAGAAAATATTCAAAAAATTATCAGTATAATACCATGTAGGTTGTACCACGTGACGTCGAATGGTGCAATTCTATTGGTCGATATTTGGGTCGGAAAAATAATCATTCATATTTATAAATATTATTGGTATTTTACATTTCCTGACTGACAAAATAACAAAGTTATATTGGTCTTATAGAAGCTTTGGCTTACAATTTCAATATTTTATTGCTCAACAAAAAATAATAAAATAATTTTGCACGTGACTGTACTTACGAAGTATTTATTCTCAAACAATTTCAACTATAAAAAATTATTCTCTCGCTCTGGATTTATTTATTTATTACCTTTATAATTCATTGGTTAATTTAGAAGGCTGTATCGTTAATATTGCCAAAGCCGTTATTTTTTTCCTTATTTGAAATTTTAAAAATCCAGTTGCGATAACATTCCTTTTTCGGCCACTTGATTAAATTAAGCATGTATATTTAAGTAGCTGGTTAATGTTTGTCAAACTGCTTCGAAAGACTTCGTGTACGTTTTAAATAACATTTAAGTGCAATCCTTAGTAAGTCGGAGGCGCGACCAGTGACTCAGTCGTCAGTCGGGCGTGAAGCAGACTTGAGGGGGAGGCCTGCTAAGGATATCACTGCACCATATTCAATACATACTTCTTAGTGTGCCAGCTTTTTTTTTGTTTTCGGTCAAATATTTTGAATGATTTTGACAGGGATACTGTTAGAAATGGCTATGGTATCCATTGTCTGATTTGTGCAAAATCTGAGTACCTACCTATATGTTTATTGGTAAATTAAACGGTGTCCTATTTAAGAGTTTAAATTCAACTGAAATCAAGTCAGCTTGTAGTGACTTATTTAGGTACCTACTGGAGTCTAGTATCTGGACGGTCGGCTCATTACGTTTTCATTACTTACACACACTAACCTTACTTTACATTTTATGGGTTGCAGTTTTAAAATGCATTTATCTAATGAGTCAATACATTCTTAACACTTGCGGTAATTTCAATCAGTGTTCTTACATAAACGCGCATGATTACCTACGCCGACATGAATAATTAATAACTTTATTTTTATGAATTGTGAAAGCCGTTATTGTTTTATAGAGGCGACAAGAACATTATTTTCTAATGCATTACTATTCGTTAGTCACGATATGTCCATTGTGAATCTCCGCGATGTGCGAAAATATAAACACCCGAACACCACTAAACTTTCTGCACTCCATTTTCATTTGGAATATTGTTCATTCCCTTTGTACGTGGTCCAATTTGTTGCCATGACAACGGTAGGTAACAACCGCGCGTTTGCCGTAATTTCCCCAGATCAAACAATGTTTTTCTGTTGGTCGTCGTCGTGGTCAATTGTCTGAAGTGTGTCTGGATTTCCCGCCAGTAAGAGGCGGCGATTTCCGTTCCCATGCCGGCGGCGCGGTGCGCCGGTAGCCGGCACGGCTCGTTAGCGCCGTTTTTAGGGCGTGATCGACGCAACGGCGCATGCCTGCATAAATTGCATCTTGCACCCAGCCAAATACACAACCCGCCCGAACCCCTTTCCCTGCATCTCTAATACTCAACTCTGTCACGCATTCATTGCGGTCGACCTTGTACCAAGTTTTTGGAACACGATACTCACCTTTGTCGACCGAAACTCGGTTTAGCCGAGACAATGCTGTGTTCTTACATTTGCAAAGCTTAAAAAGTGCCGTGTCTCGTCATTTTACTTGCAAATTTACGTGATTATGCATAGTAGAGTCGGGCGAAGATGTATTTACGTGTGCATTGTATGCATTGTGTGGTGTACGCGTGTGGGCACGCACCAATATGCCCCACTCGCTACACGGCATTTAGTGCCGCACGCCAGCAAGTTCCCCCTAGCATTCTGTTTCATGCGACTACGTCTGTCTGAGCAAATGATCGATGCAACCCTAGGATGCACTTTACCGCTCGAAAATTATTAATGGCTAAGAGTGGCGTGTTCGCCGTTTATTCCCATCCTGTTTTCTATTTCATCCCATTTAACCATGTATTTATATAGCAGCGAGGCGCGACGCTTTCGTCTCCGCGTTCATTATCAATTTGTACTCTACGACTGGTTTCTGCTTCGATTTCATTGGAAAATGTTTATGAAATGTGGTATTTTATCGTCGCCCCACGTACATGGTCAGTACTGCAGTTAAGTTCATTACGCAGTCGAGCGTCGCACTCGCGACAATTCAGAGCGAACTATGCATAATTTTGCCATTAATTCTCAAAATGACTCTTGGAAGTTCTGCTCTCGCCAGACCACGATGACCATCCTCGACATAATGTAAGCGACAGTTTTGCATGAAACTTTGAAAGTTTCTTGTACCGATTCGGATTGTGACTGCAATAAAAATAATTCAAGAACAAAATGTAGCTTGGCGAAGGAAGAAGACGAGAGTAAGCTTGTCCCTTTCTCGTATTGCATCGATGCACTTAGTGGGATAGTTGCAGGCAGTCTGAACGTTCAAAAACAAACTAGCAAATATATTTTCACAGCGTTCGCTGTGCAGCGAGCTGGAGAAAGTTCGGGTAGGTTCAGGGACGAGTTGTAGCTATTTGCGTCTCGTGGCGGGCGATCGTCGATGCAATTAAATTTGTAAACGAAGCTTTATGTTCCCCACGCTAAATATAAGACGATCGCGCGACGTTGCCGTGCCGACCGACTGCGCAGGCGACCACTTTCGATGCATTCCCACTTCTCAGACCCTGCATCCAATTGTTCCTCCGCTTCGCAACAAGCTTTGTAAGCAGTTTCCGGCTGCATTTTGGCTGAACACACAAAACTGCATAAATACATTTAAACGTGTATTGTTTTCTACATTTTCATTCAAATTAACGTAAAATTGTATTGAAAATCGAATGTCACAGTTTCCAATGAATTGCTGTTTTGGGAAGTCAATTTATATTTCGATGATGAATGTAAGTTGATTATGTATTATTTTGGTTAAAATTGAATGTTTTTGTTTTCAATACTGCAGTACATTGTTGCTACTGTTGTTATACTTATAGGAGACCGTACCCAGATTATGAGAATGTCATTAAAGAAGGGAGCGTGAGTTGGATGGAGCAATCGGCTGTAGTAAGCAAAGTTCAGTAGTTCAATGCGCTCGAACACCTATCGCGTTCATTGTCCCTTCGCAAAGGTCAAATCTACTGTTGCAGTCGCCGCGCTTTACAAATATAACAATACGCGAGCTAGGCTTCAAACCTTTTTACAAATAAAAACAAAAGAACGAACAATCGGTCCTAGGTTTGAAGCACTAAGTACTGAAAAGGCCATAAAAATCCTGGCAGTAATGCAAAATGATTGCTAAAAATAATTTTAAAATAAAAAGAAAGAAATAAAATTTAAAAAAAAAACTATTTGTTTTCAGGCCCAGAGAAGAATAAATATTCAAATGTGTAATAATTTATTATACCTACCTAATTAATTCACAAAATCGGCATCACTTTCCTTAACACAATTATTTTCTTTATTTAATCACCAAGACCCACTGGCTACTTGGCAAATAAATACATAACATAAGTAATAAAATGCTGCCTCATTAAAATGCTAATTTTATTATTTATGATTTTCACATGCTAATCGTTTAAAAATAGAATACAATTTTCTTTTTAATTTATGGAAATTAACGCTTTAATTTGAAACACGAATTTGGAACACAAATCAGTTCCATTCTATTTGTTTCTAAACTTGTTTTTCTTTGGTACCTAGTACAGGTATTTAAATATTGTAATTAAAATGCATGAAACTGCAAAAATTAAGGTAATGTTAATACTAAATTACGGATGTTTTGTCTTATTAACATAATTTAATTGTTTTTCTTAATTACCTCCCATGTTAAACAAATAAAGTTGTGTTTTGTTAGTTTTCCCCTCAGACGTAATTGTAGTAATATTATTATCAGGCAACCCCTTTGAAACTTTTGACTTTAAAAGTAGCTTTGTTATACGTAATTATGATCATAGATAAAATTTATTTACTAGAACAATGTCTAGTTAAATTTTCCCTTGTACCTAATTGGGATATTTTTTTATTATTTTTTCTTATAACACGCTATCACTTACAATATCATAACTTGTACCTTTAGTACAAAAGAAAACTGAAGCTAAAAATATCAGTATCGTGTAATTGCAGCAGCGTCCATTACCACAGTGCACAGAACTTTCAGTAAGCCAATGGGCGTGACAACATACATGTAATACTGAATGACAAACGCAACGTGCAATAAATTCTAAGTTTGTCCCCTGTCTCATTGCCTAGTCAGTTGGTCGTGCCATGATTGTTTGCAATATATTCGCTGCAAATTGCTCACTGCACTACGAGAATGACGTCCGCAGCAGATTTATAGTCGCGTCGACTCGTTAACTTGATATCGTATCAAAGTATTACACAGCTATTATTAACAGCCATGTCCACTGTTTGTATTAAGTGCAATCGAATAGTCTGGGTATTTGTTTCACCAGACATTTTAATATTATTATCATTGTATTCAATTCATTTGATATCAGACGAAAAATGCACTGTTTGGTGCCAAGTCTGTGTGCATAAATTTTTGTTAGAGTATCGTGTTGAGCGAAAATCATGAAATTATTCTAGAATGAAGTCCAGACGATATACTGCAACATAAATGCATTTTAATTTTCATAAGGGGTCTGGTCAGTTTATAATTATTGCGATGTTATGTGGCGTTAAGTATTAACGTGTAGCGTTTTCAAGAATATTTTTGAATACATTTCCACGCGAACCGCTAGTTGCAGTGCGCAGTGCCAAGGGTACTAATTATCATAAAATATATAAAATTCCTTCAGACATCACGGACGTAAATATGCCAATAGTTGGAATAAACCACAGAGTTGTTTACAGCATGCCTGAAGTGCAATAAAATAGTATTTTATGTGTGTCAACACTAACCATACTCAACAAATACATAGTAGCGAAGGTCAATATATTACACATAAAAGCATTTGTTCATGCAATTGTCGCTACATTGAAGTAACAGTACACTTTTATTTCCTGCCGTAAACATGATTGTGTAGGACAGAAACATAATATGTAGTTACCGCTGACTATGAGTAATGTGAACTGAAGTATTTTTCTAGTTATTCTATACAAACATAATAAACCAACCGTGAGTTATAAGCCGCCAATTGCTTCGGATTGTATTTTGACACCTATCACCAATACTCGACCAGTTTACATAATATGACTTCATTTAATTAGTTTTGACTTACAGTTATGTAATGTATATGTAAACAAAGATCGTTCGATCTTCTATAATTGTATGGATCCACGGTCAGTCTTTATCTAGATTTAAATCTGCACTATCTTGATCTGAACATCTTCAAATGGCTCGTGACCATAACATTTACATATTATTTGCTCCATTTTCCGTCCTTCGTTCAGTAACTGATATTCGTAAGACATTCACTAAAGTTCATCTAGATAACAAAATAAATAAAAAAACATTGTAATAAAGATACCAACTTTATCATCTTGCCCAGTTATTAAATTATACCTGGGCAAATTAGTAAAGACAAAAAAGTTAATGTTCCTACCAAGACCGTGGCGCAAAAAAGGATCATTTTTTGTTTGTCACAAAATTAAGTCATTTAAACCCTCTTTGCACGCCCTCGTTAAACTGATCATACTTGACACATTCATATTTCAGGCGGTCTTATTTTTGTTCATATACATTCGTGATTAAATTAAAACTGACAAAGTTATGTAATTCTTTAGACGGTAGGTACTACACGGACCGGTTAATTCGAAAACTAGTTAGTTCTTTTATACAATACTATTAAAGTTAACGCCGATTGCCGTTGCATGTAATCAACTGTAATTACCCGCTAATCATTTACAATTGCTAGTAAACTTAATAATATGACCATCTATAACGACTAGCTGGGGCTACAAAGTATACAGTAAATTATTTTTGTATGAGAACTAATATACACTGATTTTAATGTTCCGAACTATTAAATATAAGATATATTTTAATACCAATATTCTACTTACGTATAGTTTAGTTCACTGCAGTTACATGAAACGTAAAGCCGCGTACGCACGTACGAACAAATTTGTTGCGTTACATGATATGCAACAACTTGGTACCACTATCGAACATCGAACACTCTGTTCGTCAAATATGTTCGCGGCGATCCTTGTAGTGTGTTCTGTATGGACGGTGTTCGAAGCGCTTTAATAACTTCACAATCGACCACTTCCAACGGCGCCGTCATGGCTACTAAAATAGAGTTCACGACTGTTGTTCGCGAACTCGACTCGAACTATGTTTGCGTTCGTGTTCGAATATGCCGTCCACACGTACGAACCAAATGTTCGGGTCTGGTGTTTGTGTTCGCTATGTTCGTGTTCGTACGTGCGTACGCGCCTTAAGATTCACATTGACGACTAACAATTGCTTCCAATTTATAATTTTCACATTCGACTGAACATTCTGAATATGGCTAATCGGACTTGATGGATACAACTTTGTAGATTCCTTCCAAGTTTCGCTACGTTGCTTCGAAATCTATTGATGTTTAGTCGAACTTCGAATACCTGAATCCGTGGAAGCATCATTGCACACCACTGACTATCAAACGCTCTATTTTTAGTGACAGAAACTCTTATAAAGCAGACACAAAATGAAGACTAAAATCCTGCATCGAAAAAGGAAAAATTACACTGTGCAGTAAAAGGACATTTTCATCTAAAAATAACTGGCTGTTGCCGGGTTTTACTGGCAACGAAGAGTGAAAAGTATCTTCCTGATCGTGATTAATCTTTGTGACAAATTTTACGATCATCGGACCCTTTATTAATTCTATAAATATCAAAAATGTACACATATTGCTAGTTTTTTTTATTTCTTACACACAAAAATCTCCAATGTCCAAGTCTGTGAGAAAAAGAAATGCAATGAACCTACTGTAAAATTTGTGCTGTGTCGTGATAATTACGTAATGTTTCCCACAGTGCAACAGGTTTTGTGATTTAAGCGTTTACGTTCGCGCAGTCGTAATATGAAAATTATTGTTGTTGATTTGTGTTTTGCTCGCTAATAGAATAACTTAAGTGATTATTTATCTGTATTATCATAGCTAATAGAAATAGTTTTGAATTTCGATATATTTGAATAATCCATGTTCATTGTGAAATAAATGCTTGCGCGCAACTTTAAGTCACGGTTTCATTGGCTACCGATTAAGTGTCAGCTAGTTATCTGATAGGTAATGCTATTTGCCATATAAATGCAGCATATAATTCCTTCCAGATATTCCTATCCGAGACCTGCAAAATAAAGTTTTAGTTTGTCTCTCAGATAAGTTCCTGAAATCAGAGATTTTACCAGTAACGAGTGAAACTGGCCGTAAATAGATAAGCATTCCAAACTGTCACATGAATTTGACAGATACACTTAAAGAATATGGCGACCTGTCATCGTGGAATTCAAAATAAGAATGGAATAGTTCTCAACTTTTTAGGTACAATCTCCAACCTTCACGGTTTTCTTACACGAATAACTTTTATCGGATAGTGTCGGCACTGAACCTTTGGCATTTTAGTTAGGATCTACTTCGCTAACGAGCTACCCAATACCCATTTAGCGTGTAGGTACCTATAAACCGTTGTTGTCATGAACATTCCACATCCTTATTAATATGACATTTAAGTCGCAAACAATTATTACCTATTTAAATAAAATAAAAGATAAAGACACCTGTATCGAATCTTTAAGGATTTATCAAAGATTTACAATTAATATTAATATTCTTGCTTTTAATACTTACTTTTTAATAACAAAACAGTTGTTAACACGGTTGTTGAATATAAATAACTTCATTTTTGTGCAAAAAGTTACTTGTATTCCTTTGTTAGCTGAGAATCGCCGTGATTTAAAAAATTACGATGTTTCTGGCGATGTAGGATTAAAATTTTACTATCACTATAAATAAAAAAATATAATTGTGCTTTTGTTTAGGGTGGCAATGAATGACATTCAGTATTTTTATTTACTAGAGGAAATTCACTATCGAATGTCAGTCCATGGCACTGGATTCTAATACATAATAAAAACACTATACGATAATACAAAACAAATTGTTACCTGTCAAAATTATTCTCTTAAATAAAATACATATACCTAGTCATCAATTCATAAAGATACGACAGTTCTTAAAAGCATAACGACACTGACAAATGTACGAAGCATAATCTCCAAGTGGATATAAATAATATAATTTTACCAGAACAGAGCAACAATAACAAAATTGATCTAAAATAATATCTTTATAAATTCGTTGCTAAATATAAAACGCGTTTGAGGCCCGAGCGGGTTAAAATTAGGAGTTGTAATGATAACTATACTACCTATAAGTTTAAAAGTTTTATATCTGTGTTATAAATTCACTAAACTACTATACATTTCTGTGTAATCGTTTGATCGTTTTGAAACAACAATATAACGATTAATCACGAGTAACCGGTTTGGCAGTGTAAAACTAAATAGCAAGCGCTGTGAATAAAAAAAAAAACTAATTTGATAAGAAAACGGGAATTCCTTATATAATCCATAGACATAATATTGTTTAGTAATATTATATCTATGATATAATCTATCTTTCCGCCAAAAATTGCATTTAAATGGTAGAATTATAATTCAAATTTTAAATTTCGAATTGTGATCCACAAGCAACTATCATCAGTGGAATTAAGGCAAAAATACTACATATTTATGTTCTTAATTTAAACCAGTTAAATGTATAAATTAATTCTATTAATAACACTTCTGTGTAGAATAAAGTCTGCTAATAAAAAGTTTGTAATAGTTATCCTTCTTTGTAAAACAAACGCGTAATTACTGGCTGATAACATGGCGGACAGAAATAAGTAAACAGTTCCAATACATTTTGTTGCATGCTTTATCTTGTTTATTTATATTTACAATGAATCAAACTGGCCAGGAATAAAACTGTTGTTCATCGTTACAGCCGATTGAATGAGTCAGCTAACTTTTTTCCATGATGCCAGGGCTGTGTATACCACCACTTCACTGGAAATTATTTCACGTTACAGCGTACTCCGTTTACAATTGAATGAAATTGGAACGAACGTTGTTTTTATTACAGTCACACAATTTGTGTGATTGCAAGCAAGATGTGAGGTGTTTATTTTTGTGACGAACAAAAGTCAAAGCTTAATTGAAATAATTTGTTAAAAGTAGCTCGATAAAAGAACAATTATTCCATCTTAATTTTTCTCATGTAAATATTGCTAATCTGTGATTAAGCTGCCGACTGAATTTAAAGAGTACCGAATAATTCAAGTTCATTTAATGCGAAAATAACTATCGATAACATCATTAGGCAACCCTATGCGTAATGAAGATAGTCGTAGATCGATGGCCACGCCCCCGCCTGCAATTGAGCTAATAGCCTAATTATTTTTATTACCCGTTTGTTTGGCCCAACTCTCATCCAATTTTTCAATTAAACTCTTCAACGTACGAGAAATTTATAAATGGAAAAATTATTCCTAACACAAGCTATTGACCGTTAAAACATTCTATTCGATTGTCAATTAGGGCGCGATTCTTTAGAAATACTTTGGCCACGGTATTCTTACCTTTGTTGAAGATATTTTGATTTAATTGGAATCTCTTGATTTAGTTCGAACTGTTGTGAAATTGTAGGAATCTTTGTTTGTTAACGGAATTTCTTCTGGAATTTTAATGGATAAAAATCTGCTCGTTTTTAAAGATAGAATAAATTATAGGTTCTCGAATATACGTAGGTACATACCTACCTATTTCTCGAATCACATACAGAACAGAACAAACAATACGTCGATCATCTGTAAAAACCGTCCATAATTATTATCTATCGTCCATTTCTCATGGGTTATTTTCGCAGCCTTGATTGTTGTATTTTTTGTAAACATAATCCACTTACAAGAATCAATGTACCTATATGAGTAAAATCGACTAGGTATAATAATTATGGCGGCAAATCGCGGCGTAGTTTGCGTTTATGGCAAAAATCGTGAGCGAAATAGCCGAGACTGTTAGGTAATCGAATTTAGTGGGGCCGACGGGTCCTATTGTTCAGTCGAGGCCAAGGTCCGCGTTGTTTACATCGCACGATTCGATGATGATGCATCATTACGACCGCTAAAACTCGCACCTTAATGGTAGGTTGCGTTCAAAAAAACGAGACGTGTCAATATCCAGTGGGTGTGGCTTTTCAGCTTAGATTACTGTGTAAGCAACGCTTTAAATTGAATTGTCTATAGTCTAGTCTAGCATTTATGACGGCAAATATTTATTTAGAAAATCGAATTGCACTTAAGGGTAGGACTACACTACGTTTTGAATTATTATTTTACAATTTAATTGTAGATGATAAAAACTTTTTCAAACACTCAAAACGTATAAACAAGTATAAATCTAGATCTGTGTTAGGTATCGCCATTGACCTTGGCTGGCGAATTCATAATAACAATTGTTTCGAAACAGCCGTAAAACTCATTATGTTACTGTATACAGCTGTAAAGTGTGATTACGATCTCTTATTTACAACGATTTACATTTTAACACAATGTTATTGTTATGGAACTTGTTAATAAATGTTACTATAAACTAAAATTTACATGTTGTTAATTTAATTAAAGCGTTTCGGCAAATGATGTAACGTATTATGGACATAACTCCCACGTTCTATGAGCTTGAGCCCAAGATTAATATAGTTGTTGTTACGTAGAGTCGTAAGTGATGTATTATGGGGTCTACACACCAAAGCCGCTGACCCGGCGGCACAGCCCGGCGGCACGACTGCCGCGGCATGTGGTGTTCTAGTAATTGTCAAATACTCTATGAAAGCCGGCGGCATGATTGTACAAAATACGGCCGGCGGGTTGGGCCGCCGGGCTGTGCCGCCGGCATCAGCGGCTTTGGTGTGTAGACACCTTTACGTTGGAGCCGCGGGGGCGAAGGCCCGCTGATATACACATAAAGCATTGTAATGTCCAATGTTCCACTACGAGATACAACCGCGATTTGGTCGGACAGTTTGTCAGTTCGTCCGCGTCTGACCGGCGTCTCGACTGGTTCCAGTAGCCGGCCCACGCTCGCGAAGATTAGAATAGTCGCAAGCGTCCATTGGTCGCTGGCGCGTAAACAGGCACTTATTGCAACTCAGTGAATCGTTAAAGCCTACCTAGAAACCGTGTAAGCGGTACGTCGCCGTGCCAGAGATGCGTTCTTAATATTTCTTTGACGTTCAATACTGGCATCTTGAGTGAGCATCTCTGCTCGCTGAGCAACACGCCGATAAATCAATAGAACTATTTGCTTGCACATTGCATGTAAACGTTGTATGGGTACCAACCAATAATTACGTAAGCGACGGCAATCGCAAGAAATTTCGAAGCACGTTCGCTTCACGCATGTTTAAATGGCGCCCAATGGCACCTTGAAATGTCTTTGTTTTTAAGCGTCAGTTTCCTTTGTCATAGTATGCGTTAATTGTTCCGTCTCAAGGTCTGCTAACTGTGGGAGTCCGTTTAGGGTGAAAATATCTGGACCGTGACCAAAATAAACGTGTTTAAATGGATCGCTGGCATACACGCATGGTATAAATTGATGTTAGTAAATATTTTGTTCGGTGTGAGAACACTAACATATTAAAGAATGCCACGCCATTGTTGGTGGACAGAATTAGCATATCAACATTCGGAGCCAGTACTTATAGAGGTCATCTCATGTAAATTGTAGCGTTCTACCATATAAACTATTTGATTGTATCAGATAGAGCACAATGCTCAATTTATGTCACAATTTAAAGCCCAATATGCGTTGGTATGTACTATTTATTTAATGTAGGTTTTATTTAAATTAGGATCTTTGTTTATGTGAGACCAAATAAGCTAATAGCCACGGGAAGTATTTTGTGTTTAGAAAATGTTAAAAATAAACGGAATTTATATTTATGAAAATGTTAAAAATTAATAAGTACTTGGCAGATTACCCGCTCGCTGTATTAATTGTTATGATTAAAAAAACATTCAAAGGCCCATTTGTTTCTTTTTATGATATTCAGCCAGTAGACGTTCTTTGTTACATTTTTTATGGGCCGGAATTGGCAGGGTTAATTCATTGTGTTACTTCAAGCAACGTAAAAACCTCATGGTGAAGCACATCAATTTGCACCAGACAATGCTAGCTATACTTACGTGATTCTAATCTAATAATAAGGTGGGTAGGAACAAGAAAATGTTTCATTACATTTTGGTTCGTGTCAGTAAAGCCGGTCGGAGTACGTGGGCCGCATGAATGAGAAAGTCTTGAACCGGTTCACAGACAGCTTCCACTGAGGTGTCTACTTTCAAATCACAATAGACATTCGACTTATCTCAGTACTAAACCCAACAAACAGCTTCTGTACCATAAAACTGGTGTTCGTGCCTCAAAATACCACAAGTCAAGTTTAAATTGACTCCAATTAAATAAATGGAGTGAGGTTATGAAAACCATTTTTAATTAATTTTATCGCCGTAATCGTGACCGCACAGTAAACAATTGATCATCCATCATTTATCAAACAGCTGGGGATGAGTTTGATTTTTTCGCAAGTTACATGAAATACCGAATGTCTGTGTACTGGCTAGCCTTGCGATGTTTGTCAAGCACAAATGTTAATACAAGACGTCTTAATAAATAAGACAACGTCAACAACACTGCTCGCGCTAAAAGCGCTTGGGTAATAGTCTGAGCAGGCTAAAATTGTCTAATATCGTCAAAGCATTGCCTTTTAAGACTGGATTTTAGTCCTAAGTAAACATTGTGTAGAGGTGCGCTCGCGCAGGCAGGCGTGCCGAGTATTTTGGTCGAATGCACACACACGACTCGCTCGCCGCGTCCGCCCGCACTTCTGATATAAAATCAACTCGACAAAAACATCGTTATTTTTATTCAACAGCCAAGGCCAAACCGCCATATTGCATTCGCTGTATATCAGCACGACAGTGTTGGTCCTGTAAACAAGGTCTTTTATATGAATAACATTCGAATACCAAGATGGTGCACTTACAAACCTACCACTTTATAGGTACCTACTATTGTTTTTCTCTATCTTGTAAGCACTATCTTTAACATACTTGTTATAAAGAATTTTTATAAATAAACTAGCTTTCTTTTTACAACCAGATAATGCCAGTATACACTAGTTGGATAATAGTGCTTCTTTAGTGCGAATCACTGTGCAGCCGAGTTTTTGCTTTTGTCTTCCAAA
Source organism: Helicoverpa zea x Helicoverpa armigera (assembly GCA_033682625.1). Lineage (NCBI taxonomy): Eukaryota > Metazoa > Arthropoda > Insecta > Lepidoptera > Noctuidae > Helicoverpa > Helicoverpa zea x Helicoverpa armigera. The sequence continues at coordinate 4,433,787 of JAWIIS010000038.1, read as the reverse complement.
ACATCATTATGCGAGGCACCAAATCTAATCTGACTCACGTTCGCTTACACGTGTAAAAGAAGTAAATAGGTATACCTATACATTTTGGCTACAATAATGCAGATTTAAATTCGTTTCGTCGCCATCTGCCGAGACGTGGTCGACTTGATTTCAAGTTTGTTGATGCTTTCCGTGGGAACAGTTTTCGCGAAATAAATGTTTCCGAAACGCATTACTGAAAGCTGATAAGTATTTCTGCAGTTTTTGAAAGGTGTTTTACAATCATTACTATTAAAGGATGACGAGTATTCGCCTTAAGTTGGATTCGTGCACTTTAATTGTTTTAAAAGAAGAAGTCTAAATCTCAATTGATGGCAATCTAAATCCTATATTTTCAATCAGCGAAAAAATAAAAAGTTTTTGAGCGCATTTGGAGACTTGTTTATCTTGCGCTTGCAAATATTGCAAAAATCATGTCAATAATCTGTAGGCAGATTAAATTTTATTTCACCGATATCAGTTCAAATACCTCCATTTCTCCGTAGCTGTTTACAATTTTCGGAACGTTATCATTTATGCGCTAATTTATGTTACACGTGTAAGTACTAAGGCGATCACGTTACGTAACTGGGCCAGCGTCTGTCGGCTTTTTTGTTCATGAAATTAAAGTATTAAACTAACCTATTGTACGACCAAGGTCACCCATATTAAGTCAAGCGCACTTCCGTTCAGACGCGAGTCGACGCGACTGTGAATCGAAATGACTGGCCACCAGTTCTTACAATAAAGGGCCATTTTAAATGCATCACGCATGCTCTTCGCTCTGTACCTACCTACTTACGAAAATAAAAATAAAAACTTTGAAGGCTTCAGTTAAAGGAGATTGATTACATAAGTATTCCGCTCGTCAGTCAATCAGAATAATCAATTAATCATCAGGATTTCATGAAACATGCTCTGTTAAACTGAGTATCGTTTAAATAGTCCCGTCAAAAGAATTACAAAACAACCGCGTCAACATTGTAATCGCCGGTTTTTATCTATACCCGAATGTAAACATACTTTGTATTGACACGCCCCGCCGAGATACGAAAGCCGGTATCTAAATCTGTTGGCCTTGACAATGAAAAAACAAGTTTTTTGCGCAACCTTGAGACCGCTTTTTGCTTCGCGTGGATGGCAAAAAAACTATGCATGCATGCATATTGTGCTAGTTTACAGTTTATTAACTCAGACGCAAAATATTTTTTTCATTCTTTTTTTGCAATTATTTTATTACGTATTACGGGCCTGATCTGAAGGTGTTTATGTACTTTAAATACCGTGGTAGTGAAAAAATGTTAAGAGGCTTTTAAGCGCCAAACGAGTTTATAATTTTTTGTTTATTTTTGTTGCTCGCGATTTCCTTTAGCGATGTCCATTTATATTATAATGATTTGCTTCAAGGACTTGCAACCTATTTAAAACACTGTCGGTAGAATGTAGCTTTATACATAATTTTGCACTTGTCGCATAAAAAGAATAAAACGTCATTTGATTAAAAATGGCGCTGCATTCCCGTCTGTATTAAATCCGCAAGTCTGCGTGTTCGCTGTAAATCCGTGTAACGCGATTAGGCATAAACCATTTCAATACTGACGGCACGAAATGTGCTCGTCGCAAAGGGCAGTACACAGAAAATTGGATTTCGATTCATCACTGCGGTGAAAGGGTTAAAAGTTGGAAGACTTCGAGATTGGAGGAACGGAAAAGATATTAGTTGCTCATACAGCAAATCGGAATGGACTAAACGTGATGTCTGGCGTTGTAATAACCGAGATTATTGTTAAGCTGTAAAGGTTTACCTCAGGCAACGGTGAAATGTTTTACAAAAAGATTCCCAGGTGCAAGTCTTTTGTATTATTTTTAATTTTATTTGTTTTTCTTGCAGAGCCGGCGCTGGCGCCAACGGAATATTTTCCCGAAGACTGGACTTTTCTACTTTCAATCTGCTACCGAAGCACAAAGTCAACTCATATCAAATCAAGGTATGTACTTGTACTTAAGGAATAGGGTAACAGAAAAAGGAAAATAACAATTTAACGACACAGGATCGATTCCCCCGGGAGCTTTAAAGTCTAGCGTAAACACTCAAACAGTCCTCCCAAATAGGATTTTTATGTATTTTCCAACGTATAAAACCGAACATGAAAGTACTGTTAACACTGAAATGCAATTATCTAGTGTAAAAATAGCGCGATAGATTTCATTCATGATGGTGTTTTTTTAGGAAAAGCTCTCGTAAGCCAACAATTGACGTCAAACGCAAATGAAAAAAGCGATTGTTCTAATAGTATGTTAACTGTCGACAAATTAAATAATAATATACCTATAACTTTAGAGTTTTAGAGCATAATTAATCTTCTCGAACGAGATAGTCGTGAATTCTGGACGCAGGTCGTAGAGGTGGCCAATAAAATATTTTTATTGCACAAAAGCTTCGCGGAGGTGAAAGTTTGCTTTTGTTGTCGCCGCCATAAAAACACAGGGTGACACTTTTCGCGATAAAATGCTGTCACGGGTGGCGCCGGGGGTGGCCGGTACATTTTCTACCGAATAAACGTAACTTTTCTGTAATTTAATCGTACCACTGGGTGGTTTATGCGACGCTCCTCCGACCGCCAGACGAAAGTAAAACGACGTTTTTTAGTGTTTTAAATAAACGTTATTACAGTTTGATGTGGCTTTATTACAGGTCAGGTAATATATTCTTTACGTGCTCTCAAATTAGGTAGCTCGAACAATTTATTTTAAAAAGGAAAAGATTTTTTAATTCAAGCTGTTTTATGTTACGTCGCACGAGATTTTGGTCACAACATTCGGAGTCAATTTTCAAGAGTGTTTGGTCGTTCCGATTATGTAATAAATAATATCAATAAATATAGCAAATCAACCTGCCACAATAATGCAAGAATATTTTTTGTATGACATTTGGGTTATTTTTTTACTATAGTACTTGCCAACAAAAACATAAACAATCAAGAAAAAGTATTTACTATATGGCCTTGTTCCAAACAAAGTAAACAAAACAAATGCAAGCCAGTACTTCGCTACCATATTTCGAGTTCGCATAACTTTGCACCTACTCAAGCGTCTGTTTAAAATTAATGAAATTGTTATTAGTGCTTGTGTGCTAATTCATTGCATAAACCGATATAATAACAACGTAATGTTGATAAAATTTGTTGCTAGCTTTTAGTGCAGTATTCATAAGCACATTACCGAAACAGAACCGAATCAATTAGTAGTTGAGTTGCCCACAAAAAAAATATAATTGATGGCTTTTCAGTTAGGTAGATAATGCGAAAAGTAGATAAGTAGCGTCGATAAAAACACCAGTAGGAATGCTGTTGATTTTGCAAACATTCCTCTGAGTTTGGATTCGGACGTTGGCTTAATCACTAAGTTCGGACGGAAATATTTTTCGGATTTTGTTCAGTCTTCTTAATTTTTTTTTGTCTAGTCTATGTAAATGTTTGGGTATAGTAGGTATATTTAGTTATTAGTCTGATACCTAGTTGTATTCGTATAAATTGCCTGTGACAAGATGGTACAAGGAGTTTTGTGCTCTAGGTCACATGTCGCAGATTGTCTTGAGAAAAAGTAATCTATAAAAACAAAAGAAAATTAAATTCCCTAGCCTATCTAAATTAAACAAGTCCATTATTAATTAAAATACACATGTTATCGGCCTAACAGGCTAAACAAATGAATGCATCTCATTTCTTCTCGCTATCAACACATCATCTTATTGTATGGAACGCCGTATACATTTCTAATTACCATTAACTGATGGCAGTTTCTCACAATATATCTGCAACTATCAAGAGTTTTTATTTCAGAAAATTCTGATTGTAAGAAATAGATAAAAAATGCGAAGTTCCAATTGGATGTCGTGTAGCAGTTTGTAAAAGTCAAGTCAGAGAAATTGATGTTCATGTTATGCGGTCTTACTACCTACGTTGTCACTTTATACGCCGATAAATCTTGTTAGTAAGCCTAGGAAATGCACGTGGATTCACTTGTAATTAACGTAAAGTATTTATTAACCATGGGCTTTTTATAATCCTCATACATCACGCGTGTTTTAATTGAAACCTATCCTATGGATATAGTTGTGGTGTTATCAAAAATGTTAAATAATTTATTTGTGAAAATATACCAGACAGGCTAACTTTCATGCATAAAATTTGATATTAAAGTCTATGTTTATTGCTTTGGCAATTATGCAAGCGAATATATACAGATGAAAGACCTATGCTATGTAAGTATGGGCATTAGAAATCTTATGCTAATTAATTCATACATAGCTAGGTCATATAGGTAGTTTCATAGCTCTATATAAATATGTTATGTTCTGCTATCATTATGATTGATGATCACTATTTCTTTAGTAGGCCTTTACATGTAAGAGGATTTTTCGTGGATTCATTTAGATGCATTTCTTTAATCAAAGTTATATAGCTACCATATAAAATATTTTGGAGCATTAACAATATTATTGTATGTGCAGTACTGAAGTTAATTAAAATAAAATTAAGTAAACAGTTTTCAGTTTCAGTGGAACAGAACAATTGTTTATATTATTCGTAACGAGGACTTTGTGCCGTAATATTATGTAATGTAATTATGCTTCACTGCAAGCTAACCCTATTGATCTCATTACCCTTAAAGGGTAAAAACATTTCTTACATAACAATTGATTTATACGCCATTTTGTTTTATGCATTTTCATAGTTCTATACGTACTTTAATATGCTCAAGTCATCAGATGCCACTTCTGTTGATTATTATCATTTATTTTTTGAATATTTTATTAAATACCTTATTTAAGTATGTGGTAATTATGTTGTTTTAAGATATAGGTACCTTTATTTTACATATGATGTATGTAGGTAGCTACAATTTACATCAATTAAAAACGAGATAAATCACAACATTAAAAAAATAGATTGCCTTACTTTTGATAGTTTAGATAATGTAAAAGTGCAACAAACACCATTTTGTCAAAATCTTGAAAACGGCACCCAAAAAAATCTTTTAAATAAAATTCACACACCCAAATTAACCCTCCTTTCGCCTAAACCGCGCAAATCGCAAAACTTTTGCAAAAGCAATCACAGAATTGTTCTCGCCACGGATTATTTTGCAATTGTCAGTCGTTATGTGTATTTGTTATGCGGCTCTGGTATCTAATCTCTACAGGCCTTGAGCCAGTTGTGTGTCAACCGACGGTCATTCCCCTGCCCGTCGTGCTCCAAGCTATTTTTGCTCGACGTTTGTTTGTTATTTATTACAACACTCAACACATACGCTTGACTGTTCGCAGTTACTGAGTTCAGTTTGTGAATGTATGGTTTCTGAACTAGTGTTGTCGACGCCGTTTTCTGGCTGAGGGGTGTGGTAGGTCTGAAGTTTTTAAGGCATTTTGATTTTCAGAATAAATAATTTAAGTCATTCTCTTGGAAACAGTCATCTCATTCAGTCTCTACAATAAGGCAGGAAAATCTTTAATGATGCTAAACAGGGACTAAGTATATAAGCAGTACTTAACTAAAAGGTTATCCATGTATGTCTCGAATTTGATAGTTCTACGGATTAACTCAAAGATCGTCTAATTGAGCAATTGACTTGTCTAATGGAAATATACTTAAGCACACAAATGAACATGAAATTGGTATTCAAGCAATGAATAAATTAACTCTAATAATAAGAACCTTGTTAGTTATCAATTAAGTTTCCATCTACGAACCGTTTTTGTTTCTAAAAAAGTCTTTGTCTTCAGTCACGATTTGCGTATCCAGTCAGACAGATATTCAACGTAATTTAGATAGTATTTTAACATAGATAATCAGTGACGGTAATTTAAATGCTATTTCGTGCTATTCTGACGCGCGAAGTGCTACTATCGTGGCTGGTAACGTCCGCTCGTGCACCGACTGAAGCACGCGAGATAATTTAAAACATTTTCTTCACTTATCTATCGCGTAAATAACGCGACCGGTATTGTCTTGTAGCCGACTCGTTTCGCGTGAGAACACCCCGTTTACCAGACAAGGGAAACTTCATAATTCTCCACACCCCCCATATTACCCCCGGTCTACCTAAAGCAACAGCGCCGTTTACATGATCATTCGCTTTATCACGGACTGGTTTACTTCGATCTGTAAAAAATAAATCCACGTCCGTTCGAGTCCGGCAATAAAATTCAATAGGCATGCTATAAAATAAATATCGGTTTCTTCCTACTGGAATCTAATAACCAAGTGAAACGATACGGAGATACTGGGACTGAGCTGTAAGCATGATTGATAACAGCGACAAGCGAGGCACGTTTTCGCGGAGCGGCATCATTAAATCCCAGTCCACTTCTTCTATTTATGGTGGCCCGCTGTCTACCAGCATATTGATTGCGGCGACCGGTTGCACTGCTCGTAAGACCCAAAGCCGGGTTTATGAATTTATCGCAGCGGTAATTTTCACGTCCACCGTGCATATATGTACTTATATCGCCACTCGTGATCAAACGTGGCCTAACGAGCTGAACGACTTCATAAAATGTTTGCAGGTTTTCATTCGCCTGTGACGCCTTAAGTGGTTGACCGTTATCGCTTAGATCAAAGGGGAGCTAGTGAATTTTGGACGTAGTCATAAGAAGTAATGTGTGTTATTCAAGAGCACGTAGGAAGATGTGGCGGGCGCGCGGTCGTCCATGTAACTAAAGCCGACGGAGCCGCGACCGCAACCCGACACCGCGCTCAAGGCTTCCCATGTGGATTAACACCGCGTTTTTCTTTAAATCGTCTAGTTCAGCGAGCGCAACAGTCGCTTAACCTTTTTTGCCTCTCGGTTATATGCTTTTTGCCTCAGTAGTGTGAGACAAAATGCTTCATAGCCTTTTGAAAAATAAATTATACGCTAAACGATAAATGACTCAGCCCGACCGTGAGTGGGCCTAAGTTATGCTGTCATTCTGTCTCTTCATCATGCGCTGATATACTGCAAAATGCATCTCGATTTTCTCAACGGACCGTAAATGGCAAGAAATGAGAAAGTAGCCGGTTAATAGATACAATAGGGCTGGATAGGTCTCGCAGTGCAACTTTCCTTCGTTGCAAAAAGTTGTAGAATGAAGCACGACGTGCAATAAGTTCTTACTAGTTCAGATCAGATCGTTTGGCCGTTTCGTAAGAACTCGATAAACGTAATTACTCCATTACACAGATGCTAGATAAATTATTACTATTTAAGTATGACGAACGAATCTCTTTAAATCAGGAGGAATTTACGAACACGCAGTGATGGTGTGGTGCAACAGATAGTGTATCTTGCATTTTCTTCGTGTTTGGCTTTCGACACAGCTGGAATAGGCTAGCAGACCTATAAAAGGCAGCAACCGTGCGAACTTTAGCCAACCCGCGGCTTGCAAGACCGTTTCGTGTAGTTGTGATCAAGTTTTTATAAAGTTATCGCAAGTATCCACTTGCAGGACACTTGCCATATATGGAAGGGCTTTGGAGCCGGTTTTTGTTGGCATCGTACTGTTGAATTCAATCTTGATAAACATGCGCCTTGTTTGCGTACATTTAGGAGTCGGTCGGTTTAATATTTCGCAGTAGCGCCCATAATTTGCGTTTTTCAGCGTTATATGTACAGGCAACTAATGGTTCAGTGTCGGTAATTGATTTATTTAGCGGTAAAGGAGTGGAAGAATTGGATGCGTGAGTAATCGGTTTCGTAGTAAATAGAATGCGTATTGCCGAGAGCTGAATACCCGTGAATAATGCACCGCACGTAGCCCACGCTTGTTGCCCGCGCGCAGCTTCGCGTCGACGCTGTCGTCTCGCCGCGCCCACGCCGCGCTCGGTGCTTATTCGGCGCGTGCGCACCTACATATAATTATGACAGATGACTGATGAACTATGCGCCTCCTATAAACAAACCATCCTAATTAATTACAGCGTCTACGCATTACATATTTTTTAAGTTTGCCACGATTCTGCCTAGTTTTATTTCAAACAAAACTATATTTAAATGTGTAACAAGTTTTAGCTCTACTATTAAAATAAATATTCGCGTGTTTTGTTCAGATCACCTACTTATTTTTACTAGTAAACCTAGTTTTACGTACACTGACGATAATTATGAGATCATCCAAGTTTACGTTAACATCAATCTCTTCGTAAATCAAAACACATTTAACATTTTCTCGGTACGTAAGTCTGGTACACACATTCTTGTGAAATTAGAATTATTCTTAATTTTTCACTGAGATTTGTTTTTGAAACAAAAAGCTAGACTATCTTAGCCGAAGAAAATTCATCAGAAAATGGACAATAATGGCCATCTGAATATCCTGACATTGTAGTTCACAATGTGGAGGACGCCTGTGTGTCCGGAGGAAACAGCAGTAATACAACAAATGTATTATTTGTTTCAAATATACTTAGTGATATCCGCCGCATGCAATTGCTCTAAATGTGTAATATTTTTCTGCCCTGATGCGTAAAATTTCAAACATTTCAGCGCACGAAATTCATAGAAACAAAGTTGTAACACTAGTTTAACGTAACTAGAATAGAACTAGAGCGGTCAATGAACCCGTGCTGCTATTATTATCGCGATAACTACGGCAATAATGTTTGGAAAACACGAGCATGATTTCAGGCCAAAACTGCTGGTTTATTAGCGAATTAATTATATCGGAACGTATTAAGATTTTCGAAGCGCATTGATAAGTTACAAGCGTGCGGTACTAGGCGCACAGATATCGGTGACAAGTCGTTTAAGATCGCGCGGTGAGTAGGTTGACTGTGTCAGCGCTACGACCAGGACTTAATTAATTTCTGACAGTAATATTTGTACCGCCCGCTGTTCTTAACAATTTAATGTTGCTGGAGAGACATGTTAAACACATTCGAGTAAATCTTACTCAATTGACTTTCCAATCGATTCAACTGCAATTATAATGTACGGTTGTTGCTGTCTCAAAAGTTTATAAAGAGATAAAGTATTGAAATAAAACATCATCCTAATGCGTTTTCATGTCAGTGATTCAGCTTCAACTGCATCAGTATTCTGCCAAAATGAATGGTTATAGATTAACAATAAATTATTCTTAATCGCCAAGATTCATCTTCAGAAAATACCCAAATATCGCGCTGGTGATTTCTTTACAAAAGTATCCTGCAAGTAAAACCGATTTTAGACAAAGGAATTTTTATTTATCGTTTCTTTCACCTTAGTGGTTTTTATTAGCTAGCGCGGTCCAAGAGATTTATGTTTCCACGAAAATGGAAATCCGCTGTTGCCATGCAAAAATTCTTGTAATTTCAACTGCATAATAATATAGAATTTTCACGACTAACTGCATACTTTCTAGAGTTGTATGAACATTGACATCGTCAGGCATTAAAAAATTGTCATTGAACCTTTTTAGACTTCTTTTCTTCTGTTATACATCGTGGTACGTTCACAACCTGTCTATAAACTGCAAGATTTTCATCTCCCGCGCAGCTGGTAACAGTGGCAACCCTACTCACAAGCACTTGGCGTTAACCCTGAAGTCGGGCGTGGGGTCGACGCACGCGCACGACCTACTTACAGTGCACGTCGCTGCGCGCCGCTTGCAAATCTCTAGCGCATAGAATCGCAACGACTAATGCCGCCATATTGTGTGATTTGATTTGTTACGTACGTACGCGTACCTGTTGGCTCTGGCTCAAATGCTTTTGTTTTTGCCAACCTCCATTCGAATTATGAGGTCCTGGTAATGCGCTGATAAATTGGACGTCAATTTTCATTATGACTGACACATCATTACTTATTTGTTTAATTAACAATGACTGGCAGCGATGCCGCATCGCTGATTCATAAACCAATCTAGATTCTATAACGATAATTAGAACTTTATAAACATGAAACGGCTACTACTTACACATCATCATAAACATTAGGGTACTATTCCACTACGTTAATCCTGCGGCCGGTTTCCCTTTACATTACATGTATACTACAGAATGATTTTATCCGTTCATGACCTCTTAAGGAGATGTCTACTCGTCCATGAGACGGCAAAATACTAATAATAGAGCCACATTAAGATTCAAGATTTGTTACATAACGTGAGCTCCTAACATCAACAACGTATTTATCTCAGAGTTTCCTTATAAAGAATGTTTTATGTGTAGCTTTAATAACTCCGCTGCATAAACTATTCATATAATCAAGACCTAATTGCGAGGTGTGGTCTGGATACGTTATTGCTCTAACTAATTTTATTATAACTCTACGAGATAAACTTGCGTGATCGCGCCTACTGCGAACGGTCACGCTCGACCAACTACAATCTTACGATACAAGTTTTATGGATAAAGTGATTGCTAGACATACGAACTAGCGATTTATCGTGCGATAATGTTCTTAGTTTCACGAAGCTCGTGTAGAAAACTGGAGCAAGCGGCCCTTACCCGTTGGCCTTTTGAAAGTACATTTTCCGAATATTTTCGTGCTAATCCGCGCTTGACTTTATATGGAACGTTTTGCGCAACAAATGCTTTTGGGATACTGTATACCAGTTTTCTTGTTACTAAATGTTCCTTTAAATTGCACGGCTATGTTGAATAATTGTGTCTATCTATCTTCGATCAACGTCTACTAAATGTTCCATAATTATAGTCGTATTTAAATTGAGAGGCGCTTGATTTAATCGTGCTGTTATTTGATTATAGCTGTCCCCGCCCACGGTAATGTAATGTTAGCCTAATATAAACGTTATGCTTATTGACGCTCTAAAAAACAACACGATAATTAAAATAATAATCAATATTTAAATATCGAACGTAGACGTCATAACTCATGATTTTATTACTACATTGTATCCTTGCGTTAACCTTAATAAACATAATAATATAGTAGTGCGTGAAGTTGTTAAATGTGGTATAGAAAATGGCCATAAAAATATATGCATAGAAACACATTGTTATCAACGACTTTGTGGCTATCTATTGCAACGGGCTGTTTATGAGTAAAACAGTATAAAATATGTGTAAAAAAACAAGTGAACAGTGGCTTACGTGACCTAGGAACACGTCGCTCGAGTTATGACAGCTCTCCATACTTAAGTCACGATTCACTTCTACGAACTTAAGACGTAGTAGCTATCTATAATACCTAAAACAATAATTATGCACGATAATTACTATGAATAACCACTCAAGCGATTACAATGATACGTTGTAACTTAACAATGCGACATAATTGATCCTGCCCCATTAAATAGCAGATCAGACATTATTTATGTAAAGAATATTAAGCTATTTATACAGAACAGGACAATCGTACTATCAAAATAAGTAAGTTGCAATTGCCGGGGATTTGTTGCGAGGGAGATATTCGAGCAGAAGCGGGAATTGAGAGGATCGCGCCAGGACCATTAGCCGTATTGTTATTGCCAACATTCCCAGTAATGAACCGCTCGTTTTCGTCCTTTAATATCACCGCTTTTACTCCCCTTACTCACTGTTATAGTCCTCCAGCTTGATTTCACTTCATCTCATCGGTTTTGTATCCCTCTAATTAATACCTTTATTTTTCGAGCGCACCGTTTTTTTGCCAGATTTCAATTTACAATCCCTAATATTGAGGTTTCAGTAGTGTCTGTATGCATGCTGATGAGGTATAAAGCTCGGCGATATTGGCTTTTCGAGTGCCTTTACAGTCTAGGTAGAGAAATTCACCGCAGTTGTTTTTCCAATTCGAGCTCGCTCTGACATTTTTCCAGCGGTTTCCTCGCGCCATCGACGCCAGTAGGTACTCGGCGAAGGGCGATTTACATGGAAACTTAGTAAAATATTCACATCAGTTGCCGATTGTCACGTTATATTGAGATATTCAAACTTTCTCCGTCGGGGATTGTGCATCTCATCTGCATAATGAGATGCCCGGCATTGTGTTACAGCTGCAGCGGCTTATCAGCACCGGTATTGAGATTATTCATTTCAGACAAGGGAAGAGTGCAATTTTTGATGTAGGTATACAAAACAGGGCCGCCCTCGTGACGTAACGAAAGATATTTCCACACTTTCGCCCACGAATCTCGACGGCGCGACCGAGGTGAAGTTCAAGACTATTTATAAAACGGGCCGAGCCTTACTTGGCGCCTATTGATCGTGCAGAGAGCACGCACCCCGTATTACGGTAGGTTAGTAAGCTCGCGGCTAGCGACGCTCGTAGCGCCCGGAACGCGCCGAGACCAGCCGAATTTTACATCCCCGGCTGTATTGATCGGACTTGACATTGAAATTGTAATAGACGCAAACAGCTGGGAAGTGAGGGTGCGTGCCGGGACACCGGGCCCTCCTCACGCAAGCTCGTCTTGCCTCCCGCTTTCCGCCCTGCCGACCTTTTCCGATATAGATTTTCATCTTTTCTCAGTAAACAAAAAAACAAAGGTCCCTTGATAGAAGTTCTTCGTTTTCTATATTGAATTGTCCATTAAAGTTATTCATTGGCGTTCAGATGTAGTTGAACGTTTGTAATGTCTAGTAATTATGCACGAGTGCCCTAAGACGGGCGCTGTGGCGTTCTAAAATCTCATTTATATTCAGTGCGGTCGGAGTTTGAATGTTATCTAAAATCCGTGTTTAGGTGTTGGTCGGGATTGCTCTAATCTGGAAACTAAACACATTGTTGAGTTAGCTGGAGCTTTGTTCTCGGCGACGGCTCAGCGATCCCGTAGTTATTCTTACGCAAAACAGATCCTCGAACTTGGTCGACAGTAAAGTTTTGCGAAGTTTGCTCTCGCTCAAATAAAATATTTCATATTGTTTGCGTCTCTGCAGAGGAGGAAAAATAAACAGTGCATGTTTTATTGTGACTTTATTAAATGCACGGCCATGTTTGTTCACAATTGGCTGGATAAGATTAAAAGGTACCTTTGGCGTTATCGGTAGGTATTTTGTCACGTAAGTCGTAGTTTTCCATTACAATGTATCTAAACAGCTTTATCGTTTCAAATACATCAGAATGTGTCAGACTGTCAGGTATAGCCTAGCGTGCTATGCTCGGATGTAGTCTTATCACTCACATAATATGTTGAGGCATTTCCTGGGCGACAGGCGACAAGTTCCACTTGCCTTCGTTTCCTGCAACAAGGTGCCTTGCTAAGCAACACTTAGTCAGTCGTTGACAGCGACATTAAACTTTCTTTTCTGATAACAAGCTAATTGCGAGTTTTTTTCCTAGTTTCTACACCATGACTATCGTGAACAGCCGTTTTCACTGATAGCAGTTTTTATGGAGACAATTTAACTTAAGTGTCTGTAGGAATGTTAGCTTTTTAGCAAAGAATCAGACACCATTGTTCCTCATATTCAATGGACCGTTACAAATCACTGAATCCTATAAGTCACAGCCAATTTCTTTTATATCTATCTAAGAGCTTTCCCAAAAATGACGAACTAAAACTAGCTGATCTCGCTATTGAAAGGAGGATGAATTTAGAAAATTAAACGAAGGATGCTTCAATGAAAGAGTTCATAGCTTTCATTCTAGTTCCTCCAATTTGTTCTAAGGGAGCGGTAATTTCAAATTCAATCTAGCTCTAATCTGTGGGACGGTCTGCAAAGCCGATCGGATGGGGGAAAGTTGTAGACACACGGAGATGTTTTTTCTGAATACCGATCAGTTTCATCGAAATTATTCCATTACCGCAGCTGTTCCACTAGAAAATTTCATAAATAAAAAATGCGCGTGGTGTCTGCTCCGGTGCGATTCTATGGAATCACGGCACCTCCAAGTTAAATAAGTGATCACCGGTCGGCGACGACGTGAGCTGAACCTCGATAGCTTTGTACCTAAGTTTAGATTATATTAGTAATAGATTTGCATGAACTTTGATATTTTTTGCTTTTTTATTTCCAGCGAAACGTACAGAATTTTTATTCTTTGTAAAAGACTTACATTATTGTTATTCTTTACAGTGCAGTGCGTAAGCATAACAAATGTTGCATTGTATTTAGCTTTCAACAAATTCCACCCACAGCCAGCCAGTATTTACAAACCAAACACATTTGGGACGGAAACAAGAGCGGCGGCAGAATAATTAATACTTATTTGATTAGCAATTATGATCGATACAATTTGGCAATTCACAAATTTAAAAGTGAACATAAAGGTCGATAGATTGGCTGTGGCGGCGGGCGGGCGGCTCGGCCACTAATCGATCGATGTCTGTGTGCACTGCTTCTGGCTGCTGCACCCGCGGCCGATCATTTGTCTCGCTCCATTCCGCGACCACTCCCGATACACCATCCTTGTCGCTTCGTTATTCATCGTCCCTAACCACCCGGTAGTCGGCTGCCTCCCGGTGTTCTCCCGTATTTAGACACTGCACTATCTAATTTATGTTTTAAATTGTCCGCTTTTAAGTCCTTCGGGCATACTACGGTAACGACTATATCTATGGTTATCGTTATGACTTTGCGAGAGGTAATGGGCTATATCATTATAAATTTGTCTGGCTTCTAAGTTTCGTTCAGTTCAGACGGCACCTGTTATGAATGTGGCGCAATTTCGCCCTTTAACGGTTCGACCTTTAATCTTGTGTTTGTTTTGGATCGATTATTTTGTTTCTATTACTCCAATATTGTTTCGAAAGGTTAAGTATTGGACATCTACTTTCAATTGTTGCGGGGCCTTGGCACGAGCTCGCCGCTAGTCGGCCAGCATAGGAATAGCGCAGTGGCATTTGGTATCACAAGCGTGCGCCTGCGGTGCAGGCCGCTTACATAACGCACCTGCCATATCGGGCCGAGCACCGCACCTCACGTTCACTCGCTCATTCTATGAATTACTTATAGGTCATAGACCTCATCCATTATTTAATTCTGCCCTGCACACTATCGTATCGATCAATGATTTGTATTTCTGCCACCGAGTGCAACGCTTGTAATTTGTAAAGCACTCTACATTACTTGTAAATCCTTTGAACCACTCGCTCCATTCGAGAGTTTGTAAGACAAAATAAATAGTGTATGAGAGGATGTTATCTGCGCTGAAATCGTTCGGCGGAAATCTTAGCCTTTCTTTCGTAGTCTCTACTTTTAGTTCCGAGCTTTTTTGTTCGTCTGTAAATCCTTCACCATCCCCGAGGAGTTGCCGGCTGCGGATAAAACGGGAATCGACTGCTTAAACACTGCGAGGGCTCTCGTGAAAGACTGTGCCAGCACCCTCTGGCGAAACTTTAAACTGGGTTAACTTAAAAACTGCTTCTATTCTTATATCTTCCACAGTAACATTGTATTGGCTGACTATTGGAGGATTAGCTGTGTATTGATGTGTGGGGTGTTGCATGTCGACATTTACAAGCAGAGGATAATTCATGTGTTCGCGTCACATAAATTCAAGAACGTGACTGGTTTCTTACAAAGTATTACAGTAATACATCATGAGTGGTAGAAAAATACAAAACGAGGTATCAAGTTGCGAGGTACAACAGTGTTAGTTGTTAGTTGGCCCCGCCTAGTCGTGGCTGCGGACGATAAATCGTGGCGGGTCGGTGCCTCCGGTTAATACTTGGGATTAAGAGCGTCGAGCATCGCCGTAAACTGTGATATACATCATCCCGGTACACGCTTCGCCTCTCCACCGCACCTATATTAAATTAATAGCATGAATTAATAACTGCGAATCCAATTCTAAAGTTAATGACAGCTTTATAGTTTTATTGCAACCGATACGCCCAGTTCAGCATTTCTCTATTTCCTTTTCACTGTATAATAAAGTTATTTCCAATTGATTTGTTACAGACTGGAGTAATACGCGTACCTAGTTGATAACTATGATCTACAGAACTTTCCACGGTCTCTAGTTTAGTATTTACCCTATGTGTAATAGGCGCTGATCATTAATTTGAAGTAACGTTAATGTTATGAATGAAGTCTCCGTTTATATGAGTTAGTCATCTGACAATTTCTGTGTTTATAATAATTGTAATATTATTGGTTGGCACTGTGTTGGTGGATGCCAAATGCGGTCGCATCGTGAAATATTATATGATAAACAAAGTGTGACCTTCCACTTGTTATTGCAAGTTAATATATTTTTTTATTGCATTGTGTACGATAAAAGCATTGTTTGTTTATAATAACAAAAAAAAACTTGCGTAGGAGTGTGAATCTATTCATATTCCATTTACGTACGTGATTCACGGTTTCATTTGAAGGTTAAACCATAGCGTATCTTGCATTAAAAAAACATATTGTAAGTTTGTATGTAACCTGTTTTAAATTAACAATATCAAGCCTTCGGTGGACTGGATCAACTCCAGATATCTTTCTTTAACAAATGATACTTTTGATGCTTTTTGTTGTTCAGACAACACATACAAATCGGGGGATAGAAGCTACCAGAAAAAAATAAAAGAACTAGGTTCATGTCATTATTAGTATTCAAGCTTATACGACGATAACTCGATTAAACTATATCCTAAATCCTTTAGGAGCACAATTTGTTGCATGTATTTGCATATCAATGTAATAATGGATTCATTATGGGAACGGAATGCTAATATTCTCTCTAATTCGAAGGCTAACTACTTGAGGATAAATGTGATTAGAATTCCTATAAATACCATCGTTTTGGCTTTTAATTATTAAGCTTGTAATATGTTTTGTTGTTTTTAAAGATTAATTTAAAAACACACATTAGAAAAATAAAATATCCTGCAAAGCGATTCATGCTTAAAATGTATATTTGTTTGTTTTGTCCCTGGCATGTATATAGGCACTTCACATACCTTTGACGTAAGGGATGTGTAATATCCCTTTAGGAAATAAAGGGTAGATGCTATCAAATATTTACAATACGACGTATAAAACAACATACGTTTTTACTAATACGATGTTTACAAAAACGTTTTTGTTGGCAGATACACACAGTTATGCGGTTAATTAGTTGCTAAGTATACAACGCAGATATGTTTGGCGCCAATGTTGTTAATGAAGAAATATGTGGAATCTTTGCTAAGAGACGGGACGCAATCCTTTTCCATTTATGTCTTTAGCGAAGCTATAATATAAAAAGAATACGTAGTTTATAATTCTTGTAAATCCTAACCCGATTTTGTTGGCTCTAAATATAATAACGTAGGAAGTGCAACAATGCACCAAAGACAAGCGTGGAAGCAAGATAGATTAAACTTTCAGCGCGTGGGCAACGACTGATATCATTGTTCACGATTGTTCCACCTTTAAAATGTTATAGTAAATGATAAGCTCGACGCTAATACTCAAATGAATAGCCATTGATGTTTTGATAACATGAAATACACTTTTTGACGAGTACTTCAACAGTTACATAAGGACCACGGTACAATGACCGATAGACAACTTGTCTATGTATCATAGCCTTGTATTAACTAGTCTTGTAGTACTGAATTATATTATTTAGCTATTAAGGTCGCCGGATGCATGTATGCTAAGTGCAACTCGTTTGAATAGTCGGATTGAGGTGTCGGACCTTTAAATGGGTCCGCATGCTCGTTTTAGTCTTAATGTTACACATTTAAACGAAATTGGACCGTGTAGTTGACCAAATAAGGGTGCTAATTAAAGCTTAAATTGCAAAAGAGGCGTGCCAAATAAGACAATATGCGACATTTTGGTCGGCGGGTTTGTAAATGACGGTAAATATTCTTAAAATTAAGCGGTAATTGCTTAATTTCTTAATCATTATGTTGTTGGTGTAATGTGTTTGGCTTTTTACTTAGAGGTGCATAAAATGTTGCAATATTGCATTTCGAGTTAGCAGTCTCATGAATAAATTCCGTACGGTGGTGGTAGATCTTCTTAAAACTGCATTCCGCCATGTTGTATTCACGTCCAATAGAAGAAGCGTAACACAAAATCGCAGTTGCCATCACTCAATCCTCAATGGTTTCGCCGTAACAATGTAGACAATTTGTAGTTGGCTAGCGTAGTACAACATTCAGTATGTTATGTAAGGGTCGGACATGTTTATTGTTGGTATACGTTCGCCTTGGCGCGGCCGTTATACTCTGCGACCGCGATAGTGGGACGCGGCTTATCGATGCAAAGAGTATGTTACACGCATCGCTTAGAGCGAGCTTTGCAAATACGCGACTGAGCGGATTTGAAATTCGAATGACGTTGTTTTAAAAAGAAGCAGTTTTGTTGCAAATAAATAATAATCAATCTAGAAATGTAATAACTAAAATATCCAAATATGAATGAATTAACAAAATGTCGAGAATTAATTATTTTAATTTAGCTATCACTGTGTATTTACAATAGCGTATTGTACAATCAGAACATTCTTAAATAATGTATTTTTTTAGGATTTCGATAAAGTTTATCTTGACACCTTTATTTATAAAACATATTTTTTTTTTTTAATATGATTTTAGGCTATCGTAACCACACACTGGCCGGACGAACGCTTATCTGCCTCTATGTGCGTGCCTTTACTTCTGTTTACATAAGTGCATTTGTGTGCATTCAATAACTCGCGATAAAAAGCCTATTTCAAACGCTTGACAAGACTGTTTTATTTTTATCGGTGTTAAAAAGGGTTTCTAGAATTTTTCTAAGTAGGTGACTGTAACTATGCGAGATAAGGACAATTTTATTTACATAATTTATATTTTATGTGATAGTTACTTTGTTATAAATAGCCTTTTTATTTAATACGTAAGTTGGTCCTTTCTGATATATTTTTTTTGTAATTTCGAATGGAACCGTCTGTCACGTTTCGCATTTATTGTAAAAAACCGCAGAACGATAGCGGATTAACCGATTTCAGTTACCTATGTAATTCAGTTTGAGCTGTTCCTAGGTATAAAAAGGACGTTTTTGAATTCATGTTCTGCTCTGATAGCAATTTCTCCAGAATACCAGTAAGTATACTTAACTGGCGTGAATTTATGCGAACATAAAATCGAAATTAATGGCCGAACAAACACAAGTGCATTATTATTGATTTGAATAACAATAATAATGTTATTATTGTACTAAATCACTACTATTATTACATAATTATTATAAACAATACCAGCTTGTACTTAATGGAAGTTAATTACACAATATAAAGGGAATCGTGAATATATTTATTGAAAGACTTTAGTGTTAATATTGAAGGCAACTATTAAATTTTTATTACTTTGTAACTATCAGATTACATTTTCCTGGTATGTGTGTATTTATAGAGAAACAATAAAGACACTGTTTTATTTTAATAATAAAAACAACTATGTTTTTACAAAGTGCTATCGCAGTGCATCCAAACATTACACTTAAAATTGCAAAATATGAGCCACTTACCTTTATCGTTCAAAAGAATTAAGAGACACAACATTGCTAAGTAGTGTAGGTATCTACCCATAGCCATAGACTTTTATTATGATAACTTAATAAGACAATCCGCACTAACAAAACCCCTTACATAACTATGTAAAATTATAAAAACATTTCCATCAGTTTTTCTTCACACAAACCAATGCAATTATTACTTTATTAACGAGCACGCCACATTTGTTCCGGTTAATTATTGTTTTTATTGAATTAATAGCAATTACCGTAACGTACATAATTAAACTTAAACGCAATTGTACTGTAATAAGGTTATTTGTATGATATTAATTTTTTGAATGCGTTAGTTGGATACTAATATTAAAATCCTGGTTTCAAGCAGGGCCAAGAGATTATTTAAATGTTCCTCATGATGAGAAAAAAATAGTCAAATAAAGAAAATATGATTATTTTGTATGTCTCGACCAGACCACGGGACTACAGAGTCCCGGAATTTTGGGAGGCTAACGTGAGGCCGAAGCCAATACTCTGAAGCCTTTTTGAAACAGCTTGAATAGAGTGGTGACACAAAACGGAATATTATTATTTTGTGTTCTTATGCAATTATAAAATACTAGCTGCTATCCGCGGTTTCACTCGCATCCTGGGAGATTTACTTCCCGTATTTCGACAAAATGTCGCCCTTGTTATTTATGGAAAGTCCAGCTTCCCAACAACTAAAGTAAAGATAGGGTCTCAATAAACCAGCAAAGGATGTAAAGTATTAAATGTAAGTACTCTGTTTAATAAAACAGCTTATAATAAAATGGAACCAATAATTTTCTTGTTTATCAATCTCACGGCGGAGAAATTTAATTTATCATGTGGCTGTTTTATCGAGTCGATATAAAGGTTGGCGCTGACGGTTCTACTAATGCAATAAATGGATGAATATAGTTCATACGATGCGTGATATGACGGCAGTTGAATGTGTTGTGTGAATGTTTGTTCTTTCTTTCTTTCAATCTATTTTGTTTAACTTGCCTAGGAATAATGTTAGCTTGTTTGTTTACCATGAGTTTTCGTTTTAATGTTTTTTATTTTTCTGGAAATTATCAGAAATGATTTTTGAAGGTTCACATGTAAATTTATTTTTATAACGTTTTTTAACACAATGTAGGTCATTGCATATGTTTTATTGAGATAAAGGAAGGAATTGAATTGGTAGAGTTCTAATTTAATTATACCACCCACCATATGTCATTAACGATGATACCATACCAAATAACACAGTAGGTCACATTAAAATATTTTATGAATGGCATCATGTATTCAATAAAAATACAAGGATAGCAGCTTTGAATACAATTATAATAGATATGTAGGTAATTTAATTCAATCTAAGGTTATCATAAATTCCATAATAAGTAACCATGACGCAGTCATGGGAATGACTAATGTCATCAGATATATTTATCTCAATTACCATAAAGATAAAGCGATTATAGTAAACTTACCATCTATAAATAATTATTTAATTGCCTATCATAATCACACCACTTAACAAATCGGAAAATAACGCAAGTAAATTCATTATTCGAGTTTAAATAATGATAATACTGTTTATTTTGAATGATAAAGTTAAATACGCATTTTCCTGTTTAAATACCAATGTCAATATTTACTATAGGACCCAAGCACTTAACATCAATCGGAAACTTGTAGACGATACAAATTATTATATCAAGCGAACCGTGTACGCGACACTAACATATCATATTTACAGCTTTCTCAGTTTCATATCAGTAGAACGGTAATTTGGTTGAGTTATTTATTAATTTTCACTTTATCTATATAATTGTCACTCTTATTCTCGTTTTGAGATAAGGTACAAGGCTGTTGTTGGCAACTTTGCAAAACAGATAACGTGCTCCGAGGTGACATAGCGCTAAGTGCAGGGTTATCAGTGCAAGCCAAATGGCTGGTTATACTCGTATCATACACTTGATAGTGTAATCGTAGTTTGTTTTTGTTCGTGCGTACATAGTGCCTATACAAGTGTGTTCTGTCTCAAGAAGTATGCATGTTGCGATCGTCGTTTGTCATAAAATGTGCAGTGCTTGTCGTATCTGGTTTTGCAGACCGATTTCTTAGCTGATAACGGAATGTCTACTACACATATAAGACAGAATAACTTTCTACGGCTTATGATCAGTAAGCCTGGATAATACTTCTATGCTAGTCCTTTATTTTCTAGAATGATTAGAATATGTGGAGGGGTAGGTATTGTAATGACAATTAAATGGGTGACAAAGATAAGGCAAAAAGAAATGGCTTGTTTCTTACTAATTGCGAATATTAACGACCCTATATTGTTTTAACCTTCGCCTTCCTTGCGCATTTAAAGGGTTTAAGTCTGCACATTATCTCTGTTGTTTGCATTAACAAATCCTTTGTTATTAGCTTATCAAGCCTAGCCATAGCAAGTTTCACTTGATTCTTGTGATAATAATAGAGTTGACGTTAGTTAGACTATGTCACTTTCAGACTGCTTTGTTCATTGTTTACTTCATTAAAACCTGCATGGTTACTTAACTTCGATTTTCAAAAACATGACCATTAAAAAAGTTTTGTGACATCGTAAAGCAAGATCTATGTCTTAAGCGTTGACATTAAAGGTCCTGAAAGAAACAGTCTATTTTGAAACGTTACCTGGTGAAAATCAAAACATTTTCCTTATAAAGTAGGCAAGTAAAATTTATAATAAGGCACTACATAACATGTATTGTGCGTCATCATTATGTCTTTCGAAGTATGTTGAGGCAGGCTTTCCACTTGTCATGCGGATAAATATCTACATTAATGATGTGTCTAATTATAAAGTAAAACTGTGATTCATAGTTGAAGGCTGCGGTTTGGATTTACTGCATTTGTATGGTAGATAGTTTAATCTTGAACCATTATCCACACATGGCCCATAGTCATTTCAATTATTAGGGCACTAGCTATAAAAGTATAATATAAATAAGTCTGCCCACCAAAAACCAATCGTCATATTCGGATGGCAGTACCCAGGTTGAAAAAAATGCAATGTACAATTGTTACAACATTTACCAATAACAACAAAGCAACGCAAAAATTAAGAACCCATTCTGAAAAACAGTTAACCAAAGCCCGATTCAGTGGCGCTAGAGCCAGCCTATAGGAATGCCGTGTCTATTTACGACTATTATTCATACAACAAATAGGAATACTTATCTAGATGGATTTATGTTGCTATAAACAACAGCTTCTGACAATCAATGCGAATTATTTACAAGTTTAGTTACGTGCTTATTATTTATAGCAGGGTTCATGTTATGGGTGATACAAATATTTTGAGGCCGTTTACTTGTCACTTGTCGGAGTTCTAGGAATATGGTATTACTTAAACTACACATTCGCTTAAGTATGCAAATGCACATCATGACTAAAAGTACATAACATTTGAATCTTGTAAGCTGATTTAATACTTAAAAGATAAAAATCTGGAAACCATATTCAGAATAGAATCACCTCCAATCGAAATTCCGAATAATCACAAAGATAAAAAGTTGCATACATTTTACCTGTTATCAATGAGACGAAATGCTGATGACTCAGCCGTTGCTCCATATATTCCTGAAGAAAAGAAAAACTCCATACGCATTTCTGTAAAATTAAACTATTAGTTAGGTACTATTTTTCTCGTGTGGTTTCCACATTGCGATGAACTTGTGAATATCTGAACTATTGAGGCGTTTGTATCCTGCATGTTATTGCAGCTAAACGCTTTGCATCCCTTTGAGCGTCGCCGTTCCTTTGAGGCCTTTCTCGTAAAAATTACCATGCATATTCTACAATTCATGATAATTGATCCTACACAGATAATAATGCATTCTTAGTAACATTCTAAAGCTCGCTTCACTGCATATCTTAATACAATTAAGTAAAAATAGAACTGCAGACTAAATCTTTTCTGTCTATTTGAACACAAAACGATTTACAAAGACATAGTTATGTTGTGTATATTTAGCCTTTTGAAGCACTACTTGTTTGTATGGGTACTAAATGACTGCAGTATTTCTAGTGCACATAAAATCAAGTTTAAACGACGCAGTCAGCGCAAAACGTAGCTAGCGAAAACTAATAAATGTATCATATAAATCTCTTTATTCCCTTGGACACTTACCAAAATCTCGAACTAAGATCCTTTTTCTAAACATTAGCATGAGAATTGTTCCACAAGCGTTTACCCAGATGATTTTAATGTTTGTTATGATTTTTGATATGTAAAGTAATAACTTTGGATACTTTTGGCTGTCATACCTCATAATATTTCATCGTAAACGTGGGATATAAAATTAGCGATGTGAAATATGTTTTACTGTGCTACAATTTTGTCGAATGAATCAAATTTTTGCAAATGTTTGAAGTTACAAAACATTGGTCTATTTTTCTTCGTCTGATTGCTCGTACGACCGTCAGAACATGACTCAGACCCTAAAACAAGTCGTAAAAATACAATTTACTGGTAATACGATTGCAGTTGGAAATAATAAAGATGTTTACTAGTTGTACTTACGATTCATACCACAGATCGGTCGTACATCTGCACAGATAAAATTAGACAATTATCTTAGTATTTAATAGCTCAATTAATTGTTTAATGGGTTTTAATGAATAAATATGTCTTTTGAATATTTTATATTTGCCATACTTGGCGACTCAGATAGCAGAACTTACCTAGTTCACTTTGACGGTTCCATAAATACATTTTACTTTATCCTACTAATATTATAAACGCGAAAGTTTGTATGTATGGATGTATGGATGTTTGTTACTCTTTCACGCAAAAACTACTGAATGGATTTTAATGAAACTTTACAATAATATAGCTTATACATCAGAATAACACATAGGCTACAATTTGTAAACATATTGTTCGAAATACTAAACCTGCGCAGACGAAGTCGCGGGCACCAGCTAGTAAAAAATACTATCAACAAGGTCTGTTGTGTCCATTTCAAGATAAGTGTAGATCCCACTAGACATATCAGATAGACAGACAGACATTTCTACATACACATGTATTGACTCAGCTGGGTGCGCGAGCGCACGTGGCTCACCACGTTGAGAACTATCGCGACAACACTCATAACTAGTCTCAGCATAAATTTTACCTTATGGCGAAACGATTGCGATTATCGATTTTACTTAATCGATTTCTTATTGATGTTTGTTGTTTTATCGATTGTCAATATGGACAGCTGACGATGTCCTTGGTGAGGATTGATAGCTTCTCGATACTGAATGAGAATTTGGAATTCGGACAGGCGAAATAATCGTTTGGCTAGTGTCATTCGAATGTGAACCATTAATTAATTATTTTGTAAGTATGGAGTATACTGTAAAATAAAATACTTTCTGTAAAAAAATATTTTTAGATCCACTACATGACGGCTTTATTTTAGTTTTTAAGTTCATTTAACATAGATACATGCATATTCATAGACTATTCATGAACATTGCACGCTTACGTAGGCGTATGTACGAACAAACTAACAGAGCAAACGCTCAACTGATGTTTGCTAAGTGAATGAGTTTGGCGCCACTCGAAATAACTAATATGATGGATAGAACCGTACCAGTACTTGTGGAAATTGAAAACGTATTTTTTTCATGTTTGCATTCAAACGGTTTCGGTGAATGCATGACAGATGAGGTACTTTCGCGAGGCTAGTTCTATTTTTTTTTGCTGTAGATATAGCAATATTAAACGAAATAACAGATCATTAATTAACATGGATAGCTTAGCCTCCAAACAAATATTATACCTATAGGATGCGAGAATTATGACGGCCTCAAATTTCGTGCATTAGGCGGCAATTAGGTGCACATATCTCCGCCTCTAATGACAGTTATACAATGGAAAAAGAGGTCGCGAATGACAACTGCAAACATGTTATTTTATTTATTAAATAGCTAAGTATAAAACCAAGGGCACACTATCTACGTGGCACTAATGACGCGTTCTCTGAATGGCCAGTACTGACATAACAATCCTGCTAACGATAAAACCAAGTTAGGATAAGTAGTTTTCCATGTAGCGAGAACGAAACGTCTCGTCTGCGGCTCAACACAACAACGCAACATTCACTACGTTCCCATTCTTTTAGCAATATCAGTTTTTTTCATTCCAATTGCAGCATTCAAACAAGCCGGTGAATTCGGACAGGGCCGCAATCAATTACCTCCGAAGAATTTACGACATCTCGTTCATCGAACATCGTTTTATTGTCAGACAACATTTTAATAAAAATGTCACCGTTCAGTCTCGGGCAGCATTCGACGGGAACCTCATCAAAATCGCATCAAAAAACCCCGAACACCCACTCGGTTCGTTCGAACATTTTTAACACCCATTTGAATCTAAATTTTACTTAACTTGAGACTCGGTTCTTCAGACACTTCATATCCCGCGGAGACGGAGCAATAAAATAATAACGACTTTGTTGCATAGTTCAATTTTAAGATCTCTTAAGATATATGGACTGCACGTCAGTTTTCTCGACGCCAGTTAGCGTCGAATTAAGATGCCTTTTGTCAGTCGACAATATCTCGACATTCACATCGCGAGCAGCACCGCGTAATGTGGAATGTCGGGACGCGACTAATTCAGGCGAGAAAATGTCTCGCAAGACATTTGAATTTTTGCAAAATATTCACACTTAATACGCATGTGTAGACAACATTTCACAAATATCCGTACACGAGATGCCTTCAATACCGGCCCTCACGTTCCTCTTTGAGGTATTTCTCTTTGCGAAGATTAACAAATTGTTCGCTTCATGAATTCCCCGCTCGCCTCGAGTATCGACGTTTACAGAGTTGCAAGCGTAATAAATGCTCAAGATTTACATAAACCGCTGCGTCCTTTGACAGTCGAATACTGATGAGCAGACAAGTTACGCTTGAAAATAACCAGCGTGATGGAATAAAACCATAATTTCCTTTAGAAAGTTGGTAATCTGCGTTGCCCTGTGCTCCGGGCTAGGTAACTGTGATTCAGATAGCATTCACTGTGTTATTCTCATTTATCTTGCGAGATAAAACTTTCTGTACTAACTCCAACATAAAATACACCTTGTTAGTGATTTGAGTGTTTATATTCTAAACAAAACTTCAACCGAAACATGCTTGAGAGAGCACGAATGTTCAAGAAAGTTGTGCAAAATCCTGCAATTGCATTACTATAGAATACGCTGATACAAAGAGCAAAGTATTAACGTGAAGCTCTCAGACAATGGCAAACACGAGGCGAACGCAACGCAGCCGTCACGATAAATGTATCGAGCACCACAAATACCATCCGCCATCCGCTCCCAGACTTATTGTTTGAGATGGCACTGCTGAAAAATTGCTCCCCCCTTTTACCATCACTCCAAATATTTTAACGTCTGAATAGCTTCTTCATTCAACATCGTAATCGCCATCTACAATGCTTAGTCAGCAATCGATCCGTTTAAAAATTCAATTAAATAATTTTGCTGCTATCAGATCCACAGTATTGGATATCTTGTTGCAGCTAATTGGATTGCGGCGAGGTTTCACATTTTTCCTCAGCCTTTCAGCACTCTCTCGCTTCACATTGTATTTAATTTTTATCTTTACTATATTTAAGTGTTCACTGCCGACGACGGCGAAATATAATAGGAAAAGTTTCATTTGGCTAATTAAAAATAAGCCACCCCTGGGTACAATCCAGATTTATCGTCGTTATTCAACCTAAGGTCGGCTGTGTCTGCTGTTTTATAATAAAAGCTCGTTTGCGAACGTTTTACTGACTACATAGATACTAAGAACAATGGGAAACGATGTTGACAGTGTAGCGTGAATACCTTTACAACTGTTTATTAAGAGAAAATACAAATGAAAAGAGAATCCACTTTGCTTACTACTTTTATTTTACTTTTCAGCAAATATGGAAAGCATTTGTTGATATTTGATGACTATATTTAAAATTGTTCCGTTGAATATTCGTTATAGTACCGGGGACTGTAATTTAAGTAATGTTGATCTGATACTGTTGTTTTCCATTTCCCGGGCGCAGTAAAAGCTCTGCGTGTAGGGTGGCACCCCGTGCGGCTCTTTAATTATTGCGTCACCTTCAATTCGGAAAGTTTTAATGTGTGTACATTCGTTCTGCGGGACGTGAAGTACTAACGACGCTTCGAGCACTCTCCATAGCTCTCGTCTCCTCGTCGAAACGAGCTCTTCTCGCTCTTGTTGTTTGAACATCGAAACAAACGAACAGAACCACGATTAAATTTGTGCGACAACGAATCACATCTTTGTGCGTTATTCCGGTAATGCAAAATTCTTTGTTTAAGTTTAATTTTATTTTAAAACTGTTCTGTTACGGAAGTCGTTTCGAGGATACGGCGGTTGGGATCGGAACGTTTCGACACCATTGAAACCGCAAAGTTTACTGGCTGCCAAGTTTCCCCGCACTATGTAAATTCAGTAGACGTAATTAGAGGAAGCTACGATCGTCTACGCCAGTCGAATGGCTCGGGCGCTCTTGTTAACTGACTCTATGCTAGACCAAATCGCTTTCTGCTCTATTCCTATATCTGGTTTTACCTACGTAAAGGACATGCACTTTACTAAACTCGGCTGAAAGTTTTATGTGCCGGTTTAGTGCCTCGCCGAGTCATCGTAGACAACTATAAAAGGCGACGATTGCGAGACAAAGCGTGATCGGATTGAGTAAATAAATAGTCTGCGTCGGAGTGCTCATCAATCTTGCAGAACAAAAGTAAATTGTGCAAGTTTGCAGCACTCACCGCGGGTTCGACGCCCGGGACCTGCAACCTCACTAAACTGTCGTGTGCGCGACACTTAACAATTTAATTGTCACTCATTAGTCCTAAGGCGTTGAGTCTAGCGCCGTTTTAATTAACACGGTAATTCATAGACGTTTCATTAGCCAGTGGGTGCAGCGTCGCGTTTCTCTCACCCAACAAAGTGGTCTCGCGATTCAGTGTTATCAATCATAAAGTAGCTACGTGTCGTGTGAGCAGCTGCTCGGTTGAATCAATCACGCGAGTCCCGCACAGGCGGCACTCGCGGCCAGTTATTTATCACGTTCAAACGACAACACCAGTCTGACGATTGCAATTTACAAATGGAGAGGAGCATTAACATTCGGTGGCGAATGTTATGATCATCGGTTAAATAACAAAATGTTCGACACGACCGGAATAGACGGCGCTCGTGTTGGAGTTGGGTAGCAAGATATCGCGGCGGTGTTTGCTATGCCGGATGGCCCGCCCCCGCCCGCTCGTCTCTTGGCAAACTGCACTGCACTATACTGCAAATCATACTGAGTTTGTTTGCGTAGGTCAACGCTCTCGCCGGGTACGTTTATGTGTTCCTGGTGTCACGACGTCACTCTAATAATAGATAGGAATGCCTAGCATCAATAAATGCATACTGGAATGTAAGAAGAGTTCCTTACTTATGCATCTCGCATTCTGTTTCATGTGTAGTCAGCGTGTAGACAATTAACTGGCCGATAATATTAATTTCAGTTGTAAACGAGTCTGGCTGACTTGCCAGACATGATCATGCACCCAAAGGAGGAACAATGCTTGGTTAATCAATACGTCGTTGGCTAGAAAATGGGTTTGGACGTATTACGCTTTGACAGCTCATAATATTATGTTTAATTAAGGCGTGCCGCTGTGCCTACGCTGCAACAGTAACTCGTTAAACTTTCATTATTATTCGCTCTCACAAATTGCTCGTACGTGAACGAATTGTGCTTCACAATCGATCTCCGTGGCTCGTGAGCCTTTGTTTGACTTCGACTCCGAATTCAGCGTAATTGCCTTTCAGCCTTTCATTATTCAACTTTATGCAGTCATTTACTTGTGTTATTACGAAGGGAGAGTTGCTGCGGTAAGTGTCGTGGGTGGATGCATTAATCGTAATATGTAAATGTGGGGATATGAAATATTGAAATTGCGGGCGTGGATTTACAATAACGTCTGCGCCCTGGGCGAATAGGGGCGTGCTTCTCTATTGTTTTTGGTAGAAAATTACGGTTATTAGCTGTATTATCACTTTGAGGGCATTATTATGCTTACAAGAAAAGCTTCTTGTCATGATTTCAATTTCTAATGCGGATTTAGCAGTTACGGCATACTCGTGATGTTCACTCGATGTTGGTTTATCCAAATTATTTCTTACCATGTCGCTTCTTTTGTTATAGATTGAGGACGAGGGTAACCATGGCAACGACGACACGCGGCTATTCATCCTGTCGACGCTGGCTGGACAGCACAAGCCCAGGGTGACCTGCGCGCTCTGCAAGGAGACCCTGCATGTCTTCGACCGGTATCCACTGGTCGATGGGACCTTCTTCTTGAGCCCGCGCCAACATAACAGCGGCGCTGTTGAGGTATGTAATATTTATAAATTGTTTAACAATAAGTTCTTGTAAAAGTACAATAATCTGACAGTTAATGACAAGAACGGGCTTCTTACTACTAACTGCGATGCTCAGGACTATTTCTCCTAAAGGTCCTGAGCATCGCAGTTAGTTTTGTGAGAAGAGAACACATGAAGAGTCCAACAAGGCAATTTTTAGCTCCACCTTTTTAACCTATCTCACCTAACAGAGAATCTAAATACAGCCCTAAGGCAACTCATTTCTGCATAATAATACTAACTCCATACTGAATCCGACGCCAAAACTTCTCACATTCAAATTTTAAATTGCTGACACGTAATAAAAACAGCAATAAGCCAGCCGTTTTAAGTACGAAAACTTAAATAAGATGTTGCAGTTTGTTTACGAGACAAACGTAGTCATACAGGTCTTGTGAAGTTGTTTGTTCGTCGGATTAGAGACGAGTCGCCTCTCGCTTTTGTTTGCCCTTAGAATTAGCATGGAGTCCCCGATAGTCGTGTGTTTCTACACAATTCATATTAAAGCTTTAAACTTTAACATTTTAGGTCCATATTTGAACTATAGTGTAGGATAAAGCCTGACAGAAGTCCTCGTAAATATTAAACCATCCAATGCCTGTCAGATTGGTTGATTTATCTCGGGATATCCATTCCAACTCAATTCATGTGATTGACTTATACATGTACAAAAACATTTTTTATATTTTTGAATACTTCTCATATACTTACATGCTTTTGTTTAATCAAAGAAAGTTACATAATTCGCTCATTAGCGTATTTGATAACTAGCTTACGTATTCTTAACGCGAATATGAAAACAAATGATAAAGCATTTCACCTCACACCATGAGTTCACCTGTTATCATTAGGTAAATTGGAAGGTTCTAGAAAGTACTGCTATGCATGTTTCTCAGCACTGACAGCTGACTGACTGAATGACATTTCCTTGATCATAGTTCGTTGGTATCGGTATTCAGTTCACCGTGACGAAGGTCCGGGCACGGTCCCAAATCCCGGACTCAGCTCAGCTGATGTTACCTAAGAACTAAAAAAGAAAAGTTTTGTAACTTCTTTGTTGCATTTGGTATATCATACTGTTAAAATCTTAGGAGATAAAACAACAACAAAAAAAAAACTGACATCTTGAAGCTAGATTAGTGATTTAGTTGCTGCAAATATTTTCACCCCTCACTATCATCAAGGCATTTTATCGTAACGCTTAATTTATGAACGTACACTCTTAGAAGGCTAGTCCTTCGAAGAACCAAGGTGATGTGTATGCTACATACCTTTATTGTCCTACAGGTGAAAGTGGAAGGTCGCACGCAATACCTGACGTGCGTGTGCATGGGCTGCCTGGAGCGGTGCGACCCTGAGCGCACCATCCGCTGCCGGTTCTGCGGACAGAAGTGGGACGGCTCCTCGCTGGTGCTCGGCACCATGTACTCTTATGATATCTTCATGGCTACGCCGTGCTGCGCTGAAAGATTGAAGGTGAGAATATGTAAATAAGACGTAGAAAAGGTCTTCGTTCATTGGAAACTTGTCTTTTTATTAACTGTGTATTTATTGTTAAGGTTATGTACTAAAAGTATATTTCTTTGTCTACAGTGCAACAACTGCTTCAAAGCCCTGCTCCACCCACAGCAGCGGCTAAACTATTCCGACTACTCGCACCCAGTGACGTGCCCGCACTGCCGCGTGCTCGACACCCACTTCGTCAAGCCGCTCAGCTACTGCTTCACAAAGAGGGCCTTCCCGCTGTTCCAGCAGTGGCCATAACAGTCGGCGGTGCCAGGAGGCTCTCCTGGCACCCCCCCTGCTTCCGACACGTGGGGCCTGGCGCCGTCGCCTCCGCGCCGCGCCTCCCCGCCCGCGCTGCGTCCCGTCATCAACACCAGCATGGCCTCCCGCTCACAAGACCCGCCCGCTGAAGAACCCGCTACCAAGTACCTCGCGCCTACCCTCGCGAGCCTCACCGAGTCGTTGTCCCTGCTAGGAGTCAGCCCCGAAACGCTGGCCATGAGCCTGGGCGAATCGCTGGCCGAGCGCTATTTGGCCACGCTGCGCCCCAAGCCCATGGAGCGCACGGTGGAGCGGCCCATGGAGCGGCTGGGCGGCGGCTGCGGCATCCCGCGCCGCACGCCGCTCGCAGAGCCCTCGCTGCAGCTGTTCTCCAACGACTTCATCGACTACTTGAATCAGATTGCTTAATCCCGTGCTGTGCTGGATCTGACGCGCCGATAGACTTTTCTGTGTTGCGATGTTTGTTTCTTGAACTTTAACTGCGTCCGATGACGCTAGACATAATTTCTGTTAAATTAAGTTGGTATTATTGATAATAATTTTATGTGTCAGTTTAGATTGTACTATTGATTTTATTTTAATTTTATTTTGCACTTTGTTGATTAGGAGTTGATTTTTAACGAAAATAATAATTAGCGGTTTAGTGATGCCAGAAATTGCATTTTTTGTTTCGGATCAATCTTAAATTGGGAAGTATATTTCCATTTGAAGAAGTAAAAGGCGTGAGTTTTAAATTATTGATTACCTTGTATTTCAGTGATACTGATGACCCTATCTGATAGGGGCGTTCGCGTGGAGTGTTGTTTAGTTCAATTTAGTTTATTAGTTATGTTTTATTTTAGCAAAATTTTAAACCTAACTTAAGTGTTATACAATATTTTCGTAGGTTTATTGTGAACTTTTATTTCCTCCCACCAAATGGCACTTTGCTAGTGTAAGGGAAGTCTACTTCTACTGAAGATGCCATGTTAGGTTATCGTCTTTAATATCAGTTTCATTTACTTATTGTATTTTCACATACATACCTTATTTAAACAGTAATGGTAGAGGATTTTAAATGTAAGTACCTAATTGCTGTGTCACCAATAATATGATTAGCCTGTCTATATCTATGACTTACATTTATTGTAGGCTTATGTAATGTCGAATTGTTGTTTTACATAGGTTTCTAAATATTTATATCTCAGTGATTAACGGACTGCATGAGGAATTATAAAAAAAATATTCAAATATAAACTTTTTGGAATAGTGCCATATCAGTTGAAAGAAGGTGAAATACTCCTTTGGAATAAAATTTTAAAAAAAAGTGAATACCGTTAATCATTGAGAGAAGTTTAATTCTTAACAAAGAATAAAAGTTTTTTTTTAATACTATCGTCTATACGTTTGGCTATCTGAATAGTTTAGGTTTAAGGGTTTTTCTTATTATCATGAATGTCTATTTATTTGTAAGTGAATAGCGCTTCGACATTTACTAAGCGTTTAAGTGATGAACGGACTTACTCAGTAACTGTTTAATGTTAATGTTTTAGGTAAGGTTTTTATACATTTGATACTTATTACTCGCAAAGTGATTACAAGTGATAATTCTTAGTAATAGTGCGTGTTTAGCGATTAATGAAATATAATAACAACTAAAAAGTGGTGCGGATAGTTAGGCGATAGGGGAGTATACAGATAAAGTGATAAAATGAGCGGATGTCCGCAAAGTTAGGCAATAATTCTAATGAAGACTTGACACTTTTTATAGGTAAAAATTTTTCGCATTATCCTTCTTAAATCGATACTGCCATTTACATTTTACTAATCTAATCGATACATTGCCTAGTTCTGTCTAAATTCTTTGGTCTGACTGTTGGTAGTTTTTGATATATTTTTTAAACAATAGATCAACAAAAATATTTTGATAAAACATTCTTTAAAAAACATGCCAAAAAAATAACGTACTAAATAAATAATGCTACTCATGTCAATATTCCCAACTCAGACCACAAAATCAAAACTAGGTACTGTATTTGTTCTTATTTTGGACTGACTACGACTAGTTAGTGCTGTTGTGTAGTTATAGGCTCACCTTCATAACACATCACGCCATCATCCGCATCACTGCACCTCATTACGTCATCGTCATCACGGCACGGTTTGAGTGGACGGCAGACTGGCTTCTATGTCCACACACATAAGATTCAAATTCGAACAGCACGGACACGCTTGTTAAGTATTTATTGAAAGCTTTAGATTTCCATTTTTAGCTTATAATCACTGTCTAGCATTTATATTCAGTAGTTTTTTTAAGACTGGAAAAGATCCAAAGAACGCTAAAATATATTGAACTCCCGTTTAAGGAAATTTAGTAGAATCAACCTCGCATAATAAAATGAACTCGCTAATACAGTTTGGCAGCTGCTTTAACGCTTTAAAATTATTCAATTATTAGTAATTAACGCGGACATAATAATAAAAATTAACAATATGAGCTTTCATAAAATATTTAACGATGCAATGTTGATCGTCGCTTGCGCACATCCGTCGGACTATAGTCGCCGGTCGCCTTGTGTGGTTGTAATACCTCTTACATATTTTTATATTAGTATCCTCTGCTTAAAAGTTACTCTAAGATTTAAAATATATCTGAGACAAGACATTTATCATAGCATGGCGTAATATTTGTAAATATGCCGTTTATTCTACTACACGCAGATGCTTAACAAAAAGTATTTAATGAGATATTATTGCATATTTCTAGTTTAGCAGTAAATCGATAGTACATAATTTCAATAATATCAAAGATCCCTACTTATTTTAAAGCGTTCCGGCCGCGACACGAACACACAACATATGTTAATCAATTTTAATTTTATCGAAGTTTGCTCGTTCGAATATAGAATTATATTTAAAAGTTTATATATACATTTAAATAAATGTATGTATCCAATAAAGTATTTGAAAAAAAAAAGATTAAGACGAGCTGTTGTTGGTATATTTAGAAAAATATTAAAAATGAACCAGATCATCTGATGGTGGCCATGTACAAAAGTAAGTGTAGTGCGTTCGTGCCGCGAGCTCGCATAGTCGACACAAATTATAAAATCATATTGTTTAATAGTCAAATACAGAGCCATCTATGTAGATGTATAATCATAGTAGGTACTACGTTTACGGTGACTCATCGAAAGTATCAAGTCATTGACTCCCCCCTCTATCCGGTACAAAAACAAAGTATTTTCAAACGCCATATTGAAAACAAATTCCAATAAGACGTTTATATCAAAGTTCTCTGAATCAATAATAAGGCTGTTTGTTTCATATTTTATAGATATTTCAATATTGATGAATCTTTGACAAACATTACCTCTTTAGATACAAAAAAAAAAATAGTAAATTATAGTGTCAAGCAGAGTGGTTCCAGAAATTGTGTTTAGAGAATATTTACAGTTATGAGTCGCAGTACACACAGTGACAAAGTTGTGTACTCGACTGCGAAAATATACAATCCAGAGTAAATGTTTATCGTAGCCACTGAAAAATAATATCCTGGGATTCAGCTCTGTCGGACCTCATATCGTGGAGCAGTTGAAAATTTTACAGTATTTGTCCCGTTTTATTTGAAATTATATGAGTATATCTTCATTTATAGCTCCCCTACAAATTGAGCTCTTTTAGAGTATGTTTATTATTTTGAAGATTTTATTGACACTTCAAAGGTTGTATAGATAATTGAATAGTACACAGATGTACGTTCATCTGGACAATAGTTCGGTCTTTCCTAACTTTCGTACACAAACGATACATAATCTGAATATGTGTTTGATTATTCATATTTTAGACACTTAGTTACTTGTTCAGTTTTAATAATAAATGTAATTAACACAAACGTTGCCAACTTTCTTAGTTTATTTGCACATATTTGTTAAATTTTGTAATTAATGACAATTTATTTAGAAACCGACATTCGAATTTCTTCATGTTGAATTTTAATGTGGTGTAATTTAGTGAATTGCTTAAAAGTACAAAGAAACAATTTGTTACTTTTGCAAATTTTATAAAGTAAATCAAATACATACCTATTAAAAGTAACCCTCATCTTAGGTAATCTTTATGAAATAGTTGCTGTAATCCTAATATAACCGCAATTGTTTTTGTTTGACAGAATTATGTAATATTAACAGTTTTATTGGTTTTTATAATATAAAGGAATTTTGTTTTATGTTCGTTAAAATTTAGGAGCAAAATTGTTACTTATTATAAAAAAAAAAACTATAATTATATTATATTATTTTGATCTTCATTACTTTATGACACGTATTTTATCGAATGCTATACTTATTAGAAATCGTACATTGTACCTCTAGCACTCAATAAGTAGGACTACATCGTCGGCATAATACGTCTCGCTTTTGAATATAGGTTTAATCAAATCTTATTTCCACTGTAGTTCTTATTTATAGTCGTAGGGTTTTCTTTCATTAATAATAATTGGTATGAATGTGGATGAATGTCTGTGGTCACACTTATAATTAAGTTTAGTCATTGTCTTGTTCTCTTCATTGTAATGATTATCGGTAATGGTAATCTCGTGCCAAGCGAGTATTGTTATTATGAATGGTGTACATTCTGGTCATAGGTGGTGCACTCGCGCCCAAGTATGTGAAATTAAATTAGAAATTTTCCCGTGATATGTAACGTATATTAAACGCACTCGGTGTTATGCCTGCCTTCGTCACTGCCGCTTTTGACATTAAATGTTTAACGGTAGACGTCGCGTGTCCAATGCATAACGTTCTGTTGTACCGACCGAATAAAATCACAATTAAATCGCAAATCTAGCGATGGCATGTTTATGTCTCTATAATTCCAATAATAAATGCTACCAGAGCATTTGCTGCTACTAAACACAAAGGATTATGACTTAAACAGTAAAATCTCTTTGCAATAAATTCAACAGAACTTTATGAGAAGGGCCGTGCAGCATTTCATTGATATTTTTATAGGATGTCGCTTTTATATCTCGCGTAAGGTAAAACTGAAGGCAGACCCAGGTCCGAGGCAGGTTATCAATGTGACATTCAGCATCCAATGATACCCGGCGTCCATAAGCTCAAAATTTTCCAAAACGCATGGCTGATTCTAGTATACGGCTGTTATTGGTTAGTGAAAAAGATGCAAATCAAAAACATGTTAATTATATTTTGATACTCGATGTTTTCTACACTAATGTAGTAAGTTCGTATTAATCTTTTGTATTAACTTGTATAGGTAGGGTTAACGTCGCGCTCGTTCGCATTTAGTAGTTGAGACGGACCAGTAGGTAAGTCTGATCAATTGTAGTTCGGTCGGTTTATTTTTATACTGAAGCGGGCCAGTTCAAGTAAATTGCTCTCCAAACTATCAAATGCGATACGATTGTGAAAGGTGATATTACATTACAGTCATTAGGCTGTAGGCGGACGAGGCTGCCTCGGCGACCCCGGCGTACGCGCGTACGGTGTAAGTCAATACAAGTTAGTTAGCCGACAGAACTCTCGCGAAATCGGACTCCGACGTCCAATCCGGAGCATTTTGTACGCACATTTAAAATTGGTGATAAAGTGACGAATTGGTTAATGATAATAACTAAGTTATTGCGTAGCAATTAGACTAAACGATTATACTACGTAATGCGCGGGGTACATCAGGGTATGAGTGTCATAATTTGTAATAACTAAAACTTTTGTACTTTCGTAACGGTAACGAGTAATTTAGTAATAAACTTTTTCTATTAATATGTATAATGCATAAATTAAACATCAAGTAATATACTTTTTTTACTGGAAACGTAGATGTAGTATTTTTGTAAGACAAACGAGACTCGATCTCGTACGTGTATCACAGCGATAATAGGTATTGTGTAAGACCGATTGTCCGTCCAACGCTGAGAGGCAATCTTGTCGGAACATCTCCCATCTGTTTCATATGGATTTCACGAGAACTGTCTTCAAGATTGAATCTTAACATTTGACGAACAACTCTAAGGTCATCGTGTAATTAGGCTAGTAAGTCTTTAAATATTTGTGCATTTTCTATTTGATTGGATGCTTTGTAAAAGTCACTCTAATTGGATACATTTTCGTTTATCGGAATGCAAAAAACAGCATGATATCGATGCATTTTAATGTAACCGCAGCGTGTTCGCTTCGGTGATCCTGGTTACGGAGAAATGTAAGTGAAATATTTCAGCCGTATTGCCGTACCAGAGTAATTACCGCAGCGATGATTCATCGCTTGTCTATCGGGTAAAAAATATAATAGCGATACTCCGCGGCCAGACTAAATGACAAATGTACTGAACATGGATGTCTTTTAAAAGCATCTCAACACTAATGAAGCATTTTTTCATAACTGTGTATATCTATAAATGTATGTTTGAATGAATGAATAACTTCGATATATTTTATAATATTTCCGTTGTCCTGTGTAGGTACAATGGATATCTTCGTAATATTTACTAATAATGAGTGTGGTCATGTCCACCAGTCAACCAGTCATGTCAACCAGTCTAACCAAGGGGTATTGGACCAGTCTAACCAAGGGGTATTGGGTTGCCCGGGTTACTGGGTTGAGGAGGTCAGGCAGGGCAGTCGCTCCTTGTAAAGCACTAGTACTCAGCTACATCCGGTTAGACTGGAAGCCGACCCCAACATAGTTTGGGAAAAAGGCTCGGAGGAGGATGAATGAGTGTGGTCATGTGTTATGTAAGTGTTCTTTTCTATAATGATCTCTTGTTTACTTACAATTTAACTGAAATAAGGTAAGAGTCGTGGAACGATGCTGAGATGCTCAGATGGAAACGCCAATTGATTAATTTTAAGTAAAGTATAAGTGCTTGATTTATCGGTAAGGATCGTTTTAAAAAATATGCTATTAAATACGTCTATACCATTGAAAATTGATATTATTAAAACTTGGATACGTCTCAACGTATATTTTTGTATATTCGGAGTCGATGCGTAAGGAATTGGCACAAATAAAATTTTAAGAGTAAATAAGATAATTCTGACTAAAGTTAAGATGAAAAAGTTCCATTTTGTAACGATTTTAAAATATTGAGGAAAAGCTATTAATTTTTGTAACGATAGTGAGCGTTGTATTGTCTTTATTGTAAAGTTGAGGAAAGCGAGAAGTTAGCTGTAAGGTTGTTTCAGAAAATTGTAATAAAACTGGAGAGGCGAAAAAATAAAACATGTTATATTTTATACGGATCCTGATATTGTACGCCACTTGGGCGGACTTTGTGTTACTTTACGAAAATAGGTGTAAGTTTGCTCTTTAAAAGAGTTTTTGAGGTAGTAGGTTTAGTAGGCTTAGTGTTTTTTATACTGGCTTGATGTTGTGACATTTATTATTAATATACGATATCGATAAAACGCAGTACTACCGAACAAGCAGCCAACACTGATCAATAGCAGAATGTGTAGTGGGTACTGACTTGGGATGCATTATGTTGTTTTCGTTTACGTGGGCGACGAGCGGGCAGCATCCCTGCAGTTGTGATCATTACCAAAGTGTTGCTGTTCGCAAGCATATCATTTTAATACGACGCTAGATACATTTTTCGGTACAAAAATCTTAGCAAAGTTTTAATTCTATTCGATTTATGATATATTGTTAGACAATTCTGTGTTGTCGGTTCTGTGTTGGAGGGCTCGTGGATCGCGCGATCTCCTCGAAAGCCGATTCTAGTCGGTACCGTCGGCTTCACCATCCAACCCGCCCGCGGTTCATACTGTCGCGAGTCCCCGCCCAGACCGGCGATCATCCTGAATTATTTCAGTTATTTAGCAGAATTATATTATTGTCTAGTATTCCGATTATGTTACGTTTTATATTGCTTATATTATATATTATTGATACAATGTTTATTAAGTATTTAATATTCATTTTGATGAGGACCTAGTCGATTCTCTATATATCACATCTCCCAAAGTACAAATTCCTTGTTGTTTAGTCCAATTTTGTTTGACTGTTATTGAATGGAAATTATTTTAGCGAGCGTTCGTTGGCAGTGCGTTGTCGACAGTGTCGGCACGCGGGGCGCGGCCGGCGTCTCCTCATTTTCTATTGAACCCTGCCTGCATCTTGTTCGTTCGTACCAATACTGTATTGGCAACTCAACGGCTTGTCAGACATTTAAATATAGCCGGCGGAGGGCGTAAATGTTGAGTAAACATTGAAAAAAAAAACTAGTTGAAATAAATCCATATTACATAAAATCGTTTATTTACCTTGCCGATTTAGGCACGTTATTACAATTTATGTTTAGCAGCTTTTAACTTAAGTTAGAATAATTTTAATAATTTACCTTTTTTAGTTATTTAATGCACAATGAATAACCCAATAAGTTACTTTTTCATTTCTACTAATTGTACTGTAGACCAGTTTTCATAGACTGTTCGATTGTCAACTTCTTTTTTTATTACCATTGTTTTTAATTATACG
The DNA here is from genome assembly GCA_033682625.1 of Helicoverpa zea x Helicoverpa armigera. Lineage (NCBI taxonomy): Eukaryota > Metazoa > Arthropoda > Insecta > Lepidoptera > Noctuidae > Helicoverpa > Helicoverpa zea x Helicoverpa armigera. The sequence continues at coordinate 4,393,684 of JAWIIS010000038.1, read as the reverse complement.
TAATCGCCTACTACACATTATCGATTGGAAAGCTGATTTAGCTATGAAATATTCAAATGACACTATACCTACGATAAATACAATGAAACCTTTATAAAAATAAAATCTATAAAAAATATAATCGTGTGTTTTATTTGGACTGTTTTTATTATTATTTTTACCTGACCTATCATTAAACTGTTACTCACTTTTGATGTACCTAAGTAGGTAAATGAGAAAAATAAAATGCAAACTGGTACCTGCATTTCAAACTAATGAAAATGGCAAAACCGAAAAGACCTTTGAAAAAGAACACTGTTCGATATAGGCTAGAAACTACAGCCAAGTCCCTTTACATACATTCAATGAAACAATTCAACTAAACCAGCTTTCACCAGAGTAAATAATGTCTCGAAAACACCATAGCAATGTCTCACACACCCTCGTAAAGGATTAAAAGCCGTCGTTTGGAGACTCAACGTTTCTGTAGTCCTAATCCTGAGCTCCTAATTCCGAGATAACGTTACTGAATTACTTGCGAACATGCGTCCCGATACGATTTAAAGGGTAATTTAATTTGCATCACAGTGCAAAATGTGAGGATTTCGGGTAAGCAGTAATCAAGTGATTAGGCTTAAAAGGTGTAGCTGGAGTTTGCATACACAATGATTTTATCTATGGAGCTAGATTAGTATCGAATCCAGAGAAATACAGTAATTAGAGTGCATTTTGTGTTAGTTACTTACTTACAGCCAGATTTTTCATCAAAAGTAAAAGCCAAAGTGATGTCTCAAGTAAAAGTAACGGTCAAATTTCTTTTTCTATTAGTTTTGCTGTCACTTTAGCCTTGAAAAAAACTAATTTGACCGTTACTTTTACTTGAGACATCACTTTGGCTTTTACTTTTGATTAGGAGGAGGTGAGTAGGTAGAGGTGCCTAGGTATCACAATATCAATTCTATCTGACATTTTTGTAGAACAATTATACATGCATAGACACCCTACCTACTGTCTCAGATGGTCAACTCATTATGTTCCCCTTCTATAATCTAACATCTTCATAATGTCCAAGTTTAAGTTATAATAATCTTAAACAGACCCTTACTTAGGCTTACTCTCTATCTCACTGACCCGTGCTCCAATCGAACGTGATAAATGTTATCCTACATAATCTGTTTATGGCTACTTACCATTAACAAGAAGCTTAGTTCCAACTACAGGGTTCTTCACTTTATCCCTACTAATATTCTAAATCTGTATATTTTTTGTATATTTATTGGCTGCATAGGTAAATACTTTTTTAAAGGTTTAGCGAATGAACAGTTTCATAGGATGATTTTATATGAGTACGTCAAGAGTTTTCCTCAGATCGCAAGTGAAACTACAGGATAAAGCTATATTTCCCTGAATTTACCTATTAGGTAAGTAATTGTTTCATTTAAATAGATTATTTTTATCTGGGCACATAATAATCCTTTCCTCACGCGGACAAAACCGTAGGGAACGACTAGTACTAAATCAGAGGGTGGTTATCTACGATTACAATTAGCAAATGGAGCTGTGCATTTGCGAATCTCGTTTGAAGCTAAAAGGAGGCAAAGGTCTTTCGTATAATGATAATTTAGTTAGATAAACTTAAATGGTATGGAGATATTTAAGTGTTAGAAATTCGTGCAGGCTTAAAGAGTTGGTTATACGAGCTAGGTAACTTTTGGGAGGTGGACCGTAAAAACCACAAATTAATTAGTGGATTTAAGCCACAGGCCACAGTCGGTGTTGATAAGCTTAAAATGAAATAAGTAGGCAAGTAGTAAAGCGAACAGTTTTGTGACTTCTGTTTGCTATGTTATGCTTAATTAATCAAATTGATTGGACAATCTATATTTTTTTATCATGTTTCAGGAATGTCTAATAAGCCTCAATGGAATTACATTTAATCAATTGATCATTAACTAGCAGTGAAAAAACTAGCCTATGTTTTTTTCTTACGCTCCAGATTATATCTGTGTAGTTATTTAAAATTGGTTCAGTAAGTAGTTTTAGCTGACAGATCGACACAGCTACTTTTGCATTTATAATATCAGTAAGTATAAATTCAATACGCATGATTCTTTGTTAGTAATTTTACCTATCATGACTAACTTCAAGGCACCTAATAGGTAATACCTACTTTACATACAATTACTCATAGTTATCAACCCTTCTTGATAAAAATCTTGATACTCGCCTTCGCTTACAACCAAGGGGGTGAACACTTTTCCCCGTAAAATGTTCATAGTTGTATGAGCATAGAGTGGTGGTCATTCCTTGGACGTAAAGATATATGTTTACCATGAGTTTACAGAAATTTGATAGTCATAAAGTGCTGGGCAATAAACCGGGCAATGGGCAAGACCTCGGGGTATTTTCCGGGCTTACGTGAAACATAAAAACTTTATCGCATTCTGCGTGTTGCGTTCATGTAATACATTTTTATGTTCACTATAATCTAGTTGCATTTACTCTATGGTTTATTTATTTTGCAGTACCTGTTGGTTCTAAAGAGGTTCGTATACATTTAATATGGATTAAAAATAGGGATGTTCGCTGTCGATTATTCTTTGTATGAAGTATCGATAGACCCTATTTGTTTTTTGATATTTTTCAGTTGACTGTACCTGTTTATTAATTAAATTTTCTTATCATCGCTTATCTTAGTAGCGTAAGAAAGTAGATAGATGCACCTAACGTAATTATCTAAATTACACCTACATTTAATATGTTATTCGCATACGTCAACGATAACGCTATTTACAATTCATAAACATTAACTGTCATTGCAATAACCATAAACAAATGATAAATTACAAACCTAACTTTCAGTTTATCCTTCAAACGTTACTCAATCAGCTTCCCGACAGAAATAAATCTAATCCTTTGTACATACAGTAACATAAACCGTCTAAAAGTTCCATCGCATATCACATAAACATTTTATATAGTTGTCCACTCTGCTCTGTTTACAAACCTGATTGGATTCGTGCCTTTTTTATTTACTTAAAGCATAGTTGTTTTAACTTAATAGAAAAGTGCAGGTTGGTTCGTGCGTCGGCTATTAGCAATCTATCGTATGAAACAGAAAGTAGGTATTAGTGCGATCGTGCGTGGTTTCAATTGTTTTTAGCTTTTTAAAGCACGTTTAGATTTTAAGGAGGTTTACGTCGTTTGAAACTATTTGGTTCTAAAACGGTGTGGTGATGTTATGGTGATTGGGTTTTTTGTGATCTGTTTAAGGATGAGCTTAATTCAGCACTTGTGTTGTGAGAAAAAGTTTCGTTCTTTATTTCTTTCAATTTAAAATCAACGTACTTACCTTGATTTTGAAAGTTAATGAGCTTAATTGGCTATACATATTGTCAATGCAATGCGGTTTGTCTAATAAAAATGAAACATAAAGAATATCTAAAGCATGTCATATTCAGAGACTTTCAGTCAATTGTTATTTGAGTGTTAATCTCAAATGACTTAACCTCTTTCCAACTTAACAGCATGTTACATTTAACATTTCAATACCATATGATACCACTATGTACCGAGCTAAAAATAAAGCTGCATACATAATACGTACTTTACATAACTTAGTGGCAACACTGCACTAAATAACACGTTAAGTTAACGACTTGTTACAACTTTACGATTTGTCTGCATAAGTCTACGAGTTACTAGACGTCATGCGAACCGCTTACGGCTCGTAAAATGGTTTACTTTAAAAGTAAATTGCGATGTTCAGCTATGTGGGAAAGAGTAAATTGTAGTGTTTAAATTGTAGGGAAAATGTGTGTGTCTGAGCTGTCTGCTTTGGTACAAAGTATGCATAGATTTAGGCTGTAGCTAGTTAGGTTTATTACTTTCCGAACTGTCAACTAATAATAGGTACCTAGATACATAGTAGGTACTTCCTTATTATTTTTTTAACCTATGTCGAATTGAACTATAGGTAGAGTATTTATTCGTACAAGAATACATTAAAAAAAACTGAGATATCTCAGCAACAAATACTTGTATCACTTTACTGCCGACTACCGCTGAACCATGCTGATCAATTACTTCGGTTTACGTCCGTACACCGAATTCCCGACCCTTACAAGAGACAAAGTAATAACGTCACCCACTATCCTATTAAACGACTTTTATGTTCAAAAGAAAAAAAACATTCAGCCTACATTATCTGTAACCGCCACCTCGTGTTTATGGGCCGTAACAAGCAATAAAAATTGGGTCTTTGGGACCCTATCGTTTTGCAATCTCCCTGACGGCTGGGGCCTTGATGAACTCCCTAAGACTTTATACTTGTCTATAAAATGTTTTTATGTTGCACACGCGTGAGGTGTATGAGACGAAAGCGAGAGTGGCGCTATAAAGTATAGCTTGTTGTACCTAGGTGAGACGGATCCTCGCAGATTGGTGTATGATTTTTTTAAATACCTATTTCATCATCATTACTTAATAGACAATATTTTTGGGTTTCAGGCGTCCAATAACGCACTTGTACACACTTGCACTTATAGACGCAGGTTCACAAAATGTTACCTACGTAGGGATGACCATGGTGCATGATCTTATGCTGTAACGTCATCCAAATGTCATGGAAGAAGTCTCTACTTATAAATCACTCATTTTTAACTACAGCCCCTTTTCAAAAAATCTTCGATACCATTTCACTTTATCACCTGACATATTATAGCATCGCCTCGCCTCAGACAGTGTGCAGACAACAACTTTGATGTACACGTCCGCTCGGTCAGCGAAAGTAATGACTCGTAAAGCTACTGAGCGGTGTAAAATAGACGGTCACAGGTAAAGGACCTTTGTAAGCTATATAATGACGCTTGGAGGTGGTATAGCTTGCGTGGGGCAGTCGGCTGTAAATACTACCCTAAGTAAATTATCGGAAAATTCGATAGTTATGTTTTTAATTTTTAAAGGCAATATTTCAGGTCATTATCTTCATTGGCAGCCTTATTTGCTGTTGGACAAATTTATTGTTCTATTGCTATAAGTATACTAAGAATAAATTCATTGTGGTTGTGAAGGCGGATTGGTGTTCTTAGTATTTTTTCCTATGTAAACAAATTGGGTATTTATTTTTCAAATCTTATAAATCCTGTCTCGTGTTTAATTGTCTGTCTTGTCTCCAGGCTACTAAGTAATTTTAAAGCAGCTATATCTTTAACAAAAATCTACACTTTACCCCATTCATCTAAATAATTTATTAACTCCAACTTAAATTTACAATTTACCTTTATCAAAACAAAATTAGCCAAGTGAATGAGGGAAGAAATTCCTTTCTTTACGAATCTTTAAAAAATCTTTTTTCTATGACAAAGGGTCAGGCTTAGATTAGGGGGTGTGTCAAACCCCCGTTGCGCGCCAAAATTAGGCAAGTCAGGGGCAAATTAAAAAAGAAATCAGGCGAAAGTTAATTCCAAAAGTTTTAATTACGTTTATTTTAGTCATCAGGCAATTCCACGTTAATTAATTTGGGAAGGAAGTGATGTTTTTTTGCGCAGTAAGAAGTATTGTGTCTTTAACATTTATTGTTTGAATGGACAATAACGTTGAGAGTAATTTGTTCGTTGAATTATCTTTTAGAAAATAACAATGGATTTAGGTAGTATGAACAATGTAGGTATCTTTTACCTACATCCTATTTTTAACGACAGCTTTCAGATTCTCGATATAGATCTACTAAGTAATATTCGTTATACTCTTGCGTTGTTTTTTTAACCATTCAGCCTCGGCAATGTTAAAATTGTATCCATTAAGACATTTATAAACTCAAAAAATAACTATTTCATAATAAAACCCACTTGTACGGCAACCGATGTGTTTACTTGCGGATCTTAATTAAGGAAGCTTCAAAAACGAGGCGAGGCGCAAACAGGAGATGAGAGTAAGATAACTCGAGTCTGCTAAGTGTGGAGAGTCCTTAATTGCGCCTTTTACACCTTGTTCGCTTGTTCAAGCCTTGAAGAGGTTCCGCTTTCCCGCGTGCTAGTTGAAAACGCCTTAACTTTCGCGATTATTTCGTATTTTTACCTGTTTTAGTTAATTGTTATAGGCGGTTATGGTTTTCACATTGAACATTTTAGGGGTGTTTGTTAATATACCATCATATTTATCAAAAAATAAGTCTTCAGCCTTATCATATTTTTTTGTATGGTTAGTTTTAGAATTTACTCTCATATTTATAAGCAACTGGTAACTAAGCCTACTCATACTCATTATCAATACTGATTCTAGAGGTAACCTCCGTTGACCAACAAATATTTTTGGTGCATCACGGTGTCATAGCACCGTAGCAGTTAAATATTCGTAGCACATGTAGTCTTTGTCCAAATTGAAAAGTATCATTGATGTGATCTTGTTAATTGTGTACGATATAAACATTTTATTCAATATCCTTTTCATAAAAATAATGCATCTGGTCGGAGAATAGTGTTAGTTTTATATCCAAACAATTTTTCAATCACTATCGCATGCCAAATAAATAGTTGATGCAGTGGGCGGGTCCCCGCCATTTTAAATAAAAGACAATCATTTCCTATATGATTTAGAGCCTCATATTCTGTAGTTTGAAGCAAAGACGATTTTTTAAATTCAGTGAACGCTGTAATAATATATCATTTTTACGAGCGAACGCGTCTGGAGATGCGTTTGCGCTCCGGAACGTTTGTAATGGTCACATTATCAGGAGCCATCTTTCTTTGTAATAGTTCGTATGCAGTCGCACACATTGTATGTATTTGTGCTTATTAGAGATGACTCGAAAAGTGTGGAAGTAGAATCTTAAAAAACACATAATGCCGCAAATTCAAAACATAGCATTAAAAATTAAAGTGACATAAAACTAAAAATAAAAGCTGAATCTGTTTAAAAAGCGACACCATCCCAAAAATGAAAGCTTAACAGAAGCATTAAAATGTCAAAAGTCTCTGCAATTAAACGCATAATTAGAATACTACCTAATAATTAAATTCATAGAACGCAATTACGGGCGAACATTTCATACTTTCTATGAATGTTGCCACTTGGGGCAAGTCTCGGGAACATCAATTAAACTCAGCATTCCGTTCAGAGATGTTAAAAAAGGGTCGTAACATAAACTTTTTCAATTTTCACGTGGAATATGGCCGCGTAAAGTTGAAAAGAGGGTTTTTACAAGTAAATATTTCTAGAAGGTTGACGACGCCAGGCGCGCGAACGTAGCGACTTGATAAGAGGCTCCGCGGTATAAAATACATGTAAACACCTCTTTTGCCGAGTGCTTGGGGACCTAACGCTCTCCTCACAAATTTAGACGTACCTACGTACCTATTGCATCGCGTTATGACGTCCCTGAATTGAAAATTGTAATTTTATTTACGTTGTGTATAAAAATGTGCTTGAAACGTTTGCTTCTCGTTTGTAGATGGAATTGCTGGCGTTTATGCAAGTCTAGTGGCTGCATGTTACTGGTTTAGAATGTTTAAATGTCGCATTACTTTATCGTGGAGTATAATTAAACTGTTAGTCAGCTCTCTGCAAATGTTAATTAAAAGTAGTAGTACTTTTACCTATTTCATTCCACAAAAATTTTCGAGGAATACCATCAGCACTTCTAATACGAAAATTAGCACTTATAATGCACACGTTAAATCGGAAAGTGGTGTTAAAATAACATTTGATAAAGAAAACAAAAAAAAAATATTATGAAACATTCCGACTATGTTTTCAATTGTGCAAAAACATAGTGATCGTAGTATGAAGACATTAAATTATATTATCCAGAAAAAATAATGGCGCACATATTTTCGTCAACAAGGCGTTATGATTTCAGCGGCTATAAAATTGAGTCTTTACTTCTAGACAGTCGATGGCTTGCCAAATACCTAAAAACGTATCAGGGTTATTTCTAAACGAAAACAGTGTCATTTAAATTAAACTACTTTTACCGATTTTATCGCAATCACATTAATATTATTTTAATAAAGGTAAGTAAGTACTTAGACAGGCTAGATCCTGAGAGATACCATAAAAATATACTTTTTATCTAGATGCGTGAATAAGTTCCTTCAGAATGGAGATTTAAGCATGGCATATGCTAATGTTGTTATAAATCAATACAAAAAAATCACAGCAAAACAATCAATTTTCTCTACACCATCCCACCACACTAATTCACAAATCACTACCCTATCTCATAAACACGAACCAACTTAGTTACAACCCTGTCTATGGCTCGTATATAAAATTCAATCTGTTAAGAGCGCCTGTTATACTTCAGTTTGCATCAGAGTCCGTCTGGCAGTCCAGCAATCATTCTAATGGCTCCTGGATCAACTTGCAGTCCGAATTAGTTTCTTTTCAAACCTCCATCATTGAATTGAAAATGTCCAGACGGTTCTATATTAGTTCTATGTATCTATTAGTTGGATGTGTAGTTTTTTAGCTATTACTGAAAAGGGTCTATGTATTGCTATTGCTAATAATATTTTTGGTTAATAAAATGCCTGTCATTTTGTGAATTGAAATCGGGATCTTTATAAAGATTGATAAGCTATTATACAAAGCTGTACACTCTTATCTTGATCAAATTACAGATAATATTAACGCTATAAATACTCATACTACCTATAAAGATGATTTGTAGAAAACGACCGATTTGAATGATATAGGTGAGAAAGGACAAATGTATTATACGCATCTAATCGTCTTGCATGTACGTACATGTATGTGTTCTATAATATGCTTTAAACTACCTAAAACAAAAAATAAAGAATATTTAATTCTATTAATTAAAATTTAATCATCAAATACACTTTAATTCACATAAGCGACGATTAACACCAAAAACGGTATAATCAAGCCAATGAAGCGAGTGATTTGATTTCCCTAATGGTACTTTTAACTTAATATAACTTGCCTTAATCATAAGGCACACTCCTTACGTGTGCATGAACCGATAAAAACTTGCTAGACGCTCGGGGTATTCATTAAAAGGTAATAATTTACTATCAGAGCGTTATATCTAATGTATGGATAGATAATAATTAAGTTGGTTTAAATTGCGAGTAGGTCTATGAGCGGTGAGGCGTGAAATTTTGACATAAGCAGGTGTGTAATATAAGAGGTACAGATAGCTTTAGTAATCGGTTGCCCATAGATCTTTTTATAACGAGGTTAAGCACATAATAAGTTATGTTAGATCAATGTTATCTAGAATATCGAAATATTTAATTAATTTGTCTTAATTAGTTTATTACTATCTAATTTAGTTCTTGAAAGGCGAGATTTCAAGATTCTAAACCGTCAAGTTGTTGGGACTGATTCTAACACGAACTAGGTATAAGTGGTAAATTAATTTTAGATAAATGTTTATAGCTGTCATTAACATACGCAAGCGACTCTTAACTTACAAGATAAACTTGTCTATTTATCAGATTCAATCCGCAAGACACAACACCTAAGTACTATCCTTGATCGAACTTTTCACAATCAATTTGGGCTCTAAAACAAAATGAATCGTTGTGGTTCTGAGCAAATTTTTTCGGTGGATTGTGAATGTGAATGAAACCGGCAATTAACTTGTAGTAACTCATGCTTTATATATTTAATTAATTAATTCTGAATTGAATAGCTGTCACCTATTAACACTGTAACATGAGGCACATTTGATATATTTTTAGATCCAAAACTTAGACTTTTTTTCAGAGACAAGGTATTTATTTTTTTAATACATTAAACCCATTCATATTTAATAATTGAACCACTAACCTAACCTTCATTTTAGCAGGTCAACGTTAGCAATAATTACCCTGTCGTAAACCAGTTATAGTTAATGATAGGTTAACTGCAAACTGACTAACTGACTGACTGACGGGTTCAAGGGTAGATTATTCATAGTTAATTTGTTTTTGTTACGTAATGTGATTAGTAAAGGAATGTTTTTTTTAGGTGTTAAGTTTAGACTAATTATGGGATGGTTAAAAAATGGTTTGTTGATTGATTGGGTAGTTTTAAAGTATATTAAACAAAGGATTCGTTCCTTTTATGTATACCGGTATGACGTGTTTAGGCATATGGTCAGAATTGTTCAATGAGCTTTAAGATTTTTTTGTGCTAATACGGTACTTAGCAAAAAGTTAATTATAGTTTAGATTGTTTCGTTTGCTATTCCTTTCATGAAGAGCTATAAACTGCTTGTTTCATGAACAGAAAATAAAATAACATTCCATTTTCCGCACAAAGCATATTCAAAAACCAAATTGAAAATTAAAAAACGCGATGTTCGTGCAGTTCCGAAACTGAACATGCTATTTGGCTAAACGATGTTTAATACTACTGTATGGTGCTCGGAATTCGGATTCACTGTAATTAGATCTCAAGAATTGTTGTTATTGCAGCGATTATCTCGAAACTGCACTTTTGTAACGGAGGAGAGTGGAAATGGAGGATTAACTTTTAATTTGGAGGTTGCAACGTTTAGTTGTAGTTTGAATTTTATCGGAATTTACCGTTTTGTGCTAGGAAAATCCCGTTTTTGGACCACTGCAAAGAGTGGAGTGGCAAAAAGAGGAAATTTAATCAATAGGTGATTTTCTTTGATCACGCAAGCCATTTGATCACCAGGAAGTTTAGGCTAGAGGTTGGTAAATTCGGATAATTTTAAGTATAGAGGTTTTAAGTTACAAAAGCTTTTTAGTCTCGTCTGTGTATATATATAGGTACTCATACATACATAGCGTGTGTTAAGCTAGTAACGTCTAGGTACTACTAAGAGCTTCCGAACGTACGCATACAAAAACAAAGTGCATGAACGTGTCTCTACGTTCTTCTTCATACAATTCTTAATGGATATTTTATCAAAATCTGCTTTCTTGAGATAAAATACGAAACAGCAATATGAGGTACCTAAGTTCTCCATGAACTATCTACTCCTTGACATCCTACGTCTCGCTGCAACGGCTCCTACATGAACCGTCGCACGGCTGAGGCGACGGCGACACGATATTATTCCTTTAATTACAGTTTCATTGCGACACTAAGCCAGACTGCCGAATTAAATACGAACAAAGGCTACTGATTTTACTCGAACTTAGCGCGTTTATTGAGGTAGTTTTGTGTCTTTGTTTATGCTAAAACATCTGCCCGAATGTCGATCGGAATTAGAGTTTGTGATGGACAAGGGAACATTTTTTGTATGAATGATTAAGTATAGGGTCATTAAGGTCAGATACATTGATTGCCTGAACTAATAAAAACAACATTACATATATTTTTTAGCTATTCAAGGCTCTAGTAGGTATTTATCAAGGTATACTAATATTATAAAGAGGAAAACTTTGTTTGTTTGGTTGTAATGGATAAACTCAAAAACTACTGGACCGATTTTAAATATTCTTTCATCATTAGAATGCTATATTATCTGCGAGTAACATAGGCTATATTTTATCCCGGTGCGGACAGTAGCTCCCACGGGACGCGGGTGAAACCGCGGGAAAACGGCTAGTTTATAGATTATTTATTCTATAGACTATTTTTTCTATATACTAGTCATGTTTTTGAAAAATAAATGTACAGAATGCATAAGATTTTACTACACAATGAAGACGTTAAAATAAACATCAACCCTCTTACATAACAATAAAATAAAACCCAATCACTCACAAAACGTCTTTCGCCCATTTAATAACAAAAACGAGTGACAATCTGTTACATAGTTTAACTGTCGGTTTGCGTAGCGATGGCTATTCTAATTATCGTTAAAGTTTATGTTCTACGGTGCTACGCGGCTACGACGTGACGAACTGATGTGCTACGAGGTAATGGTGAAATGATCTATAACTATACCCTACATGGCCTACGTTCAACGAAAATAAACGTCATTTTTCCTAACACAATTTATTTTATTTATATTTGTTCAAAATGAACAGTTGCAGTCGGTTACCTATATGTTGCCGGTGACTTGGGGCTCAATCTCAATAACGTTTCTTATAAAACCAGATAAGTCCTAGTAAGCAGTATTAATTAGCCATCATCATCAACATACCCTTTTCGCAATTTTGAAAGGGTTGGCGCATCATTTATGTTCCTCTTCCATACTGTTCTATCTGCCGTCATCACAAACATATTTTAAAAGTAAAGTTGGTACTGCTTGGTTATAGGATTTTAGACTTCTTATAGAATGAGCTGCAGGTTTAGTCACCCAATAACCCCTCGTGCCAAAGTCTTCTCAAATCCGCCAAACGGCTTCAGGCTTGATATTCTAACGTTGGTACACTCACCCACCAGTAAAATAAACATATAACTATTTATTCTTACATTACGATAGTTCACGGGTCCCAGTTGTTGTAAACTTATGAGCACAGTTTACGAGTATGTTGCGTCAGTACCTAACTGTTAGTTAGCTCGCCCTTAGTTAACACTTTCATTATACCTGGGATAAGGGACGATTAAAATATTTTCATATTATGCTGTAAACTTTGTGATGCTTGCTTTGCAACTTTGTTACTCTATTTGCAGTACTGAGAATGTACTTATACATGTACCATATTTAACTATGCCAGGAACCCTAAAATATGGTGATAAACCAGTATTTGCCAAGTGTGTTGTAAGCCTGTAAATAGTTTATGTACCTAATCGTGCAAGTAGGAATTCATGGTATTAGTTTCACAGGTATCCTTTATATAAGATATTTTCTTTTGTGAAAGAGTAAAGACGGCATCCTACTTTATATGCTTGTTAAGAAGAAGGTAACCATCAGTCAAAAATATAGTACTATTATAAATTAAATACAAGAAATATCATCCTTATTTGTCAGTACGAACTTAGCTACCCAATTAATGAACTGCAGTTGTATTTAACACATAAAAGATCTTATCAAAATCTTAACATGCTGTGGTAATGGCAATGTTAGCTTTTTTGTTTCACGCTCCATAAACTCATTATGTATGATTCATAACTCATAACAAACCAACCACATAAAACGCGCAATGATTCAAACTTATCTGAAATTCAGTCCAGCGAATATTGTTTATTTTTAAACACACAAGTACGACCAATATTAATAAATAAAATCAAGTGTCTGTTGCATTCTGTCCGCATTAAAAACATTATAAATAGTGCGGAGAATCTGCGCTTAGTGGTATATATCGCGTCGCGTCTCGCGGGTAGTCGTAAAAATAATTTAGTGCGAGCGATGTCATTAGCGACGTGAACGCCATCTGCCGGCGACGGCGACCGTCTCTAATGCACTGCAAACATACGCCAAGTTATAACGCAGGTTTGTGATTATTAAGAGAAAATTATACGTTTCATGTTTGTGCCACGGTGGCGAACGAAAGGACTAGAGATGTAAATACCTATATTTTGATATTTAGATGATAATGATATGGAAGTGCATTTCTTTATTTGGGATGAAAGATAACAGAAGCGTTGTAATTTTTTTTATATTTTGTCATGGTACACTATCATGGTAAAAAAGGTCTTTAGCTTTTGTACTTTATTGAATCAATTTGACCAGATATCAACGGGAGAAAGGGGCAGCAACAGTAAGCATCAAGGGGTAGTATTATTGTTGTACGTTTTAAGAATATAGCCGTATGAACTTTATTGCACCATAAAGTACCTTTCACAGAATTTTTAATTCAAAAAACCTATGAAAACAAATAAGTACCCACGTGGTACCCATACACAATGCAAACTCTAAAAATAACTTTTTACCCCCATATTCAGGCTGGGATAACAAAAAGATGTGTCTAAACCAACAATGTTTCGCGCAGTCAGAAAAAACAACATAGACTAACTGAAAATACATGCACAGTCGACTCGTATTTCTATTCAGGACATTTTTATTCTGTGGCTGAGAACGACGGATTTTGTTAGGTACCGTATTTTATGTGTTCAATTGAAGATTCGAAACTTGATTTTGAACGTAACGTACTCGTAAATACAGCTCAGAGGTGAAGAACAATTTTTGTAAGTAAACTGTTCAAAATAACCAATTTGTTGTCAGATACTTATAAAAAGTCTATGGAATTTACTAAATTAAAGGTATACTGTGAACATTTTAAGTAAAACACATTTTTCAAATCTGTGTTTGTACCCTAAAGGCTCCAAAATTACTGAACTGATTTGACAAAAATATTTTACTGTCGTCGGAAAGCTATTTTATACAGGTACGGATAGATGTTCCTCCGGGAAGCCACTGAGACGGCTAGTTAATAATAATTCAAATAAGCCTTATTTCAGTCATGATCTATCAAACTTTTTAGACAATAAGGTTGTATTTTTCCTCGCTAACTTATCCCCCGTGATCGCTCCTACAACTTAGATCACTGCAATTCATCAGCTGTCACTTGTTTTCATAGGTTCACTTCTATTCGCAAGTCACGGACGACTCATTAATATCTCCCTAAGTTGACCATTACATAACTTATGCTAGCTTACTCTTATAGTTCGGCTTGAGAGTTGTATCGCATCGTCCCCCTTGGAGCCATAATCATTGTAACCTGTTCTGAAAGTGTTATTGAGAAAGTAATGTACGTTTAGTGGATGTTATGTTAAAGATTTTTGTGACCGTTTTGTTGCTATATTTGGGGATGGTCTTCATTTTATTTCATTTTAACAGTGTCAGTATACATATAATAGAATAGTCAGTATATGATAGGTATGTACTTGTTTAGTTGTAGAAATAATCGTAGGTACAAGATCTGTGATTAAGAATTTATAAACAATTTGCCTTAAGAGACATGCAAAATATTTAAAAATTAATTAAAATACAGTATTGGTAATGGTTGCAAAATTAACTAACGAAAATGATATACCTAACTTGTTATTAGAAAATTGGTTTGCATTAGGTACTTAGGTATGTGTGAACTAACGCCTACATTATGCTAACCTATTACTGCTTTCTATTTCGCTATTAAGTTTAAGAATTTATGTTTAGTAAAAGAAAAGGCTAAATACGCTAAATTAGACCGCGCGTGCATTAAAGAACTTGCTAGTTCGTCTTTGGTTTCTTTAGAGAACGAATGTGTTGTATGCGCGTTCCCATTGAATCCAGTTATGTACCTCTACCTACAATAATTATCGTATTTTGATATACTTTTTTCATAAATAGTAGTTTTTAATTATGTAGCATGTGTAGATTTGTTAATTTTGCCACAATTTTGAGAAAACCAACCAGAATTAAATGTCACCTTTGTTAAATCTGGCCAATAATTGAAATGTACGTAAGTATATGTTTTGTTACAAACATCTTAAGTACAGAAATAATCCTGTAAATTAATAGATGAAGCACTAATTAATTTTATTAGAAGTACAACACCGTTATTATATTTATTCTGTTAACTCATTCATGTTTAAATTATTTTTACACTACCCCTTGTAAGTATTAATTTTTGCTATTTATTTTAAACTATCCATACCACATTGTCAATAAAACTCGTATCATATAACACTGGAAATGCACCCAAAGGTTCTTATTCGCTAATAACACGCTTTACGACAGAGTGACGTACACTATTAGTTTTATGTTCCACGTTTAACGTTTATTAGTATGTGTGCTATTCACCAGGTTATTTCACACATGGCTAGTCTAGACGCCAATGTCTTTGTATTAAGAAACCTCATGTTTACTTCGTGTATTAATGTCATGTTGGCTCTGTGGTTGTAAGACGTCGATAAGAGGTTTGGCTCTAGTGAAAGAATTTCTATAGTTTTCTTCTGGAATTGGGTTAAATGGATAAGGCCCACAATACATGACTAGCTAAAAACGTCATTACAAATCTAATATGGCGGCCTACCCAAAATGGCGTACTGGCTATTTAACCACCCCCATGATATGGGTATCAAATGAAAGGGTTTACTTTCAGGAATACAAAAAAAGTGTAAAATAAAAATGACAGTTTAAAAACTAAAAAAACACGCATTTAAAAAAATACAAAATCATTTGGACATTAAGTTTGATGACAGAAAGCGTGGAGCGTTTTGTCCAAAAGAGTAAAGATTATGTAAACGCTATTATGTTGCTATAGCTATTATTTAAATTCAAACTCAAATTTTTTGTATAGGAAGTCCTTTCCGACTCTTTGTATGACGTGGGTGACCATCATCAAATCATCGAATAGCTTAAATTTCTTACCAGGCAAGGCAGGGTCCTCAGGGTTCTCATTGAGCCTCCGCCGATGTTGGACAGCAAAGGCTTGTCTCCGAAGCTTACGTCGCTGTGCACGAAGTTGTCAGATCGAAGGTGCACCATGTTCGTTGTGCCGATCTGAAGTAAATAACATGGTAAAGTTATATTTTTGAGTTGGTCTTTTAGAATCTTGTGAACGGCTGGTAATGTGGTAAAAAAACTGTTTAAAAGAACTGGTAAGGTGATTAAAAAAACTGTTTCAGTGATAGATATCTTATTTGTCTGAGAAGGCTAATGACGTGTGGGTTGCAGTATTGCTATCAGTTTTTAATTTTTTCCTCCAAAAAATTGGTCACCGATTTATTGGTAGTGGCCGGATAGCCTAATCACAAAAGAATCGCTCGGTATTAATCACCTCAGGATGTAGAACATTCGAAATTTAAGTAAAGAAAGCAAAGTAAATAAAAACAAAACAAACACGATATACGATCTACCGTACGCAATTTTGACAAGAAATTGTTTTCATAAAAACATCCTTATTACACTGTAAAGTTCCCTACCTGCTCATTTTACTAACAAACCATAATAAAAGAACTTTATGCCGAACAATAACCAATTTGGGAAAGAAAACACCGTTCTTCGACGTTCTAAGAAACGGCCCATTGACATAAATAAATCATTATATTTTCTCCCGCGCTTGCTAACGTCATACCTATTCGAATTTCAAAACGAATTTTCATTGTAATGTGCCACAAAAGAAAAATGCTCTATGCTTTGTTAAAAATTAATTTGATACCTTTATCTCGAATTTCTTGAGGATGTTTTTTTTAGGGATGTCGATGTTGAAGCTACTTAAGGTTTTATCCCTGCTTATTAATTAGCAATTTACTTGTTCCTTGTTATCGTTTGGGGAGAATGTAGACAATATTAACAATGGCTTGTTTTTTTTTTGTTGCGATATAAGAATATCATTTAATGGTATTGATGAATAAAATTGAATGACGAGGCTAACAGTGGCGTTTGAAAAGAAGTCCTTTACGTCTTTTTTTAATTGTTACATATTTCAATCAATTCAAACAGGCATTAAAAGAACCATCAAAAACTTAATCTTCCACAAATAAAGTTTAAGCCTTTGTCTATTACCATCAACTTTTAATCACGAATATAAACAAACCAATTTGGGAGTGACTAAAACAACGATCAACCAATTTCCGTTATCTTCAAAATCATGATTGCAATTACTTTCGAGCCACCATCATCCCATCACTGGTTTACCAAGAAGTTCTAAATTTCCTATCGATGGAGCGTCGCAATAAAGTCAAAACTTCCAGCTAATAATTTCTGCTCATACGGTGCAATATAATGAATTCTACGTGACTCGGAATTACGGCGAAAACTTTTGTTTTAATGTTGTTAAGTTGGCGGTTTTATCGTCTTTCGGTTGGTATGATGTAGCATGAATTTTCGTACGTGTGTTCGATTTTTGTTGGATGAAAGTGTAACTCGATTAATCCCCTATATGGAATCAAATTATAAGAGATAAGCTCTTTAGATATCTGAAAGAATACATTCTTCAAATCTTAGTTACGTATGGCTTTTCAGTACAAAACTTTTTAATTAAAACCCCCAAAAAAAAAAAACGAAAAACGTGGACAGCATTTTGACAAAAATATTTCATGATAAATCTACATTTTTCACAAAAATGTTACTAGGTACGTAAATTATCTTGACCATTTTTCATGGGGCATCGCCTTTTGCCGCCGGCGCCCCGCAGCGTTCCCGCTGCGTGCCCGCTGCGGCAGCAAGGGTGCTGCAGGTGCGACTGTCAGCTGTCCGGAAACCCGATGTGTTGCTAATTATTTTTTTACTACGCTTTGATAAAGGGTTCGTGTATTAAAATGGCGCGCGAAATTGGGAAAGATTTAATTATGCTGTCTGGAAGTTTTTTTTTAATCAGAAGCAGCAGGTATAGATTTACAACATGGTGATGAGTTTTAACTAAAGTTCTTTGTCTACAACGGAAAAGTCGATAGTAACTTAATAAAATAATTAATTAGGTACTCACTTGAAAGAATTTCCGATCCAAAAGGCACGTTACACTTTCGAACGAATATCATACAAAAACGAATTTAAAACGAGCTTCAAAAGCAGACACTGTTTTTACATTTAAAATTAAATGCAAATAAAGCGTTATTCCGTTGTTTTCCATATAAACACTATCTTCACGGTTCAGCGGTACCTCGGTGCCCGCAGCCGATAAACTACAACTGTGTTCCTACGTACCTACCTACCCTCACTTCGGAAAAGCTTTCCGCTCCCGGCGCGATAAGAAATTTACTTAAATTACCTACTTAGCATCCACAATGATCGCTTATTTCATACTGTAATGGGAACCTACTTACGTAAGTATTATAGTATGTTTTATCGTGGTCCATAACAGTAAAAAGAGCTGAGTTATGTAATGGAAATTGATGATCGATACACATTAGGGAGCGCGCACAATATCGTTGTGTTTTTGTTGATTGAAAAGAAAAACTTAATAACAGATGAAATTCTCTGAATGTTTGCTTACTAAGGCTCGTATATTATAATGTAAATTATCAATATGTAAATTAAAGTAATTCCTCCTCCTCCGAGCCTTTTCCCAAACTATGTTGGGGTCGGCTTCCAGTCTAACCGGATTCAGCTGAGTACCAGTGCTTTACAAGAAGCGACTGCCTATCTGACCTCCTCAACCCAGTTGCCCGGGCAACCCGATACCCCTTGATTAGACTGGTGTCAGACTTACTGGCTTCTGACTACCCGTAACGACTGCCAAGGATGTTCAATGACAGCCGGGACCTACAGTTTAACGTGCCATCCGAAACACAGTCATTTGGTGTCTAAGATATACTTACATTAAATTAAAGTAATTGGTAATACATATATGTATTGATATTTACTGCTGACGCTGGAAGACTCATCAAAGAAAAATTGATTTTAACACTTTGAAAATCACACAAATACCTAGGCATATAAAACCTGTAACTACAAAAAAAACATTTTCCCATAAAAATATAGTTGGTGCTGTAGCCAGACGTTTTATAAAGGGATTTCGTCAGACAATGTGGAGCGTAGTACATCGCTGGCCGTGGCTCGGTGGCGCTTAAGTGATATTAGCAGATAGTCGGCCGGCCGGACAATGGTCTGCTACCAGAGCAAACACAATATGCGATGTTTGACGACGGACATTGAGTAGGAGGACATGGAGTGCTAGGTTGATGCTTGAAGTCGTCAATTCTGCCGAAAGACGTGTGCTGGTGGACTAAGGCCTCAACTAGATGGACGTACGATTTGGATCTAGAGTATGATTTGGATGTAGAGATGGGGGTTTTTGAAGATGAGTAGAAAGTGGCGAATCAATATGCTTTTCCTGTTTTTGAAAACCACTAGATTTTATGTTATTTAATTAGTCAAATTATAAGTGTGTCTTGTACCTTACCACACTTGAGGATAGTTATATGCATATTATGTATACTTTTAGGTGATGGACTGAAAGATGTTTAAGTTGTTTTTTTACATCGGAATCATCATAAGAGAATAATATCCTTGGTACAGTTATTTTCTTTTGAATCAGTCTATTTACTATTGAGTTTTTTGCAATGATTTGTGACTTTTTAGTCACTCCATGTCCTACGTACTCCATGACAACCGATGTATGGCGCCAGATTACAGCTGCTAGTTTGAAGCGATGTAATGCAATGATATTGCAACGTGGGGACTGTGGATACCTAGCATTATATTTTCGAACAATGGACGCGTCATGTAAATGTTATGATTTTATCGCGTTCGTTGATTTTATGGTTTCAATTTGGACAAGGGTTTAGTAATATAATAATGCAAAATTGTGGACGTGGTGAGTTACCTTGAATTTTAATCTTGAATTTTCAGTCAGTCAATATTTAAATAGCTAGAAGAGAGAAGTAATCGTTACATTAAAATATATTGCAAATTATACTTTCAATTGATTTGGTCTCTTAATTTTTTGTGAATTATATTCATTTCTTTTGTCTGCGTGGAGTCACTTCTTGCGTGGAAGATAGGATTTTTATGAAACATACTACCATTTACGAAGTTCACTAAATATTTTCACCTGCTTTCAATAATATTGGACAGCCCTATGATACGTCTAATGCTATATTTGGGCGTGAAATATCCTAACATTGGTGTATCAGGCGTCATTGTTGGTGGTTCCATAGCAGTCCAAACGTATCTGACACGTTCGGCGCCGGAGCTCGGGGCCTATTGCTAAAGCGCTCGATATTCCTGTAAAATAATTTTCTGCGCTAGCAGTTAACAGGTAAGTCGAGTAGAACTTAGAAAACGCATTTGTTCGGGGTATATTATGGTATCCCGAGTTTAATTCAGATCTTGTTTAGGTTCTCGTACAATTAAGAATCTGATTTATGTTTTTTGTGTAAGCTCACATGACAGAGTTACCTACTGATATTCTATACTTATGAAAATCAAGAGTAATTTTTTCATAGGGTATTGTATATCTATCTATACTTTTGAAACTATTTTAACATTTAGACGCAATATTTACCTCCGTCAACCAGTGAATGAAAGTGATTAAATACACCTATAAAGTCAATACTTTCATCAAAGTTGCAAGCAATAACTCCTCAACATAAAACAAAATAAGAAATGGCTATTTACTAATTTGTCCCATTCAGCTGCATGGAGCATAAAATATTAATATCCACCTTTAAAGATAATATTTCAGTTCCTGAAACTACGGAAGATGGCGACTAATGCGCCAACTTTTAATCGTGATTAATGCCGGCAAAGTTTATAGTTTTATGACGTGAACACAGTCAGTTAAGGCAATTAGGTAGGAAACTAAGTTGCACATAAACTCAAATCACAATAGACTAGAAGATAGAACTATTGTATTATTAAATGAGAATCTTCTTTATAAGTAAACGTATACCTAATCAAGAAACGTAATTTACGGCATTTTTATATATCTGAAGTTTAAGCTATGTGTTTATGGAGGTTAAATTATGTTTAGAACATGCTATTGATAGATGACATATCAAGATGTGAATTCATTTTCTTTCGTAGTTTAAGTCAGACAATCAGATAGTCTAAAATTGAAACGAAACTAATAGCTATGACAAACCTAAGTAGTTACATTTCTATCCTTGTCAGTACAATCACCTCTTCAACTAAAAGCCGTTGTACTTACACTTCTAGAATTACACGCCATCTTGTCGCGACATTTTTCGCGCCATGTTCTCTGTCACTCGAAATTCAAATTTCGAATAAACATGATACTTAATTCGAATACTAAAATAGGCACTCATGTTTCGTTTTCGACGCGGAAATTGAGCGGTGGCGGTCGAGAATTGGCTAGCCGACTCGATGCTGCATCGAGCGACAGAATCGATACGTAATCATATCGATTCATATTGATATTCGAAGCGCTTTTAAATATTGCTGAGTGACGTGTCAATGGGATGCGATACAGAGTTGTGGTTTCAAAGTTTCTGTTTTAAATGGTGTGCTGTTTATAATGATATGTTTTAATATTAACGATTTTTATAAATAAACTATACAAAGTATACCTATCGATTTATTAATGAATTGAGACAATATTTTCGTTTTATTGCAAGCATAATAAGTGTTTTAAGCTTTTAATATTTGTAGATATGACCATTTAGACGGTTAGACTGCAAGCCGACCCCAACATAGTTGGGAAAAAGGCTCGGAGGAAGAATAAGAAGATATGAACATTTACTATCAAAAAGATCGCCAGGTTATCAGTCATTCCTAAAACATTTCAAAATAAATAAATGATGAGTGTCTATTTCTCAGTACTAAAAAAAATTAAATCCCACAAGTTGAGGTCGCCAACCGCTCATATAATTTTTTCTCGTTTCAAGAATTCATTTCGTATCCAACTATAAAAGTCTAATTTCGATGTCATGGTATAATGGATAGTCGGGGAGCTCGAAGTAAAATTGAATATAATGTTCGACGATATCTAAGGTAGGTAGGTACCAAAGAGGCTTCACTACAGGTACGGTTGTCGTGGGATTGCGAATTGTGAAAAAGTCACGAATCTTTGTCTAGACTTGGATGACGAGATCCGAGTAGGGTTACCAGGTTTGAGGAGGATGTGTCCTGACAGGCTTTGAGAGAAAATATATTTGTAGCAGCTAGCGTACCTTCGTTTGTTTTGCTTTTTCTTTAATATCTATAGTTCTTAATTGCAATTTTTGAGGATCATATAATGTTATTGGTAAAAATTTTGTCATACAAAGAAAATACAGAATTTTGATAGCCGAAGCTGTTTTTTTTTGTAATTACTTTAATGTACATATCTACTGTAGGTTTACACTTTTTACCTACATATTTTTTCTGAATATAAAATTGCGGGAGACACTGTCGCCTATAACACACACCATACTTAAGTACTTGAAATAAATGTGTAAGAAATAAAATTCCGGACTTTTTCGGCAAATGCTTGGTATCTGGTAACCCTACCGTGGAGTCCCATCCTCGGAGACACTAAGCCCGTGTTATTAAACGGTTTTATTAGATTTTGATGAGTTGTTGACGACCATTTTAAAAGTTTCTATGTACGTTTTTTATTCAGCCCCGCCACTTCCAAGTTTTACAATCAGTTTTACATTTTATTTGCTAGATGAGAACGTGGTAATGGCATTACTGTGTTATGTATGGTAATATTGGTATTGGTTATTGCTTTTTCTCATCTGAAACTTCTACAAAAAAAAAACAATGAGTTGCCAGATCTAGGTGGACATTATGGAAAAGAACCTGGATATTTCCAGATACTTTAGGTGAAATGTTCATCCGTATAAACTATAGGCACTTAAACAGACTACTATTTCATAAGAATGTCCCATTTGAAAACTACGATAGGTATACTTAAGTAATTACTTAAAAATGGTTTGCAAAGGAGCGCTACATCAATCAATTTAATAAAAATAATTTCAGCCACTCCGCCATAACCTTCCCATTACCAAATCAACGGAAAACAACATAGCTAAACAAAACCTCGCAGGTGATTGCCCACATAATCAAAAATCGATTTTACAATAAACCCCGTTTAGAGGCGCATCTGTGCGCGGCAGACGTAAAGCTAATCCATCAGTTTCAATCAATCGCTCGTACAATATCACACACACATACACGGACAAATCACATCAAAGTAAAAGCGCTTCAGCAGATTAGTAGACTTATGACAAGGATACGGGACCGCGAAACCATAAAACTTTCCTTCGTCCATGAAAAGTGAGCCCAGTCACGCAGGGGTCATTAATTCTTCGTAAACCTGGCTATTGCTGAACCAAGCTTACTTTACCCTGTTGTAATCGGACGGACGCGACTCAACTTGATCGAAAGCCACTGAAAACCAATTTCGGTGTCGTGCAACAAACCATTTTGAGTATTACGTCTTTATTGAAATCTGAAACTTAAAATTAAACCGAAGAGCTAGTGAGCACGGAATGAGTTTCACAAGTTTTTTAGCGCTAAACGTCTACTTTGACAAGTTTCACGATAAGTTGGCTTCTTCAAAAGAATGAAATACAGTTGTTTCAGATTTTCTTTTACGGACCATTGCGCTATCTCTACGACTTTGTCAAAGAATATTATCGTAACTGTACCTTTGGAAATACGAAATGGAACGGAATGTACTTTGTTTCAAGAAAGTATTTTTCAGAGTGAAAATACATTGGGTCTTTTACATTTTTTTTGTGTCGTCGGTTACGTTAACTCACAGAAAACACTCGTATGTCACCTATTTATAATAGACATGCGTTATAATATATTTTAGAATTACTTATACATTAAAGTTTTAGTTTATTCAATAAAAGCTTGATGCTCGTTCACTTTAATGAAGGTGAACGGGCACAGACTACGCTTTATAGGCTTTAAACATCACGAGTGAATGTATTAAAACTTCAAAATAACTAATACTGCTTTAAAATAACTCTGAAAACTAATAAACGAAAGCTTGCGTTAGCCTAGCTGAGCGTAAAAATAACCCTTGCAAACATATCAAACAGTTTACAAACGAAAACGAACTGTTCGCTTTCATATTCGTCTCTCAAAGGAGTACGATTAACAAAACTCGTTGTTTATCGAAGTGTAGCTAGACGTCGCGAAACAAAAACACAAACTACCCACCATCTGACGTTTTCTCCGATTGTAGTCGCAAAAAGAGCGGCCGCGTCTGGCATCCGAATATGTTCACAGAATAAAATAAACAGAAACCGCACTAATATGCAAGTCGTAGGTGCGCTACCTCTGACAAGTTTTTAAACGTTTATGAATAAGTAAGTAGCCCCCGTCTGCCGCATCAATACCCGTGGTGGCTGAATGCCAAATGCTATTCGTGACACTTTCCACTTTCACCGTTTTTTCTATCCGCACGCTGAATATTTCGTCCGGCTAATTTCCGCGCGGGTTTATTTTTCTAAAAAGGCTTTTTGGAACTGTCGACGGCTCTGCTGCAATGGCAGTGTTTGACGGCTGCCGCTTTTAGGGGAGAATCTAAACTAAACATGCAGCCAATGTCGACCTGTGGTTTAATTTAGTTAAACCAGAAGCTCCTGGAAAGTAAATACCTATTTACAAGTAGAAATAAATCTCATTATATAAAACTACTTTTTCAGTTTCAGAAAAAGATCACAAAGAGTGCATGCATAAAACGAATAATAGAAAAACAGCGATTATATTATTAATAAATAAACACAACGTCTAACTGTCTTACCAACGTAACATTCAACACTCATTTTAATAAAGGCAGTCCACCGATAAAATCATCAGAAAAGCCCAAAATTGAAGCACATTGAATACCCTTTGTTGTCAACACAAAAAGTATACGGTTGACATTTCACGGGCTACCCAATGTATGGGGCAAACGGAGCTAAGGTGTCAGGACCATTACAAGGGGAGGGAGAAGTGGCTGACTTACTGCCCCCCCCCCCTCCCAGTCGTCTGCAGGTCGAACCATTATACCGATCTAAATAGACTCAAATGTTGAATATGGAGGGAATTCTTAGGAAAACAACTTTAAAAGATGTTTTCGCAGCGTTCGGAATAGGCAAGCCGTATGAATGAAAGGTCTTTTTAGACTCCTTTTCGTGTGTTATGTACGAAGGTTTGATGTTACTGAACAGTTATTTCACGCCTTTTGTGTCGAAGGATTGTGTGAGCGATGTTTGTGTGATTTTTGTAGCCTTTAAAGTCATCTTTGCTTTATTTAATATCTCCATTCAAACATTGTAATGTCTTCATTCAACAACATCAATGAGAAAGGAAATGTATTTTGTTTATGTATTAAAAACTAATCTCTGTATGTACTTGAATTTGAGTAGTTTTTATTTTAGTTAGATTAAGCGTTAATGTTGTCTGATCAGTAAACTGACTCATTTAATGAGGTACTTATAATAAACCGAGCTATGGATACCACGTCCATGGTAACCATGGATAATTTTTTTTCTTAATTAGACTATCGTTCCAAATTCAAAAGTCTTATAGCAATTCATTCATTCTGACCATTGTTCTATGTAGGTAGAACATATAACTCAAAGATATGTCATCAACTCATTTGATCATCAACAATAATTACGAATATCAATAATTTGGTACCCACGAGAGTGACAGATCTATGCTTCGTTCGTATAATTTCAATTTCGCAAAATCCAATTATAAAGGGATTGAAATCTAATAGAATTCGATTTCAATTTTGAGGCTTAAAAACTAATAGTAATGGGACTAGGGACAAGATTAAATACCGCAAGCGAAATTAACTTGGTATGTTTAGAAAATTGGAAATGTTTGGTGATATATAAGCAGGTATATTTATATTTATGAGGGCATGTCTGAAGTTTTGACCAATCTTTAGGTATATTTCACATGAGCAACTTCGCTAGAGCACATATCAATTTTTTTTATACCTTACTCCTGCCTTTAGCTTTCTCCTCTCACCATATTAGACTGTATGCTCCTTAAAAAAAAGTAAATACCGAATCAAAATTCTTCGTGATAGGAAGTTAACAAACCTCAGTACTTGCTTAGCTCTCAAATTCTTGGTTAAGCTTATTTAATTTATAAATTACATACCCAGGTACTTATTTTTGGTTGTATTTTTTTTCTTGCTGTTTTTTTTCTAATCACAAGACGTACTTATAAGCAGTGTTAAGATCTTCATCTTCCATCAAAAACAAAAGAGTTAGTAAAAACAACACCTATAGCCCATAATACAATTTCACTAAGCTATAAGTCCCGGTCAAGATGAAGTAACAAAGTGTATCGCAGACAGGGTTTGTACAAAGGTAGACGAGTTACAATGTTGGAACAAGCGTTACTTTGTACAATGGTTGCGCTTTTGTGTACTGACAGGCTATTTTAGGGGATAAACGTTGGTTGTTTTATATTTTATATAGGTTGTTGCTTTTCTTCTTAGTATGTAAGACTAGTTTGTAAAGATTATACTGGATTATTTGTAACTATAACTGTAAGTAATTTGTTATGTTAATAGGAAGTTGTTATGATAGGATTTTTCTTTCCGGCCATAACACTAGGAACAGGTGAATGAGGGGCGTTTTTTAGGGTGCTGTCCTTTGTAAATATTGACATGAAAAAGTGCTAATCCAATTAGGCTATTTTCAGTAAATGATTTGACTTTGAAGAAGAAACTTGTAAATCATGTATTTATAGTTTCACAATAAACAATACAAAATTAAATTAGTAAAGGAAACATTCCAAAGAGGATTTTTGTCAATTTTTTCTACAACGTCGGCACCAAGAATAATAATCCTAAACATCAAGACGGACAATAAAGGATCAAAGTTCCCTGTCTTTATAAGATACTTTCTGAAGAAAACTCCAAATAAATATCGGAGCGTATCGCTTACGCCTCGTGCAAGTTGTAGCAGATGGAAATGGAATTCTCAGGTAAATCGGGTAAAACGAATGTTGCTCGTGTGGGTAATTTAATAAAATCCCCTTTAAGTGTTTTCCGAAAATACTAAGAATAGAATTTGAAGCGATTTATTCAATCTCCCAGCCATTGCTTGCTATTTCACTAGCTTCTTCAGGAAACTTGTTATGCATTTCGGATAAAAACCGTTTTCTAAAGTTTTCTGTATATGGATCGGGGCATACAGTAACAACCTTTTTATCGTCCCACTGCTGGGCACAGGCCTCCTCTCACAAGGGGGCAAAAAGTTTCATAATTTCAGTGGATATTCAATGAGAGTAATGTACCTATGTGTTTTTACATAAAAAATATAACAATCGTTAAAAGTGTGCAGCGTATTTTTCGCAGGTTGCTTATGTTGTAATTATTTTATTTCTTAAAAGGTGTGATTTCATTGTAATCCTCTCTGTAAATCTTTATATTATTTCAACGAAATATGCTCGTGGTTCTTAGCATTTACCTTAAAATTCTTTACAGGTGTTTAACCACTAGCATTTGGTTTTTCAGACTTTCTAGGATTCGTGACGATGGCTGAAACACTAAAATATAAAACAGTTGTGCAAAATTAAGTGTAATTTTAGCACTATTTCGTGGTAAACCCAGACTTTCGTGGAACATATTACATGACTAATTTTTATACCATCGTTTATGTTTTGACGTTTATTTTGAACTGAACTATAAAATGTAGAATTTATTCCTTAAATAATTGGTACGGTTAAAGTTTTTACCGCTTATTTTGTTTCGTTTTAGTTTTCAAGATATTAAACTGGTTACTCACGTTTCCCACGAATTTCTATTTTTGATGTGAATGAAAAAACAATTGTTTTATATTTTTCATGTGATAACCTCATTACATTAAGAATAATATAAAAAATATTAAATTTTAAAAGGTTAATATATAATTGGTCAGTATAAGCTCATGTAGGTATTCATGAAATACGCACCTACCACATGTTACCAATTTACATATATGCACATATAAACAACAACATTGAAATAATCCCTTCCTAACCAGAAAAGCAAAAAATAATATTCACTCGAAAGCTAAGTATTTATTTTTATCTTACAAAACAAACTGAGCATTCATCATCATTTCAGAGCTAAAAGTTGCCAGTTTTGAAAACATCTTATTTCGAATTTAAATATTTTTCTTTTAGCCAGGATCTTGTTAACGAGTGGCTAATGGCGGTCGTTATCGTGGCAGTCTGTTTTTAACACGGAATAAATACTTCATGGAGTACTCAAGTGGGCATTTGAGATTTGGAAGGCAAAGTAAAGTTGTAATAGTATTGAAGTGTTATAGGAAGAGGAAATAAATGAAATACATATAGTGTTAAATATTCATAATCAAGTTATAACACACGATTAGTTTAATTTATCAGAAGTAGAGAAGAGACAGAAAGAAAGTGTCTTTACCAGTACGGTAAACCCAGAGAAGAGACAGAGACAGGCAGGAGACAGACGACAGAACACAGGAACAGAGGCAGGAGACGATAGAAGACAGGGATGATATAGAGAAGACACAGAAATTAGGAACCAATACCAAGGCGACATTAATATTGTTTGTAGGCCACAAAGTTTCTAGTGCAATATTTTGACTGCCACTCAGGTTTTAAGCTCATCTGCTATATCCATTCACTCATTACTCTGTGTATGAAAATTATGCACTCACTGCCGACGGCCCGATGGAGTGGCTTTCGTGTTTCAGTAGTAAGCTTTATGAGGATTGGCCTCGTTATGTACGCATTTATGTTTAGATATCAAGTCTCTTATCGATGCTATTAGGTATTGGATTTATATCGAATGTTTGTGAAACAAGATGTATATTTTTTACTAGCACTAAACTGAAAGAAGTTCAGTTTCACGCGAGTCCTACGAAACTGTACTTACCGTATTCGGATAAAATACATATAGCCTTTATCAATCCAGGGATAGAGTAGCTACCCAACAGTGATAGAAATTGTTCAGCAGTTACGTAGCCTTTATACAAACAAATGAACAAACAATAAAAAGTTTGCTCTTTATTATATGCATAGTTAAGTTGAAATCAAAGCCTCTTTGCTTAGCAAAACTTTGGCGATAATTCACCCCATAGTCATTTTTGGTGTCCGTTCACACAGTCAGTCAGTGTATTCCAACAAAAATATTGCATAACACGTTTCTGTAAGATCATAATATTTGCATAAATAATCGTGGGCCAAGTCGGATGGTGCGCTAAAGCCCTTATCGAGCTTGTGTTAATGAAGTGCGATTTTTAAGAGTGACTCCTCTTTGATGGAAACCTCGTCGCGTGACGAGAAAAATAATGTTCACTGTATTTTAGGGAAGCTGACAATCTTTGGGGACGTTTATAGTAGGTACTTCTAGTAGAACTAGGGCTTTAGAGGGTGCAGTTTTGAATTTAAAGGGAATTGTGGGTATTAAGGGAGGAGAATGTATACTTTTGAGGGAAATTTTAACTGACAGGCTTAAAATTCGGTCTCTTTTAATTGTAGATAAAAAGTGTAATTCTTGAAAAAGTTAGAAAGAAGGTTTTTTTAACGTTCTTAACGACTTTCACAAAACAGGGCACACCTCATTTTCTCAAAGTAGAATCGCAATATTTTGCTAAACGAACCAAAATGGCGGCAATAAATAAGCTGTATAGTACAAACACGACACGAAAACATTTAAGATAAGATCCAGACATGCATTCTAACTAATGTACGACAGACGTTGCTAACATAGGAAAATGATAAAAGTACAGTCAACTTCAGATCAGTGGTAACAGTTTTATAGGAAAATCGTACTTATTACTATTAAGTTAAGGTGCATGACAGTTACCACTGATGTGCGGTCTACTGTACTGCATGTCAGCAGACATTATTTCAATGCGCTCCCATTTTTCTTAACGTAAGATAGACTGTTACGAATATGTTCGTAATAGACTCCATATTTGTGTGTGCTTTGATAAATACAGCTGTTTTTGAAATGTATAATAATACTTGTGTTATAAAGCTGAAGAGTTTATTTGTAGGTTTGCTTTAACACGCCTTTCGCAAGAACTGCTGAACCGATTTGAAAAATTCTTCCAGTGGAAGATAGCACATTTATGCTTTTGCGACTTTTCTACAGGAGTCAGCCGATTAGCTTATGAAAACTTTATTCTGCTTTGTAATTTATGACAGCTTTAAAAACATAGATAGGTACTTATATCCCGGCCTTCATAAAAATCGTATAGTAGGTATTCACTGTCGTTGAAAATTAGCTCAAATAGCTTCCACTACACATAAAGAATTCTCAAAGAAAATCAAATATTTAATGAAAAACTCAGGTACCAAGCAAAATATAAAGATGTTTGTGCACAAAGGTATTTCTGAATGCCGTCAAGATCTGAAGGTATACGAGGGTAGTGGTAGTTCCCACAGACGGCGTCGGGAATTGAACAGTCGGTATGTCAAGCACTTAGACAAGATTTCAGACGCATTGTTTAAGTTATTCTGGCCATCCGACCGTTCGTTTCAACCTGAAAACTAAGTTTAGGGGTGTCCGTGATCGCTTATCGACATAGATAAGTTTTTTTGTTTGTTTTATAGCAAGTTCTTCTTTGGTAGCAGGCCAGATTTTGAAAAAGGAATAGGTTGGCAAAAGACTTTAACGATTAACGCTCGCTGAATCCTTCTTTGTATGGGCCCTTCAGAGGGACAATAAAAAGGGCTAAGAATGAATACTACTTAAAACGAATACGACTTTAGTATGAGAAGAGAATAATTAAAAATGCTGATGATAAATAATTGACTTCACCAGTCACCGCAATCATTCAAAACGATAATAAACTTTCAGACAGCTGACCCAATTGAAACAAAGACAAACAAACAAATGAAAAGACAAAAAACTTGATTGTTAGTGCATGTGAGCGTAACGTATTGCCTGTGTTTATTTTTGCAATACATCGGCGAGTCAATGCGGAGTATAACAGTTGACCTCGAATTATAACCAGCGATGACTCACCTTACTGAATCACTTTATGTAAAAGAAACATTTAGGTAATTGTTTGGCCGATTTTCTTTTGATTTTTTCGGGATTTATGATTCTATGTTTTTATTTTGCGTTATGAGGAAACTAAATGAAATCATAAGGAATGCTATAGTTTTATCATGCACGCTTGCATGGTGCAAGATTTCAATACTTTTCATGACCTGAAGAAATCGCTTGACTGTCTTATTAATTTATTTTTCTTTAGGTACCATGTACTTTGGCAATCAATGAAATAAATTATAAGCAGAAGGAAGTAGTCAATGCAATTACCAAACGAGTTAACACACAACGGCATAGATGGCGTTGCACGCCACTAGAATATTACGTTCAGAATTATTGCAGTATTTATATTTATATACCTTATACGATAAAATTGATGCCATTGATAAAGGAACAATGAATTTGTTGCTGGTATAATACCTACCTAGTTTTATCAGTTCGCAATGAATGACACATTGAGCGGAGGTGCCTATTTACTAATCTTACGCAGTAATTGCATTCAGTGTATGTTTTAATGTTTTCCCCCGCATTAATGTTGCCAGTTGAAAATTTAAAAAAGATGTTGTGTTTTAAAAATAGTATGGATGCGGTAACTTTAGACGAATATTTATGAAAAGGGTTAAGGGCTATTTTTTATGAAATAATGAGCATTCCCCATAGTTAAGACCAGATTGCTTGATGAGTTTTTTCCCTATCGTTAAAATGATTTAATTTTTATTATGTCCCTCCTTCAGTCTTCAGTATTGCCTGTACAAATATACATCTATGTTATTATTTCTTTCAACCTATGCCTAGTTACAATAGTTCTACTTAAAGACATTCCTGTCTCCAACTTGTTTCCCCATTTTTCAGTATTGCCAGCCCTAAAATCAATGAATCGTTATGCAGCCTGTGTAGTGGGCAGGTTCGTTACTTGTGCTTCAAACAATCGGCTTGCTGATTCCCTCGCGAACCTTGATTGCAACAAAATTTTAATTCGACACCGTCCCGCAATTTACTCGATTTTAATGCTGATTTGTGTCTGTTGTATTCAGGATTTTTCACCGCATTGACGGTTTATCGATACGTTTTATGGTTTCGATTCGATATTCATCGTTGTAAAATGTTTGTTGTGTGTTGAAAATCTGTAATCCATATTTAAAAAAAAACCTGCTGGAGAAACAATGGTACTCTATAACATAGAGGAAACTTTTTTTTATATGTAAAATCCTAAAGGCTCCGAAACTACTGGTAACATAGGCTATATTCCATCCAAGTGAAACCGCGCGAAAACAGCTTGTTTTAGGTACCTATATACAATGTTCAACGTGTTTAAAATAAGATAAGTACCTACCTAATGTTTATTCAAAAATACTTAATAGTGTGCCCATATTCCTTCGCCTACCGTTGACGAGGGCAAACCGGAGGTACCACAAAACCTTAATAATAACTCATTGAGGTAGGTCGTAATAATAGCAGTTCTAACTATAGACTAATTTACGCACACATTTGCAACTGTTACGTGTATTCATTCATGTAATTCTCATGCACGTCAAAACACTTGGCAATATTCAATAAACAAGTAGGTAATTTGGTATCGGATGCATATGCATTTACGTATCGACTTACCTGCGTAAATGGTAAGTAGTGTAAGCACCACCTACTAAGTATTGTAGTAACAGGTACCAGGCGGCTGCGGGAAGATTCGTCACCGCGGCCCTGGTACCTACATTAAGGGCTTTTTTTTAACGACGCCAAAAATCATCAAATGACCCCTCCCGCTATGGGTTAGCAGCGCTGAGGGAGTGTCAGACTCTTACTGACTAAAAACCGTCGTGTTCCGTCGTAGGCCTTTTATGTACCAGGGCCGCGGTATCTCTTTCGAACAACGCGCAGCGTACATTAAGGGCTCAAAAAGGAATGTGGTTGGTTTTAGTCAGTAAGATCTGATATTCCATCTGCACCTAGCGGAAGGAGAATAAAAAAGTAGTGTAGCACCAAGGTATGTGCAGCATTTAGATGTAAATGAATTTCGTATTCGACCGCACGAAAGTTCAGTCTGCTGTTTGTATTGTGATTATAGATATTAATTAAGATAGAAGTGGCTACTTTAATCCCGATTGTTATTTCACATGAGGTATCATTCTTATCTGCATAGTAATTATAATTAGTTATTGAAAAATATGTGTTTTAATTTCCATTTTGTTAACTGTAAAATGGATCATCAAATAACGGATCAAAATTATCAAAAGAAACATTAGGTAACTTCATTTTAAAAATACTACCACGGCCATTCAACAAGCATACTAACTTGCAATTTTTTGTTTTTTATTATTGAACACAGCATATTTATCTCCGCAATATCAAGTTTTGTGTATTTCTATTTTGTTGTTCTCAACTGTGAAGAAAAATGTTTTGTAAGTCTGTTACTCTCTATAAACGTTCCTTTCTCAAGTACCTAAGTAGTGTTTGTGAAAACAAGGTCTTTGAAGATAGAAAAACACTGTCTGCGTTTTGTTCAAAGGAATAAATACAAGACTTGGAGTAGAGTAAAAAAACTACATGAAAAATATAATTGTGGTCTATTGTTGGGTACACAAAGCTGACGTTTTATTAAAAAATGGCTACACTTATAATACCTATGTACTTATGTAGTTATTTTTCCTTGCCTTTTTACTATTCTGTATTTTGCTGCTGAATAAATTGTGTGGCCATTTGATTTATTTTTTCAAGGTTCCAATTGATTTTCGTGAAAATGCCAATCTGAATGGTTGCAACGAAGAAGTTTCGTAGTGGACTTTTTGTAATTAATGTCGCAATTTACCTAAATATTATTGACCAGGATAATTAAAAACACAGTTATTGTCAGTATTATGGAGAAATTTTATCTACACACAAAATAATGTCTCTTATTATCAGCATCTGATCAGCCGTCCCAAAGATAAAGCCGTTACAAACATACAAACAACTTTATCTATTTACAATATTGCTATTGTAGATTAAACTTCATTGTTTATTATATTATCTTTATCCTTTACGGTACACAAATCATTAATTTTAAAATGATATACATATACAAAAGAAAGCTTAACTCAAAATTGAGTTTTCTATCTGCAAACATTTTGTATAATAGAGGGATTAAACTGTAAGTACGTAATCCGATATAACTACATTTTAATTTTCAATACACGTTTTTATATGAAAAATATAAATAAAATCAAGAATACTTAAATGGATTTAATGTTCTTCGAATAAAAATGGAACGTTTTTCTAAGCATGTACAATAGTTTTTTTTTAATTTAAATTAGTAATCATTCATCAAGTGATCATTTCCCGAGCATAAAGGTCATATTTCGATTTTTTGATTTTGTATTATTATACCAAATATTATGCGTGTTATTCTAATGTTATTTAAACAATTACTTGTCTTTTTCCGATATTACAAAATCCAGTCTTTAAATTCCCTAACATACTAAAACATACATCATAACCATAAAGGCCAGTCCACACAAGCGGACGCGTCATAACAACACATAACGCAGTCACATGGACACTCACATCATAAGTGCAATTCCGCATAGTCCTATCATGCGCCGTATTAACGTTATAAATTAGGACGTTTACGGTACACGCCCACTCAAATAACCGTAAACACGGCGTAGTGGCCATTCCCAGCACTTGTGCCACCAGCCTTATGTTCCTGCGTTGTCTCATTCATTTTTCTTTGTCTGCGGTGTGAGCATGCCTTTATGTTTAGGTGTTTAGTTGGACATTTAATTTCGTAGCCAAATAAAATAAGCAACAGAAAATAAAAGAACAATTTTAAGTACATACAGTTTAACAACAATTTACCAGTACAATTTTACCAGTTTTGAAGCTTGGGATAGAAGAAGGCACGTTTTTGATGATGGCAATTTCGAAATTGCAATGATTTTTATTTCAAAGTGAAAAAAATCATCATATTACGACTTACGATAAGCAGTCAAATATCCTAAAAAGCATGCAGGTCACATACAAAGCGCATTATGCGCTTCAATATCAATAAACACACAGATCCTACTCAGGATAGCAATAGAAACAAATACTATACGCGCTTCTTTCAAAGGACATTCTTAGAACTTTATTATCGTTTGTGGAATCCGAGCTGGTCCCATTCGATATCTATTTACTTATATTGGTATGACCCGACGTGTGGATGGCACGAAAACTTACACTAGTTAAGGTGAGGACAGATGTGCTACAAAAGTTGGGGAATTAATAAATGGTTGTGGGTATACTGCCGTTGGGCACGTCGATTTGTTTGATAGGTTACAAATGCCATAAATATAATAAACGTTACGTCACTGAATTATGTATTAAATATTTTTTCCCAATGGTTTAAAAGAAGCTATACTTTTATAAAATCCATATTTCTTGCCATTTGTTTATATCTGACGTCATCGGACCAGCGCTATTCAGATTCAGATACACACAGAGATATACAGAGTTTGAGATACACTACACAAGATATGTAGGAATGATGACCAGAACACACTCCTCATGCCTTTTTGTCCCCCAAAAACAAAAACAGTTTTAGCGGTACCCAGTGATATGCATGTACCTTTACCTCCCGACATAAGCGCAGCACTAATGGTATTGAGTCTGAGTCTACGAGTACAGACATCTCAGCCATCAGCCACAGCCACGGCTTGCGATGCATACTTATTGCACGATTTTCCAGCGAGCAGTTTCAATTGTGCCCCCCCATTAGTGGTATTCGATTGCTGTTGGATCTAGAAGTGGAGGACGTCATTGCTACTTGTATGTAAATAAAAGGAGTCTATTATTTTACATTTATTGTAAGAACATCGATTTCCCAGAAAGCGTTTTTGATCATTTTAATTTTATCATATCCAACTTCATCAGTAGCTATTTCATTACGTACCATTTTTATTTCTCAAAGACGAGCACAAACCCGGCTTAATTATAACAAAATAAATACCTTAAGTACATAAATATAAAGGATTTCGTTTCCTAATTGAGAGACGAGAAGCTTCGTTACGACACAAAATTCTAGTGCCAAATATTTATTTCAATTATAGGGTTCCCCTACCCCTTGCAATTGACACGAAAAGAAACCGTTGACATCTAAGAAAAAGGGTTGTGTCACAAAGTAAAGGATTTGATTGAGAGGACACTTAGAACCCTACTTAGCCATTTAAAGCTGTCTCTAATTAACACCCCGCTCGATAATTAAGTATTTACTCAAGATACAATTCTTGTGTCAATTGTTTATTTTGTTTGTAGGCAGAGAAAGGGTTAAGATTTAGTTGTAGGGTATTTTTATAAGCTGTGTACGTTTGATACCAAGTTGGATCATTAAAAAAACTCTTTCAAACAAAAGAAAGATATACTACAAAAGCAACGACACAAAGAAGGTATATTGGGCAGTTAACAAAGTCATTGTTTGAACACTACCTATAATTCAGTATAGTTACCACCCCACCAAATAATTTACGACTACAATTTAAGATTCACACAGACCACGTCAGTTATCGACGATCTTTATATCAGACAATTTTATAATATTTATGGCACGTGCACTGCTCGTTTTATTGATAAAAGTATCATAAAATTGCGTTACCCCTAGCGATGGTCACTGAAAAAGAGGGAGAAACGCAATAAAGGATATGTAATACATTTTCTTTGTGGATTTTACTCTTGACCGCACATGGAATATTTAAAACTGGATGGCTTCGGTCCTTTCTGATGGAATTGGACGGCCACCCGTGTGAATACGGTTTGGGTGTGTTTGCATATATTTATGTGAATATTATAGGTAATATATTCAAGTTGAACGCGCCGCGGGTTTCGGTATGTGAGAGAAATTGCGTGCGGACGTCGGGACATGAAGAATTTTGCCAATTTATGTATATGTCGATCGAATATTTGCAAAGTTTTTAAACTGATATTGCCGTAATTCTACTCGAAATATAAAAGGCACAAAAAGTGTAAGCATCAATTTATTTTGAGGGATGTAATCAATTCTCAATCATCGCTTACTCGAGGAGGTTGAGATTCTTAACGTAATTTCGTCTTAAGTGTGAGTAAACAGAACGGGAGTGAGCTCCGTGGTAATTAGAGGAGGCACGAGGCGGCCTCTTGAATCCTTAATCGGTGCAACCCGACCATCCCTCGGAGACGTCGCTTTTTGTGATATAGAAACTGTCAACTGTTGCTAATTAGTAGCTAACATTTGCGTTTCTTTTGCAAGGTAATTATTCACTTGTTTGCTACAGATGTAAGGGGTTGGAAACGTGTGAGATTCGGTTTGAAGAGAGATAAGTCTTAATTAAGTGCCTGTCAGTTCCGTTTTACAGCGTGAGACAGTTTTGGAATTTGGTTATTTACGTTAAGTACTTGAAGTTTGTTTGCTTATTACCGGTTACATGTTTTGGTTTGTAATCAATTAATAGAAAAATGGATCATTTCATAATTCATCATGTGACATTTTTACATACACAAACATAATTTAAGGCATAGGTTCAAAGCCAGAAAATTTCCAACTTCCCAAAATGAAACCTATAAAATTACCTCATACAGACAGACAACGTCATGGCATTTAACTTTAATATGAAGGGCGTAGGGCTGGAAGTTTGGTAGGAGCATAGGGATTACCCAGTTAGCCGCTTGGCGGAATGCCACGTTACTCAATGGCCGACAGTACCCGATTGTTCCCGACTATACCCGACTGTACCTAGGAATTGGCGCCATTTATGTAGCCCGTAAAAGCCGGCAATGCAATTTGAAGCATATGACGAGTGTAATACAATGGCTTAGAGTTGAGAGAGGATATTGCATTTTGTCGAGGGAATCGAAAAAAAATTTACTGGTCAATTGTATTTTACCCTTGATGAAGATACATTTGTTTATATACTTCTACTAGCTTTCTCTAGGTTACACGCATGTCCTATGGGAACTACTCCACGCATTTGGATTTCAAATCGGTCCCCTAATGCCTGAGAAAAGTCACGCACTATGACAGTCCAAAAAACGACAGCAATTATGACATTGAACAGTATTTTAACTGAAATAAGCATACCAACGAAAACTTTACGTTAAATTGTGTTTATAGAAAATCTTTCTACAACACAGAAATCCTTTAAGATAGTCAAGTGTTTTTATTTTGTAGTTTTATATTGAAGTTGGTAGCACACAAGTGATATGGCTTTGTACATAGCTAGCATTCAATTTACTCGAGCACTAGTATCGATATATCGATAAAATGACATCGCTATTCGATACTTTCGGATATCGTTTACGATGAGATTCCCCTTCTAAGAATTTATTAAGCTGCTACAAGGTTTTTGTTCTGACTTATTTAAATATAGGTACGTGGAAATATGTATATCCTTTTAGATTTTCTAGAACTTGTACAAAAATATTAGAATGAAAAATGAATTATAATAATTTATAGCCATCAGTCGATGGTATTACATATTCTTTATTGTGTTATCGTTAAAAGAAAATAATTTGTTTGTTTATTAATGGGTATGTAGGTATGCAGGCGCAATCGAGCAGACGTATTAGCTGACAACCGGAAAATCGGAAAAGTTTATTCTAAAGAGGGAATATATTTTTATAT
This sequence comes from Helicoverpa zea x Helicoverpa armigera, assembly GCA_033682625.1. Classification (NCBI taxonomy): domain Eukaryota; kingdom Metazoa; phylum Arthropoda; class Insecta; order Lepidoptera; family Noctuidae; genus Helicoverpa; species Helicoverpa zea x Helicoverpa armigera. Next base: position 4,354,927 of record JAWIIS010000038.1, on the reverse strand, counting down.
ATTTTAAACCTTACCAAGTTCAAACTAGAAGTACTGGAAACCTTCTTAAATAAACCGCAAAACACAATAAAACAGTAGGTTTATTGATTGGTTTAATAAACTGAATTAATAACCTACAAAACATATACCTATTCATGCAATCATGCTAAAGATATGAAGTTTGCATACAAAAATAACACTGGTGATTGTACCAAGCGATCGGGGACTTCCCCGCAAAATGTATACTAGTGCATGCGTTTATCGAATACGTTCCATGGATAACGGTTATAATGGAACCGTCACTACTAATATTTGGAACGCTTCCACTACGTTCCTAATACTATTTAGTTCGAGTTTTTTTAGCGGGCGATGCTTTAAAAAGAAGCTCGTTCAGATAAACGTTATTAAAAACCAATATCTGTCTGATAGCACAAAAGATTATTAACAATAGTCACATCGGTACGCACTAATGTATCAGTGATTAGTGAATGAGTAACAGTGATTAAAGTATTAGTTCCATCACGAAACCACGTCCCTAGTATTAAACGTCCGTATAAAAGACAGTCGTTCTGGATTGTTCTATTACACCTTTTGGGACCTGGTGGCAAGTAGGTGTGGTGACAATAAGTACAGTGTGTTCTCATATTTTATTTTGCCTATCTTCAGTTGATTTTGGGTGAAAAATGTCCGTGAGTAGCCAATGTGAAGTTTGTTTTATTTATTTAGAAGTAATGTAAACATTGTATAACCCTTTTTATATGGGTATTGATTATGTCCTAAATGACTTTTTATTAGTCCTATATGGGTACATGGTTATACCGAACGCTTTTGTGCTGTGGCAGGACATAATAGTACTGAAATAGTGGGTGACTAGGTCATGTTTATAATTACAACAGCCGCAGCCTTTTCCTAGGTGAGAAGGGTCGTATTTCTTACTTCTTTAAAGTCCAGTTAATGGGTCACAGATACATATTTGGATAGTTCTCGGCAGACTTAATGACGTTTGTAAATCATTCCGATCCTCATTACATAAGTTTAGAATGAAATTATACCATCTAGAGGTAATCCACGGGCCGACTGCCAAAAACTCAGCTTTGTTTTCAGTCGATCGACTGGTGTGATTTCGAGCGTCTTCTTTATTCTAATTAGATATTTATTTAATAATTTCAGACTCCTTACAAAGGCAAAGGACGATGCTTCGGGGAGTACAGGTGTCCGAAATGCAAAAGGGGTTGGATGAGTGCTAACTCCTGGGCAAATTACGGTCAGGAGTGCACTCAGTGCAAGATTAACGTTATGCCTCATAAACAGGTACGATATCTTTATGTACATACCAAGCATAGTGTAATAATACGGAGGATTAATAAGGTTATACAGTACTTATGCATCTCAAAACACATTCCAGCGTATTTTTTTTCATAAGGCTTCGTAGGCCTCATATTGGTCCGATCCGATTTTAAGTAGGTCTTGATGGTTATTATTATTTGATAAGACTTGCCAAGAAACTCCATACATAGGTGCTCTTGTTCTCGATGATATTGTCAACGTATAGTAAAATTACTCTTTCTATATAATTAATAATCAGAGATACCGATAATTATTGAAGGAATTGCAAGGGTATCTAAATCCTGATCGCATATCTATACATGGGCTGTTAAAGCCACTACGAACTCCTCACGACAGAGAAGAAATAAAAAAAGAAAAGGAATCTTTCTTTTTCCTTCGTTCAGATGTCAACATTATCTATGAATTAGTTTTTTCCTTTCAGAGACCTCTCCTGAAGCCGGATGGCTTGGACAAGAGTGATCCGAACAAGAGACATCCACAAGATCTCTGCGAAAAATGCAAAGCTCTGGGAAGATATTGCAGAGACACCTATTACTAAACTAGAGAGTATTTTTTGCTGGGTTTTTTTTTATGTGAACGCGTCAGACCGTTATTTTGTATTTCACTAAAGGAATCATAAAACAATTAAGGGTAGAATGATCGTTAGTTCGTTTGGTTTAAACGCATCCTTACTCTTACGGTGTAATTAGGGTTAAAAATTGCGTGTGATAATCGGAAACCAGTTGTTGTTATTCATAATTATAGGTATTAAGTAAGTTTTTATCTCCAAATATTTTGAAAGGGCTGGTTTCAGGGATTTTTCAAAATTTTCCAATTCATAAACCCCTTCATTATCCATTTATTATAACGAAAGCGGAGAAAGTGCAAATTACGGGTTTATAAGTGTTAAATTAAAATAATATTGTCTAAGTATTAAATAAACTAACGAATTGCAGCAAGTTTTAACACTTATAAAATAATTGCTCTCAGTCCTCCAAAAAAGAAAACGAATTGTGGGTAGGTATAATAATTTTAAGTAATAAAACATGTGTCAAAGCTACTGTCTTTTCTTTGAACTGTAGTATACCTATACATATACTTATAGCATTAAGTGACTGTATAGAAAGCAGTGATGTGACATTTATCGTAGTTCTATTAGAAGCCAACTGTGTAAATCAACGTAGCAAACTCATTTCTGTCGTTCTAAACATGGCTTAAGCTACTAAAATACAAAGTCACGAGCGATATCAAAACAAAAGATAAGGGTTTCAACTAATTAATATCTGCTGGTACTTTAACCGCAGACGTCGGTTCTAGGATTGCAATTATTCTTGACCCCTGCATAAGACGAAGATGTGGTCCCCAATGTGGTGACCCCAACTCAAAGAACGGGGGACTTGTAAACTAATTTAAACTCGTTTGGCAAATAGACATACAAATATTTCTTGGTACCTACTTACTATATGAACTTTAAAGAAGCAATACGTAGGGCTCAAGGTCACCGACAAAATAAACTTCCGTTTTTCTTAAAACAATTGTTTGTATTGATTGTTTGCTTTGAAAATTGAACTTGAACATTCATAGTAAACAGTTGGTTTAAAACTGACGTATGTGTTGTTGGTTAACTTGGGCCTAAGAAGCTATAGTACCTAGATAACGAAAAGGCGCTGTTTTCACGAAAAGGAGTGTTGACACACACAGTGTGATACTGAGTAAGCATGTTGCATCATTTTAGGGTTTCATTTATATTTGTAAGTTAAAGTTGAAAACTTCACAATCTAATAGTAGATAGCCCTCTTCATTTTAAATCAGTTATGGTTAAAAATAAAGTTACAAGGTTGCTGGTAAAACTTGACAAGTTATTTATTTATTTTATAATACAAAATGAGAACTCTAACAACAAGTCTTATAGATACTGTGATTAGAAAGCACTTATCGTACTAATTGTTAATTTATTAAAAGCAAGGCTTACTTTAACGAAGTATATTCTTACAAATTAACATGAAGCTTGACGTTGTTTGTACAATAAATAAGCAGTTTTCCAGGTGGCAGTAGGCTCTAAGCCTAATTTGAATGAGGGTAAATCCGTTCATTTGCGACGCGTTTGCATAATCGCCGGGGGCTGATTAAATTTGTACGAAGTGACGCGATCGCTCGTCTGAGCCTTGTTAGCGTTTAATACTGTTTGTGACATCTAGCTCTACGATATACTTAATTAAATCGACTATTTAAGTTCTTAAAAGATAATTATTTTTAGCACACTTTTTGGAGTCTAATTTTGAGTAGTTGTGGCATTTAACTAATACTTAGGAACTTATACTTTTTATTAGCCTCAGTGGGAAGCTTGCATTAACCGACTTATCAAAAAGGAGAAGGTTCTCAATTCGTCGGGATCTTTGTTTTTAATTGATAGGTATGTGCTCAGTATATTATTATTTTTTCCAAAAAAGTTTATTCGAACACATATAAAAACAGGAGGGAACTAAAACCAACTTAACTAGCAGACGCGTAACTTACAGTTAACGTGAAACTTTTCAGCCATAATAACTAGACAGTGCTCCGGTAATATTATAAATTTTACTTAAGAGGACGAATTGGAATTCTTGGCGCCAAGGATGACAATTTTTCTCAGTAAATACAAAACGGATCAAAATACAACTTGGTTACCTGAAAGTTCATGATATAAACCTTATTTTGTTAGACGTAGAAACATGATTAGGTAACTTTTATAACAGAGAAAAATATATCAAACATACCTGTTTTTAAAAAGAGATTCACATATTATGGGCAAACGGGACCGATTTAAGCCTCTTTACTTTTTTAGTAGTTGAGTATGTACATACTCTTTAAAATTGTAGAAGGAATTTTTATCAAATTATCATTTCAAAATAATAAAATTACAAAACCATTTTGTCGCTTACGACTTTTAGTTATAAGCTAGCGCGCGTATTGTTATCCTCGCCCCGCTCAGACGCTCCGACCCCTTTTGGCGCCTTAGATGCGCGTGCCGGTTATGGAATTATTGTTGACCAATTCCTCGCCTTAACATTTATCGTTACTTCCGAGCAGACACTAAATCCAGTTAATATTCCAACTTTCTCATAGAAAGTAAACCGAGTTATGCTTTTATTTTCGATGACAATAAAAATATCTTAAAGGGTAAAGAACCAAGTTGTCGATTACGGGTGTGGGTCCGATTCCAGTTCGGGCAAGTACCAATGCAACTGTTTTAAGTTTGTATACTTTCTAAGTCAATTCATATCTTGGACACCAAATTACTGATTAAGCAAGGAAAACATTTCGAGGAAACCTGGACTATAAAGTCTGAAATCACCAACCCGCATTGAGCAAGCGTGGTGATTAACGCTCAATCCTTCAACGTGTGAGCGTATATCCAGCAAGTAGGTATACGTATTAATTAATAAATGATCGGCTATCAAAACTAAAAGCGTTTAATTAAATTAATAGCTGAACGGATATTAATTAAATTAGCTATGAGGGTCACTTTATTACCCATGGGTGCAGTTCTTCTTGTCTAAGGGTTTTGTCCAGTCCTCTGACCGGTGGCCCAAAGAACAAGCGAATTTGATAACATCATTGTTGCTCCGCTTTTGTAAAATACCAGGATGGATATGGATATGTCATAGCCATTGTACGTCATAGATTTAATCAGTTCATATGAAAAGGCTCCTTTTTAAAAAACATCTGAAAAGCCGAAATCGACTGGAACCGAGACGGATGGACTAGAAAGTCATATTTTTTACCAAACTTACGGTCTCTTGCAATATTGTTTGTAATTTTTTGCAAACAAGCAACGACCACTAATGTGAAATCTGTCATTTAAAACTGTGTTTTATTAAACTCTGTGCTCAATCGTATTTGAGCTCCTAAATGCTTCTTTATGATTAGTGAATCAGTGAATCAGTCTTTGACTTAGGCCGCCGGTCTCAGGTGTCAGAAACATCACTTCCGAAGAGGCACGGGACAGAAGGGTCGCGGTCACTACACGGCTAGTCAAATTAATTGACCGTCTTGTGAACTGTCTTATTAGGGACCCCATGGTTTGAATCATTGTGGTAGACAAGAAAGGGTACACGCTCTGGCGTCTAAACTATTTCAAGGTAACACCAAGAAGTTTTAATATCACATGCAAACTACGCGAGACGTTCGCGCGCTGTTTTTGAATAAAGAATAGAATAAAAGAAGTAAAATAATTTTGCCAGAAATGCCAGTTTGAAATTTAAAGCCCTTTTTCGAGGTAGAAAATTTTGAAGAAGGTAAAGTTATAGGTAACTGAAATAAATATGTCAAAATCTTTCTTGGTCATAATATTATTTTTATTAAACATTTTCATAATATTAGCCATTATTGGATATTCTCAGACTTTTCCTTCCAATAAACGATCAATGCCATGGTTGTAAATATACCTAGTATCACTTGTTGTTCATTTTATTTAGAAAGATAAGGGTAATAAAATTATTTGTATGGCAACTGGATTGAAATTGTTTTTCTCTGCTCTGAACCGTCATTTAAAAAATAAAACGGCAGTTTTCAGTTTTTCAATATTTGATGTAAGAAGTAATTATTATTGTGGTATTAAATAAGCAATAAATAAATATTATTAGTAGTTTAGCTAAGTGGCGCTTGCTAGATATTTTTCATAATGAAGAAGTAAGTATAACATGAAAATTCATGATATTTTTAGATTTCAGGGTCATTTTATGACTTTGGATTGTGCCAAGACTATCGTGTTATTTAGTACTCCATAGTATTATTCAATAGCCATCTGACCGTCTTGTGGAATGTTTCAGGTCCACACCGACTCCTAAGCAGCTGCTCAAAAAGAGAGCTCGCAACAATAAGATATTACTAGATAAACCTAATGAATGCTCTAGAAAAATGCTTAGCGAAAAGAAATTAAAACCATTAGACCACAAAAACACTTATGCTAAATCAGCCCAGTTCAAGACACAGGATCGAAAACTAAAAGATGATGATTACCGTAACCCGTACTCCGTGCCAGAGCGCCTGAGGGTTACTACCAAGTGCTTACCGCCTAGAAAGAAAAAACCTGTTCCATTTATAATGGGCGACATCCACACAGTTTGTGATATCGATCCATCGTTTTACAAAATAATAGAAGGCCGGCCGATCAGATCCTTTTATGATATCAAAACGTACATGAGACACATTAGAGATATCACCTTGTTTCGTGCAGACGCTGGCTATTTGAAAGAAGAAATAATACAAATTGAGACAGGAATCGCAGAAGAGCAAGAGGAATATGCCAGAATTGTGAATCTCTGTCATTCAATGAAAATACATTTTGTGGTATTTGCTGAAGAAAGCTACAAAGAAGCTAAACGTGTGCAGACTTTAGCGGATGAGGTTGCTCAAAAGTTGTCTGCGGTGACCGACGAATTGGAAGGTTACAGTTTTGAGTTCGTGCGCTTGAAGAATGAATTTTCTGACATAGTTGCTGTTTATGAAAATTTGACCAGGTATAAGAAATTTTTGACAATCATGGCCCCTAACTGGTGGCGGGAACGCTACGAAGGGTCATGCGAGAAAGCTACGGCGCTGTGTTGCGAGTTGTTTACTAATTTGGAATCAGAAGAGGTAGAATTAGTAACTATGTATAAAAAGAGTGCTGTAACATTAGCGCGATTAGAGCCGCAACTATACTTCAAAAAACCAATAGAGCTTAGCACTTTAATGGACGATGCAGGGAGGCAGTGTTTAAACTATTTGGAAATTGTCGCTTACTTTTCATCGGCCCTTCACAAAATACACAAACAAAGAAAAGCGTATAAAGAAATGATGATTGAGCAATACGAAGACCTGCAAAGCATTATAGAGTATTTTTTAAGCAGAGTTAAGGCTTTGGAAGAAAAACGGGATGCTTACAAGGCTGCGTTTGATAGGTTATTGGCAAATGAATTTTACCGTCTAGTAGCTTCTTACGATGCTACCAAGTTGTTTACTAGTTTGCAATTTGTCCATACCAGACTTTTAAACACGAAAGAGGATCCTAGAGATACTCCAACTTCTCTAATGCTTAACATAGAAAGACTGTACTTTAGACTTTGTGAAAATTTAGAAGCGTTAGATCAAAAGATTGTTAAGGTAGCAACAAAGCAGATATTCGATGAAGATATTAGGGTTATGAAGCAAGCCCACGATGCACAAAGGGATTTGAAGGAATACGACGTTTTATGTAAAGCGCTTTATAAGAGTTTTGAGCCTTCGAGAAAGAAGACTGGATGCATTTAAAATGCATAAACATGAGAAGAGAGATAATTATTATTACCTACATTTAGTTTGTTTTTCAATTAAGCACACAGATTATATAGGAGTACAATGTAATAGTGTGTAGTTTTTATGTTTATTAAAGTTAATTATGATGCGAATGCTTTTTAATGTAATATGCCTTTACAGATCTAAAGTCCAGTTTATCGGCCGAAAGAATAGACATAATTTACAATTTGTTACTCTTGCTTAAAGACTGTGGAACCGCGGAAAGGGGGTAAGCTAGCTTACTACACTTACGGCGAATTATTCCAAATATAATTATCATACGTTAGAGCTCCGTCCAATGATTCCGCCAAGTGCTCTGCGCAACGTTGCTCGCCCCCGGGACTAAACATTTGCTTTCATGAATACCTTACCATAACAGACTGAGCTAAGCCCGCACCGTAAAACCAACAATGTAAATTTAATCTCAATTCACATTGTAAATAACCCAAGAACCGCGCCTTAAAGCCGCAGCCACTTACATTTTTATCACACTTAATTTTAAGAAGTGTTCCGTTCCGTTTTACGGAATTTTAAATGTAAATAGAATCATGACGCGCAATCAATTTTCAGTTACACTGTACGTTATATTGGAAATTGAATAATCTTGTTTCTGATTACGCGTCACGGTCGACACAAAAAGTTCATATTGTGTCAATTTAACTTCTAATTACTTTTTAAATACGTTAGCATCGAGACGCGCCCGATCAACGAATAAATTTGAATTCATTAATGAACTGATTCTCTCGCGTTCACTATTGAGGGGGAAACAAATTGATTTTTTTGTAGTCATTTCATTGGTTTTTATGCTATAAGCACAAACACGTTTTTAGAAAACATGCCTCTAGGTACGCCACATTTTTGTAAAAGCTTACACGCTTAAAAAAATTGCATAAAACTAAAATTTAATTAAACGAAACAATAAATTAAAAGAACAATAGCACCAACCAATATAACTGCAAGATATTCACTCGAGGCGCATCTAAAAATATTTAATAATCGCGAGCGAAATTCTTAACTGCATCGTTTATAGAAATCCAATTTATTATTTAAACAAAAGTGCTCAGATGCCGGAGGTTTAATGCACGCATTCCTCTCTTATTAAACTCCCGGGTTTCGCCCCGACAAAGGACTCGTTGGAGCATCAATTGCTAATTAATATTGTTTTATTATAAGCTGCGTATCTCGGAACAACACTGCCAATATGGCCGAATTGTAAACCATTGGTGCATGCCTAATTCTGTAATGCTATTAATGTTTAGATACTGATTATAAACGCCTTTGTTACGATTTAGGCGTGCGTTTGTTTGAATTTAAGCTCTTGTGAACTTTCGATAGGAGTTTATAGGCTCTTATGATGGTATCGAATTATAATTATGGGTTGTTGATGTAGTACTGTGGAGTACCAAGCAAGAGGTACCTAAGTGTTTATAACAAATAAATATGGTTGTTCGCGTTTTTGTTAAGTCGCATTTGTGTCTTTATATACTATACCGTGTCTATGTAATAAAATAATATGGAGACAATAACTCAGTTTCGTGACATTACAATAGCAATGAAATAGTAAAAAAATTAAAAAACTCAAAGTTAGATAAATGAAAAAGATGAAATAACTGATATCGGGCATCCGTCCTAGAACTCAGACTATTCCTCAATTAATAAGAGACCTATTTAAGAGACATCAAGCATCTATAATCTAAATTATTTAAAAACGCAATCTTGTCATGCAACTATTAACTGTTACAGCCTTTTTATCGTCCCACTGCTGTGCACAGGCCTCCTCTCACACCGAGAAGGATTCCAACCCGCAATGAGCAAGCGTGGTGATTAATGCAACTATTAAAATTAGAATTATTTTGGTCCGGTTATGTTGTTTTCCAAAACTAACTACGGAAAACCGTTAGCCTTAACATTTGTGTGGCGTATCGTGTGAGGAGCCATGCATATGAATAGCGGGCGGTCCCGGGAGTCGGAGCTAGTGCGGCCGCGTGATAGATCACCGCTCTCACTTATTAAGTGCTTGGCAACCGCGACTGATCGTTGTTTGGAAAATTGTAAATGCGTTTCAGTATTAATTTATACGTAGGTACCTGTTTTTTATTTATGGTCTGTTGATATTTTGGTAAATTCTAGCTTAGATATTCTGTGCGCCCGTACATAAAGTTTCTACACAGCACAGGCAGCCTTAGTCGATAAAATAAATGGGCCATCTAACACTGAAATATTTTCGCTCATGAGATTAGCATATGTATAATAATGTATATACAAACAAACACGCATAACTTTCACCCTTATTATATTAAGATACCTTCCTCGACGATTTAGGAAAAGGTTTAAAGGTTTATTATTTCGCGATCATGCGCAAAAAAGTGGCATCAGTGGTACGCAGATCGAGGGGAAGCAGCAACAGCATTCTGAAGGTATTTTCAGAAAGGCTAGAAGGGCCTGTTATGGATAGATTTATCAAGCTGCATGTTAGACATGGGACTTGATAAATCTTCTAATAATCCTGGATGTATTGTGTGTATTATTTTATATTATTTTGTACTTGTGTGTTACTACTAACATAGTTTGTAAGTTTGTACTGTTTACTAACACGCTATGGGCCGTCGATGCCTGAAAATAAAAGATTTTTATTTTTTATTTATTATTTATTTAAGTAATCAATGAGACATCTTTCTTCGTTATTTTCACACATATTTTTGAATAATGCATGTTTAACTTCTTGAATGCCGCTAATTAGAGAACAATAGAAAATCCATTGTGTCTCGCGTAGATCTACAAGGGGTTAATAGATAATTATGTATTTTTTTACCATGTACTTAGGTACAATCATTCGCTATATAATTGGACAATTGTGGCGCAACTGATTGCAGTTCACGTTATAACCCTCCGATCCGTTGCCAAATTAATACCGCAACACTAATTGGAGTTTTAGTATTAATTGCCGCCATTTTGTCCAGGGCAACGATTGAAATAAATATATTTTAGAGTTTACTTCTAAAATTAACTTTATTGAATGTTTCCTTGTCAATGGGCATTTTCGATTACTGAACTATAACATTTGTGTACGAATTCTAACACATTGTAAGTACTTAGGTAGGTACTTGAATTTGAAGCTGGTTTGATTTTCAGTTACATTTCGATGAGTCTTAGGTATTAATATTACAAGGTAAAAAGTTTTCGCTCGTTAACTTAGTGAAATGACAAAGCGTAGAGGCCATTTGGAACATGTACACGGTTGTTCTAGACTAGACAACTATCTGCGAGTATTCACTCTGTATATCAACATTTAAAAAAAAGCACCCAAAAACAAAAGCCGTTCCTCATAACAGCCTAAACGCAATTTAAGGGCACACGTCATCCGTTATCGAAATTCAGCAACATGTCTATATCCTCGATTCAAAACGAATTTAGCATACGCATGAGTGATGGCGGACAAACTAACGACACAATGATACGACCCCCCCCCCCACTCCCGGCGCCATTTTTTAAACCCATGGCGAAGTGACGGCCACCATTAATCTCAAGCCCTTGGACGAAATGAAATTTTGCGCGGGTTAAACAATATCTGTCCCTGCTTTTTGATCTACTTACTGAGGATTTCAATAAGTGATCTATCTGCTATTTTGCAACTAGATATTGAGATTTGTATGAAGGTAATGTCAAAATTCAATCTCTAATCGCAAAGAGTCGGTAGATCGGTTATTGAAATACGCAGTTAGGGATAGAAGGTATAGGAGGTTATTAAGTTGTGTCGTCCACTCGTGTACCTAATCGTTTTGATGTGTGCGATTTTTAATAATGTTGCGTTGGAAGTGGCTCGTGTCATTTTTGGTGGAAAGAATTCTGGCCGTGATTTCCTAAGGGAAACTCATATTTTATTACAGACAGTTAAAAAGTCTGAAGTTTTGATTGTTAAATTAAATTGTTAAGGGTGCATTATCATGAAACATTAAGATTACCTACTTTTTACATTATTTTCTTTATATTTTTCATCAGTTCCACACCGTCATTTTCTTACAAAACGCACATCTTTTATCGTCTTAAATACACCCACTAAACTATATTACATAGTGTTAAGAAATATTAAATATCTGATTTAATAGACAGCTATAAAAAAAATAGATTATAATATTATAAAAGATTTACCTTAAGGCACTCTTCATGCATATGTGCACGTAAGACAAATGATCCCGAAGTCTGTCAATTTGAAGCCAAACACGTTCGTATTAAAAAGTTAATTTCAAAGGGCGATACTGTCAAATAACTGTGTGCAATATTTCACACGGTATTTTTAAGCTTTTCATTGCATACTTTTTTCTGAATTACATTTAAAATTAATGTGCAAAATGATAAAAACATTTAGTGAAGGTGATTATTTGAAACGACGTATGTATTAGAAATATTATTTAACATTTAGGTATGATCATTTTGTTTTCAAGCTGTAGGCTTTTTGTTTCAAAATATCTGCTAGTTTACAACAGTTTATCGTAAACTAACCACACAGCTAACCGCAACATAAAATATTGTACCTATTTTACAAAAATCTTGAAACAAAGCAATATCTACTCAGTTAGAATACCTACTCGTACTCAGCTTTATGTGTCACAGATATTTTTAAGGTCACAGCAAAATAAAGAAAAAACTGCATATCTGTCTTAGTCCCGACTATCAGTTTAGTAGGTAAGAACATAAGGGAGTATATGGGGATAGTACACAAGGGAGTACCTGAGGACAGTACATAAGGGAGTATATGGGGAGAGTACATGAGGGAGTATATGGGTAATTACATAAGGGAGTCTAGGGGGTAAGTACATAGGGGAGTCTATGGAGTTAGTACATAAGGGTGTATATAGGGAAGTACATAAGGGAGTATATGGTGAGAGTACATAAGGGAGTATATGAGGACAGTACATAAGGGAGTCTATGGAGTAAGTACCTACATAAGGGAGTTTAAGAAAATGGAACACAGCTATGGAACGCGCGAACAATTCTCAGCCGTTTTAATTCAAGTTTTGTCAGTGATGCTACTAAAGCAGAGTTACCAGGTGCAAAAGCTGTTAGATTTGCATACGGGCTTGTGATCCGCCTTAATTTATCCGTAATGGCTTTAGAACGAGCTTCGAGTGTTCACACTGATTGCCAGACTCACCGGGGAATATAAACAGACAAACAAAACTTATTATTGAAACGATATATAAATGGTTCGTTTGAATGTTGGCGTTGTTCGCGATTTTCGAGGTAATGGAATGGGACAATAGGGATTTATGAGATTTTAGAAAATGGACTGAAAAATTTGGCGGTTAGTTGAGTCTTTGCATGGGGCAATTTTGTAGAAAGAAGGTGATTCACACACGAAGGTGTACTTTGTAGTGGTTGGTGGTGAAGCAAATCTCTTGTTATTCTGTAAAATCTACTCAAACATTTGATATGTACATTGGCTGACCGCGCTAAGACCAGATACTAAATATGCTACGGTGTGCGTGTGTGAATCGTCTTAGAAATTGAGGCGGGTTTTTTTAAAAAAGAACAATGCAGTAGGAGTTCAGGGTATTCCTGGAAATCTAGGATTTTATTTGAATAAAAAAACAGTACTCATCTATGTGTACGTTTAAATATAGAATTGTCTGACTAGTCTTAACAATCAAGGAGCGTTCAAAACAAGCGACAGACAGTACTTAATATATTTTGGGCGCTCATGAAATTTTAAGCTGTAACTAGTATTAATAAATGGGAAAGTGCTCAGTGTTGCACTCAACATCGACAAAGGGATCTCAGCGAGACGTTCCTCCGTCGAGAGATCGGCAGACAAAGTAAAATGCAAATTCTCATGTATTTCCAATTAGTGCCTTCCCCCCACTCCTGTATATAATAACTTGGTGCAGTGCTCGCGACACGCTTGTTTCCGCGGTGATAAAACACGAAACAATACGAATGGCTGATAAAATGGAAACATTGTTTTAAGTGCCGCTGTAAAATTAATCGTGGGTTTTAAATAGTCCACATATTTTTTATGTGTTATGTTTTTTTCAGCAAAAAATGTCACCACAATCGCCATCACCCATTGTTATAAAAATATCTTTCAATAAAAGTTCAAGTTATAGAGGTGATGATGAACTTCACAAGGTACTTAATTTTAGTGTTTCTTCGCGACAAGTCTACGTGTTTTCCACCATTCCCCACGGGTGCTTCCAGGTTTTTATAAATAAAACATTTTGATCCTTTCGCTAGACGAGACTGTTCTAAGATGCCCTTACGTACTTGTAGGAACTATAAACAATTAGATAGATACCCAAGTCAGCTGTCCCCAAGTATTGTATGCCCTTTTTTTAAATTTACAATATCTAAGTAAAGTTTAGGACCATGATTGACGTACAAAAGTAAGTAATTTTAGAGCACTGAAGACGTTACAAAATATTTTTCTAATTGCCCTGAACTTAAAAACTTGAAGCGTAACCAAAACAAAATATTTCTAACAACACTATGTTCTATCGAAGTTTTAATTACCTGCACTATAACTTACCGAGTTGAAAATCGATTAAATATGTCTTCCAACTCAATCAAGTTGGTGAAGAGGGCGCGACGCAACTTGAACCTTCGCTCCTTACGAACCTCGTGCTGAGAAATAAGGAGAAGAAGGTTCAGTCTTTTTATTAAAAAGACCTTAAGATTTGCATCTTTGTGGGCCTAAAATGTTTTTGTTTATTGGAACCGTGTTTTAGACAAAATCGTGGTGATATCCAACACCATGTACTAGTATGTTGCAAGATCATCACGTATCAGCGGGGCCCAGCAGGGCCAAGGCCTGCCGGGGCTGCGGGTTGTTCGAAAGAGATACCGCGGCCCTGGTACATAAAAGGCCTATGACGGAACACGACGATTTTAGTCAGTAAGAGTCTGACACTCCCTCACCGCTGCTAACCCACAGCGGGAGGGGTCATTTGATGATTTTACGTCGATAAAAAAAAAAAGATCATCACGTATATTTATAACTACTTAGGTATAATAGATTTTGAGAACAATCTTGATACGAGCATTCTTAGATAGTCTTTGTATTCATATGACGACCTCGATGGCGCAATGATCACCATGCCGGACTGCCGAACCTGAGGTCCCGGGTTCGATTCCCGGCTCGGTCGACATTTGTGTGATGAGCATGCTTGTTAGCCGTGGTCTGGGTGTTTCAATATGTATTTATAAATATGTATATATGTAGCTATATGTAGTTTATCAGTTGTGTTAGCACCCATAACACAAGTTAATTAATAACTTACCATGGGGCTTACCGATCGTGTGTGAAAAAAGGTGTCCCGACATTATTCTTTATTATTATTTATTTATTATATTATGTTAAAAGATCGTGTCCAACATGCCTTCTGATCTTCCCTTCGTTACTAATACCTAAGTTGTTGACAATGTGTTTTGCTGTAGTCACGACCATTAAAATTTACAGCGACGACGACACTCCAATTTAATTTCTCATTATTACAAAGGGACGTGCTCTGCTAAGAGAAAAATTGGCATTCCATAAATTATGAAACTGCAAGACCATTGCAGACGGCTTTGTGCTAATTAAAATGGCGCCGGCTGCCGGCTTTTTGACTTGCATTGACAATATAAAATACATAGACTTTAATAGTTATGCAAAAGGTGTACCTAATATAAACTAGTTGATTTTTTCAGATGTTGTTTTGTAACTAAGAAACGTTACAGACGTTACAGGTTTAATTTACTTATGTACCTTAAAGTGGTTGGTTTTTGATGATCTGCACAGCACCCATTAGTGTATGCTGAGGTAAGGAATATCTATACCTCAAGGAACACATCCTACCATATGAAACCGATCTTCTTTCAATCTGAATAAAAAATGTGCAAAAGAAAAGCTGAGTAAATAACCTCATTAAATCTAGAAACATTTTCCATCAGCCGCTATATGAATTATGTAACACCACCCCTTAAGACGCTGGTTGACGAACCAACACTACATACTCGGAGAGAACCCCTCGCCCTACCTGTTGCGTGGACTTAGTCTAACTTGGTTTAGAACGAAAGAAAATATTATGTTAGCCACATCACTAGCAAAGGATGATCTTTAACAAGTTCAGTTTTCTGTCTTGCTCTGATAAGTAGAGAGACAGATTGTCTTTTATAAGAAAAGTGTTCGAAAATATTTTTGCGTTTTTATTTTAATATGCAGGTATAGGCAACAACACACACTTACTTTTTAATTTCGAAATACAATGAATGTGGGTAGGTATCCATTTTAAGTATGCCCCTCTTTTAATAAAAATATAAATAAAGGAACGATTGAAAGAAAATTCTCAGAAATGAGAAAAACCTGCCTCACCCACGCTTCAATAGGATTTCGCGAAAGTTAAATATACTTTATAAGTCGGGAGTCTGGGTGTCCTGAAGGAAATTGTATTCAAGAAACTCACTCGATAGTCGATACACTTTGTGATTACAGATCACGCTCTACTGTTATTCTAAAAATACCTACGACACCTTATACAATGTCACGTAATAGAAACAGATTTTTGAGCAAATGCCTTTTATTTCTTCCGAGATTGGAATGTATACAGCGAAGGTTTGCGCGCCAGCGGAATACCAGCGCGCGTCGCACTCCGTCAGGCTGCGTGCTCACCCCAGCACCAACATATTCCAACTATTTCTTCATCCACTCAAATATAAACCTCGTATAAAATATATTATTTGGACAGACGCGAGTCGCCGGACAAAACACTTAACCTGATTGACCCTCCGTTGGTATTTTTATTGCATCTGAGTCTCCGGTGTTTTGGCCTCTCGAGGACACTTATGCGAACAATCTCTCCTTTAAATAGAGAGAAATTTCATCATAAAACGCTTTCAATGTTTTATAGAAACGCAAAGAGAGAAATCTAACTCTATTAATGCCGATGTTATGTACAAAGGGCGAAATCGGACATTGCTCTCGTGTCTATTGTGTCGACTTGATACCGGGATCCGTCTGTGCCGGCTTTTGTCATCCCTAGTCTATCATTCATAAAGACACATAGGTACAGTACCCGAACGTCATTCACTGAAAGAGACTATTGCCTACATCGATTGGGAATAGGACGTATACACGGAAGCACAGCATACGACTCTCTGTCTGATTGCATAATATGTTTCTAGTCTGGCGTGTGCTTTAATTACATTTGCTGCTGTGAATTCATAAAGGCGCCGTGAATTTCCAGCCAAAATATACATACATTTGTACGCATCCAATATTCATGTCATTCTAATTTCAACGTGTACACAGATTGAAACAATAAATTGCATTGTAACAGCAACATGTGGGCGCCACACCCTATGTGTATATTGTGTAGCGGGGAACAGTCGGCACAATCTCGACCCCGCCACACATTACGACAAAATTAAGACAGCTTGCGATGCCAATATGCAAATACCGGCGTCGGCTTCCCCGGTCCCCGCCGTATGCACGTTACGCTCAAAACAAATATTGTTTATACACCACTCACTTTACAAAAAGTGCAACGAGGCATCACGCTGTATACGCGCTGCGATTGAACTTGTACTCCCAGCAACCCTTTGAGCATTTCAAAGCAAGAATGAATTCAACGAATTGCCGATTTGTTTAGTGAATGTAACTATTAGGTTCGTCTTTACCTCAAAAGCTCGGTATCTCTTTGTATTGTTTATATACCTACGTAAATAAAAGCGAGTTTTGCATTTCCGCAACGTATTTGTTAGTCGTTTGTTCAAACAAACAGCGGAATCCCTAAGTTCCCTTCTATCTGTGATAAAATATCACAAGACAGTCGGTACGCATTCTTACGATTCCGAGCGCGAACCACCGGCTCGGAAAACATCTTTGTGCTTAACGATACCTCGGTATATTCTACGCTACCGAAATATTGTAGAAAATGTTCAAGTTTCATCACAAACAGTATTGTTAATAATAGTGATAACGTGTAATGGAATCGCTACGTGCATGATCAAGTATCTCCTTTATAAAGTTTTTAATAAAAATCAACTCCTTGGAGATTTCGCTCGGTAGCGAGCGCGCCGTAGCAATTTTCCAATACAGCCATCAGAGGTCTCGAACATCCTAGAGGTAGTCATCTTACAAGCTGAATTGATACTTCAGACACGCCGTGAAGCGCTATTCTCTTGAAAGCTTTTATATTATATTATCTAAGACCTTTCAACACGTGGTAGAAACGTCTGTCGTTGCGATCTATGGATTTCGATTCTCGCCTCTCTTGGGTATAAAGTAAAGTGTTCACCGCAGTGAGGCACGTGTCGCCGAGCAAGACCTTAAATAAATTGTTTAAAAAGGTGCTATCGTTGTTGTACCAACATATCTTTCTGTAAATATTACAGATTCATTTGTTTTTATGTAAACATAGTGCTAGACAGCGACTGTATCAATGAATTAGTCACAAGTGCAACGGATATCGTATTTCACACCTTATCGATCGCGGAGGACAAATAACCGAGCAGAGCTCTCACGATAACTTATCTGAGATTAGGATAACGTATTAGAGTGCGCGTTAAAGAGCATCACTTCTTGCAAATTGCTACCGGCTCAGACGGCGGGGTTCCGCTTAAGCGATCTCTCGCCTGATATAAATCCACATTATGTAAGTAACAACGTTTTGGTTCACTGCCAGCCGACTGGCGTACATAATAATATGCATAGCACACGTTCTAAGGTTCACTCGTGTACAGGGTGTATATTAAACTCGAGTCTTCGATAAATCAAAGTTTTTGGCCTATTGTGACGTTACTAAAATAAGCGTTTGCCTAAGGGAATATTTGCAGTAAAAGTTTCGATCTCGTTTCATTAGTAAAACAGTCGGGGAAAGAAGCATACCTAGATCACCTCAGTTTTGTGCCAAACAAAAAGATTTAAATCAGACACCATATTAAAAGAAACCCAATTTATTTAATTCGCAATTAAACGATATCAATATCCATCAATCATTTATTTCCCAAGCCAATACAACACAATGATAAAGAATAAGGGTCTTTGTACAACAAATGCGTAGTTTGTATGTAAATGGATATAGAAAATCAAGGGCGCGCCTAGCATTGTTTGAAGTAACTGACCATTGAGTTCGGTTCGGCTGTGTAATTGCTGAGCTGCATGCGATAAGCACGCTCGACCGATAAACTGTAGTTCTACACAGACCAGGCTTTGTCATTAAGTAATGGTATGTAAACAAATAGCAGAGTTATATTGTCATTAGCTGACTGCTATGGTCTATCTTGCATTGTAAATTGTAATGAAAGAAAACAAACGATGTTAGTATTGAGAAATCAAAAAGAGTTTTTGACGAAATAATGCATTATGATAGGTAGGTATATGGATTTCAACGTTGATTTTGGAAATCCTCTTGCTATTAGGTTTCGTTATTTAAACAATTCGAAGAAAATGGTGATCAATGGCCAAGGCCAAGGGTTTTGCTGGAATATTACCATTTAACTATCCGTATATTATAGTAAAAAAACATCACGCTAAAATTCAAAACTAAACCAGCTAAGCAAGCACGTTTACTAATCCGACCGCTACATAGCTTATTTATTACTATGCAAATGAAGTCTACTTGAAAACACATCCTAAGTTTGTGCCTAGATATAAATTATATGACGGAATAACAAGATCAGCGCGAGATTTACATTAAAAAGCCTTCGGGCGACGCTAATAAAATTAACAGTGGAATTCTTTCACCCAACAAAGTGTAGGGTCCAGAATTGAAATTCAAATCGGTCTGAAGCATATCTAATATAATTAGTACGGTTCAGTAATTGAGTAGACATCCACCCCAAGATGTCTAAGATGGAAACTTTCACAAATAAAAACGTTGTAAAAATCTGTGAGAAGTTTTGAGATTGTTTTCTTTAATGATAGTGGATTCACGTTTTATTAGGTACCCGTAAGTTATTCAAATTGATGATGAGACAGTACTTATATTATGTTCTGTTAATTGGACACCAAACCTACTAGACTGATTTAAATGAAATTTCCTATCGACACAGTCTAGAGCCAAAGGATGTACTTGGTATTCTTGTAATACTTTTTATCCCGGTGAGGTAAGTGATTCTCCCTGGATATGGATGGAACCCCGAAGAACAGCTACCAAGTCAATCATACCTAATTATATTAGGTGTGTAGATCCTACCCCTAAATCGCATCCTTGCAAGACTCACCTAATAGGAATTGTTAAGTTTATTTATCTTGTCAATCCTCATCCTCTTCGAATGCCAACCGTGTAAGATTCCTAACACCCTCAAGTTAATAACATAACGAAGCGACATCAAGCAACAAAATTGTCTTGTCAGTAAACATTAGTGTTAGATTTTGTAATAACAATTCCTGATATTGTTTCATATTACGTAGGTACCTTCTAGCTGTTCCCCGTTGCGCGATCCCACGTCCTGGGAGAAGCCTGGTAAAAGTAGCCTGGTATCCTATGTCTTTTCTCGGGTTCTTTAGTATCTGTGTACCAAATTTTACACACTGATTAAATACTTAAGTATAAGATAAAAGAAAAGTACCACCTTTAGAAATAATAGTTTTGAATTTCATGGTTCATAGATGCTATAGGGTTGCAAGTTAAAAATTCTATCCAAATATACCACCTAAGATCACAACACTTTTCATCGCTAACGTTACTATATGAAGCTGCTAGGTACCTTTATGATAAAATCGGTTGTACCAACAAACTAATACAAATGCTATTAGAGGTACGGAACCCATACGTCTTACTGTATGTAAATTAGAACAGACGTTAGCCGCAAACACTGGCAGAATTAATGTCTTGAACGTCTTACGTCCCCCGGGAGGATGATGTGTCTCCCAAGTTCCCTGTTTTACATTTAATTATATTTCGATCTCAGAAGTTAGCGGGGTGTAAGTCAATACGTACGTTAAATGAACGACTTATAAATAAATTAGTAAGGAGTTTGCTTCAATATTGACTCACCTTGGTAGTAGTTTTGTGTGAGTGGGGCAGCCTTGTGTCCGTGGCACTTTCCTAAATAAGTAGGCACTATAGATAAGTCTAGTATAGTCAGCTGTTATTAACGAAACGAAAACAATTCGAAATATCTGGGAAGTCTGTATAGCTATCGAAATAAAACTGCTGTATTTTTTTCTTTCTACCCTCCGCTACATAGCTACTGGCTAGTTACAGCTTCAATTGATAATTGTGTCTACCCACAAAAGCATTCAAGGCATAAATTATTTTTTGTACAATTTACTCAGACTGCATATTTATTATTCTAGTTTCTGGAGTTTATAATAGACTTTCTAGAGCAAACGAGACAGGCGGCGCCATCTGTTGTCATTTAAACGCAATCATTAGCCTTAGAACACCAGAGCATTCCGAAAATGTTCATAAAAATTATACTTCTAGTTTCTGATTAGCAGAAGAATTCAAATATAACATGCATTTTACAGTACTTTTCATTAGCCAGACATATATTTCGTAAACCGATTGTCTATCGGCCTTTGTAATTTGGATCTTATTGCTCCTGTAATGTGATGGGTGTAGTAAAAGAAAAGACATTTCATAATTAATCATTTATTAATTAGCTACTCAAAGAAATCATATTATATAATATGGGCAGATGTTACCTAGCAATAGGTAATTAGTTAATCAAGGTGATGAATCGATATTCATTATACCTACAGCCTGTTTTTACGTCAAATTGTTGTTTGAAAGAAAGGGAACGCAAATATTTCGTTGAAGAAATTATTTTGCAAACGTATAAAGGTAGATAAATAAATATAAATTCTGAGAAAACTAATACGATAATAAATACCTTGTCAGTATCTTTAGTTTTCGAGGTCCAAAACTGAGATTAGAGAGTCCTATAAAAAGAGAACTGATTTAATATAAACATTAAATGTATACATATAAATACTCGTTTTATGAATTCTGTATCAATAAAGCGAATACGTGTGATGATATTTATAATATTGTAAATATATGTTTATTTCTCAAAGCCAACAATTTTCTTACTGGATACATTTTTTATTTGCTTTTTTGTTTAATCAGTAATTTGGAAGAATTTAAGCCATATTAGGATCCTATCCTAATAAGATAGCAGTATCATAAATACCGAAGTACTTCAAAAATAGAATCATTTAACAATTTTATAAGTGGCATACACTTGATTACTTACACAATTAATAAGTATGTAGGTATATAATATAAAAAAATAATCTGCGAATTACCAAACAAAACAATTCTACGCCTAATTTTAATGATATTAAATTAAAGCTATAATTTTAGTAGTTTTTCTACTATTTAGCTCAAATTAACGCGAGACGTTTTAATAACACTTATTACTAAAAGTAAATCTAAGAACAATTCATAAGTATTGGGGTTTAGCCCAAGCGTAGGTTTTGTTTGTAAAGGTGCAACAACACTGCAGTAGTTCGAGAAAAATCTACCATATTTACGTGAGAACATTTACGGAACAATTTAATCGATACATTCAACCTTATCGATTGATTATCGATATATCGGGGGCAGTATGGCTGCACCTATGAAACTACAGATGTAATCTATTTCTATAAGGTATTGTATTTGTACTTCACAACAGTATTACTGAGTATTGTTAAATCGCTATACAATATGCGTTAGCGTATGGCATACTGTGAGCAGCATAGTAGATCATTAGTTTGAGTTTTTGAAGAGCTAGAACTTTTAAAATACAATTACTATTAAAATCGGTTCTTTATTAATAGTTTACAAAGTGGAATATTGTTGTCCAAAATATTAGAAAATATAACTCTAGTATCCATGGTAAACTTTTGATTATACTCAAAATTTCATCAACAAATAGCTGAGTTGCTGGCAACATTGCGTGTTACAGAGTTCATAATGATAGTTGACAAGTTCTCGCCCGATGCAACATTCTCGTTGCTCATCAAAAATGTTGATCAACTGTTGCTATACTAATGTTTATCATGTATACGAAGCTTTACAGTTTTTTTTACTTACAATATTTATATAGCTTCTAGCTCTTAAAAACAGACAATAAACATTGAATATTATTATTTGGTTATAGAAGTCATTGCGACTTTCACTATATACGTTCAATCAGTTACGTAACTCCGACCCAATATCTTAGTAATACTAGCGATAATTAATAATTCTGAATTATTAATATTACATTTAAGCTTTTTCAGATCACGTTGATTATTGATACGTTTTTAATAAAATCTTTAGTAAATAACAGTAAACATTATTCTTAAGAAAATATACAGTTTTATTATATAAGAAAATATGTACGTATGGCACTCAAAAGTTACATAACTTCTTAGGATAAATATATATTTATTGTATATCTTATAGTGTTGTATACTTGGTTTAGTGTGGGGCAATAGCAAGCAATGCTTGTAGGTGAATTGCTATAAATTGTTTCAGGTGGTGAAGAACAATTTAAAATGTCAAAAGATTGAGACCGACAAGTCACTTACCTTCCATGAAACATTTCATCTACATTTCTTCCAATATTTTTGTATCTAGTGCTGTTAGTGCAAATTATCGACTATGATTAAGTGCTGTCGTTTCATGTTCCACTATCAACCATTTTAAACATGGTGTTTTAATTAGACAAAAGGATCAGCATTAGTCAAAGTTTCGATAATAGGACATCACTAGTCCTTTTTTCATGTGATTAATGTACAATAGAATTTACCGGGAAATTATCAAAGCCACAAAGCTACAGTTCTATATATAGAAACTCCTCTATTTAGTGACGGTCATTATTTAAATTACATATTTATAATATGCATAACTTCTTTCATTTAATAACACATTGAAGGCACTTGTTACTAAACGATTCACAACGCGGTAGCACCATTCAAGCGATGTTTTGTGCAAAACTACGAAAATTAATTTCCGTTCAGCGGTACCTTATTATTATGCTTAACAACAAGAAAATTATAATTATTTACAGAGACTAGTAACAATATATTAATAAATACGAAGCTATATTTACATGGTTGTTATTCGGATGACACACTCTAGGCCTCAAGCGGTGTTATTTTAATTTTTTATTAGCAACAGCAATTTGAACATGTAAACAACTATAATATTACAAAACTACTTGTGTTAATTTGTATTATTGCTACAGCACACTAATGTTATGACCATACAATTTCGACATTTGTGACGTTCTTTCATTCCAATTTCTTTTATACTGACAAACATTTAAAACATGCAGAATTTAATGGTAAGATATTGTCTCAAAATTGCTTATCACTTTACCAATACAAAACGACCAAGTAGTCAATGGTATTGCTATTCAGTATTGAGCACAACTTAACTACAAACTGAAACAACAAACTACATTGTATTACACATAGATATAGAATAGTAGATAGATATCGGCAAACGAGTGATTATGAGAGAAACTAAAAATTAAATACATTAGTTGAGTGACTTTTTCATGTGTGATTAAATACGTACTGACTTAAAAATCGGTATTTATAGCGTTTCTAGATTATTATCATAGAAAATTTTATCGGCGACAAATTTTATCCTTTTTTTATTCCTATATTTTATATATCATTTATTTTATTTTGGATAAAACTTGCGTTTGATGCATATGGGACCACGTCTAGAGCATCCATTTTTTGGGCTTATACCACATCCACATATAGTTATCAATCACGCATTGCCGATCTACCAAACTCTAGTGACATTCTAAATCTATGGAAACACCAATCTACATATGTAGTACCAAAGATTGATGACCCCTGGCCGTTACAAAAGAGACCTTATTGCAGAGTGCACCATCCGCGCAGTAGTCAAAGGTTGACGACCCCATTTTCGCCATAGTACTCGGCAACGGTTTCGTCTCCATTCACCTGGTCTCTTATTACTATGGTCGGGTTGTTAGAACAAGTTGAGTTGTTCGAGAGAGTTCTACGGTTGGCCTTGCAGCGTTGGCAGTCGACTACGACAATGGAATTCGTGTCTATGTCGGTTTCTGTGCTGCTCGTGCGACGGAGGTGGGTTGAGTTGTGTAAGCGGTGCTCTTGGATCGCTCGCCATAGTCGGAGCTCGATGCCGCCTCTGTAGAACGAGAGAATATTTTAGTTATCCTACGTCTTTTGAATGTACGAACAGATACATGAGGTATACAGGTTCTTACAGGGTGTCCCGGTAAAGATGCATCAAGTGGTAATTTCAATGCGTTGACGATGCATTTTGATCTTAAAAATATGTGAAACATAAAGACTACAAAAAGCGATACCAACTTTAATAATACACATAAAACCTTTTCCTAACTCTAGTCGTAAGATAATCATGCAGAAACATACATACATACTTGTCAAACTTATAACCTCCTTTTTGAAGTCGGTTAACCTTTTCACCGCCACGCCATATCGGTATTCCTATGCCCTGTACGCCAAGCCCGAAAATCTTAATTAATATAATTAATTAATAAATACATAAAAGTAATGATTTAATAGGTTTATTTTGTATTTTTCTGCGACCTGTTTTTTGTCGAGTATAGCCGTCGTTGGCGCACAGGGCACGCTTGCTCATGTCGGCTATAGCCGACATTGGCGTTCAAAAGGTTAAAATACTATAAAACACAAAAGGAGTTAATAATAATTATGTAATCAGTACACTCACTTCAAATTCAACCTGGCGACATCCTCCCTTTGAGCATGCATCAATAGATCAGGTAACACATAGCAATGCCGCAACAAGGCATTAGCAACGACAGTGGGCAACCCTCTCGCGGCCACCCACTCACGCAGTTTTGTCGCCTCGGTCTCGTCGACCCCGTCTGTCACGTCACCGTCTAACTCGCTTTGGCTGGAGAACACTTCTGGGGTTACGCTTCTGTGGGTTAAAAGAAAATATTTGTATTGCATTTTATTGCGGTTCAAAATATAAGAGGAAGTAATTTTTGAGAAATGAAGTCAGGTAATCTTTCTTAATCTTTTGGGAAAACTTAACACAAATGGAAAACATAAAAGTTCGGAAACCTAACTCAACACGGGACCACAGAATTTCGAATTTTAGAATCGTGAAGGAGTTACTAATTAGGTAACATTTAGGTGACAATGTTTTTATTAACAATTTATAATTCTATTATCTTTGAAACACATTTTGTATTGTTTCCTAGTACCTTATTTATTTTCGTCCTCTACACGAGTTGATAAAGTTGGCTATAAAACTTACCGCGACTTCTTTTCGACTATTTCTTTAAGTAACATCATGTGCGCTTTCTGGTCTTCTAACATCTGTCTCAACAGACTCTGATTCTGCTGGTAACTTTCTATCAGCTCTTGGTGTAATCTGAAAATAAATATATTGTTGGTTTCTTCATAAATATAGCCTTGAGGAAAAGATTAAAATAGTAAACTCCAAAATTCGACTATTCACTTCCTTTTGAAAAGCGTAAGTATGTAAAATTTCCCTTTTGAATGGATTTCCACTTAAACAAATTGTAGGGGTAAAGTAAACCATTTCACCGTAGACCGTTCCCTTAGACTTTTGAACTATGAAAATAATTAATGCTATACAGCGTATTGACTTAAATTGACATCTCACTTAGGTATTACGCACACCACGGGTCGCTATCCAGTTTAACCAGTTTGCCACCAGTAAAGTGGCAAACTTTGGGGGTGGCCTATGTTCTGCAGTGGTCTATCAGCTGAAATGGTGGCTAAAAATAAAGGTAAAGTAGGACTACTAACTTGTGGTTCTCGTGTCGCAGGTCGTGCAGCGCATGCGCGTCGCGGGCGCAGTGCTCGGAGGACAGCGCGGAGGGCGTGGCGTCCGCCGCCGCCGCGCCGCCGCGGCGACCCTCCTGACCCGCTAGGTTGGCGCCTAGCTCTGTGGTAACAAACGGATATTGTGACTTAACATAAGCACTATACAAGTTATGTTATTAATTCCTATCTGTAGTAAGCAAAGCTACAGATAGATATAATATTGGAAACGGCTATTAGGCCTCTTGTTAAGGATAACAGCGGCCCGATATTGTGCCCGCAGTGTTGTGTTTGTGTTTCTGAACTGAACACCTGAATATTTCGTTGCAACGGATATAACGGATAACGGTCCCTTTGAATATTATTACTACATTGACGTAGTGTTATCTTGTGAAAATATTTTCAACAAAACTGCCCCCTCTGTTACTAATGGGGTAAAACAGTAGAAATAATATGCAGCGATGAAAAAAAAATTTGCCCTACACATTCTTAGCTCACATTTTAATATGTACTTTTTGACGTTCCATCTCATAAATTCAATCTAATCTCACACATTTTTATAACCTACATCAATTACATACCTGGCGACAACACAGTAATAGCAGCCTGAACAGCATTCCTAACTAAATTATCCAAAGCGAACATCCAATGAGGTTTTATGCTATGCATCCTCAACACTGCATTCACAGCCTCTTGAAACATATAGATGGCTGAATGTAACTCATTAATGGCGTTTGAATCGAAGTCCAGTTCTTCTTTAAGAGTAATAATAGCTTGCTCTATGACGCTTCTGTTTTGATCCATTATGTATTCTTTGAGGGCACAGCGGAGCATTTCGAGGTGGGTCTGTAAAATCAATATCATTTTTAAGGCTTATGTTAAAATGGTATTGCTTTCTACTGGCTATATAAATGAAAAAAAAAAAAAATTTAGACTGTGATGTACCGAACATGAAATTCTATGTTTAGAAAAATACGCGGTTGAACCTCCTTTCTACAGGTCAGTTAAAGAAATATATTATTACAAAAGGTTATCTTGTTTCCAACGAAACTGGCTCTTAAAAAGTCTTGAACCTACACTAAAATTACACACTAAAATTTAAAAAGCAACTGAACAAAGAAATCGATAACCAAAATAAAACTAATTTCCCGCAGCATAAAGTATCAAAACTAAACATTACCATTGTAAGCACAGTAGTGCCAAAGTCCTGGTGTATACTGAGCATCCATTTGGAACAAATTTTCTCTGAATCTTGTTCCAATACGCGAGACAGTGTCAGTCTTCGTTGTGAGTCCTTCTTTAGAAGATAGAAACCATCGTGTTCGGGACCGTCTATTGAACAACGAGGCGCGTTTGGCATGTCCACCTAGAAATTGAAGAATAGTTATGGCTTAAGGATACAGAAATGTTTCGGGAAAAGCACTGGTACTCAGCTACATCCGGTTAGACTGGAAGCCGACCCCAACATGGTTGGGAAAAAGGCTCGGAGGATGATGACAGAAATGTTTCGGAAAGCACCTCCAATTGGTGGGTCCCGTCCCGGCTATCACTTGAAAATCTCAGTTACGGGTATCCAGAAACCAGAAAGTCCAACAAACAGCTGTATCAGTCTACCAAGGGTTATCAGATTGCTCAGGTAACTGGGTTGTAGAGGTTAGATAGGCAGCGCTCCATTTCCAAACTCTAGCACTTACTGCATCCAGTTAGACTGGAAGCTGACCCCCAAGATACTTGAGAAAAGACAGATGAGGATACAACGGCATCTGATATCCTTTACAAACTGCAGATGGGAAAGTTAAAATATAAATAAATACGTACTTCTGGAGAAAGCAGACCACCCGATGAACTTCTACGATTTAGAAGCGTATCGCTGCCCTCCATTTCATCAGTAGACGGCGTGTTGGGCATAGTACTAAAAAGTACACCAAACATTTTTGTTTACCTTCAAATTATAGGCAAGATAAATCAGCAATATCTTGTATATAAAGTGGAGTTAGTTCAAAGATCCACGTTAGAAAGACAAAGCATTAGTAATGATTGAGCGTTTACACGAAAACTGTTAGATTCGATTGATTTTGAACACAGATTTGATATTGAATGCCTTGAATTATAAATGCTGTAAATTAGTCTTGATACTTTAGGACCTACTTTCAACGAATTTTTTTGTGAATATAATTGATTTATAAATTAATTTACAATATTTATAAATCAAGGGCTATGATTGAAAAACTTTATAACAATGTATGTTGAAATGAAATTTTATCTATCATTTATAACAGTATTTTATACATAACGTACTTTTTGACCTCAATTCTTATTCCTAAGCTTAATGGTTTCTATAAGCTGTGCACGCAGTCAGTTCGCGTACAGTGCATAAAACGTATACAGATGTAATTTCATAGAATGCAATATTTTATTCCCGACAATGTTCATACAACACTTATACTATTAATTCTATTACGTCACATTGTATATTATAGTCTAAATATCATGCTTTTATGCAATAACAATAATAATCTAATTTCGTGCACATTTATCGCATACTCTAAAATATATTTGATAATGAAAACATGTAGATGGATATAATACTATTCTACATACAGTATTTCATCCCACAAAAGTTTCAAAGAACAACATTTTGAAATCCGAAACCAAAAAATACGGTATTCTATGAATTTGGAACATCAGAAAGGTGCGTTTATATAAGAGTGAATGTTACCTGCTATTCGACAAGTCCGGTGGGTAAATCAGTATTGGTGATAGCATCGACGACGCAGTCCTAGTGATTGTTGGATTAGACCGGATCGTTTTCACCCTTGTAGTGGGAACAAATGGAAAAAATACACACTTTTGTGCCAAGCAATCGACATTGTTACGACATGAGTTACACGTCTGGGTGTGCTCTAATTTGTTAAAGTATTATGTTGGTATTTTTACTGTTTTTGGCTAGTGTATGGTCATAAAAGTGTTGTTGTGTGATGGGGTACAATCACACTTTTATGTTTTTGATTTTGTTTGGAGCTAGTGATGTGACACGGAACTATCTATCGATAAATTGTGTTGTCATTAATTTATACAGTTTATTTCTGTAAAGGGTCGTTTTTGTAGTAGTGGTTGTCAAATGGGGTATATTTAACTATTGTCATAGACATGAACAATTATTATTATAGTTACAAAAATGAGCAATTACGTTAGATTTTTTTTTTGAAATTTTTTTCATTTTTTTTCTTATTATATATATATATTAGATATAACAGAAAATCCCGTGTCACAGAAGGTCATGTATCGAATCATGTACACAGTGAAGTGTGAATGAGTTTATGTACTTATGCCAATAGTTTCATGTAAAACTCAATACAACATTGAACATAGTTGTTAAGATATGTCCTCGCCCAATACATAAGCTCCCTCTCACCGTATTATGTATGATGGCATGAGAACATCACACAACGTAGAACATTTATAGAACGCTAAGAAATCAAACTTTCATACTAAAGTTCATGCTTTTAATACGCTCGTTGCTGCTGAATTTATGTGTCTAGTTTTCCACGAAAAAACTACCTTAATAGTACACAATAAGGTCTAATTTAAGCAACTTCGAACATTCGTTACATGCTGAAAGCCTTATTCATCAAAAGGCAGTTAAAATTATACGGAATTTAGATAAATACATCATCAAATGCTGTCAGTTATCATCAAATTATTACAGCCTTGATACTTGCATCATCTACTAGGCAATTTAACACACACAAATCTTCAACAGCGAACGTATTAAATCGGATTACATTTTATTCAAATAAAATTCTAGCGCATTACCATGCGTTGCAAACTCTAAAGCAACTTCAGTATGCTATTACTATAAAAATTATAAGTGTACGTACTCGATTTCTGGGGAGCTGGGTAGATTGCAAGGTATGCTTGATTCGGATATTTTCTTCTGAGCTGTAACTGGGCGGGCCTTGTCCGCAGGCACTGAAATACTCCGACTATAATCCATATTACTGCCAAGACGACTTGAAGGCTTTTTCTTCCTGTAATTTTCATATTTTTATTCAGTTTTGTTGTTGGTAGTAGAATGAAACATATACGTTAATTATCTAACCTAGAAAATCTATTCTAAAGAATAAAACTTTTAGCCAAAATGTATAAATGGAAAACGTAAACGTTTTAACACAAACATGAAATCTGACATAAAAAGAACGAGCTAAACTACAAATGCATTCGGTCTTTTAATGTTTAAATAAATAAATAAAATTACAACAAATACGTCCACATCCAACATCGATACATTGGGATAAATCTGCAAACAATAACATGGATTGTCAGCTTACGAAAGGGTTTAATACAAGTATACAGTATAAAGTATGCGCAAGAGTCGCCTCCGTACTCACTTGATGGGCGACGATTGAGCGGAACGCACGAATCGCCGAACGCTTGCAAATAAATCTTATATTTACGATAACATATTTACAGTACTATACTAAATACTATTCTACAGCTTATATTACAAAGGTAAAAAGAGTGAACTATAAGTACTAGATTTTTTTCCTTAAATAATTTCGGTATAATTGTAAATTGGGCCGAGAACTTTCTATAACAATTTAGGGATTTTTGCCAGTTTTGATAAAATACATGGACGTTACACTCGTGCCATATGTGATACATAATTTATGCAGAATTTTCAGTATTAAACTTATATTATAAACGCGAAATTATCTCTGCTTGTCAGGCTTTCACGACATAAACTGAGCCGATTTCAATTTAATTGAATACACACATAGCCTGAGAAACGTCTCAGGCTATTTATTATACCTACGGTTACGGAACAGTCGGTATATAAAATAAATACTTACTCGCATAAGAAGGGGTCTTCCAACAGTTCGGCGGCGGTGGCACGTTGTTCGGGCTCCGGTATGAAGCATCGCAGTATAAAGTTCTTGGCTTTGGCCGATAGTTCGCTTGGGATCTCTGGGTGCATCTTGTAGTAACCCACCTAGAATCATTTAAAAGAATAATACATTAGTAATTAAATATTTTTAGTAACCGTGAGAATAATGTGCTTTCTTTTTATTTCGATGAAGATATAACGTACCTTGAAAACAGCTGCCTGAGGTGAGCCTAATTCAATGAACGGCGGATTTCCCGTCGCCATTTCAACCACTGTGCATCCAAGTGACCAAATATCAGCCTGGAAACAAAAAGAAAATAGATAGCTACATATGATTTTTTACCTATAAACGTGTAGTACACAAAGCGTTATTTAAAGAGTCTAAATTCGAATTTGAAAACACGACTGGGAGCTTCCAAATAACTTCATTGCAAGACTGACAATAACATTTCATTTGGTACACAAAAAATGCATATTCTGGAAAGATAATTTTACATACACAAGTACTAAAATTCCTTCTCAAATTATTTGTAATAAAATAACTGCAAAAAAATAATTCAATACTAACCGGGGCACCATACCCTCTCTGTCCCTTATCAATAACTTCGGGAGCCATATACTGCAATGTTCCCGCGAAAGTTTCAGTCGAAGGGCACAACCCAGCTAAACGCTTAGAAGTACCGAAATCAGATATCTTTACAACTCCACTGTATGTATTCACTAAGACATTGTCGCCTTTTATGTCGCGGTGAACGATTTTTTGGTCGTGTAGGTATTTTAATCCTGAAAAAATAAAGAAAAAACATATGAAGAAAATCATTTTTTTTTAAATATCATTGTATAAAAGAATATGTACTGAAAGAAAAAAAAATAAGCAGAAAATTTACATATTAAAGCTACTCTGGCCAAAATCGCTGCTACTCTTCAAAGATCCCCTCGAAAAACACATAGAAAGTTGCTACCTAATTACTACCGGGTTGCTAGCTAGTGGGTTGGTTTATTTGTAGGTTTGCAATAATTTGACGGTAAAACCAAAATGTCTGTCAAAACTATGACTGACGTGTGTACAGATATACAAACCAGACAGATAGTAATCAGCAGTTGATAATCTTATCAAATACATTGGAAGAAATACAATCAAAACAATTATAAGAGACACTTGAGAGTACTAAAATAGTGTCGGTATATAAGTGGCGACACTTAAATGTACGATTAAAACACTACATCAAGTTATCACTAAATATAACTGTTTTTAAAGGAATCTCTGTCAACTACTACGTTTTCAAAGTCAATACTAATTCATATTGGACCTTATGAAAATACACTAGGTGCAAGAAGGTCCTATAGGAGAGTTGATAAGAAATGCATATGTATACTCTTTTCTTGGGCTTTCTCACATTTTCTGAATCGATTTTAATGCGATTTTCAGCAGCTTTTTCAGACTTAGGAGAAGGGTTTTAGGTATATTAATGTCGTTTTTTTATGTACAAAGTTTTTACGAATTCACTTACCTTCTAATATTTGTTTGGTATAATAAGCTATGGTGGCTTCGTTCTCTTTGAGCGGACCCCACTTGGACCGAAGCAGTGCCGACAACGAACCTCCGGGCACTTGCTCCATGAAGATTTTGAAGTAGTTATCTTCTGATATTGAACCTAAGTACTGAAAGGAAAAATTATTACTTGTTAGTAAAAAGGAACTACTTCCACATAGGAAAAGATGTTGTTTTTTCTTGTGTAAATATGACCAAATATATCGAAATCTCCCGCCCTTGAATTCGGGTTTTCGAGGCATGTTGCTAGCTTTTACACACCTTCTTTGGAACCCGTCCATTATTTTCAATCAGTTCGCCATCAGTTTTGATTTGAGAAGAAACACGTACGTCTCGTTAGGTCTAGTAACTGATCACACCTACCGAACGTTTCTTGGCCTACCTTTCCTATGGAATTTTCACTCATCTTTCCTTATTCTGTGAAAGTGGCTAACGCAACGTTTTGCGGTAAGGCGCAGCGTACATCTGTTACAGATCGCTTCGCGTTCGCGATTTGCCCATGCAAGACGTACCCTTATTCCTTGACGGCGATGCGGACCTGTGTGTTGAGGTCCCGGCGTACACGACGCCGTATGTACCCTTGCCGAGGACTATATAATACTAGCTTCTGCCAGCGGTTTCAACCGCATCCCGTGGGAACTACTTCCCATACCGGGATAAAAAGTAGCCTATAGCCTTCCTCGATAAATGGGCTATCTAACACCGAAAGAATTGTTCAAATCAGACCAGTAGTTCCTGAGATTAGCGCGTTCAAACAAACAAACAAACTCTTCAGCTTTATAATATTAGTATAGATGGCTGATAAAAAGGTGAAGGAAAACATCTTGAGGAAACCTGGACTATAGTCTGAAATCACCAACCCGCATTGAGCAAGCGTGGTGATCAATGCTCAATCCTTCTCCGTGTGAGAGGAGGCCTGTGCCCAGCAGTGGGACGATAAAAGGCTGTAACATAGATGACCTGCACAATGTTCCTGTGTCGCAGCTGCGAGTGCAGCAGGATCTCCTCGTGCAGCGGCTGCACGTCGCCGAGGTTGCGCTCGGGGATCTCCTTGACGGCGATGCGGACTTGTGTGTTGAGGTCCCGCGCCGCGTACACCACGCCGTACGTACCCTTGCCGAGGACCACGCGTTTGTTGTTGTCGTCTAGCTCGTATTCGAACTGGGGAAATAGAGAATTTATTAGTTAATATTAGAAAAAAAAATTGAATCAGAAATAATAAACATCCCGCCAAATATTCAAAATGTAGGTACAAAACAGTTTATAGTTATCGGCACGAATCTTGAGCTCTGACCTTAACCTGCGCAAAAGTAATTTATTGGGTCCCTTTTGTGGTATGAAGTGAGGCGCGGGGGCGGGCTAAAGCGGTGATTGGCCCGCAGTGCATCGCGTCATAGCCGTCACTCGGGATTGGTTCTTTGCTAATAAATCACTTCTGCGTAGATGTAGGTCAGAGCTGAAGATTCGTGCCGATAACTATACATCTAACAGTGCCGCTTTGAAATGAGCTATTTCATTCCTTGCACATGCGTATTACTGATTTGCCCACACTGCTTATTTTGCAGACATCCAACGTTTATTATATTTAATTAGGTAGAAAAGAGCAAAGGTAGAAACTTTATTATTGAACAAAGCAAATACATTTTGAACATAATTGTCAATATTACCAGAAATAAGAGAAAACAACACCAAATCCTACCTTTAACTGATCCTGCATGACACTGGTATCCAAATCGGTGACCTTCTCATGATCGGCTGTCAGTTCTCCCAATAGATCATGTAAGCGCTGTCGACACGCTTGAGACGGCAGAAAGATTTGAAAGTCGTCCGAGTTCTCGCTTACGTACAGAAAAAGGCAACGCTCATCACGTTTGTATAAACTGTGGGGAGAAAATGAGAATTAAAGTACTGTGGTTTAAAAAATGCTGCCAGCTAAAAATAAATTGAATGAAAGTAGGCAAGATTTTTGCTGCCAAAAAATCTTTTAATGAAAATTTTTTTCATTGCTTTCCTACGGAAAAGGTTATATTCTTTTCTGATAGAAAATTAAAATTGGCATATTTTAGCAAAAAATATCAGCTAAGCAGAAAATATTTAAGACTCCCATTTAAGAGGCACATTCTTTATATTTAGTTAAAGTTAGTCAAATGGAGCAAGTATGAAACTCATTTACTCCATTTTTTCAGTATATGATATAGGTAATCAACAAAACCAGAAAATTACGAGGGCTGGATGAACAAGTAACATGAATTCTTTGCGGTCTATATTATTACAATTACGACATAATTTGAATTTAATAAATTACCTGTAACTCCTAATCATATCAGAAGTGAACAGCCACCGATGTACTCGTCGACACTGCCCCCGCATAGACTCTAAGCACAAGTTGAGAATTTCCACGGATTTCTGTTCCGCACCCATATTCACGTTTACGTACGAAGGTATATATTCTTTTGTTGTTTCTAATATTAACACCTGGAAAGAAGATCGAAATTAAGAAAGTATTTACTGAAGATTTTTCTGCAAAATTATTACTTAAAAATGGACTTATGGGGAACAAACATCGATGTTTTAGTTGGTACAGTAAACTGCACAAACTGTCAAGCACCTTAACTCAGTAATAAGTACGATTTTCTTTTAAAACTGAAGTTGACTGTACATATGAATAAGTGTGTGAACTCTGGACGTTTGAAACATATCTTAAGTATAATCAACGTTTGATACAAGCAAAATGTTTAAAATTGTACTTACTGGAAATCTAATAATATTTTCACATTCACTCTTAGTTGCCTCTACGAAGTATTCCATCCAGAAAGAGAAAACTTGCTGTTCTGGTGATATATCTTCACTTTTCCTAAATCTAAAATAAAAAAAAAAAAAATTTATTTACACAGCAGTTACATTTTATATAGGCAGGTATGTAGGTAGGCAGTAAAATATAACGGTAACTGAAACATAACCCACCGTTAAATTGCCGCAAAATGGTCTCATGGGCGATTGAACGGCTGACGATTGTTATATTTAAATGGTGCGACCCACCATAAACTTGTTGCACTATATCTAACAAGAAACTCGCCTAAATAAAACTACTGTTACGGATTTTATCGCGATTATATTTATATTATTTAATCCCGACGTTTCGGATCCTTTACAGCATACATGGTCACGGGCAGACTAAGGCGTATAACACCTTAACGTCGGAATTAAAGAATCCCTACTAATATTATAAATGCGAAAGTCACTCTGTCTGTTACGCTTTCACGTCTAAACCACTGAACTGATTTTAATAACATTTGGTACAGACATAGAGTTGACCCTAAGAAAAAACATAGGATAGTTTTTATCCCGGACTTTTGAATAATTCTCTTGGAAACGCGATATAACCGAACTCTACGCGGGCGAAGCCGCGGGCGGAAGCTAGTATTAATTTAAACGCGAAAAAATCCGTTAAAGTAGTTTTATTTAAATGTCTAATATTCTTACAAGAACAAGAAACTTACCTATCAATCAATTCGATATTCCCAATAGTAGACTTGAGATACCAATTCGGTGGTTTGAGTTTGAACATACATTCTGCTGCCTGTATCGCTTTCACATAGTCTTGGGCCAGTACTGATATTTCGAAGAAGGTAGCCACGTCCCAGTAGTCTTTGAGAGACGATAGACTGCCTTTTTTGCCTATTAGATGATTTAATACCATTCCTGGGAACAAACAGATGCAGGTTTCAGAGTTTATTTATTTATTTATCACAAAGTTATTTTGCCCTTACAGATAACTTAATCTAATTCGACATAGTACTTACAAATAGATAATATGTTTCCTTAACTATATTTCCTTACAAACTACACAGTAAATGGCCACAAATAAATGTAATGCAAAATGGCCCAGTAAATGGTAATGGTAATAGTTTTAGAGTGTATTTTTATGGATGCTTGGTTTGAACTTCTGCATAGTATTGAGCAAAATAAATATTGAAGAAAGAAGTTTTATTTTTTGTTGGCTTCCAGGTAGAAATATAATAAATGTGAGATGTGGTGAGTATATGGAATAAGAACATCGTGGTACATCACTTAAAATAAAAGAATAAAAGTACATCTATAAACAAAATACATAGAAAAACTTGGAACCCACGGATTATGCGCTTCCCATATCACATTGATTGCTTGGTAGTCAGAGTAAAACCTGTGTAAGTAAATGGAATAAAACTGACAACAAGGAAAATGATAAGTAGGTATAAACTTAAGTCTTTTATTTACATTATTTACTATCAATAAAAAACACTGACGTACAGTAATAAAACCCACATTACTAGGCTAAAACCTACCACAATGTGATAAATGCATTTGCTATTTCACCCGAAGCCGCGAAGATAAAACGAATCATAATATAAACAATTTTATTACACAACTTATAGTGTCAACCTTCTTGAAATATGGTCACATAAAATTATTAAACCATTAGACATTTGACTATTTGGCTGACAGCCAGAATGTAACTAAAAGAATTTCTGAGTAATACGCGGTAGACCAATGCCACATCAAACATTATTATTTGGCATGTATTTAACGCGGCGACTAAGTAAAACGAATATAGGTTTTTAAAAATAATAGAGTGGGTACCATTTATAATGAGTTGGCAGCTAAAAAGGAGAATCATAATAAGTAAAAGGTAGCATATTAATATATGAGTTATGAGGTCCGTTTTAATTTAAACTAGCATCAAGTTTTTCTTTTGGCAACTGAATTAATATCCAAGCGAAAACTTAATGATGACAATAAAATAGAAAATGGGCATTCATAAATAATACAAATCAGGTTCTATTTAAAATTGTTTGGATGAAGAATAAATATAAACTAGCTCCTATTATAAATATATTGTGCGACTTTTTAATAGCTTTAAATAAAGTCTAAAATGGCATGAAGAAAAAATATTTTGCGGCTGTTATTTTCAAAATTAAAGCATGACTTCTGTCACGGCTCCGGCGCTGCGGAGCTCCGGCGGTCCCATGCGAGCTTATCGTCGCAGATGGTTTTCACGCTCACCACCGCAGCTTCGGCTTGTCAGTCGCGGCGGCGAGCGTTAAAACTACCTGCGCCTCAGCTCGCAGGCCGCCTCGCCCCTCCGCGCCTACGCGGTTTTGAATTGCACTCTAGGGGTAGGGCAGATAACACTACGTGGAGTCGGTTTTGCAGCGATTCATTTTCGTCACTAACTTAAATTTTTAATACAATGTTTTTTTAATTGAAGGTTATAAATGGTAATATGCTAAATAAAATGAATCCAAATTAAATTCTACCATCTTCATAGTGCGCCAAGTGAAATAATACCACCGCACCTTCCGCCGTTTTCATGAAATTATGATACACAATATTAATAATTAACTCTTATTCCTTTTTATTGTACTCCTTTTAATATTTAGAGCTATCCACAAAGCGAAGCCTGAAACTGGGTTTTTAGTCGGCACGAAATAGTATTATTTTTGCCACCCAACTAACATTATTAGTCGCCAAGTCATTATAAATAGCTCCTCACCTAATATTTCCATTGACTGGTATAGTTTATTTGCTACCCAAACGCAGCTGCTAGTTTTTAGTTTTTATAACACCCTTAATTTTGAACCTTACATATTATAATAGTCGCGAAAATATTTAATCGCTGGCAAGTTATTTTATTTGTTGCCAACATTTGTCGACTTTTAAGTTATTAGTCACCAGGAATATAATAAGCCTTATTATTTTAGGTATTTCAATAATGTTGCATTGAATGCTATAAGTGTAGCACCTGGCTTCGTCTAGAAAAAACAAACGGGGTGAGCTAAATAAAACCGTTTAAAAATAGTGTGTTTAATAATATTGTTCTTTTTCCACCTACATTGGGAAGCAATTGCATGATTTTTTCCTCATGTGTAAGTTTTGAAGAAGTATGCTGTACATACTTTCTAGCGCAACATTCCATAACAATTTATAAAGTGTATTTTATTTTATTACTTTTGGTGAATATTGAACGAAATCTTAAAACATAGTAGCTTATAACATTTCTTAGTTAAATGGATTACTAATTGAGATAAAAAGTATTGAGAATTAAATGTACTCATATAACAATTTAGGCAGCTTCTTACGTAATAATAGTTACTCGAAATAGTTCCCTCGGGACGCGGCTGAATCGAAGTTAAGTAGGTTATAAGTAAAAAATCTGTTTGATCTCTCTGCTTGAGTTTGAGTTCTGGATGACATAGTTAACTTACCAATATGTT
Source organism: Helicoverpa zea x Helicoverpa armigera (assembly GCA_033682625.1). Lineage (NCBI taxonomy): Eukaryota > Metazoa > Arthropoda > Insecta > Lepidoptera > Noctuidae > Helicoverpa > Helicoverpa zea x Helicoverpa armigera. The sequence continues at coordinate 4,315,892 of JAWIIS010000038.1, read as the reverse complement.
GCAATTCCTGTGAGTTTTTAAAATCATTGCCAGCTATAACGAGTAGTGTTGCCAAATTAATGCCCGCATATTCGTTTGGTTGCACTTCGAAACCCTGTCTGTACCTGAAATATTAATGTAACTGTTTATTATATGATTGATTAGTTGGCAACTTTTAGTCGTGTTCACTTTCACTGTGAAATATCATATTTTTGTTACAAAATAGCTAAGTATTATTATACGTTTAGCATTCTTTCATTTCCGCTTATTTTTTTTAATGGAGGACAGCTGCTGCATCAAAATAATCCAATTGCATCTTCGGTACATCTATCTAAGTACTAGTTTTTCTTTGAACCCAGGGTAGGTTCACCATGAGTTACATAGAGAATAACGATACCAAAACCATAACAATAATCGGTTATAGTTACAAGAAGTCCTTTAACAATTATAATACGCCACCAATACTGGTCATAAAAGAAATAGAATTAGAAGAAAACTATCACATATTTCCTGTTAACGAATAAATAAATAAACTTAAGAACAATACATACCAATGTATAGCATGATCCAAGCTTTCCTTATCCGTGTGTTGAGATTCGACGAATTTATCCTTGTATATACGGCCACAAAGGCACAACATATCGGGGAATCTATTCTCTTTCTTCTCTAACGCTTTCACGCAGACTTTTAGAGCATTCTCCCTGTCCCCTTCTTTGTTGCGGCTGTAAGGAATAATTAATACATTATACAGGATGGTCATCGCAGGCGGGGTAGGCCCCGAAAGAGATGGCGGGATGACCTGGATGCCTACAACCCTGATTGGTGGGAGGTCTCAAAAGATCGAGAGGTGTGGAGGCAAAATGGGGAGGCCTTTGCCCAGCAGTGGGACAGTACGGGCTAAGACAAATAAAACCGGCCAAGTGCGAGTCGGACTCGCGCACCGAGGGTTCCGTACAAATCCTGTATAGATAAAAAGTGAGCCTCGCGCCAACCGTTCAGTTTAGAACAATCATAGTTATGGTAATTTCGTGAGAGTCAAAATACCTAGTTAATATTTTTTATTTTATAATATAACTAAAATAGTAGGCCAGTACCTTCTAAAAGTTATTTTATTAACGTTATTTATATACAACATTTTATAGTCATCATTCAGAAATCTGATTGAAAATAACTAATTATGTCTTAAAGGTCATTGGGCATATCTGACCCGCTTTGTAAAAAGTGGCGGACATGAATCAAAGTAGTTTTAAATCGTGGAGAATGGTATGACGTTTCTTTGAATATAAATATTTTATTAAAATTCCGTGGAGACGAATGTCCAGGATCGTTTGAAAAATATAAAAGACAAACAGTTTCAGAGGATTATACAGGTTGCAATGCTAGTTTTTATTGATAAAGACTTTTCATAAAGAAGGAAGATGCCAATTCGGATGACCAGGATCTGATGAGGATCTGGAAACCCTGAGAAATCGAGGGCAACTCTTGAATATTGTAGGCACGCATCGAGTCAAAACCAGACATGTGACTGTATTTTTGAGGGTACTGGTAAACAGTGAAGGTTTGGAGCTGATTTGATTATGGAGACTACAGAGAGTCGAGGGAACTCCTGAATGGTATGTTGCAACTACCACGTGTTTGGGCTTATTTTATTCGTATTGGCGAAGACTTTCAACATAGATAGGTTTGACTGCCATTGTGGGATCGATAGCAAAGATCAGATATAGTTATGGGAACTCCTTTACAATTTATAACGAAACCTTGTGTTGGAGCTTATTTTATTTTAGGTGATGAGAATTCACTACTAATGGGATCTTTTATTTTTGAGGGATTAATCACCTAACGAGCTCCAGTTTCAGGTTTTTTTCGAAACTGCCTGACGACTTGTAATGATCCGATGAATCCGCCGTGGGTATGGTTTCCATACTAAGGTGCCCAATGACCTTTGAATGATTTAAAATTTTTCACAGTTTAGAGGCAATTATATTTAAGAAGTGTTTGATATGAATTTCAACTTTAATATCTCTACGCGTTCATGTGAAAAAGGGTAGGTAGTAAGTTTATAATCATTAAAAAAATATTTTATGTCATGTAAGCAAAAATAATATTTTAATATTTTATGTAACTTCAAATTTATCATTTTCGCAATTTTTCCTTTATCTGTACTATATAACGTTGCTTCTTGCCGAATTTCAAGATTCTGAGTTCACGGGAAGTACCTTGTAGGTTTTGATTCCCTAGCGTGTGACGGAAATTCGTCTAAGGTGTCGGTATAACTGCTGTATCTTTTGATCGCGTTAACTTAGAGGTTTGATTTTTTCACTGCCTAAAGGGACAATAGACATAGGTATTTGGTATAAATTTCAATTTGATACCTTTATTCGTTCGTGAGAAATAAGGTAGTAAGTTTCATTTTATTAAAATATATTTTTTTATATTATATAACTAAAAAAATGAGATTTTCGGAATTTTTCCTATATTTGCATTATATGACAATGCTTCATGCCAAATTTCAAGACTCTGAGTTTACGGGAAGTATCCTGTAGGTTTTGATTCCTTTGCGAGTGTCGAAAATTTGTTGAAAATATCGACATAATCGGCTGTATCTTTTGATTGGTTTGGCTTAGAAGTTTGATATTTTTTCACAGCTTAAAGAGACAATAGACTTGAATATTTCATATGAATTTCAGCTTGATACGTCCACGCGTTCCTGAGATAAAGGGTCTTGACAGACAGACAGACAGACAGACGGACAACAAAGTGATCCTATAAGGGTTCCGTTTTTTCCTTTTGAGGTACGGAACCCTAAAAACAATGTAGAAGTTCAAAGATTTTCATAACCAGTTTGGCATGCCAAACTATTTGTTGTCTAAGAAAACTGGGCGAGTCACTGCGAATTTTTTTTTTAGGTATAAGAGAGATGGGAATTTAGAAGTACCGCCATCGAATTTCTCAAATTTAACTAGGTATACCTATCTTATGATTTGAGAACCAATAGAGGTAAGTTCTTCGAAATTAAGTTTATTTGAGATGCTTACATGCCAAAAGGGTTGAACCGATTGGAATGTAATTCTATCCGGGTACACAAAGTAACAACTATCAAGGTAACTAGCAAGTTTAAGATTGATAATCACGAGCTCGAGTGCCAGTTATCACCCAGATATAAATGAATGGCATTCCAAGTATCAATCAATCTGGTGGAAATATGTATTATCAAGCCTTTAAAGAGCCACTTAAAATTAAGTATATGGACATATTTGCTAGTCACAATGATAGACAAAGAAGCGTGCCAAAGTTCTATGAAATCATGTTTAATTAACCAGCTAATAACAAAGTCAGGATTTCTAGTAGGCAAATAGGCGAGAATCACAAACAACCAACGACTATAATACTTGGAAAATATACTTTTAAAACAAACAACTGTCGTTCGCAACATTACAATGCAACCTTTTTTATACAATAACAATTTAAAAAGAGAACTCACCGATTCATAGCAAAGGCGTACATGAACCTTATTATAGGCATGTTGACGTAATTTTTTCTGTTCATTATGGTTTTAAGGTCGTCTACCACATGTACTATGGCATCGTAATCCTGTATTTCACGGTAGGATATAAGCATGTTGAGTATGGTATCTCCTGAGAGAACTGCTGGGTCGTCGAGGCGTCTGCGCATAGCGTGAAGCATGTTCGCAAGTTCTATACCGGTGTATGTTTCGCGCGCTTTCCGTAAGTCCGATAGGAATTTCTCTTGGAGATGTGCTCTGGGGAAGGAAAGTTTTTCATAATGAAACGTGAAATTTCTCGTGAAATCTATGTATAAACTTGCTACAGAAAAGGTCCTTTTATTGAAGCATTCTAAATGCCATAGACAAAAAATTGGTAAAAACGTCACGGCATTAAATACGCCTACAATACATGAAGCCAAGACTAAACCATTATGATCATCATTAAATAACGTTCAACCGACATATCAGAGAAGAGGTACAATAAAATCACTTAATGTGTTTACAACATTGGTTCATTGCAACTGCACTATTAATTCCAGTTAATAATAATATAATACTTCCACAGAAACTTGTTCCTTAAGCGAAAAACATCTCAATGAACATGACATTGACTTTTAACAAGATTTATAAAGAAAAACAAGCAAACAAAAAATGAATTGGTTTTGATTGCAGGAAAATACTTACATATTTATTGTAACTTATATTTATTTTATTTTCTAACAACTAATAAATTGTAGTCTAAATAGGACTGTATTTCGCAGACATAATAACAAGAATGCCGACCAGAACATAGTTGAGAAAAGGCAGATGAGATGATGATGTTGATCCAAAATTCTTAACTTAAATTTTAAAATTAAGTATTTATTTAGTCAATCTCATACTCACTTGGTCTGCACCTCAACATCTTGCAGTATATTCCTCAACCTCAAGGTCAGATGCTGTTTAGGATCAGCCGAATCCTCACCCTTGAACTTCGTAGCAGCCGGGTTGGTAGTCACACACGTCCCAGCATCCGTCAATTTGTACGATACGAACAGGAAATTGGGAAGAGATAACTGTCAATGGGAAATAACAGATTTAACAACTGTGTATGAGCAATTCATTGAAGCTGTCTGAGTCATCCATTCAATAGCAACATTGAGTGTATGTTGAGTACCTAATTCATAAACACAATAAATAGTATTTTAATATAAATCGTATGACTTCAATTATTCCTTAAGGAAAATTTTCTATTGGATGGTTTGAAAGAGTCAACATCCAAAATAGAACTATGACTGGGATAGTGTTATCTGTTATCCGAGATAAAGCCTAAAAGTCCCATTTACTACAGCATTTACATGAGCAATCTATATAGGAAACCATTATTGGTGAATAATACGCGATTATCATTTTTATAAAAGCTTCTTAAGTGGTATAATTATTATCAGTAGGCCCACGCAAATCATGACATGCTTCTGCTGCGCAAGTACGTAAATATCGGTAGGTAGTCAGAAAGGTACAATGTGGTAGGTAAAATATAACGCCTACTTACAATGGTAATGTTTATGTTATTTACTTGAAGTGTGGTCGACTGTTACTATAAATTGTCAGACAAATAAAATTCTCAATAAAATCTTATGCCATCTGCATGTAAAGACACCTACAAAACTACCTACTGAAAAGATATAAAAATCCGATTCACATTTTTATTATAAAATCTAGATTATGGCGACGCCTCACACAGTTTTAAGACCATACATTTTTATAGGGTCTTGCATAAAAATGTACAAGAAAACAATTATTGTACCTATAGCTGACCTAAACCGGGCTTATAGATTGGTACCTCAGTTTATATAGGCCACAAAACCAGCAATTGCTGAACAGTAGACCCCAATACAATGCACATACAATTCCTCAAATAAAAAACCGGACCCATAATTGAATTAGGCATAGAGGTATTTGAATTGTCATTCTTGTATGATTGAACACAGCAATGGGACAATTTGACAAATTGAGAGTAATAGCTTGATAGGTGCATGTAATACGCAGTTGACAGTCCGTAAGTATATAATAGGTATATAGAATATGTATTTATGTACCTAATAGGAAAATTGCATCTAAACGTCCTAGGTGGTGAGGGGTCTGAAAATGTTTTATGCAGCTGTCGAGTCGAGGTCTGTTATAAAATAGTATCAAGCAATAAAGCTCAGGATTATTTTAACCATGAACTGATTTTGCCAACGTAGTATATATTCTTTTCAAACAATCAAGATATTCTGTTTAGTACTTTTTCTACAGAAACATATTTATAGGACACCCTAAAAATACAGATGCGGGAAGTAGTTCCCACGCAACACAGGAGAACCACTGGGGGGCAGTTAAAACAAAAGATACAGTCAACTTCAGGTCAGTGCATGCAGTGGTAACAGTTTTATAGGAAAATCGTACTTATTACTATTGATTTAAGGTGCATGACAGTTACCACTATTGTGCAGTTTACTGTACCTACATCCATTTAAATAAAGAACGCAAACAATAATGCACGATGATAAACTGAGCGACACTCATATGCAAATCTGAATAAATCATAATTAATTTACATGCAGTAAACAAAAGAAGCGAGGAGATAATTTTCCTCCTTCCCACGAAACGATAGTACAATACCATGTAATGGTTTTAAACTTAATGGAGTATATTAGTCATGTACTGTCAGCTAAAGAGATTAGTGACCACATCTTACTTGATGTGTAATTTATCACTTTTAAGTATGTCAGTTCAATTACTTTTAGAAAACTTCTATGGTCCATTGTTTATTAGTTAATTATTTATCAAATACCCTATCGCAAAAAGAGTTCTAAGCTTCCTCTTTTCATAATATTCTGAATAGGTACTGAAGCGGTACCCAAACATTAAATTATTAGCCCTATAAAGCGCCTCGTATAATTTATGACTTTTTTATTGAGTTTTTTTTCAAAGGAAATATGATTTTTCTATACTTAAACTGTTTGCGACCCATTTAACTGGTTGTGGTTAATGGGACTTGATGTTACAAAGCATTGTCTGACATAAAAAATAACCAACATTTTAATTAAAATACATGGAAAATAACTTCAACCACAGGAGTATTGATGACAGCTTTTACAATAATGTGCAATATTTACTTGGTTACAAAAATAAAGTACTGCACTTTGTTTTTGTAGGTAAATTACAATATAACAACTTTTGTTTCAGGTGCATATAGACTTAATAACATGATTGCATGTTAAAGCAGTTAATAGTGCTGTATAGGTATGAAGCGACTTTGTCTATTATTGAGATAAGTGGCGTAATGGCTGCTGGCGCTTAGATATTCTAAATGCTGGTTGAATATTTTTCTTTGTCTTTAAACACGAAAAAAACTTTAAACCAAAAAATAACACCAACTCCAATAATAAACCTAAAACTTCTTTTAAGTCTGTCAGATTCTATGCTGAAAACCACATCAAAATTGGTTCAGCCAAACGTGAGACTATCGCGCACAAATGTATCTACATACATACAAGTCAAAGTCAGAACCTCCTTTTTTGTTTGACGTTGGTTAATAAATTTTTTTAATTTCTCAGTATCCAATACTCTTTTGGTAGCAATAATTATGTCAGTATGCTAATAAAAGTAATCTATGTGAATCTAATATCTAAAGCCATTGATAGTTGCAATTTTGTCATATTAATAGTCTTGTTTAGGGAGAATCTTATTCAGTATGGCGAATATAGCAATGTTAAACAGTCAAATCTATTTGACTAAAGTCAAAACAATGAGATAGGATTGCATGAAAGTCTGTGTTCAGAAGCCAAATAACAATTTATTATATCATACAAGCTTAAGTAGCTTATTGATTCATATTTAAATATTAGATAAACATCTGGCAGTGCATATTTAGTTCTAGTTAAGTAGGTTTGCTTAGCCAAAATTGGCTACTAATCACTTCCCGATAATCTAAATGTGTTAGCAAATCTCTAATAGTTTGTGACAATGCAACAAACATGCATAACTTTGGAGTAGCATACTTACTAGATGGGTGCTGTAGTTGATATCTTATAATACAATCATTTATTATGCAACGCAATATATTTTTTGTTTTTTAATGATGAACCTTAGGACAACTGTCAAACTTCCTAATTGTTCAGTATTATTTATAGGCCCTTTTATGATCTATCTCATGTATCAGTGTCTGAAACTCAACGTGCTACATTCCACTAGTTCATCTCATCTTCAGAGACGAAATAGCTACTTTCAGTTAGTTAACTTTTTTTTATTTACCTTAAGCCTGAGCGTGGAGTCCGCATCAACATCATTATACAGCAGTACATTTTCCTTCATGTCAAAGCTTTCCCGTACTCCCAGGTGGTACAACAAGGAACTCTGCTGCAGCTGCAAGCTGAGATCCACCAGTGCCACGTCGGCATTGTAGAATGTGTCCAGCACATTTGTCTCACCGAAGTCGAGCTTTTCGAACTGAAAAAGATAAATTTGTTTTATTATAAAAATAAAATATAAAAGGGTTGACGCTGTAGACTACGCTACGCATACTGAGGGTATCCGGGTTATTTGTATTGGACAATATTTTTAGATCATTAAAAATAAAACATAATGCTCTTTTTTGTGTGTGTTCCTACTTACATAGATCCAAGATCAATTATTATTGTTTGTTATAATATGAAGTATTGTTAACAACTAGATGCTTTAGATTATATTTTCTGCACGTACTGTTCATCATGACGAAGCATGAGGATTATAAGAACATCTGTCTGATTTTTAGAGAACTTATCATAATTACATAACAGATAAATGCATTGTTGTTTATCATTGATCAAAGGAAATGACTGTTTTGTTTATATTAACAATTGCCAAGACTCAGTGTTTCCTTGGAAACAATGATAACCAAGTACATAGGTATATTATGTACGTACACAATATCCTAGAAATAGTTACAGGGGAAAGCCCGCCGCCTGCTAGTATGTACATTAACATTTATTTGTATTCCATGTAGGTTATAAAAATATTTCAAGGTCAATCAGCAAGGTCGCATTGGCAGAAATGGTTTTATGTGTATCAAATTGAAGAACAAAGTCATGAAAGTAAATGGTGTACCGGCTGGTCATAAGAAATTATTTTTATCTTTTTCATTTATGTTCAATTTAAGGCGATTATTTAAGTATCCACAGCTGATAGTTGACTATTGAATAATATAGGTACAGAACAGTCTTCAAAACAGATAAATAAAGGTTTTAATGCAATCTCAATGTTAATGAGAGTAAACTGTTATTGTATGTGGGTTTTTCCTATTTGGCTTATCTGTTGTCAATGCCAAAAGTAACACATTATTTTAAATGCAGACACTGGTTACATTCTAAATTACAATGAGAGCAACTTTGGTAACAGGAAAGAGGTATTTGAAGGACATCTATGGACATCAATATTTTGGTGCTTTTCTATCAAGAAAGTAAGAATTAATAAATACTTACATGTATATGATGCAAATTGGCATTGACCAGTTCAGATGCCAATCGAACTTCTTCTAGAGCTCTTTTCCTATGAGCAAGATTCAATGTTTGGGTTACATCCAAAACACATGCTATATCCATCCGAGGCCGCTGGTTGGAGCCCCCGGGCTGCACGGTCGCGCTGGACCCATCGCTGCACACACTCTCGCAGATACTTCTCACTTCCCCTACAAAATAACAATTCAATAACTCAAAGTCCCACAAGACGAAAACGGAAAAACAAAGTTCACAACACCGCACCTGTATCTTCTAACGCTGTGGAATTGTTCCCACCGCCGAATGTTATCATTTTCTCACGTGTTTATTAACATTTGGATAGTTTATACACACATTTCACATTCAATTTACGCAGCATAAAAAATAAATTCCACAACAAGTATTTGTGCGGGCTTGTGTTATTTAACATTAGTGATGTGCACCGCTCGCAGTCGCTCGCAGTCGTAGCGCACATGATATCAACATTGTTGTGTTGTAGTCGGTGTCAAAACTTGAAACTGTTGGTTGTCATTGTATGTTAACCGTTTTATGCTCTCAGTCAGTTTCGATTTCTAATTAGAATAAAGTAACATCGTAATATCATAATGGAAGCGATAGTGTATGCCAATAATGCCTCAACATAATTTTTACTATTAGTAGTCCGTCATATTATAAGGGTAGCCAAGTGGATACCTCTTCTGTGGAGTCTAATTAGATTTTAAACAATTTTTTGATGAATTACTCTTATCTAGTAGGTGCAACGGATAGATCATTATGTGTTCTATCGAATCCAAGTTGTTACACTCTTAATCAAACATTTTTTGTTTGCCACAAAATCAAATTCCTATGTGTAAAAGTAGCTAATTGGCCATTTTTATACATATTTCTTGAAATTTATAGACAAACAAAATGTGAAAAATAACACGAAGAAGCGAACACTATAAAATAATATTTTATCAAAATAATTTTATTGTTTTTGATCATCCCACATAAAGTAAATTTTGTGCATATCGTGTTGAACATGGACATCACTATTCACGGCCTTGAGTTGACGAATTAGCGCCACCTATTTACAAAAATGTGTATTTGAGAATTGTGTAGCTGGCTGGTATGTGATAGAAGTTCCGTTACTTCATACTAGATGTCACTACTATTATTTCTCAAAATAAAAAATAGAATAATTATTTTAGATGTTATAGTAATTCGATTTTGGTGGTAAGAGTGCCTTATTTCCGCACTTTTTATTCGTCTGTTTTATTCACTTCGGGTAACAGACTTTATCGAATCGAGTAGCATTGAAATCACGGCACAGAAAGAATCGGATCGAAATGGAGACGATAGTAGGTAGGTACCTACCTATTTTATCCGGGTTCATTTTCATTTGACAAGGCTCATTTTCATTTGATGCTACTTTATGGTCTAGCTGACGGGTCCAGCTAATCTGAATCGTTACTTTAGGTAGGTAGGTACCTAATAATTACATAACTTTTATATTGCCATTTTACCTTTTGACAGATAAATAATTAAGGACTTAATTTACCAACCTACCTGCTTTTTTGTAGACTCGTAGAAGTTCTGAACATCAAACTGAATTCACTACCTATTGTAGATTTATGGATGTGAAATGTTTTTAATTAGAATATTAGTACCTATTCGTTATTATAGTAACGTGTCTCGTTATCGTAAAGGATCTAATAGAGTAATAGAGCATGGATATTGTCGGGATTGCTAGAACTTAGATTTTATCTATACCTAATACGTTAAAGGCCCTCACCATGCCCTCACCATTATGATGAATAAGTAGGTACCTTTTCACTCTCTGGGTGGTCAATCTGCAGAGATTAACAACACATTTTCCTCTGTCATGAGTAGAATAATAATGAACAAATCAGTCCAAAAATGCAACAGAGGTCATTATTTATGAAGATTCCAAAAAAGGCTGCGTGTTGTATGATGGTAGGACATGCACCTATTGTGGTGAAGGCCGGATGGAATAAATAATTGATATCTACCTATTGATTGGTAGGTACAAAGGGACCTATCTACGTATAATAGGTAGGCCTCTAACATTATGTCTTAAATAAACCTTCATGGATACCTACCTGCTTAGGTTTCAAGAAGTTTTTCCCATCAAATTTTTCATCAATATCTGAACCATAAGGACCAATGAGCTATCTATCACTGAAATTATTTTTTCTCAAATCAGATCAGTAGTTCCTGAGATAAGTGCGTTCAGGCAAACAAACCCCTCAGCTTTATAATTTTAGTATACCTAATACCAACAGCTTTCTGTAAAGTGAACTGAATGATTGATTCAATAAAGCGCTTTGCTAAATTATCATTCTTCTCGCACATGGCTATAGTGTCTACACTGGATAAATATAAAGTAGGTTCACGTGATTTATACTATTGTATTACATAATAATTAGGTGTTGCTAAGAACTTATATTTTATTTGAAGATTCTTAATGTGTGACGGAAGAGAGAAAACGTTTTTGAAGCTACACGAAAAAGTTGTTAGGTCATTGACCTACGCAGGTAATTTTCACCATGATAAAAAATGACGATCGGGACGTACCTAATTCTATTGAATGATAAATTAATGAAACTTTTGTATACTTACCTATTTATTTTACTTTTTTATGAAAGTAAGTACAGCTAGGTGTGGGTATAATTTTTGAAAGAAAATAAAAAAGTGTGATGGTACCACATACATTTATTTATAAAAGGCACGTAATTCATCCAATTAAATATAAGGAGCTCTGTGTTGACCACAATAAATTATCCTTGATGGTTTTATATTATTTATATTTTGTATGCAGTCGTTTTTGTAATTTAATAAAGTTTTTTGTACCAAATGTTAAGCCTCGTCCGACTCGATAAATCACAGTTTATTGATTAGAACTTAAAAGTAGGCATTGTTGAAATAAAACATATGTAGATACTTAAATAAAAAAATAGAAATAACTAAAATTATAAAATTTTATGACTAGTCAAAAAACTTTGGTAAATTATATCTATTCATTATTTTGGCTTTTAAACAAAATTGAAAATTATAATAACACGTAAACGTTTCTATAAAAATCTTTACGATCCCATTTCTACATACCATTTTAGGCCAAGGAACTACAAAAATTAGGCAATCAATACATACATAGATAAATGTAAACTAAACCAAAATACCATATAAACTTAATCTACATTAAAAAAATAAAATAAACCAAAGTGACAAATTCCACAAATAAATAAACAATTAAGTACTTTTGCGAAAATACCATCTTTGATTTCTGGCAGCCTAGTACTTCACTTGCCAAGGATGATTTTGCGAGACGCGCCAAAGTTCTGGCCGGATTGGTTGGCCAACTTGTTGGTGCCAGCTTGAAGACCAATGACGGCATTGCCAGCACGGAGCACATCTTCGCTGAAGTCACGTCGGTTCTCCTCAGCAGGCCTGGGTCCGAGGTAGGGGCCGCGCCATTCCGGGTGTTTGTATGCCTGAAATTAAATGTGAATTATTAATGTAACCTCGTCTGTCAGTTTTTGTTGTGAATTATGTAAATTGGATGACTGGTATTTAAAATAAGGTATCGCACCTATCTTTCAGAGAATAAAACCTAGGTATTTTATAAAGCTGAAGAATTTGTTTGAACGCCCTAATCTCTAGAACTTCTGGGTCGAATTGAAAAGCTAATTCTCTTTTAAATAGCCCATGTATCAAGGAAGGCTTCATTTTATCTGGGTGCGCAGACTAGTTCTCACGGACGAGGGTAACACCGCTGGCGGAAGCTAGTGACTTGAACGAAGTTGGAACGTACCGTCCTGCCAAGAGCGAAGATGGTTTGTGTGACGAGAGCGATGTTCTTCTGGTCCCAAAGGTCTGTAGTTTGGAAGAGGTCCACATCAGGTACTCCGTACTTCACACACGCTTTTTGGAACCTGTAAAAATAATGATTACGTTATTGCAAGATGAATGTCTATTTTACTGTCGAAGTACATAAGTGCTGGGTACGATACAAAATATGATTCAGACAGTGAAAATAACATTGCACAGAAAAGTTGTTTAAGATAAACAAACAAAACATGTGAATGGTAACGGAAAAGTTTGAAGGCTAACTAAAAGTTTTGAACGAGATATTTTTTCCGTGTAAGTAGTAAACCTTCAATTTCGATTTTGATGTTGAAGCAGGAAGCCAGTAGAATGGAAATAAAATAAAACCTAAAAGCAAGTTACAAACCCATATCCTGATGTGTCACATATGTATCGATACAGTTAACTTTGTGTCGTGAAGGTAAATATTATGTTGGCAAATTCAAAGAGTTCTCAAATCTTCCATCAATCGTTGTTTTCCACATTCATCATCTATCATCTGCCTAGCCTTTTCCTAATTATGTATATGAGGTCGGCTTCCAGTCTAGCTGGATGCAGCTGAGTACCAGTGTTTTACATGGACCGACTGCCTCTGACCTCCTCAATCCAGTTAAACCCAGACGACCCAATACTCTTTGGTAAGACTAGTTGTCAGACCTCCAAATTAATTTATTTGTCCTTCTTAAATACTTACTGGTTAATATTGTCCATGTACTTGTAGTCCCCTCCAGAAACGTTGACTTTGGTGATGATGCCAGGCTGCAGACGGTTCATGAGCTTGCACAGAATGATGCCGTCGCGAAGAGCCAGTTCGTAAGGCATGTTGGGGAACCTCTCGCCGATCACCGCTTCGATCCATTGCTGGGCTTCTTGCTCCTTCTCGGGCTCACGCTTGCCAGCACACTGTAATGGATAGAAAAAAGGTGTGGTGAGTATTGAGAGATCAATGATAAAGAATGGACAGAAATGAAGGGGCACTTTTAATATCCATCATTATTGATAGTAAGAATGTGGTACATAGTGAAAACAATGATACGATATCTACACTATCATAAATTATCTACCTAAACAATAGCTGCACAAATATAAATAAATATTATTATTAGTTAAAATTGACCTTAATTTAATTTATTCTGTACACTTTATATTTAAAACTTCAGTTTTTGTGTTACTTAACTTAATATCATTACTAACATTGAGTTAATTTAATTAATGTTTGTTGATTCGGTATTTGGAAAAAACTAAATGAGTACTGGCATAAAATTAGCTATTTTAATGCTGGAAGTTTTTGGGATTTAAATAAACGTAATTAGTGTTGATAGGGAAAAAAATACTCCTGGGGTGTGATTTTAGATTGGTAATTACTAATTCATTTTTGTACATGAAAAAGCACATATAGTAAATTAAAATTACACTAATAGGTAAACACTGTTGGCATGTAAATTGTAGGTACCTTAGTACTTCTTCTTAAATCTCATTTTATTCAAAACACGTTCAAGTTTTTGCAATTCAAATGCTAAGCACAGGACATCTATGGTCGATAAATTAATGTGAAGACAAAAGATATTTATTTGTCCTACAGGTCATCATTTATGTCAAGCGCCGGCGCACAATCGGTAGTCACTGATAACGCTCCGACTGATACAAACCTTGACTTTCATTTGTTTTTATATATTAAGTTACGTTAACAAAAATACTGTATTCATTGAGTGCAACGTGGAGTGCATACAAGTACCGCGTAAACATTATTTGTGATTATCCAACTTTGCAAGTTTTAAAAATGTTGCTCATAATTTTATGTTCCGTGCTATTATATTCTGCGGTGAAAACTCACCCCTTTATTATGCTCTTCTTATTCTTTTATGTGCCAAAACATTTTTCTTTGACATTTTAATGTTTAATTTTTATCGTTTTTTTAGTTTCTATCAATAGTTTTTTATTAGTATTAAAATATTGGTAAATTCAGTGCGATTGGCGGAATAATTAGACAGTCAAGGATTGCTTATAACAAGGTACGTAAAAATAAGTATTCTTGTCAATTATTTATATTTATTTGGTATGCAATATTTCTTTACTGTTCTTAAAGAAAGTAGAGAAAAGCAAAGACCTTAGGACAGTGAACATTAAATAAAACTAATAATGGCCAGATTCGGTCTCTTGATAATTCTATGAAAAGCTATGCGACAGTAACTCCGTCTGACTGTGTCTGGAAAACAGATGATAGTCTAGGACCTGAGAAAGTGCATGGGCTATGTTTTTGCCGGGGCTAAACTTCAGTAAGTTTTTTTATTTTAACGACGTCAAAAATCATCAAATAGAAAGAAAGAAAGAAAGAAATAATGCCTTTTATGTACCAGGGCCGCGGTAACTCTTTCGAACAATCCCGCAGCCCCGGCAGGCCTTGGCCCTGACGGGCCCCACTGTAGTTCTCAAGGGACTCGGTTGGAACCACGAGGAACAGCTAGTAAAGTATACATCATACAAGGAGGTACTACAACAGTAATAAAAATTCTCATTAGAGTAGGTAGGTAATGTGTTTTTTATTCAGCGTTTAATGTGCATATGACGTTGGTACCTTTTCAAACAACAAGAGGCTTATGACTGTTATGAGAGAAGGTTGATACAAGGTCTCATTTTCATAAATAACTCATCTGTGACTCTTGTTAGGAATATTTCCAATGCCAATTAAGATTTCAGTTTACAGGAAGGTATGTACCTACTATGTAATGACGTTATTTATTTTGATGTTAAATTGTCATTATGTTAAAAAAGTTGTAAAAAAATGGCAGTACTTTACTCAAACTCAAAAACGTTTATAAAAATAGTTTATAAAAAGCCGAGAAGTCAGCACTTTTCGAACGTCAAAAACAAAAGACAGTTTTCAAAACGCTCACCCTTCCCCTCTTCCTATGTGTTATTGCTAGGAAGAAGTGGCGCAATAAACTCCCTAGCAAGGATAGGTAGAAATGCAAAGATTCCTTTAACGATATTATATTCTTCAAAGCAACCGGTGATGCACCAAGTCCTGAGTTACTTTTGACCACATCGTTTGAACAATTAGGAATGCATTTTTTGCGCCAAACAGTGTAACAATGGGCAAAGACATTATATTGCTATGCCATACACCTATGGCTGTGGTATGGTGTTGGGAAGTGGCTACAAACACAATGGTTATGTTAACCATAATAAAATTCATGTAGACCTATAGCCATAGATCTGATGTTCCTTTGTAAACAACTTCTTTTAAGGATAAGTTTGTCTTTGATATACCTATTAACTCTTTTGAATTGGTATGTTGAGGTTGATGTCTCAATGACCCTAATGATGATAGCACTCAAGAAGGACCTTTTAGAACTCGAATTTAAAAATCCTCGATTTTTGAAACGGTTGGAAACGTTATTTTATTTTCATCTGCCGTTTGACTTTGTCGTGTCTTTAATGCAGTGGATATTTTTTTGGCATATACATTGAAATTAGGTGCTTTCACGGAAAAAACACAAGAGTTTGGCATCGTTAGTAGCTCATGAACGATACCACTAACCACAATAGATTGAAAAAAAAGTGAAGGGTTTGCATTTTCTGAGCTTCATTTTAACAACGCCACCTGTCGAGTTTAACTGCAAGTGAACGGCGTTAATGAAGTGATCACCTTATGCGTTGCAACTGCAGTCTCTAAAGGCTCTCAGAGCAGAGAAACCTGTACCTACATAGTTTCAAACTGGTACACGAGGTGGCTGCACTGTGGTAGATAACAAATATAACGAATCTATTATGATCCAGTAAGACAGAGAACATTTTGCTGCAATAGTGTGCAAGATAAAAACGGCATACAAAATGACTGACTAAAAACGTGGATGTTTTCTGAAAAAGGTTTTAATAAGTATACCCATATATGTTAAAGTTTTTTTTTAAGTCATTGACGAATGTTCAAAATAAATAGAATTTTACAGTTAATATAATTTAATACTCAAATGGTTAGCTGTATTAATCATGGCACAAGAACATTTACAATTACATACAGTTATTTAGCTGATGTCACTGGTTATTAATCTGGTTAAGGCCAGTGACTGCAATTAGGGCCTTATTGCATTTGATACCGGCTCAGGTTAGGAGCTTCTATATCATTCTCGAATACTGTTACCTATACCTACACATTATCTATAAACATTTGAAACCGTGGTTAAACCAACACTATGACAGGCTGAAAATGTAACTAAAGTTTTTGCATTAAATTGGTCAATTAATGCAGAATTGTTCCACTTTTTAACTTGAGATGCTTCTATTTAGCATATACCTCCACATATTATCTCCACAATCCAGAAAAGGAAAGAGTCTTCAAGTAAATTCGCCAGATATCTTTTTGAAAAGCTTCCTAAAAACAAATTAAGTTTACTACCAAAACTGCATATTATGGACAAGATTACGAGAATTTGATACCCCAGGGGTTTCCCGTAACTCCGGACGTGCTTCTGCGCTTGGCTGTTTGCCAACTCGGCTCACATTTATAGAATACAATTGAGCATCTTCCGTCGTAGGCATAAACAGAGCCATATTCATAACCTGTGTTAGTTGTCACATCTGTATGTTGTTGTGTCTGTAAATCATTTAGTCTATGTTTGGCTTTAGTGAGGTGGTTCGGAGAAATTGCAGTATGTTGAATGTTCGATGCATTCTGTCTGTGTGCATATTGTGTTGAACATGATTTTAGATATAAGGGTTTTTATAAGATGCTCTGAGCCACAATGTCAAAGTTCACGATATATACTTAGGTTTAAAAATATCTAGGAGGAAGCTTGTTGTAAAAATAAGTGGGAGTTGATGGATAGTAGGTATATTGAAACCATTTTCTTTTTGATAAATTAATCGTACAGTTTTTAGCCTTGAAGAGTTGAAAAAAATGTTTTGAGTTTTCCGGGGACTGATTGACAGCATCCGACAGGAAACTAATAGTCGTTAATTTAGAACTTTTCTAAAATACTCGATCAAGTAAACATTTGAATTCTAGAAAAAAAATCAGTTGGAGGAAAATTTCTCAATAGAAAATGAATGGTTTCAAATCAACAAAGAAAGAGCAATAACCTACCAGCTATGCCAAACTCACAAACAGTAAAATTATTAGAACACTATTTTCAAGGATATTACATTACACACAATGCTATTACTTTTAATGTTTCATTCGTGACTACGACAAGAACAAAGATTCTCAATACAGGCTGATCTATAATGGTTTCAGTGGTTTATTAAAAAAGTCTATCAAAAAAGTTCAGTGTGGACCCACCCTGCAACTAGATAAAAATCTCTATTAAATATAGAGACTGTAGAGAGTACTGATGTTTTTCCAGTTAGCAGCTATCAATTTTTAAGGGAAAATAATAGATTTTGTACTGACTGCCAACTGCATCAAAAATCGGTCAGACCATAGGTCTCAATTCCTGAGGGGCAACAGGCCATCCGATAAAATTACAATACACTTTAGTTTTCTTTGACATATAACTATCCTTAGCTAGAGGCAAAAAAGCATAGACTATCCATTACTAAAAATCGATTACACATATCTAAAAACAGGATCTAGATCTATACGCACGATTGACGTTAAATTGTGACGTCACGACTTCTAAATTTAAAATCAAATCGTCATTCGTTCAAAAGTGATCCAATTTTATGTGGGGTATTAAACGCATAACCCGCCTTACATTATGTATTAAACAGCTGTTTTGTAGCTAAGCTCTTTATTTATAATACTATCTTCGCCACACGGCACTACTCGTCAGTTTTACATGAAATGTTAGTAAAATTAAGCCTGATGGCAGTCTAAATTATAATCATATTGGGAATTTAATTTTTTTGACAGTTATTCCGAGGTTTTATGTTTCAGACGATTGGGTTAGGCACACTGGACGACCGCAGACATTATTATTAATGTAAAATAAATAAAAAAATGGTAAAATAATGTTAAACAATGTACGGACACAACCACAAACGAAAATGTACGTACGACTGTAAGCTGTGATTATTGTTTCACTCATAGAGAACCCGACAGCACTATTATTTATATTTCCCAAGAAATGTATCTGTTTGCGAATAAATATGTCTTGTTTACATTGAAACATTTGTGTAGAAATCGGTGTTTTTCCATATTTCCTCGAAGCTCGGAAAAACACACAAATGTAATTCTTTTCAATACGATATTTCAGATAGTAACACGAATTAAAAATAGTAGAATAAGTATAAATTATCCAACTGTTATGAAATATATATTCTTAAATAACATCATTGGCCGAGTTTCTGAAAGTAAATCATTGAACCATGTCCGGTTGTCCTAAAACATTGAATTAACGAACCTCATCTCATATTTATTATAATTCATAGGAAATATTTTTTAAATATTTTTCATCTTACAAAATATACTAGTTTTTTTGCGAGTCTGAGCAAAGGGCAAGAAAATAATCTTGACATTCGGCAACCATGCAACGATTCAGAGTTGCTACTTACTAATTCCAAAATCCTCTTAAGAAACCTAAGTCTACTGTACTTACTAAAATAAACATAAAACTAGAGATAAACTATAGTTACAACCACTAAACGAAATAAATAGTCCAAGTGGACCGTTTTCATCAAACATCTTTAGAGGCAGAATAAAATATCCCCATTATTAACTAAGAAAACTGAAAGAAAACCTACACAACCACAACAGATGTACCACCGTAAATTACAGTTACCCAATAATACAAAGATAAACAATTGAACACAAAGAGCAAAAATGTTCCTCAGTTTATTCGACAGTAACCGTGGGCCGACCTCATGAATGAAAAGGGTTTATAATCGTCTTTTATTCAGCGGTAGCTTCTTCATGATGTAAATAACGTTGACGCCATGTTATATTTACGTATATTATGTACGTTACGAAGTCTGTGAAGAGCTGGTGGATACTCCCGCCCCCGCGAGCCGGCTTGGGCGGGCGGAGTGCACTGCCTACAGTCCACTAGACGATCTCGAAGCGAAAGCTCGCTTGACTAGTGTTAATACAAAAAGTTTAGTGACATTTAGTAACATGGCTGTACGTATCGTTTAGACTTTACACTGTTTTACACTATACACTAATCATTCCCTAATTGCTTTTCAATTTTCTTATTTAGACTTCTGCATTTTTGGGCATTTTTTATTATCTTTTCTATTTTTATAATATTAACTTCCTTCTCTCATTATGAAATAAAAATTCCTTCATTCAAAAAGCATAAACTGTCTCCTATTCCTGTTACTGCACTTTCATCGAAGACATTTCTATCTCTACATACATCGTAGTTAGTTATTGAACATAACATCTACATCTACATACTAAACATTTATTGACTCAATAGCACAACAAACTAAGCATCTTAAAAGTTTGTTTTACAATACATTATAATAACACACTCGCCAAGCGTTTGATGACGTCAATAGTTTTAGAATACTTTAGATTAATGACCGGCGCGCGCGCAGCTGTGTGCCGCCCATCATATCTCTAACCTGCTGTAGGTTACTCTTAAAAGCTTTCCAGATGTACCCCATCTCGTCAGTAAGGGATAACAGCGATCTGTTTCGTAAACTGAGCTATTTTGGTCGGTGATGCTGGAATCCGCCCGCCCGCCATCAAACGACTTGGCACTGGAGCGAATGTTTTACGGCCTCCGTTCGAAACTTGCAAGTTTCGATTTTTTCAAACGTAATTTATGAGCGTAGTAAAACTCGAGTAATGTTATTTCATGCCGTCGTTATGCTCCCTAATTTTCCAGTAGAGTATAAACTGGATCTTGTTAGTACTGGAGATGGGATATCTTTAACAAAGGTTTCTTTTTCCAGCCCAGAAACAAGGAACAAGAACAGGAGGTCCTGAACTGGATCAGCGCCGTCATTGGAGAGCCCCTCCCCAGCGCTGCCTACGAAGACTACCTGAAAGACGGTGTCATCCTCTGCAAGCTCATCAACAAACTATCCCCCGGATCCGTCAAGAAGATCCAGGAGAGAGGAACCAACTTCCAGCTCATGGAAAACATTCAGAGGTAATCATAAAATTTTGTCTTCCTAGCGAAATGTAAACAAAAAATAAACAGAGTCTGTTGCCAAAATATGACAGTCATGTTTAAAAGTAACGTTTTCATTTAAATAATTGTTTCGAGAATAGTCCTAGAAATAGTTGTTTTTAATAATGTGTATTTGAATGATATTTTCAGGTTCCAAGCCGCCATTAAGAAGTACGGAGTGCCTGAAGAAGAAATCTTCCAAACCGCTGATCTGTTCGAGAGGCGTAACATTCCTCAAGTCACACTTTGCTTATACGCTTTGGGAAGGATCGTAAGTATTTTTTCCATAGCTTAACCAAACTAAAGGACCAGTTAATAAAAAAAAATATTTATGAAATTCAATTCTTGTATTTTCCAGACCCAAAAGCACCCCGAATGGACCGGTCCTCAGCTTGGCCCCAAGATGGCTGAGAAGAACGAGCGTACCTTCACTGAGGAGCAGCTCCGTGCTCACGAAAGCGAACTGAACCTCCAAATGGGTTACAACAAGGGAGCTTCCCAGTCAGGCCATGGTGGCTTCGGCAACACCCGTCATATGTAAATCTCTATCAACAGCTCATCGCTTCTTTCCCACAAGCTTGCCAATGAGACCAGCCGAACATTTCGGTGTAAAACAGTATTTTTATGAATGTCAAATGAAGGTCGAAATTACATGATTTGTATTCTCTTCTAAGTCAATTATGTCTGCAGTGCTTAACAACGTCAAAGATTGTGTGATAGTGTTAAATTATTACTATTTAGTAATTAGGTAGGACCTATTATAACTCCTAACAGCGCTATTTTCGATAAGTCTTTTTTACCGATATTTTATTTGTAAATATTTAACTTTATCTAATAAATATCATTTGTAAGTAATTGTGGTTACTTTATTATCCCACTACAAAAGGTAATCTAAAATGAGTTTCAAAAAGAAAGTGCGTCAGGATATATAGTAAGATAAAAATGAGATTGGGTGAAATGGGAATAATCAGAGAGATATGTGAATGATTAATGAAATTAATCTGAAAATGATCGAAAATCAACAGTAGATAATATAGGTCTGCATTGTTACTGGACAAGAAGAAGCACATTTAACATTTAGGCAATATCAGAATCTGAAAAATTAAACGTGTCACGACACTAGTTGGCAAGTACTTATAATTTATGATGATAATATGGAAATATTTTATAATTTTGGAATGAGTTCATCCCTGACGATCTTACAATTAGTTACAGGCTAGACCAAATACCTTACAATGTCTAGCAATAGAAGTTACCTTCAGTACCAATTTTATGACAACTTTATGACTTGCTAAGAATTATTACCTAGTAACCAATCCATCATACACACTGTGTATGTGCCAAATTTCCTAGTTGACAGCTTGCAGAATTATTAGGATGCAAATAAAATTAATATTTATGCATTTGCATTTAAGTGTTACCTAAATTAAGATCAGGATGATAATTATGATAGGCTGAGTGTAGTAAAGTTTAAATGGAGTTAATTATTTGAATAGATCGAAAGCGTTAAAATTTTTAAATACTTAACATAGGCATAATTATGATTAGGCCTTTGTGGAGTGTCGAGTCTCATCATCATACTAATATTGTTAAGGCTTAAAAAGTACTGCACCGATTTGAAAAGAATTCATTCGCTGTTGGCAAGTTACAAATCACCGGGTTTTGTAGGCTATATTTTATTGTTACGGTAAGAAGTTTCCCCAGGATGTGGGTGACCACGAGAAACATCTCCAAAACATCTAGGTATCCTACTTGTGTATAATATCCTTTAATCGTTATCAAATGCATTTCGTCTAAAGGTCCCAAGTCATTGCAATCGACCACTATTTGTCATTGCTTTGTTTCCATAATCATTAATCTCTTATTAAATGATTAACATTTTCATTCTCGACGAAAATCTAATCCAGAGATATAGATGTCCTTTTTACCTACGATTAATTGCAGGTAATCCTTTAACTAATCGGACGAATAGGTCATGAGAGTTAATCATATTTGCATACCTTTGGTAAATATGTCTAATTTTGAATGGGTCGCTCCAAAGGTCATTTAAATTACCTGACTGGAATTCGTCATTATAAGGTTATCAAACATTGTCGTCTGATTGATTATTATACTCCGACTTGTGATAACCTATCTCATAACTAGATTTATCCAGATCTTAATATCCGTGATAAAACTAAGCATTGTTGTTATAATAAGGACCTTAAAACAATGATGAAACCAATCAATAATGAGAAAAGAATTGTTACTTTAAAATATTGGCCTCAAAATGTGTTGGAAACGAGTGTCTCATCTATTCGTTTCAATCTTCGTCTGTCTAAAATTGTGCCAGATAAATACATATTCGAAAGAAATAGATTAAAGTGCTGTAACATTTGTGTTTTCTAAACAAATTCCGAACAGATTTTTAATTTATTTGTCTCATCCGGCGGACATTTTTGTGGCCAGATATATTTTATTTATTTTCTTCTCTGATTTTTGCTGACGTTGTTCTTCCAAGCCTTTCGATTAAAGTGATCGAATTTATTCGAAAGTTAAAACCACAAGGCAAGTATAATCACTAACGAGCCTAATAAGCCGAGATTCTAATAAGATACTTGATACATATAAAAATTTGATGATCCGAATGTATTTAGTCCGAATTAATTTGTCCAAACCTAGATTTTCCACTAAAATCTGATACACATGGTGTCCTATAGGAAGTTCTACTAGCGTCCAAAGTCACACAGTGCAATACATATAATTTACGATGGCACACAAGTGTGCACCATTTTGATTATTATTAACATTTTAGCGCAAAGACATAAGGAGGTCGTTCAACCTCTATTCATTATTGAATCTATGCAAACTGTGTGCTTTTGTTGTGATCTTCAGAAAATAGGTGGTCTTGGAAATAAGTCTCGTACATTGTATGTTTGTGGTTTTGCGATGTCGGTAACAATATTAGGTTAAGTGTTTTACGATTGTGATAAATTGAAGAGATTTCAGTGAAACTGAAATGTTCCAAATTGAAAACTGACGATGTTAACTATAGGTATCAGGGTATTGATTGTCTTAAGTGTGAAAAAGTCTTTTAGGATAAGAATATTAACACTGGGTGCACCACAAACACCCTGTACAAGGTTGTTAGAATTAATCCGTTTGAAGATCAACTATTCCTACTTTGCCCCTTACTCCAATACACTACACTTCTACAATTTGCTGCGAGCCTAGTCCTTGCTAAGTCATCTGCGAACAGGCGTGCAAAGTTTCAGTAGCTACTATTTATTTCACGCCAGCATTAAAGTGCTTCTGTATATAACTATAAAAATAAATAAATTATTACATCAGTTAGCTAATGTTCCAGAAAGAGTAGTTCCATCATCCGAGCGTGGGTTCGACGTTACTGTGAAGATTGTTTATCTTGATCCACAGCCAAGATCCGAAGCCGCTATTGGATTTATCCTCACGACACACGACACCTTGACATTACGTATTATATTTAAGAACTAATTACTTGTAATTACTAGACATTTCACCAAGGTCAAGGCAATATTCAAGGTATACGCCAAATTTCTAGTTAAAGTGTGATAATTACAACGTACCTATCCACATTGTTGCTAGTATTTTGGCAATGGTTCAACTTTGGCATGTTTTGGGTTCGTTTATAAAAAGCTTTACGTTGTACACGAAGGGATTTACAAGTTTACACTAACCATGTAATTCTCTTGACAACAACACCGTTTTAGAATATTCTTAAAACATTTCAGCGTCGTTGCGTAACATTATCGTAAGATTTTCAGTAGTTTTCCTATTAGAGGAATCATTCACCTCATTAAGCAAATTAACAATTAAATTATCATAGCACTAGCTTCTGCCAGCGGTTTCACCCGCATCCCGTGGGAACTACTTCTCGCCTACTTCTAGCCTATAGCCTTCCTCGATAAATGGGCTCTCTAACACTGAAAGAAATTTTCAAATCGGACCAGTAGTTCCTGAGATTAGCGCGTTCAAACAAACAAACTCTTCAGCTTTATAATATTTATCATAGCATTCCATTTTGAAATATTTGCCTATAAATATACTATGCTCTAATTT
Organism: Helicoverpa zea x Helicoverpa armigera; assembly: GCA_033682625.1. Classification (NCBI taxonomy): domain Eukaryota; kingdom Metazoa; phylum Arthropoda; class Insecta; order Lepidoptera; family Noctuidae; genus Helicoverpa; species Helicoverpa zea x Helicoverpa armigera. Next base: position 4,290,906 of record JAWIIS010000038.1, on the reverse strand, counting down.
CATAAATTATGATTATTAGAATTAATACATGTATTTAGTCTAGACTCATGGTCTAAGTCTACACCAATAGTAAAATTGCAAATTAGTCGGTTTCGCAAACTAAGTGTAATCTTTCTTCGCTAATATTAAAAATAAATCGCGGGTAACATCTAGTACCCATTAATATAAATTCCGCAATAGGATTTGACTCGCTGGGAAGCTCATGGGTCAAATGAACAGTGCTAATTGAAATCATTTGCGGCATAATATTGCCTTAGGCGTTGTTATTGGTTAAATGATGCTTCTTGTAGCATTCCAAAGACTCCGTTTTTCATGAGGCTCCAATTGGAATTGTATCCTATTTTCCTATGTAAAGTAATGAGTCAAATTTTCCCTAGTGTTATATTCGCCTAGATCTAGCCCATGGAGTTAATGCAAATAAGTGCAACGATTACCTTTCCTTCTAAGGTATGATCAGTACTATTATTTCACAACGACCAACCTCCTCTAAATGTCTAGCGCCCGGGTAACTGGTACCACGAGTCGTATACTGGTGGTTTACTAAACTGCACCGATTGCATCTCACCCACGGGTCAAAGTCGTTCAGCGACCGCGAGGACAAACCCAAGAATTATTATAAAACTCTTAAGAAATATCCTAGACGAAAATAAACTTAAAATGTGTGGAACTGTTGATGTATCTAGCTGGCTGAAGGTTGTTTATGTTCTGTTAACGCTAATAATGTATCATGATGACATTTCAGTTAGAGTGTCTGGAATGAGAATTATTTTTATGTCTCCTTTCTCTTTTTTCTTTGCTGTTAATTTTGTCTATGTCCCACGTAGTTGCGTTGCTCGATGACCTGTTTGTCCCTTTGCACAATTCTACAGCATGAGGTCAAACACATACCTATGTGAGCTTGTCTAGTTTATTTCACGCTAGAAGCTACATTGTTTGTTTTGAACGCATAAGTGAATACGAATTGGCTAATTTTACTAGTCCAGCGTAAAATTGTTTGGAAATATTCGTTTTCCAATTTTTATGAATCACTTAAGCTATGCTCGGTTGTTGTCCAAATTATATAATGTTATTGAACAACTAAATGTGCTTATGGATTTAAACATTGTTTACTTAAAATGTCCTAATGCAGGTCAGGGTCGGGTACCTATACGATATATTTTGTTAGCTTCATTCGATTTCTAAAACAGATTACATATCATCTGTAAGGTTTAGTTAACTCAGACTTCAGCAACGCTAACTTGTAGCTAATAAACTATCTTTATGTAATCTTGTATTACAATCTTAATTATTTTCATCAGTTCTAGGAAGCACGATCCAGATTTTAGTTTAAGTTATTAGTCTTTTTGTTCTTTTTCTTGAGTCTTTTATGTCATCGGCATGCAATGATATAAGATTCACTTGATAATGTCATCGTAACCTCTCTATGGGAAAAGAAGTTGCATCATAGCTTTTTATAGGCAGAGAGATGCTTTTATAGATCAAGGTGACGTTGAGGAAAAATATACTAGTTTATCTATATGTTTACATTTATCGATCTCAGGACTCTTCACTGACGTCATTATCATAAACTAAATGCAAAATGTAACACTATAAATTATTATGTGTGTGATTCTTATCAATAAAGACTAATTATCATAATCTAGACACCATAATTATCTGAGTTCAAGGTAATCTAGTAATATCACGACATCGTAACACATTTGCGATTCTAGTAGAACTAATGTGCGATGAATATTTAGCAATGAATTAGGGTTACGCAAAGTAAAGAGCAAATTATAAAGCAAGTTGTATGATCTTTACGAGTATCAAGAGGGTTTGTCTGCAGTCATGTGTTGTAAGGTTGTGCAAAGAACTTGTACGAAAACCATCGCGCGATCGACAGTGACAAAACTCACACGCAACCTCTTTCGAATCTATAGACACATGAAAACGCAATGTTGAATATGTCTGCTTGTACAAAAATAGCTGCCCCAATTTCTGCGATGCATTTTTTCTCAGTCGTTCGAGCAATATCTCGGAATTTTACCAGAATTGATAGATGGATACCACATGCACCAGATGATACATTTTGTTCAGTCACGTCTAGAATACCAGACTGCCCACCATTGCACTAATTATACAGGTAGTGAAGCATGACGAAAGTAATTTAAGAAGACCTAATTGCAAAGCTATAAAATATAATATTGCAATTAAGATTAAAAATAAACTAGCCAATACTGAAACTATAAATCTATGTACACTATTACCAAACGTTCGGCGTGTCGAAGAAGAGGGAATCGATGTTACGGAACGAATGTAACACTTACTACTTACTACACGTAAGTTCTTAATTGCAAGTCAACTAGTCTATTTAACCTGAACTAGTTATGTGCATGTCTTTGAGGAAATCGTCTAGATTTCCTTGATTTCTACAGAAACAGCAATAGCTTCTCCAGTAGTTGTGTAAATGCACCTTTCTTTTATATCTAATTTCATTGATGTTTTTATCAGGTGTTCCGTAACCAACGGTCAACCGTCTAGTATCCATTGTATTTTTAATCTTCTTACTGTCACTAAGGTTACTTCTATCGCCTTTTAAATATATTTTCTTCAACCTTCACGTTAGGTTCACTTCTATTTCATTTGTAATTTTCATTAACAAACATTGCTTCACAATTCTCAACTCTATGACATAACCGGCTCCCGGTAGAAATAAAAATAACTCACTTTGAAATGTATATGCATTATTAGCAATATTAACTTGAGCAACGATAAGTTTAAGCTTTATTTACATAGTTAACAATTGCGTACAGCCCCCCTCCTCGTGGCACTGCTGAGGCATGTGGAGACCCGCAGAGCGGGGCCTTAGTATCGCACCACCACCTCGAGCTGCCTGCTCGGGGCACCCTGACTACCTTCCACAACAACAGATGCCGAATCAAAACATGCAGTTTAAATTATTTATAGTGACATTAGTGCTCCACTGTACCACCGGAGAATATTTTAAAACGAAACGTAAGTGTTTTTGTATATAGTACACGCTATTGCATCGTGCCAGTTCATGAGATGACCTACATGCAGTGTAAAACGTTTTATTTCTGTGATTATCTGGCAATACTGTCCTGGCTTGCCGGTTCTTTGCGTTCCATAATGTTCTTGTGTTGCATAAATCGGTTATGGCCGTTATATCATGTAGCGTTACGGCATTTTCTAAGGTATCGATAGCGAAATGATCGAGTCGGTGAGACAATACTCGATTGCAATGTTCAATTAATAAATACTTTTTGCAATAGAACTTTCTCACAGTATGAATTGCAGTAACAGTCTTTTGTAACAGTGCGTCCTTATTTTGATTGTGGGGCAAGTAAAAGTAGTTTAATATTGTTTACAAATATGTGGAGCAAGAAATATTAATTTCTGTATTACAATAAAATACAGCCACACCACTGCTGGTTACTTCGTTGGCTACGAGTGTAATACCTAGTTGAAATTGAGAGTAGAAAATTGTTATGTCGGTTAGTTTCAAATGGTACATACCTCTGAAAAAAGACGTTATTGTATGTAAATCTGTTTTACCAATGTTTGCATACTTTACTGTTGATGTTAATCTGTGAGCAGAGTATAATAACCTGTGTTATGTAATGAAACTTAGGTGTAGCAATGCAAAGATGTTTATCTAAGCTAATAACCCATTTAATGCTATAGGTTCTGCCAATAGTTCTAGAATCTCTAAGAACGTTATACGCGGTTAGTGTTTGCAAAAGCCGATGCATAGGACTCATTATTCATGTGGGATTAAAATCACAGAACCATTATTAAGGTCTGAACTGAATGCACTATATTTAGTACCTCGTTGATTTTTTTGTTTAGGAAAACTTTGTTAACTACTCGTACTACTCGTACTACTCGTAGCATCAGTCGTGCAGATGTCACGGTAACACGCGTACTGTTTTGAATACATTTATTCATGTCAATGTCAAGGTTGTCTAAAAGTGGTTCTCGTCGTGTCATTTCTTCGTTACTACTGCATTTCTCTTTACAGTAGTTTTACTCTTCCTCTTTATTATCATTCTTTAAGTATTTTTATACTTATGGATTAATTCTTGCCTGTTTTCTCAATTTCAGCCAGTTTCGTGAAGACATGCTACAAAAGCGATCCAAATTTCGAAGATTGCTCGCGGGAAGCCGTGCAGCAGTTATTCAATGCGCTCGGTCCAGGTAAATAAAAACTCTATACATGTCTATGGAACCTGTCATTCAGGATTATCATAACTTTTTTGACGATAGTTTTTCGAACTCACACTACAATTGTAAAGGTTAGGTCTTCTGTTGAACTGCATACCGCTATTGCCGATTGTGTATTTACATTTCGATTTGCATATCTTATCTTGTGCAACTGCTAACCCACTAATACGCAGTCTATAAATAATCAAACCTGTCTTGCTCAATCAAAACATCTGTAAACATATTCGAACAACCGTAGCTTGTGCCTGCAATATATTAGAGAAATTACCAAAACAGGCGCAACGCTTTTGATTGGTTTGAGTTGAACACTGTTATTTAGGTACTGTAGTAGCTGCCGGTCAACCAGTCTTTGTAGGTAGCTGGCACGCTTTCTGAGTGCCTGGTTCATTGCACAACTGCTCACAGCTGTTCGTGTTTCGCGCCTTGTACGACTGTATGCCACTTGTCGGCGCTGCACTCCTAGTACATTGTGCCCCCACGCGTTTGTTAACGTTTCCACTGTGTTTTGTCATAACACGACTAATTACTTTTGTTTCAAATTAATAATCGGATATTTATAAACTATTTTTATTGGCTAGTTGCGAACATAAACTTGCATCATTATCAATTTAGACTATGTGCAAAATTTAGTCAATACCTAACTATAATAGTAGACTAGAAAATCCTACGTGTAGGTAAAAGTTACCCACCTCCTAATATTCACATACAAAGGTAGAAACATTTCCCTAAGTGTAGATAAATAGCAAGTATGATAGTGGGCTGGTAGATTCACAAGCCACTGGGCTAGTCACATAGCCTCAATTACGAAACATTTGTACATAACTTGCGGAAAGCGAAAGCGCTATTTCTTCACCATACTCATGTGACGCCTCGAGGTATCAAATATGATTTTATATGGCTTTAGTTGCATTTAATAACGAGTTACAAAAAATGCAGAATATTCACCATTAATTCCCTAATCTTATCAACAAGAACCACTAGCGACATCTGTACTTTATTTATACTATTTATGATTTTAGGTCTACCAGATATCGGAATGGAACCTCTAGACCCCCTCAAAATACCTAAAATAAGGATTTTGCAAGGTGACGGTCCTGTAAACGTCAATGCTGCTTTGGATGACGTCACTGTCACAGGTTTTGGGAAGACGCAAGTGTTGTCGAGTCAGTAAGTATGATCGCTGTGGATTTCTCACACCCTAGTACCGTGGACGACTGTTTGATCGACCAAGTTGAGCAAATTGTAGTCGAGTAGCCCGATTTCTCATTCGATTGTTTCATACCCTGCTTTAATCATAAGTTTAACCCAGGGTGGTTAATTAACAAATCTATGCTGGAAGTTTATAAAAAATCCTTATACTAATCAACTTTGTAGATACAGCAATAGCAGTTTTAGAAAATGATAATATTGTATTTGTCTCCTATTTTCAGAGTGGATGGCAAAACCTACGATTTTCATACAAAGGTTCGAGTTCCAAAAATAAGAATAGAAGGAACCTATGACCTGAAAGGAAAGATTTTATTAATTCCTTTGGTCGGACGAGGTGTATGTTGGTTTGAGCCGAGTAAGTAAATGGCTGAGAGGCAAAAAATTCTAAATACCTACCTATTCATTTTTTGTTCTAATATGTAAATCTCTTTCCAGCAAATATGACAATTGATATCATTAGCGATGTTAAAGTATATAACAAGGATGAATTTGTATTTTTCAATGTCACTGGGGCACATGTCAAGTATGCCATCGGAGGGTTAAAATTACGCATGAACAATTTGTTCGACGGCATTGAGTCGTTGGGTGAGTGTGAAATATTATTTTGTATTGCAGAAACGGATTGAGTAAACGTGTATTTAATGGGTACTTTTACATTAGTGCTATATATCTTATATCTTAAGTAGACACTACTACTAGTAAAGAGTTGTAAAGAGTTGTTGTAAATTGCTATTCAAATTATTTTACTTCTTTGGTAGACCGTCTACCGCCATCTATGTTTTCAACAGCGAACAATAAAAGCGCCATCTGCTATCGAATAGCATAAATAGTTGTAGTAGTTGCACCTCTTATTGGTAGATGGCGTTAATGTGCAAAAATTGTTACCAGACGCTTCTACCTCTGTAAGTTTATGCTGCCCTAGTACTAACGTGTTACAAATTGCAACGTTGAGACGTTGAGACGTCGCTGTACGTTTGACAACCGCTCGCTCACTGTTGCCAATTTTATTCGCAAGTCCGTTTGAGATCTTAATTTGATTTATATTTCTTGCTGATTGGTTGTATGATATATTATGATTTCATATAACATTATTAATCATTGAAAACTACTAAATATGAAGCCAATTAGCTAAATAATTGTCGGAATTATTCAATGATCGAAGTCGCAAAATATTTGCGAGTATTCCTAACCTTGAAGTTTGGTTTCTTAACTCAACAATAGATGGCATTTGAAACATTCATATTGTTTGGAAGTTATGATAAAATAAATATTTTTATGAAGTAGTAGGCTATTTTACATGGTCTCTTGAAAGTGTATTTGACGAAAAGGGTTTGAATAATTTTATTTTTTTAGCATTTACACCTTTTTTTCTTTGTTTTTCAGAGGAGAGTACTAACGCCTATTTGAATGCTAATTGGCGACCAGTCTCCGAATCTTTGCGGCCGATATTATCAAAGACTATAGAAGATATTTTACTTGGTTTTATGCAAAGATTATTCAATAATTTACCTGGAGATTTCATGATCGGGGACGTGAAAAATAACTTGCCAAGTAAAAAGACGGATAAGAAAGTATAATTATCATAGTTTTAAGTTACAAATAATTATTTAAAAAGGATTAGTTACATTAGGATTATTCAGAAAATGTCTTAACGTAATTTTAAATTAATTCTTAAGTATCTTGACGTGAAATATTATACATATGTGTATGAGTGTCTGTACATACTTATTTTACTATGCCTACGTTTATACTTACTAAAGTATTTCAGCGTGATATTTAGGTAAATTACTGTGAAACCTGAATCTCAAACCTGATGTAAATCTATTGGAAATTGAGCGAGATGTATGAAATTCGAATGAAGTTGCGTTACCTTGACTGAAAAATGGTTGTGTTGTGTAAATACTGAAAACTATAAACACCGATTGATTGCAGTTTTATTTTTAACCACCCAATTAGTAGTGCTACGATTTAATTATTCTATTTCATCCTTGAAGTTTTCTGAAAGTTTGGTAAATAAATAATTATCCTCGGTGAAATTTGACACCGTGCCAAAACGTGGACTTTTACGAAACCACACTTTGTTTACACACCTGTTATTTTCAGGTAGCTAGGCTAAGGTTAACATTAGTCATCAGACAGAATTACATTCTCCAAAGAAATGTTTAGTTAAGGATAATGATGTTTACATTGTTAAAATTAATCCATTCATTGCAAATGTTTCACTACGGAATGTTCAACATTAGAAGTGTTTGCACACTAATTTATTGAATCAACCTTAAAAAAATATTACAAGTCTTGACACTTTCAAAAAAGGATATTTGATTCATAAAGTTAATACATGGTAGAGATGGCTCAGCAATTTCACTGGAGATACCTACTTAGGTACCTTGGTATTTATTCTTGTCATGAAAAATAGAATCCGTAAAATCATTAACACTGTAATCCGTCACTCCTGATCCCAAGATTTCCAACCGTAAAATTACAGTAATAAGACATTTATTTACCTGCCAAATAGGACGTCCAGGCATTTTGGATCACAAGGATTTTCAAAAAATGTCACTTAGTACACAAAATCACACACGAGTGTTTCAAGCGGCAATCACTAGATGGCTCTCTCACCAAAGTTGAGAACAAAATAAGCGTTACCCGCTTCTATAAGCTGTTTTATACGCCAGCAAAATTCTATCGATGTAAATACCAGTGCGAAGGAACACGACGCAGAAACGAGGGAACGATCGACAGAAATATCCCCTTACGTGGTCAGTACGTTTATTGTGGAATTTCATCGAAATAAATACATACGATGATAATTCTCACCCATGTCTATACTTTTAGGTTGTATAAATAGATTTCATCTTGCAAGTTGTTTTGTTCCAATGGAGAGTGGGATATCCACGTGTTGGCATTTCATCCCGTCATATTTCACAGTAATTTCAAAATTAAATGGCTAGAATATCCATAATTTACAATAATTTAAGGTGTCTTAGAAATCTGGATCATAAAAATTTAATTTTAATTTTAACAGAGATAGGCAGACAAGTAAAAGTCAAAGTCAAATCATTTATTTCATTTAGGCCTTTACAAGCACTTATGAACAAAGTAAGTAAGATTAAAAACCGTTTTATATTTATACTTAAAGAGAGAACCAAACTATGCGTTAATAAGGTGATTTATAGATATCTATAGTTAATAGATTTTATCGAGACTTCACTCATTTCATAGTAAGTTATTATAATTGAAGCAAGAGTTGTAGGTATCTTCGTGCTCCATAATTTACCTATGTATTGAAAATCTTCAAGGATGCATTTCCTCTGGATGACCTGGTGGATAAAAAGAGAAGTTCTACTTCAAGTCTGAACTATGCGATTGGTCTAGTTTGCACAGCCAGTGAGTATAAAAGTAAACAATTGAATACTAAAGGTGAACCTAAAGTGGATCCAGAATTAGCAAACGGTTAAGTTTTAATCTAAATTGTACACACTCTTGGGCGTTGAATCGCAAAAAGCTTTGATCCCGACCTATATTAAACGAGGTTAATATTTTTCACACTCGCTTTCAAGCTTTACGTTACGTATTCATATCCGAGTTTTATTGATGTGGTAAGATTTTACGTACATGCATCAATGCTTAGTCATAGATTACAGTGAGGAACTAGCGTACATAACATGAAAAAAGAGAATTATGACATTATTAATTAAAAATTAAGTTCGAAATACAGAACGTTAATATGCCGAAAATAATAGTAGCGCTCATTGATAATTCAATTTTCACGTTCTATCAATGTGTAGGTGAACCATAAAAAACTGCGTTAGTGTGCGTTCGCGCCATATCAGTCATCAACATCGATGCATTTATGTTGCACGGTCGGTTCATGCGGTTTTGTGCATCGAACTACTTCTTTATTATGCATTCCTCGTACATCGAGTTCCTGGTAAGACATTTTGTTGCAGCATCTTAACGCGGATCATTCGAGGAGATTATAGAATAAATTTTGTGTCAGCTTTACTTGCGAGTCATGCAAATGAATTTATTTCTCGTAGTTTAAGATCTATTGTTCTATTAATTTAATTTTAGATCATTTTATTTATTCATTTTGGGGATTATCACGTACATTTTTGGGTAATACTAAGGTACTAAGTAATTGAATAAAAATAGCTAACTAAGAGAATCTATCTTCAGAGGAAGATGAGTGACTTCCTAGGCTATAGAAAGCATAGTTTTCTTCCTTTGTCTATTTCTTACAAAAGTTTCAATAATAGTTTTCAGGATTATTTTAATTTTATTCGTTCATTTTATTCAAATACGCATGAGAGCAAGTGCAATGCAAAAATGACAACTAGATACGCACAAAGACATAACCAGCGGATGAAGGTCGGTCCGGTGAACGACCGACAGATGCGCATTGACCCAGAGAAGGGTGCTCGAAGGGGATAGGGCCCCTTTGGTGTCGCTCACAAAAGGAACGAGCACCAGGGTAACATGAACGCTAGAAGGTTAAGCTGCATACATGCACTTTGCACCGAATGAGCGTGACGTCACCCAGTTCGTGCTGCATTGTTTACCACTGCATTGCAATTTTGTAATGTAATCATTCATTTCCGGTGCTGTTGTATCTCGCAATATTTTGCTCGGTGGTTCGTGCTCTATTTTATAATTTAAAATTATAAAGAAAAATACAGGACACGATTTATAGGGTTAACTGTTAAATACTTGCTCTTAGACAGTATTTAACAAATTGATAATGTAATTAAATTAAAAGAAACGACCGTAAAATAATTGTGACTTAACTGCATAATTTCAAAGTTAAAAAATAAAATAAATCATTTATCCTGGGAATTTTAGGGCCACCCTATTGAACGTCGTCAATGCAATTTTTGTATTAGTCACATCGCTCCAGAACGTAAATTTTATTTTTATACAGATCTTCCATACTAAACAATAAAATAAAAGAAGTTTCTAGCTTAAAATGACTAACTCAGTCATACAGTTTGACGTATTTGTCCTTACGTCCCACCATCAAAGGTTATTGAAAAACATGTTATATTCGCGTCGTGAACGATACGTTTCGTTAGTCAGTAAACTGAAATAGGTCGTACTTCTGACCGGTTCAAGGTAGTATATGGGGACAGGAATAGCCTGTGAGTAAACGTCTTAAAATAAATATCATCCCACAGATGTCGTTCGCGCTCCGTTCGCTCGTCTATCGGCACCATCTAGTCGATATTGGGGGCAACACAACCTTAACTCATTAGAGACGAAAATATTTTCTTTTGTAACCTCTCAAAAGTTGGTCATACTGCAATTAAAAAGTATTGGTAATTCAAAAAAGTGGCTATCAGAGTATTTTTATTTAAAAAAGTAATACCTAAGTAATATCGATGTGCCTTGGAAAAATAACTTTATATTCAAGAATGAAGATATTATACCTACCTACTTCATTTTTTTATATTTATATTTTCAAAGCACAATATTTCTAGAATACTAAGTTAAGATCAGTGAAAATATGTGTGTAGGTTGTATTACCGATTTTACAAAATGTTTTTTTATGAGTCAGAGCTACATTTTACGAGGCAAACTGTATTGTATAACCGACTTGGCAGAGTTGGAAAATGTGTTTGCCAGCAATATTTTTAAAAACATTTTTTTTTCTAAGAATTTATTGCGCTTAGTTTTATTTTCAGACTAAGTATGTTGAAATACCGACCTTATTACCGCAAAAACTACTAATAAAAAAAAACCTAAAAACCGAAGTTAACCGTATCGAAGCCTTAGTTAATTTTTCATTTCATTTTCATTTTCAATTTATCCCATAAAACAATTTTGAATGTAGAACAGAGCAACAATCCCAATTTAAAATGAATTCAAATACCTACCTACTTCACTGTTGTCATTATAAAAGAATTCTAGAATGCCTACATCATTCGAATTCAAACGTGTTCCAGATAAAAGACTGGCTTGAAAGATTCCTTGATATAAAGAGGTCAGCTATCAAGACAGACAACGAGTCGCGTGGGGCGCCAAGAATGGCACGTTTGGAACGTAGGTGGAGAATCTGGAGCAGGCAGTTACGATCGCCATGTACTAGGACAACAGAAGTGAGTAGTAGTTTTCAGATGGATTTCCTGCCATCTGGCGCCTAATAGCGAAACTTGCTATGACGTATACTTTTAACTGCACGTTGCGTCAATAGATGTCGCTCTTTTAAAAGTTGATCTGGCAATACGCAAATTATGGCCCAGAACGAAATGGCGGGAAACTGAGTTGCGTGCGCGGTGTTTATTACTTCTGTGTTGCCACAATTAACTGAACTGAATTTGATTAAATAGCATTTAGCAAATCATTATTTTTGAAACTATGATATTTCGTAGTTTACCTGGGTATGTACGTTGACTACTTAGGAACATTTAATTGTTGTGCGAGAATTTAATAGAACGTTCCATAGAATTTGAACTTTGGTTACTTTTCCTACAAACTCGGCGGGTTTTAAACTTTAGGCTCTTCGGGTTCTAGATTTATTTGAGTCAGTTATTTAAATAAAACATTTTTTTTTGTTCGAAATAATTTAACTATCAGAGAAATATTTACACAATCAATAAAATATTATGTTTAACATTTACATGAAAATAAGCCTAGTGAGATCCATCCATTACATGAAAAGTACTTGAGTGACTTAAGAAATACACATAATTCATAAATTATTATAATACGTCATATTTGGCATAATAATTATTGCACAATTAATGAAAGTATCACTCTCATTGATTACCACAGAAATATAATAATGTTAACTAACTACTACATTCAAGTTAATAAGCTTATTGCTTGAGACACGTAGTTACTTGTATTTACAAAGGTTTTTAAACTCCAATATAACTTGTTATCTTAAAGATTAAGTTCATAAATATCTTAGCGCATATTCTTCTAATTGCAATTGCAAAGTGTCGTTTATTTACATCAATGAGTTCTAGAAACACTTCGCTTAGCGGACTACGAAGAAAGCCGGGACGAATTAGCAGCAGGGTTTAGAATAATTATAAAATACAGTCATTGAGCTTCACTTTTTAAACCAACTCATCGTATGAATCATTAAAACTGTGCTCCATAACACTTTCGAAAGACGGCGATGATTTCTTCTGACAAGCTTCTTTTTGTGCCAGCAATCTGTCACATTCTGTCAGACGTCCGTGAAGAACATCATACACTCGTGTCATTGAAGCCACCTTCTCCTTGCAAGAAGGATCAGTCTCTATAGCGAAGAGTCGTGAATCCAGCAGCTTGATCGCAGCCACGATATAATTCCTTAAAGTTTTCGTCTTATGTTCAGCGCTGATTCGTTCAAGGAACGCACAGACTTGGCTTTCTCCACATAGAAGTACATCCACATCATATGCCAACGGTGAATGTTGTCTGTGAAGAAAGGCGATCAATCTCTTTGCGTACCGTCGGTATGTTCTATATGCCTTGCGCTTCCTCGCTCCAAGCGTCCTGCCCATGGTCATAGATTTCTTCATATCATCGATTACCGCTTTGTACCCAGCGTCTACTTTTGAGTCGAAGATATCTCGTAAGCGAGTTTCAACTGGTTGTAGTTCGTAAGGAGCTGGTGACGGTGGAAGGGATGGTGATGACGGAGGCGGTGATGGTGGTAATGGGTTTTGAGTATTTTCTTCCTCACTAGACTCGCTAGAAGCTCTCCGTTCCACTGGGCTCGCCTCAGGTGCTGGATAAGGCCGCGGTCGAGTTCTCGTTTTCTGTACTCGCGCTGGTCTTGGTGCAGTTCTGGCATTATACGCTGTGAGAACATTTGCATCTTGTTCGGTAAGAGGGCGAGCTCGCTGTGTAGCCGCCAGTGGTATTATACGTATCTTGACTAGAGCAAAACTTTGGTGTATTTTGGCACGAATTCTGGGATCTTCGTAGTCTGATCCCCAGAGATCTCTGATTGCTGATTCTTTGAGGTATCGCACTTGGCAAAGTTCACCGTTGAAGAATCGTTTGCGTTGTTGCTCGTTGAGGGCATCTCGTTCAGCGCCAGTGAGACCATGAATCTTGGTGAGATGGTCGGGTAGCTTGCCGTAGGTGAATCGTGCGCAGTTTTCTATAGGACATGGAATGTTTGCATGGTTCTGTTTCTTTGTGCGGGGAACGGTTGTTGCTGGTCGAGCTGCCATTGTTTATCTGCAACAAAATATAAAAGGTTCATTAAAATAGATCATTGCGTATTTATTTTGTATCACGGGTGCCTAATGCATAATTAGTTTTAATTGGCGGTTCTTCGTGCCAAGTAATTTCTTAGATGTAGGTATTTAATCATTTGAAGAATCATAAAGCATAGAATATATAACTGAATTAACATGCACTAGACTTGGCACCATTCGGTACTTATCATACCCAGACATCTATTCATCGGTAGTTAACAGTTCTGCACCGACGGCTTAGGCTAAATGGACCAAGACGAACAACTTATAAAATTGCATCTTTGCTCAATTAATAATTATACAGATAATATCAGTCAGGTATACTTTATTATTCCAGAGATCCCAAAACAACAGACCCAGCTAGTTAAGACATAAATTAATTATCTTTTTTTCGAAACCGAACTGAACAAATGTTTTGGATAGAGTCCAGTTAATTTATTTAGAGGGTGTTTATCGACACGAGGGGAGCTGTCCGAGTATAATAATTGTGTTGACGGAGCCCCGGGGCTGTTTGCGTAGTCCGGGCCTCTTGTCCTACGTTTAATTTATTGAAAACAATGCTGGAGACGGTGGAAGGATGTCTTGTCCGTTTGTATTCATGTGTGTGTGTATCTCACGGGCGTTGGCAGGATAGCGGCAGTTATGTGCTATGCAATTTGCTTCACATGGTCGCCTCATATAATTTGAGTGTTTTTTGATTACAAAAAACATCTCAAAAAAGGCACATTGGAGAATTACTTATACAGGGCAAAATAATTTTGTTAAACACATAGTGTATCCAGGTTTTTGCTGAAAATCATTACCAGCCACGTGGTTGGAGTGAAATAGATTTTATTTATTTTATGTTTTTAAAATAAAGAAGACCAAAACCGACACTCTATATTTCTCAGCTGCACGTAACAACAATTAGTCGCAACAACAGCCAAGACCGACCGTCTGATTGAGCTAATATTTATTTTGTAAATTAGCTAGCTTCGCCGCCAGTGCCCGCCCGTCTTACGATAAATAATCTAAATTAAACGATTCTCTTGGGACTGTATCGCTGTATTGTTTTATAACGTACAATTAATAATTTTGATTAGTAGGACCGGTTCGTTTTTCTTAGAAAATTGACTTGAGATTATGTTGATATTGCGATTTGAAAGCGGCTGAATTTAAGATTTCGCCAGTGATTTCAAGTATTCATTTCTTTGTGTTTTTTCCACGACGAGGAGTTATGTAAGTTAAAATATCATTCATATTTGATATTTTAACTTAAACTTAGCGTGCTTTTTAAACAATCAAAAATATCAACTACAATCTTAATAATAATATGGAAGCTTTCCATTTCTGTTATTAACAACACGGTTCAAAAGTAATCTCCTAATTAATAAAGGTAAGTACGTGAACCACGAACATATCTTTCTCAAAATAACTCAGAACAACTTCATCTTACATTGACATGACAAGCGAGTCGCGCATTACGACAAAAGTTAGCGTAAAGACCCCTCGGAAAGTGGCTCGACTTGAATAAATAACTAATTTACATATTTAATAACAGGTATCGCGGCGGATTGAATTGTTCAATCTTTGCATTATTAATACGCCGCTATATTACCCTCTGGCTTTGACAATTAAATATTTAGATATTGTTTGATTAGTCAGGTTTTGCGAAAGAGAGTGCCGCGTGAAGGTGATCGATAGGTAGGTATGTCAGGGGGTTAAGATTTGAGGGAGACAGATTGAGCAGTTGGTTTCTAAAATAATAAAATGTAATTTACTAAATATTTTTAAAATGTATCATATACCTACTTTATTTTCTACGCCAGGTTTTTAGTTTTGGGCTGTTCAGGGACGAAAAGCCAAAGTCAACCTACAGCCCTTTGTGAAGGCTTTATAATGTTAAAGTTGAATTGATTACTTACTAAGTAAAAATATGTATTGTTCAAAAATATACTGGGAATTACAAACTTAAAGTTGTAATGTAATCTGGAAATAATTTCACGTTAATCAACCTGTCAAAAATCCCAACCTTTATTACTCGACTAAATCCAATCCCTGTATTTTCAAAAGGATCACTATACCCCATGAAACTGGAAGCACTTGGCATGCTACGATAACTGTCAATAGAATATTACAACTTTAAAGTCATAGTTAGGTATCTAAATCAAAAATGACCTTGATGCGTTTCGTAACGGGACTGACGTAAACGTGGTCACCGCTCATAAGGTTAGTTAATTTTAAATACCAATGTTTAAAATATACCTAAAGTAAATATCCAAGGAGGTTCCAATTCAGATATTTTTAATCTTGTCACCGAAATAACTCCAATTGTAATGCAACTTTTGGGTAGGAACTGCTTGTAACTTGAAATTGTGCAACACTTATTTAAGATCTATTAAAATTTCTTATCCCTCGTTGATAAGAAATTTTACACGGCATTAGGTACCTGTTATGTAGCTAAGATTTGAGAGTGGAATTGTCTAGAAACTTTTTACAGCAGTTAGTATATATATTAAATTGTTACTGAAGTGTAATTCCAGTGTTTTCAGTGTATAGGAAACCACATGTGATCAGAAGATAATTAATATTGACCTAGGTGTGGCCTGAGCATCAATATATTATAAAGTAGTAAACAAGTAGGTACTAAGGAAACAAAAACGCCTATCCTTGCAAATATTTGTCATGATATAAATTAACCAGTTATAAAATAATTATAACGAATAAATAAACAAAAAACAAACACATGTTTACTAATAAACAAAACAACAACAACCCAAAATTAACATACCTTCAAAACTGCAACTGAAGTAAAGTCCGACACCGAACTTCCGCGTGTTGTTTACGTCAATAAACACGTTGTTGTTGTTTATGTTTTCCGAACACAACAAGCGCGAGACGTCCTTCCGCGAGCGCTGCCGTCGCTCAACTGACGTTACGTAACAGTATCCTGGCAAATCCCTTTTCTCAACCCCCTTGATTTTCTCCTAGAGACCAACCAACATACGTTGACCTACCACCCCTCTCTCGTAGCCACCAATTTTCTACTACTACGCAGAAATGCTACGGAGAAGAAAGTGTCAAGGAAAACTGGTTTTTCGGTATACTTTAGTGTCGTCTATGTCGTGCGTGATCGGAAAACTTCGGGCTACGTCGTTTCAGGCTCCGCCTTTGCGTAGCCAATAACAGCTACAGCGTAGCCACTGTCGTAGCAAGGTTGTAGCCTTTTGAAATTAATTTATTTTCTTAGAAATATTATTCTTAATTATTATATTATTTAATGTATAATTTTAATTATATGTTGCGGAACCAGTCATTTATTAACTAAATATAAATGTGATTAAAATTGAAATATAGAATTTTTTAGAAAATATGGATCGTCGATGGTCGTAGCGCTCAAGTTTAAATCATGTTGAAAAAGTTATGGTAAGTATTTTGCAAATATTGAAATCAATTTAGTTTATGTTGACTAGCTGCATAGAATTTATATTTGGTTTTCATTTTCTAAATTAATACGTCCATAGTGCTTGGGTTAATACTTTTACTTATGAAATAATTTAATAAACTTGATTTGCCTATAACATTAGTCATATAAAGTGCAATTTGTTGTATTTTTTTATGATTTTATAACATTAAAATTACTGTGATACCTTACCTTTGACCTTATTACTTTTAGCTAAATGTCTCCCATACACTCGTTTCAATAACTACCAAGCATATTCCTGTAATACATATACAGATAATGAATTTTAATATCCTATAGAACACGCCCATCTCATAGGCGTGGTTTAATTCGACACGCCCACCGCCTCCACACAGTTTCTGAGTTCCGTACTCTTTCATTCGAGACAAAATCCTTGATAATACTGCTAATGTAGAAATACCATTGTCAGATGGAACCGCTTTAAAAATGGCGATATTTGGATTGGTCGTGTAATACGGTGGCGATCGGGATATCGATCCTTCAAACTTTCTAGACGATTGAATACCTAGGCGAGGATTACAGACGTATGGGTATCGATGTAAGGATGGTCTATTTTTACCATTTGTACATACGGTATGTATGGTAGGTACTAGTAAAAGTATCAGAGTCTTTTGTCTCACCGGGATTCGCAGAATAAGTGATTCGTTGATTGTTGAACGTCTACTTACGAATGACTATTTTGTTTTAAAGTGTAAAGTCTCCTTGCAGAATTGTCATGATATATTGTGAACAAATAAGCTCTATGTTATGTATATTTTGTGCTCTATGTATGTTTTGTAGGAACGAAAACTCATCATCTTCCTGCCCTGTTCCCAAGTCATTTGGGGTCGGTGTCTTTTTCTTCCATTCCTCTCTGTCAAATATCATACTTACATCCACTCCCTTCTGCTTCATGTCTTCTTTCAGGCAATCAATCCATCTTTTCCTCAGCCTACCTCTGCCTCTCCATAGTTCCACATTCAAACTTAGCATACTCATTAGTGATTGTAGCATGCAGATACATTTATATTTGTCCTAGAACTGGTGGTCATGTTTTTTTTTTGGTTTCGAATCGTAGTGTCTTCACATTTCACATTCTCTGTGACCATTAAATATGTACAAGTTTTTCAAAGGCCCACTTCACTCTAGAAAAAAGTTGCAGTAAACATTTTGATAACGATATCTTCATCCTTCTAACCTGAACCCAATTTCTATTTGGGATCATAACACTCTTCTTATTCCATATCTGCCGTAATTTGACAAGTAAATTATTTTTTTCTAGTGAACGGGTTCCTAAACTCGGTATAGGCTTCTAGCAGCTTGACAGCCTTAACAGTACTGAAATGAATTAATTAATTACGCATGTATATCGCCATTGTTAAAAATAAAAAATAAACATTCTACTTATTTAAAAACGAAATGCATGGAGTTTCCTGTCTATTCTTCTCCTTCTAAACAAGATCTATCCATCAAACAAGAGGCCAACTTCTCAGAACCATCCAGACTCTCATGTTTTGTAACTACATACTTCTCTAAGTATCTTAAATAAAATAATTTCACTCTTGCTTTCCAACCATATCTGACCATATTTCCTTAATGTGACTTTCTGAGCACATTATGTTTCCTATGGATAAATAATTTTGCACTAGGTATTAAGTTTCTTCTTCTGCCGACGGCAGGTGAAAGTCTACAGGTTTTATACACTTAGATAGGGACAGGAATTTGCAGAATCTATTTTAATAATTGTTTTTAAAAATAGGCAGTAGTAACCTTTGTAATAAAGAGAAATGTTTTTCACACGGCGTGCACAATGGTTAATACAGCAAATTATTGTTTCCTAGGAGTTTAAGAAAACAGACAGTAAGAATTTCTTAAATCTTTATTTTTTCTGGTTTTCAAAACATTCAGTTTCCTTGCAATATTTAAAAAATGAATTTGTTTTTCCAAAGTTTAAGGTGATTGTACAATCATTAATCAGCCAATAAGATGCACTCCCTGTGGAAAACAGCATCGTATCAAAATACTGAGCAAAAGAACATCATGGATAAGCTAATTTCATGATTTTCTACAGTTAGGCTGTTTTGTAATGTGTGTTCTGCCGTCGTATGAAAGAAGGGCACATCTACCATTTTGGTCAAACTGAGATAATTGAGATTAAAGTTTTTACCATATTCTGCTCCATAGCATGGAAACCTATAGCTTAAAAGAAAAAAAAATACTGATGATATATGCGTGAACGTTAGTACTATTATATTTTTAACTTTTTAGTTTTTATGTATAGTTAATTTTAAAATAAATTCAAATTATTCCTTTCAACTTAAAAAAATAATAATTAAAAAATACCACTTACTACAAAGAAATGGCATAATTAACCAAATGTGACCTTTCTTTTTAATATTTCAAGAAAATTAGTCATTGAGTCTGAAAGAAGGGGCATATTTGTCTAATTGCGCTTTTTTAATGCAAATTTACAAATTTTTTTCTACAAAAAAAAAGACAAATAATCATGCGAGGAAACTTTAATAAACTATAAAACATTTATTGTCATGCCATTTCTGGTTATCCTTATCCAAATAACTGGAACAAATTTACTTCTAGGACACCAACATTTAAACAAAAAAGAACCTTTCTTAATATTCAATAGTTATTTTTAAATTATTAGGGATCTCATCCTTCAATTTTGGTTAACTAATAGAACTTATAAATTAGAAAGAAAAAGTGCTAATACTTAAACTCAATTACAGTTTTTAGTTAGTTACCTAAGTAAGTATACCTAAGGAAAATCAAAATTTAATATTTATATTCTTTTTAATAATAATAGGTTGGACCCAATTTAAAAATCTATAAAATAATATCTAAATCTCTAAATTACAATATAAAAAATAAGTCAAAATATTCTATATTAATAGAGGTAGTAATAGGAGCATAAAGAAGACGGATCACAATCCATACAAAATTGCCCCACGTCTTATAACAATGTGACGTATCTCAAAAAAAAGATAAAAATGTAAAAAAAAATATGACATACTCTGTAACTTAATTTTTTTACACCTTCATACGAAAAAAATGCTTCAAAAATTGTTCAGGCGCTGTTATGAAAAAATTGTTCATGAGAAAATTTAAGGACCATTTTTTAAAATTATGTATATGATTGATAGTGTCTACCTCCCAGGTGGTCCCATATTCATCAGGTCAGCATCTGATGATGGAAACCCTGAGAAATCCAGGGCAACTTTTGAAAGTTGTAGGCATGCGCAGGATAAAAACTTGACAATGAGGTGTATGTCTGATTACACGATGCAACTTATTAAAAAAAAAAAAAACCGACTCCCAAAAAAACACTGAAAGCAAAAAAAAAACTATTAGGTGCATCGGCCTAGAAGTCGGTGCTTTTCATTGTTTTGGGAGTCGGTCTTATTTTTAAAAAAGTTTTTTTGATAAAGTTTTTTTTATTTTTGGCTTTTCAGTGACAAGGTTAGTTGTTACTATCCGTATTAGTGGAAAGTTCTCATCAATACGAATAATATACGACCAAACACGAGGTAGTTTACATATTCAGTTGTCGAGTTCGCTTGACCTTCTCTGGTCTCCATCATCAGGTCAGCTCCAAAATTTCACTGTTGTAAAGGTCTATTCAATACAAATAATATATAAGCCCAAACACGAGGTAGTTTACATATTCAGTTGTTGATTTCCCTCGACCCTCTTTCGTTTCCATCATCAGGTCAGCTCCAAACCTTCACTGTTGCATAGTGTTATCAGACATACACCTCATTGTAAAGTTTTTATCCTGCGCATGCCTACAACTTTTAAAAGTTTCCCTGGATTTCTTAGGGTTTCCATCATCAGATCCTGACCTGATGAATATGGGACCACCTGTGAGGTACACACTATCAAACAAAAATATAATTTAAAAAAATGGTCTATAAATAGTCTTATGATCGATGTTTTCATAACAGCGCCTGAACAATTTTCAAAGCATTTTTTTGTATGAAGGTGTAAAAAAATTAAGTTACAGAGTATGCCATATTTTTTTTACATTTTTATCTTTTTTTTGAGATACGTCACATTGTTGTAGGACGTGGGGCAATTTTGATCCATCTTCTTTTGGTTTTCAACCTTTTTTAAGCTATGTTATTAGAGCTTATTCGTCGCTTATAGCTTCGACGTCACAGGCACAACTGACGCGTTTCAATCAAACCCTGCCCTCCTTTCCTCACCCCTAATCGTAAATAATTTAAAGAAAAGGCACAACTGGGTCTTTGTGACTTTTATACGTAAATTAATTGAGAAATACATGGATTATTTATTTAGTAGAAAGAGCACATCTGGCATTTGAGCCTTTTCTTTATGTTATGTTGTAGATGTGCCTTTTCAAAATAGTTTTTAGTAAAAATCTATATGAAATTATAGTCACATCTACGTATTTGTGCCTTTTCAATAAAATGGTAAATAAATGTGTCTTTTCATCTTATAAAACATGAATATTAGTCTCATTTGTGCCTTTTAAGCCATCTGTATCTCCGTATTCCTTAAAGATAAAATTCTACAAAAAATTGAGCAGATGCGCCTTTTTTTTCTGATTCTAAATATGTATGTAACTCAATTTTTTTAAAAATGTTAGTTGTGCCCTTTTTTCTTACGACGGCAGTGTTTTTACCATTATTTAAATTAAATAAGATATTTTTTTATCTATTATATGCACTATTTCTTTTGGAGCCTCTTAAGACTAAACAGAAATAAAATAAAAACAATTAATCTTGTCTTGTCTGGTATAAATTAGAAAATAAAAGCGTTTAATGTATAATTTCACCGAATTAGAACTATTTTTTATGTTTTTACTATACCAAGTAGGTACCTATTGTCCTTTTAGAAACTCATAATTTGTATTTATATCTGAGACTGGAAAAAATATGTTACTATAAACGCGATCCATACTAAGGTAACGTCTAATTTTTTCATGACATAATGATGATAAAAATATGATGTTGAGCCTCCCCTCCGGATATCCGGTGGATATTGTGTTATCCGGCGTCACAATAAGAACCTCGTGATAAATTTGTACCGGGAAATGCTCCTTGATTGATAATCTTTCCTAGCTCTTGTGGGAAGCAAAACGGAGTTTAACGTAAACAGTTTTATGTGGTGGCAAGATCTGAAAGTGCTAAAAATTATTTTGAATTAAAAAGAGAAGGTCTAATCATTCATTTTAGCATAGTTAATGTTGTAGTATCAAACTGAAGAAATTTATTATAACCACAGATGTTCTTGAGCAAGGTACAGCTACATCAAGCAAATTAAAGAGAAGGTGAATGTTGTGACGTATAAGGAAGTTCAGGAGTTGGCGCTAGATAGGCGTAAATGGAAGGAGCTGCACCGACAAGAGCTGGGCTCTTAAATTGAAGACGTTCTTGAGCATTCTACCAAAACTGTAATTGAAGATAGTGTCTAAGAAATGCAATGATTTTGGGAAATTACTTCAAGAAAAACGGGTAATAATATTATCTACGATATCTTCAAAAATTCTTCGGAGCAAAACAGTGTCTACATAGCTGTCATCGCGTAAATCTATGCAGCGTTAAATCATAGGGCGTCGTGCATAATAACATAATAAAATAGGGCTCCGATACTTTGTTTATTGTTTTGATGAGTCAGCCATTTCTCCCCCACCACGAGGGTCTGGGTGCACTTCCTAAGCCCGCATATGCTGTTCCTCAAGCAAAATAACTTTAGAAGAAATTGGCATTCTATGGAACAGCCCAATTTGTTTGGATGAAGTGGGATTTAGTTGGTAAAACGATGGATGGATTGTGTGAGAGTCGATATGGTTAGAAATGGCAGATGATATAGAGGAGTATGGAAGAAGATGACCTGCTGCGCCGACCCTTGGTAAATTAGGATATTGCATGGCACATGTTCAAAGCTAGATTTAATGCATGTCAAAATGTAACTTTCTTAATATACGTAGTGTTTTCATAAATTCCTAATGTTATGTTTATTGCATGCCAAAGCAACTTTTGACTAAGGTCGTTTAGTGTAAAAAATAAATAGGTAATTTTATGTCATTGTCATAACCATTTGGTGTATGCTGAGTAGGTTGTCTTAAACTTAGAAAAATACTCCTGAATCCTGAAAACACTGTAAATGCTTCTAAAAGGTCTCATTACATTCGTAATGGGCATTTTACATTCCCAAACCAAAGTTAACGACTGTTTTCGCAAACAACCAACAAATTGCCAACTATTTGTCGATCATTTACTTTATCAATTCATCGGATCGTCGTTTGTTTGTCCGCCATTGCGATTAAGTTGCTGAATTTTTTATTACGTCACATCGTCGTGAAACAACAGGCGAGCATTTTTCGCTTCGTTTTTCGGAAAATTCACGTGATTGTCATCTGAATAATGGATCCCTCGTTCGCTGGTAGTTCGTAGTAGCGATTTTTCAATTACATCACAATGCGGCGTACACGCATCTGACAAACACGAACTGCCGAATAAATAAGACTTTGAATTGGCTTTCTGTTGATTTTCGATGTTATGGACATCTTTTGTGTCTGTTTTCATATTTCATATTTGTGAGTAATCCGACTATGTTGTGTTAAACTGAGATAATTATGATATATACCTTAATTTTGCATCTTTTATGACACGCGAGTTGGTGTAAGAATTAATAAAAAAGACTAACCTAACCTATTCACTTGTGCTAATTCTACATCTTGTCATGTAGCGGAGCTAAAAAGTAAACGTTCTTCATGTAGGTATTTTGCATCTACACTCAGCGGCACGGAATCTGGCCCAAGCACATTTGGGTCTTATAACCATTATTTAAATGAAAAATCAGAATTTTTATTTTAAAATTGTTTAATTTACTCATTTTCCAAAAGAAAATGACTAACAGACAACAGAATTGTGAGAATTATCATTAAGTTTCATTGAGTTAGAAAACAGAGTCCTTTACCGCAATAATCACCAAAAACTTTTAAATTCAACATTTTTAACAAAACAGAAAGTTATCGAATTTTAGTAATGGATGTTTCTTCCTCTTGATCTGATGACTGCCTGCATACGATCTGGCATGCTCTGGATCGTGTTTTTTATCTCCACCTGAGAGATCTCCTCCCAGGCAGCTACCAGCGCAGTTTTCAGTTCACTGAAAGTCCGTGGTGAGTTACGACTTGCTTGGACCTGTCTTTAAAGCATGTTCCAGACATGTTCTACAGGATTCATGGCTGGGTTTCTTGCAGGCCAGTCCAATTTTTGAATACCGACCTCGAACAAGTAATCGGTTACTCAAAGAACTGTGTGAGGTTGAGCATTGTCCTGCATTATACGAAATTCTTCACTTCCTATAAATCCCTGACAGGGTAAAACATGATTTGGAAGGATCTCTTCAATATACCGCACTGTTGTCAGACGACTTTCGACAGCCAATAATTCAGTACGGGCTTCTAAACTTCTGCCTCGGCAAACCAAGATGGACCCACCATGAAAACCAACTGTTTGCTTGGTAGTGGTGGGAAGAAACCATTCTCAGCGCTTTCCCCATTCACGTTCACGGCCGTCTGGAGCTCTTAAGACGACTCTGCATTCATCGGTCCATAAAATTTTACTCCATTAGTCATGCGTCCAATTTGCATGTTCTCTTGCATACCTAAGTCTGGCTACGCGATGGTGCGGGAGAAGTTCCGGGCCTCGAGTTGGTCTTCGAGCACGCAGATCCCGTTCCTCTATCCTTCTTCTTATTGTGCACTTATGGACGTTGACTTCTCTTGCTGTTTGCAAAGGCTGGCGTATCTCTAACGCAGTGAGAAACCCATTTTTCATTATTGCACGTACGATAAATCGGTCGTCGTGCGCCGACGAACACCTTACACCCCCACTTTCTGGTCTTCTTGTGTAAAGGCCAGTCTGGTCATGCATTTTCTATGCATATCTTTCACTTGTACGCGGTGCACTTAAAGTTTCAACCATCTTCCACTGCGTACGCCCTTGACGTCTTAGCAACTCTACTTGAGCAACTTGAGCTGCTGTAAGGGTAATTTTCAGATCAAATTGTGAAAAAAAGAGAAACAAAAAACGATCATAATCATTATTTTTTTTTGGAACGTGTTAGTACTTCGGCAATTTCTATCTGAATTTAAACTTAACTTTCTGCTTTGTGTTCCAACAACGGAATCTGTTTCTAGTGTTATAAAAGTTAAACAGACACACATTTTTCTGTATTTAAATTAACAAATACGAAAGGACTGACAATATGTCATATGAAATTAGAAGTTACAATAGCTATCTGGGCTGATATCTACTTGTGTTTGTTTGGGCCAAATTCCGTGCCGCTGAGTGTATATTTTTGCCAGTTTTCTAACCCACGCTTTTAAATCACCTCAATAATATCTGTGACGTTGTATTATTTGCAGATGATACGTCTCTCATTTTCAAAGTTGACAGAAATAGAGAGCAATTTGAAGAGGTAAACAGTGCACTCTCATTAGTTACGCACTGGTTTACCACAAACAATTTAGTACTTAATGCTAAAAAACAAAATGCATTAAGTTCACTTTGCCTAATGTAAAAAACCTAGGTCCTAATGTTATCCTAAACAACGAGGTTCTTCAAACCGTTGCATCTACCGTGTTTCTGGGTATAACAGTAGATACAAAACTTCAATGGGGTTCATATACATATTTCTAGCCTCGCGGGAAGGCTTAGTTCTGCCGCCTACGCCGTTAGGAAAGTCAGACAGTTCACGGACGTCGACACAGCTCGATTGGTGTATTTCAGTAATTTTCACAGTGTTATGTCCTACGGTATTCTGTTGTGGGGCAAAGCCGCTGATATAGAGAATATATTTATTCTACAAAAACGTGCTATACGTGCGATATACCAATTAGGTACCAGAACTTCCCTCAGAGAGCTGTTTAAAGAAATTGGTATTCTTACTGTGGCATCACAATTCATCTTTGCCAATATACTGTATATTAGACAGAACTTACATTTATATACCAAAAAAAGTGAAGTCCATAGCATTAATACAAGAAATAAGCATAAACTGTGTGTACCCTTTCACCGGCTTCATAAAGTGCATGGTTCATTTCTGGGTCTAGGTATTCGTTTCTATAATAAACTTCCTCTGTCTTTATTAGAACAGCCGTTTAATAAATTCAAAGAACAAATTAAGGCTATTCTTATTCAAAAGGCATATTATACAATTAACGATTATTTGAATGACAAAAATAGTTGGTCGCCATGTTGAACGCAAGACAGCTATATTATAATTGTCTTTTTTTTTTGTGAATGACATCCTAATTTTACAATCAATTAATATTATTCATTTTTTTTTTTTTACAATTTTATAATTTTATTATTGACATTACTTGGTTTTACATTATTGACAGGATACATTTACTGTATTTATTATATTTTATTTTAATCATCTATTTATATATATTTTTTTTTCCTTTGGATTATAGTAAATAAGGACCACTACTTAGCGATAATTGATCCTAATATTGAGTTGTGTAGCAGTGAGTACGTCATGCTCCCTTAGACGGCACTGCTTGCGGTAGCGTCGGCGGTCGGGTTGCCTCCCTCCCTCAAAGATGTGCGAGGGGGGCGATGGCTGATCCTCGCGTTATGCTCGTGAACGGGTGCTGCTTGTGGTGCCAGGTCGTCTTACTGACTATACTATAAGTAGTATTATATAATTTTGTAAACTCTTTTCTTATACTTCTTTTTTTTTTCTGGCTGAGCGGTCCAATTTACTAGATTCATTACTTACCCTATGTATGTTGTACATGACATAAGGTTGCAATAGAATATCACATGAAGGTGGGCACTCCCTCATAAACTATTATAAATATTGGAGGCTATACAATTTTTTTTTTTTCACATCATATTTATTCAATGCTTGAGTTAGACAAGATACGTAGGGTGAGTGCTAGCTAGCATGTGGTCGATTTTATAAATCATTTTTAAATGTAATTTTATTTTATGACAATATTGCGTATTGCATACTGCAACATACTCACTGTACTTTGTTGAAAGGTTCTTTTAACCTACAGACAGACATGTGTTGCTGGGGAGTTTGTTGCGCCACTTCTTCTTCCCAGCAAAAACACATAGGAAGTGGTGAAGGGTGGGCGTTTTGGGGACTGTCTTATGTAATTTTTTTTCTGACGTTCGAAAAGTGCTGTTTTGCAGCCAAGTTTGAATAAATACGTTTTGATTTTGATTTTGAAATGAACTTCAATAATTAACCTTATCTTAACACACTTAAAAAGAACTCATCAGTACTCTCTAAACAAGAAAGTATAATCGAGACCAAAAGCCCTCAAGCGTTGGCGAGTAATGTTCACTGTTTCAGAGGGGTGGCTAGAGGCGCGATGGCCGAAAGTGCCGACTGGCCGATAAACGAGAGCTCGTTTTTTGTCCTCAAACTAGCGACGCTTTTTACCTCCGATAATATCGTTCGGCTGCGACTTGGCCGCCGTAATGTCCGTGCGGATTATTGCTATATAAATTGTCCACAGTTGCCCATTCGATTGGTTAGGGCTGATACGGGGATAGTATTTTTTTCTATTTTTATCGTTTTTCTGCTGTTACTCTACTGGTACTCTAACTGTAATCAAACATTCGTTGCTGCCATATGAGTACACGAGTGATCAGGCGTATCACTTCACCTGCAACCCTTAACATCTTCGATCATACGGGGTCATGTAACAAGTATAGAATATTTGTCATTTAGATCGCTGTACCTACTCTTCATTTTGACAGTTAAATCAAAGCTTCAGCCATGAACATTTGACTTCTTCAAGGCCAACCAAATCTGCTAGTTTGCTATATTTTGATTGCCTATATAAGGCAATTTTGAGCAATTTGCAAACATCTGACTTTTGACAGCCCTAACGACATCCAAATGTCGCGCGATTGTCCAGTCACTCCCCAAAGGAACATTGAACGATATTAGAGCTTTATTTTTTATAGTTCGGGACAAAAAGTGCTCAAGCGATATATTGAACGAAGTGGCTATGGCGGTATAACTGTTTATCATAATCCCTTTGACAAATGAAAAAGTCATGATCATAACCAATTTGAAGTTCTGTGGGATTGGGGATATATCTTAACTTTTAAAGGAGCTTAAAATGTATATTGGCATTATGTATGTAGCATTTATCATGGTCTCTGAAAACCTTTATCAGCGGTTTATCTGTTCATTTTCAAAAACAAATAAACTTCTTGAAAACTGGACATCAATCGCGTTTTTGTCTAATCCATTTTATTAAACGTTTATTACAACATACTTGTTAAAGTTTAAAAATGTGTGCGAAATTCCGTTTAAAACATATTTATCCTGAAAAATTTCACTCCGAGTTTTTGTTTTCTCCGTTCAGGTGATATCAAAAGTTGCAACAAAGGGCCGCCGAAAAAATTCCATTGTTATCGAGGGTATAATTTATTAGGGGCCCTGGCTCACTGGGACCTTTTTTTATATATCATCGCATTATCCCCACTTGGAGAGTTACAACTTCTTAAAGGAAATTAATTTAGGCGTTTAAAACTGTCCTAAACACCGGCCTGACTTTATGTGCTGTTTGATAAATGTCGCTTGTTATTCATTATCTCTGGAAAAAAGTTTGCTGAATGAAATTTGATTGGGGTGAGAAATAAGCGTTATTTGCATGGAGCTATAGATAAAATATGGTAAAGCCTTATTAAAATTATATAGCTCATAAATGTATCTTACTCAAAACAACTTCACTGACTGTAAATGTAGAAAGTGAATCCTCTTTTCGGTTTACAAAATAGGCAGCAACTTTCCGTATTTCCAACGTGGTATGCAATGAAATCAACAAACGTAATTCCACTGTAGCCAAGTGAAACGTTACCCAAAACGCTAAACAAACAATAAACAAACTCTGACCGTCTCTTCAGTACAACACTTTTCTCACAAACAAAACACGACCAGGGGTACCCAACACTAGGGCGCTCCCACACCCTGTTCATCCGTTTTCGATTAAAATGTGTCCCTAATATTTTTATCTGCTCACATAAATACGCGGTAATGAGCGGCCCAAAATTCTCGTCCGTTATAAATTTATTCAAGTCTGGCCACCCATTCGAGTGTGCATAATTTTGATACAAAAATAATCTACGGATAATATTAAAACCCCTATTAATTCAACCGCTAACGTTTTAATTCTAAGCTTTTAGGAACACACATTTCTCTTGTAAGGGTTTCTCGCCCAGGAAACTGTTTTTCTTCTTACAATTTCCTATTGAGTGTAGGAGGAAATTGAGGTGCTGTCTATCGCTAAGTAGTTAGGGCAATAAAACTGATGTTTTAGACTTATTTATGTTGCAGTTTTAGGAAGGTGTCAAGGATTTTAGAAACATGATAATTTTTATTGCCTTTATCATAAGAAACGCTTATTTTCCAAGAAGTCCAATAAATGATGATAAGCACGTTGCTTTATTATAAACACAATTTTGTATTTCTTTGCCTGTAAATTATACAAAAGTATACGCTTGGATAAGTAGGTAAAGTTGGCACTTTTTACGGCGGAGGAGGTCACTAATGGAAGCGTGAGCTGATAGCGGCTGAGAAGCGCTGATTTATAACCACCCGGCTACTCGCCGTGAATAATATAACCAAGAATTTACGACCTCTGAATACTCCCATGAATATACCCAACTACATTGTTTTCTTTGTAAACGCTTTTCTGGTTTTACCTGGCCACCGTTTCGTTCATATTTTTTGCGGTTATTTGGTTATGTGCTACGTCAACAAGCGGCTCTGGATCACATGTCGACAGTAAAACAAATTCAAAAAACTTTCAAGCATCGTTGAAAAGAGAACACAATGTTCGGTAGCATTGTTCCCATTGAAAACATTGTCAAATTCTAGTCGAATAAAGTTGCTAATCAAACATCGACAACACCAATGGTAACTCTCAATAGAAAAGTTTCACTAACAAAACCAATCAACACGTCTAGTCAGTATTTGCTTAAAAGAAGTCTCAATTGTCGTTTGAAACTTAAACATTGGAAGCGTATTGTTTACGCCCGTGCCAATCAACAGGCTCGCTAACAAAACCAATCAACTTGGTCTCGCCTCTATTTGCTTAAAAGAGTGCTACTTTTTCCTTTTAGTTTTTCATTGTCGCTGCGACCCTATCGTCCGTCACCCGCTCCACGGATATATTTGATTAAAAAATAACGTCGTCAGAAAGCGGCGGTGTGTTGCCGAATACGTTGGATATAAAAGGAGTAAAACGTTCCTTGCGTGCAGCGGCTTAGCCGTCATTGTCACGTTCACGCCGAACGGTCGTCGGTCAGCGTTTGTGTTTTGTAGTTCCACTATCTGTGGAGCCGAAAGGCGATTTCACGGGACGTGGAAATAAAGCTTATTTCAAACGTTTCACCATTCCTTTTGGCAGTCTCGGGAAAATTTTAAGGCCTTCAATTTAGACATCTCAATGGTCTGGTCCTTTTCATGCGTGTGCTCTCTGTTTGCCGATCTCGTGTTTTATTAAATGGTCAGCTTTAGTTCACTGCCGGGATCCGGTGACAAAAGCCCGCCAGATAGTGGCTCCAAGAACAATAGAAAACGATTAGTCCCGTGCATTCAAAGCTACTCCTCTGTTATTCTTTTAATTGGATTCCGATTCGCTCGACTGAGCCTATGTGCTTCATAAAAAATAAACATTTACCTAGACCAGAGTTTTGCACGCAGAAACCGTTTTCCGAATGAGAGTAAAAGTGGATGTAAACCTTCTTTATTGTTGGAAAACAAATAAATAACAGCATGTAATTGTTCGTTAAGGTATAGCTGGTAGACAATTAAAAGGAGTTTCTCTGTGGATTTATGTGTTTACGTTTCGGCGGCGGAGGGGCCCTAACTTCTGCTTCGATGTATTTGCGATTACCCTCCGATTTTTCCTCTGATTGGCATATTAAGAGTTTGGACGCTTATTCTCTTGATCTATACCTATTAAAGTTTTGCATTTATTACTTGGTATATGTTTTTTTTCATTTGTAGCTTATTTTAATACAAAAATATTTTCTGAACTTAAAGGCTCTTTATTTATTACACTATATAAAATGAATTTAGTATCTTTAGGTACTAATTACTACCTCTTTGGACACAATAATAATTATTGTTTACAAGTATTTTTATTTAATTTATCAAACCAACTAAAACAAACTTCCATTCCATTAGATTTATAGGCAAAACTTTTAGTTTTAGTTTAATTTTATAATGAAATCTTCCAAACGGGTTGCAAGGGGAAGGGATTGACGGAAACTTTTAAACGGCAGTCTTCCCGCCTTTACGATTACGATCATAATAAAATATGGAAGTTTGTTGTAACACTTTTACACTAAACGTTTTATTCCGAAATACACCCCTTTGTGATTATTGTTTAGGGGTTTGTGGATGTAGATGCATTTGGAATAATAGGAGCTGGATATTTATACAGTACCATACCACGTACTTACGTGCCAGAATGTTGGTACAGTTTGAACATGGCAAACAGTGAATAAATCTGTAACATTTATGTACTAATGTATACTCATTAATAATCATATATAACCTAGGAAATATTTTTTTTGATGCAATGTATTAGTTTTAAGTTGTATAGTATAAGTTTATTTTAACTTTTTAATATTATGTAAATACTTCAATTAAATAAACGTCAACCAATGATAACCTAGGAAATCAAACAGAAATGTAATATTCTATAATTTTCAATTTTACCACTGTAAAGTCACAAAACAACAATAATTCTAAACTTATTGGCCGTTTCTCGTCACACCGCGCGCCACAGGGAGAACGCAATGAAAATTTTGTTATCGGCCAAACAAAACTGTGGCGGCGGTTTTCTTAAACTGTAATAGAGAAAGTTTAGATATCCGAGTTTTATCTCCTACTCGCCCTCCAGGATCAATTAAAAGTCGGATGAAAACGCCGCACTTGACAATAATTGTTGCAATAAGAACGCGTAAGAATATCTTGGTAAAGTAATTAAATTTGCAAAATTGTATCGTTTTGGGAATCTTAATCTGTGTTTGTGATAAATAGTAGGTGCTGTTAAATGTTTATTAATTAACTTTGAATCTATTAAATTCGTAACTTAAGATTATTATTTACGATTCAAAATAGTAAATAATAAAATATGACTATCATTGCTGATCAAACTGCGATAGAAAAGAGAGTAAAACAAAATATTCAACTAATATTGAATCACCAAGCACAATAAAAGTTCATTTTACAACTGTTTTGGATAGTAAAGTTATTAATTATTATGACGGAGCAACCAGTAAAAACATTAACGTCTCCTTTGAGATCGAATTGATGGCACTTATAATGACACTTTTAATTATTTTAATTGCTGTTCCCAAACAAAAGTCGTTAATTCATTAAAAATAAGTAATTATGGTCGTAAGTTTGTCATTATTCTTTCTTGATAAAGCGAGTAATCGTTTTGAGGAGAACGGGGAATATTCAACATTAAAGAAAAACAAGAGAAAAGAAATATAAAGTGTAATGTTATTTGAAACAGGAATGTTTTGGCAAGACGCCAGCGTTGAAACTTCGACACCTAAACATCTCATTATGCTTGTTTTACCAGACAGCGATATACGGTAGCGTCATACAAATCTGGCCTCATTATTATGAATAAAAAATTTCTTATACAATCTTCCTCTTTTCACTTATGCTATCTTACTACTAGTTCTAAATTTTAATATTGAAACCGTTCGTTCCCGCACAACTTCCATAAATTACATTACATATTATTCTTACTAATTTACTGCGGATTTCAATAACCGATCTATCTTGCATTTTGACATAAGCTTCATATTAGAAATGTCAAAATTACAATATCTAACTGAAAAACAAAAGTATGGATCGGTCATTGAAATCCGCAGCTAGCCAATTGGCTCAGACAAAATCAGCCTAACCTCAAATTCTTTTTCCAGATGCCACAAACAAGGAAGAAAAGTGATCGGTTCAGCAGACGTTAGACGACACCTATTTCTCCGGTCGTTAAGTTCTGCGTACGTGTTACTGCAATATCGTGGCACGTGCTAAATGGCCGAACAACGAGACTCCCAGATACTTTGTTATCCTGGTACTTCTACATGTTTAATCGTACTCTAGGGACGGTGTCGTGAGAATTGCGAATTGGGAATCAAGGGACGGTAACGAGGCTTGGTAGCGTGGTTTAGATTGTTTTTGCAATTTTTTGAGAAATAATATAAACTTGTATTTACTTACTTAAAGTATTTTATAAGTTATCCAAACATATAACTATAAAAAAAAGTTGATAAACTGCATATTATAAAGGTTTCTCCACTTAGGTACCATTTTTAATGAAACCCAAAAAATATAATTCATAACGCCAGATAATGAATACCATTCCAACACATTTACCCCAGTCATAATTAGCTGAAATCAAAAACCAGTAAAATGCGGTGCAGATCTACAAATCTTAGATACGCACTTGTCAAGCTTTAACTTGGATTTATCTTTGTTTTTCTCCTCGCCCGAACTTTGCAATCCCTCAATGTTTGTTCAAGAGCTTACTGGAAACACATTTTATTCCACACAAGTATTTGTGGTTACCACTTCGAAAGTGTCAAGAAAAATATTGCAGAAATAAAGGCAGTCGAATAAAAATATAATCGAGGAGTAAAAGTAATAGTAACATTTGACACCTCAAGCGTACTAATTCACCAACTGCATAATAGTGACTACGCAAGCGTAAATCAAAATGTATTTATTCGTGAGAGGCATAAAAAGTCAATATGCGAGGCAATAAAAAGAGGATGTCGAGAGAAATAATAAAAGATAACCTCTAGAGGAGTGAATAGAATGAGTGAGTCCCTTGTAAAGAATGTTTGCGTAGTGGATAAGACGCGATCATGGGGACACCTCGGGTAGCTCCCCCAGGCATTCAGATGAGTCTGCAGTGGCGAAAAATTAAAAGTACTTTTTATAACGTGTCGGTTTTGTTCGCCTCGTCTCTTTCATGCAATAGTTGATGACTTGACGCGTATGAAAATTGTCGCGGGTTTCGATTGTCTTTTATTTTATGATTCGATCCATTGGGTTAGAATTTCGTTATTTTGTTCAAAGCTTACGGTTTTCAAACACACATATGCATTCCATGGATTACTAATATCGCTAAAGAAAGTGTTTCGTAAAATTGGTCACCCCATTCACTTAAGAAGTCAATAAGCTAACAGACACAATTAAACTTTTATTCCTCGTCAGACGCGAGACGTCCCAATCCTTTCACAAATTGTAACAAAGTAGCATAGAAACGCGACATGTGTGCCTTATTAACCAAGTACTTGTACCAGGGTTCATTTCTAATTCAGACTTGTTCTCTCAAAGCGACATTAAGTCGTTACGAACCCTTGAACCCGACGGCCGGTATTACGGGACGTTGTAACTTCATTTCTGTAAGACCCGTTTCATGAGTAGATTACAAGTAATTAATTTATAAGAATATGGCTGGAAGGTACGCCTTCTGAATTGGTATTGTTATGTGCGGGGGTTCGGATTAATTGGTGTTGTTACCTTTCCAATTTACATTAAGTGGTGTGTGTGTATGCTAGAATTTTGGTGAGCCAAATTTTTTGGACTGCTAAAATTTTAAAAGTCAAAGAAATAACTATACCTACATATTTATTTATCCACTGGATTGCATTCTGAGATTGGTCTATTCCTTTCGATATTTTTGAGTGTGATTGCAAACACTTTAACATCAGTGTTAGATCCTAAATTACTTTACTGAGCAATTTTGAACTTGAAATGTTTCATGCTATCTTTATATTCTGCCTTCAGATTGTATATTTCTCTAAATATCTGTGTACTTAAGTTTGTTTCAGTTTCCCTCTAGGGAGCGCAGTTGTGGCAAGCCGCGTACAAGCTGTTATTTTTAATGCGTTATTCGGTTCCGAATTAATGATTTTATTCCCGACAATTACCAGTGATAGCGGGTTGAGATTCCCACTTTAATCTATTCAAATTTGTTTATAGCTGTTTAAAATTTTACTTCAGCATTATTCTTGGAAATGCAAATTAATTTAAGCAAAATTCTTGATGTTCTAAATTCTTATGAGAAGCGAGATAAACCCTGAGATTTAACAGATAGGAACATCGACCCTACACTTTACCTTTCCCTAAAAATATTTTCACGTCAAAATATCTTCGATACCGATGCGTATTTATATAAATGTGACTTTTGTTTTTCTTGTCTGTCACAAAGTTCCCGTATCAATATCTTGTGTTTGCATAACTACTTTGTGCTGTGCCACTGTGGGGTAAACACGGTCATATCCATACCTGAACGACGAAGCTTTGTTCTCCCTCAATACGATAAACAAAAACATTCGATATTGAATTTACCATCTCAAGAAAATACAATAGAAAGATATTACAAAAATCCCTATCTATTCCAAATCGATATTACTAGATGTCCAAAGAAGGACGATAATATCCGCGAAGAAAGGACGGTCCGCGATATAAAACGCACTTGCGCGCATAATATACGTTTTATTAATAAAAAAAAGCTTCCGCGAATCGCCCATAAATAGCCTTAATGGCCACTAGTGAGCCGGCGATTTTTTCCGATACACGGCGAAGCATTTGTTTGACAAATCCCCCGGGAATAAGCGACACTATCCCCTATATTATCTAAGCTTGAGGGATGCCGGGTCATTCTCGAGGTGATGAAGGCGGTATCGCGAGCTGTCTAAAGGCCTCACTAAATCATGACCTGCCAGGTATTTTCTATTTGACTAGGGTGTTCGTTTTTAAACAGATGGTTCGGATTCTAGTTATTTATGTGAAGGATCCCAGATATGTTTTCACTTGGATAAAAATTTCACCATTAGAAATGGAATATAAATAACAGAATTATCCAAATTCAAAGACGTAAATGAGAACAAAGAAAAATGGAAGTTTCACAAGTTATCTCACAATACAATTGAGTGATCAGTATGCAGAGCCAGCGTTGTGTATTAAGCCGATTTAGAGAAGGAAGCGTTAAAAGAAAATTTATAGCATTGAAAAGTCGTACGTAATTAATAAGACATTTGAAGTTGCGTGAAAATGTAATTTAGATTGTTTTCCATGGAGGGGTCGTTCGGTTTCCTGTCTGTTCAGGATCCTCACAAAGGCGGCTTATTTATATATGGCCGTCTTTATATTAGCGTCTTTAAGGGAATCCAGGGGAGCATAATAAAAAAAAGAATCAGCATCAATGTCTTAAAGCGTCTTCCGGCGCGCGATAGCGGAGAACGCCCCGCCGCAAAATGGCGGTCCACACTCGAATAAATTATACCACCCCCCGAACCGAATCGAACGATTGTTCGATTCTTTTGATACGATTCTCGTTTTAAAGTTGGAGCGCCTTTATTAGTGTAAGCCAGAGACGATTATCTTAAGCCGCCATTACATATTCAAATTGGAGTCATTTCGCTTTGTAGAAATTGACGCGAAATAAAACGGAGCCTTTGATAGCGTCCTCTAAGTTGGGATACTGGTAATGGCATTTTTGAGAGACACTATTCTAAAAGTCCAGATTTAATAAAATATTTGTGGCGAGTTCTGAACTTCCACAAAGTTTATTGGAGTGTGATAAAATACGAGCTGTTACTAAAATTCGTGTTTTCATACAAGTAAATTTAATGAAGCTTGCGTGGGTTGTCCGTTTCCAGTCCAGTAACTTTCGACCCAGTCCGAAAAACATAATTTTTGCGCGACTGACCAAAGATTAACATTTAGATACCACAGATGACTCTTTGTCCGCAACGGAAACCGTTTCTTCTACACCCTTTTAAAATACACATGGATTTAATTTTAAAACAGTCTTATCTTTCATATATGGGTATCTATGTTCATATAGTATAAATGGAAGAGAGAAATAAAGAGATATTCCAACTCTAAAATTGTAAGCAGATAATTAATAATTCTAAGTCGATGCATAATAAAATTAATGGCGCGCTTCAACCAAAAGAAAGCAAGTCGAGCAAATTGATATTTTGAATAATAAAAGGCGAGCGTTGCCCGTAGAATTATTATGAGTAACACAAACATAAGTCAATAGCCTGGCGGGGTGGTCAATATTGGATTAGCTGCCAAAAGGAGCCAAAAAGCAACGTATACAAAAACCTTTTACAGCGGTTAGACCTCCGGAAAAATATTTATAAAACGCTCGTTAGATGAGGAGAGTGCTTGTTTTGTTCCTCAGTTTATGTTGAACTTACAGATGTTCGGGAGATGTAGATTTTTTATATTATTTACCTTTTATTTTCCAGAATATTGTTACGCTGGTTACTTAAAGATTTTTAGATTCAGAGATTTTTGTAAATTTAAATAAAAATTGTCCATTTTGATATTTTCAGTTTGAAGTGTTTCTTAAACCGAGGGTCTATTTTGGATGCTGTTTGAGCAACTTGATTAAATAATTACAAATATCTTATAGTCCATTAAACTTTAATTTCACTACCACCATAAACTGAAAAACAAAATCCATCTCTATACTCCAAAGCTTGACGCGGTTAAAAACGGCAATAGTGCGAAAGGGTTAGGGTACGTTTCCTCCCATTGTTTACACAAAGTATAGAATAATATAATCAGAAGTGAAGAAATAGGAATCCGACGAAAAACCAACAGAGTCCGTTGAAAATTTGCTTAGGCCAGCGGAATAAGTGGCGAGGCTAGATATACCAGACTGGACCCTCCCATTGTCTATACCCTGACGAGATTAAACCATTTGTATGTGAGAGTGAATAATAATGGAAACCTATGTAAACTTGAGATCATGAAGTGGGAAAGAGCTACTGTTATTTTAATGTTCGTTAGTTTCTGTCTGTATTTTTAGTTTCATATATCTACATTATATTATCTGGGTACATCGTTTGTTTGAGAGCGTTATGTCTTTGAATGGAATTTTGGCTGAATCCTTTGGCCCTTTATTTTTCTTGGCCCATGATTTTTGTGTTTATATTTTACTAAAATCTTCAAAAATTACCTCTGAACATTACAAAAGCAAAAATTACTCAAATCCTTCCTTAACTAATGCATCACAAAATTAAAATGATTTTCCTTAAATACAATGCCTGCATTCATAAAATCAGCAATCAAATTTTCTCATTTCGTCTGCTTGCACCTGTCGCCAAACTTATTAAGAGTCGCACCTGTCAATCTTCTTACTTTCGTCTCCCACTTTTTATTTCGATTCCTCTCATTGGGATCTTCAAGTGTTTGGTATTGAGCCGTCGTTCGAAAAAACTCTTATTTTAGCATATTTATTTAGGACTGAAAACAAGAGGAGTCGAAATTTGGCGTTTATAAATTCTGGGAGTTGATTGATTTTATGCTGCTTTGTTTTTTTGTTCATTAGGATGTTTTATGTAATGTTTATCTCTGTATAGTTACATCTACGATACAGAGGATAAAATGTTAATTTGGAAATTATTTCTAAATTAAACTTGTGTAAATATTTGATCCAATTAATTAATTTCGTTACGTCCATCACATTATTCAGAACAAACAATGTTATTACCAAAATACAACATTGTTTCGGTTTGCATAATTAACTATAGAATTGATACATTCGCTTTACGGTCACATTGGTCTCCGAAAACAGAGATAGATAATAGCCGAGCAATCCTAAGTAAACAGTGTTGAATTGGCAACGCTGTCGGCACGCACACTGCTATCTTCGATTTCACCCACTACATTAATTCGGGTGTTCATTAAAAATGCCATCAAGTCGCCCGTTAACGAAGTGGTGCACAATTAAAGTCGCCGCTGACGTCACACCCTCGGCCCTCCTGCAGCTCCTTGAGAGCCTCCAAGTACCAGGAGGACACCTTGAGATGGAATTGAAAAATTGATTCGTTATCGATTTGGAGTATGTTGCAAAATATCAACTTTGTGACCTCTTGAAATGCAATAGACCAGGATTCGGAATTCAGTGGAAAAATATTATTAAAA
Source organism: Helicoverpa zea x Helicoverpa armigera (assembly GCA_033682625.1). Lineage (NCBI taxonomy): Eukaryota > Metazoa > Arthropoda > Insecta > Lepidoptera > Noctuidae > Helicoverpa > Helicoverpa zea x Helicoverpa armigera. The sequence continues at coordinate 4,251,822 of JAWIIS010000038.1, read as the reverse complement.
AACTATTTGTGAAAATTAAAGCAAACCTTTATCCCGCTTGCACAACACAGCGTCAAAGTTTGCAAGCATCAAAATAATCTTCATCATTAACGTGTCAAAATCTTATTATTGTCGCCCGCATAAGAGCATTAAGGGGCCCGAGATAAAACAGACTCCCATTAGTAAAGTCCTTGGAAAAAATCGACGATGGTATCGCGCGCGTTGAGGTGGCAATCGCAATCTAATTTTTTCTTAAGTCGCAGTCAATCACGAGACAAATGAGCCTAGAAGCGATCGTCAAAGGGACTAATGTTGATTGGCTTACCACACCCTGAATTAATAAAAGATATAGGATTTTAAACTTTAAAGTTGGAGATATTAGGTCCAGTTTAATGTTATAACGTGTGCGCTTAAAACGACGCGTGTATGGTCTGATTGAGGCTTGTCACCAGACGGGATACTGACGAAGATTTATGTCTTTGCTAGTCTTCAAACTATTTTAGAAGGGGGCCAATATTTGACTAGTATCTTTTCTTACCAACTTTCGATCTATGTTTCCCTTTGTCTGAAGTGCTTCAAGACAATAATTTGACTCATGAAAGCTAGGAGTAGATACTGACATCAAGATTTGATTGACAGCTCACATACACTAAACGCTTCGCCGCGATAATCGGTACCATTCACATTGCAATTTTTTTATTCGTTTTAGAATAAAGTGTTTTGTCAGGCGTGCAGCGAGGGTGGCGGATCGCGGATAGCGAAGGTGTCTCAATCAGCATAAAACAAAAGAAATCAATAGCATCCCCTCGCGGCACGCGACTCACAAAGAGCAAAGATTTCTTTTCACAATTAACCACCCCCTGGGTGTCGCAGAGCTGATAAACCGAACGGATTTGCTTACGATTGTCATATACATTCTTTTTAGCTTATGTGAAATTAAAAATTGACTTCCACGATTGCAATGTGTCTATGAAACTACTTTAAGCTGTCATGAGATTTTTTGGAGATTGCCCGATGAGTAGAAGAAAATAAAAAAAACGAAATATTTATGTAGACTTAGTTATGAAAGTTTTATTAGTACTTCTACGCTTGATAATATACCCCATTGGCAAAATAATGTGGTGTTAATGTGAGCATACATGATTCCAAAAATATTTTACATCTAAGTGAAATGTACAAAGCTTCCAAACACGCCCACGCGCGTGTGATTTAAACGTTGTTTTAAAACTGATGTTTGTTCATTCAAATTGAGATTGTTTTGTATCTCTTTTTAGTCCGTTCCGTTCCTAATCCGACAATCACGGGAGTTTACTTCCGGATCAGTTTCTAATGTATCTGAACGGACAGTTCGTGTCGGCGAATATTGAGCAAGTTGTTAGAAATTAAAACGAACCCACAGAGTATATATGCCATTATTTACACTGTAAAACCGTAGATGGAAATAAATTTTGTTGAGTTAAGTAGTCTTTGTTCTCAGTCTGTTGTTGGATTTGCACTGGTCGTCTAGGAAGCAGCTTTTATCTCGCAAACACTGTTTCAATATTTAATAATCCTCCGGTAACGAGCTCCGACCGGGCGCTTGCGGAGAAAAGTTTAAATGGGCAGACAACACACGTACCCAAATTAAGTGAATCATGCTTTACTCAGACTTTTAATCCAAGCCATTTTTGAAGAACAGAAAATACAATGTTTAATTCTGACAATGGCTCTGTTTCAGTTTAAATGTGTTTACTGTTTCGTAATACGGCAGGCAAAATTACAACAAGAAGGAAACTTAAGCGAACAGATTGTTGAGCGATATTCATAAAGTCCCTTCCCCCTTCGCATGTCCACTTGGGTCAAGTAAATTTGACGAGAGATTATTGTAACTGCCCCACACAAAACTGTTGTTTATCTTTAGACTAATGTAATGGAGTGATCCTGCATGTACACCCGTCATTAGCAAGGGATAAGTAGGCCACTTTATTGTAGGAAAGTAACTGAGGGAGACAGAAATATTTAAATGCACGGTTTAAAATATGTTATACATAAAAGTGATGTCAATAATAACGGCTTTTGTTACCAAAAACGTTGAATAAAATCAATGTCAAGTATCGATACGGTGATTAGGAGCGAAGAGGTAGACGGAGGTCAGCAATAAAGTGACCGTCGTCAGGCGCTGCGTCACGTCCGACCGCTGACGACAGCGGCCCGCCCTCGTTCGTAGCAGCGATTTTATTGACTCTTGCGGTTGATGCGCTCCTGGTAACAATTCGTGTGTTCGAAAGTGAAAACGGTAAAATTCATCGTATTCGATAATGACGGTGACCGCAGTCCGGATTTTGGGACAAGTTACGTTGACATTGAAAAGGAAAAGTAATGACGTGTGTTTTGGTTACGCGTTGTTTTTATTGTGTTTGGGGGTTTTACAAGCTCGTTCACGACAATTATACTTGACGACGTATTATTAGGTAATAAAGAATAGGAAGGAAAAAATGAAGTTGGCAGAATTTGATGATAATAATATGTATGATCATTATCTTACTACATTAGCATAATAGGTATACAACCAAAAATAATTTTAAAAAACTTCCTTCACTCTTATTATAGAAACTAAACAAACGGAAAATTAAATAAACTCCGCATAGCTACTCCCGTATGTAAATCGTCCATGTCTAATACGTAGGAGGTTATAAATATCACTCATATTTCAAAGTCGTTTGCATCTGGACACCGGCCATTGAGACAAGAGGGGCTCGCTCCAGAAATAATTGTCAAAGGGCCGAATGTTGCAAAGAAAGAAAACAAAATAAATGCTGCAACACTGTTTCATTTTTTTTATACAGAATTAAGTAAGTTTCGAAATTGATTAATTGTAATAAATAAATACGGGATCAATTTGATCATCGAGCAAAATAAAAAATTAAATAAACAACAGACACAACAAGGGTGTAGAATTGTCACATTCCCTCAACACTCCCTTTGTGACAGGCCATAAAACGCAAATTCGGCAATAAAAAGAACACCCCGACAAAACATCCTTCCTGGACACTGGCTCAATACAATGGCCGCCATTCACGACGAATTATTGTATTTTTCCAGCACTCGAAATATTTAAGAAAGGAATTAATGAATCTTGGGCTAAACCCAAGCGATACTCAACTCTGTGCTGCAATATTTTGAAGCTGATTTGGTATCCAAATTGAGGCTCCCGCAAGATTCGTTTAACAATGAGGTCCTAATTAGCTGTCAAGGCTGCAGACTTGAGCCCGACGAGCGTCCGTGTCTGTCCCAGAAATGCGAATAATTCAAAGGATGTCTCCAGTGATTTCTTTCGTTTTGTTGCAATATTGTGTAAGGAAAACGTGCAAAAAGTTGCACAACCGCAGATTTACACAGCGGACGTATTGGAGGAGCAATTTGTGGTGTTGCCCTTAGCTGTAATTCTTTGGTGAATATTAAAACATATTATTTCGTGCCTTTACTTAAATACAATTATGTAAAACAGTAAGTAAAACTTGCGTAATATAAAACAGTGAGGCCGTCGTTATCCTCATATGTGCATAATACATCTCAAATGAAACGAATTAGCGCTAAAATGACGATAAATCAGCCGAAACACAAACTACAGTTACGCATTCAAAAACAATTACGAGGGCGCGATTTTGGGCCGCTGCCTAATTGGTATGAAATTTGCAAGTGTTTCTAATTGCGTAGAAATTTACGCATCCAAGGCGATCAGTCACACCGCCATCAGGTTAATTAAACCATTTGTCTGCTAAGTTCCGATGCTCATGTACAAATTGTTCGGCTATTTGCGATTTGTGAAAAATTAGACGCGTATTTTTGTAGGGTGCGGCGTAGGAAGGTTGAATCGATGAGTCTTGATCGTTGGTGTAGAATTTTAATGTATAAGCTGTGCATAAAACGAAAACTATATAGAATGAGAATGGATGGTTACAGCTTTGAAAAAGGTAGAATTGGATAAACTATTCTAATTCTGCAATTATTGCAACTATTTAATGACTTTTAAAATAATAATTGTAAACTTTGAGTCATCTAACTAATGCTAGATAAGAATCTTCTTGTAGGATGGCGATAACTGAAGTCAGCTTAGCAATCGTAAACAACCAAATATTTTTGTAGCATGTTCAAGGATCAAAATCTCTCAATCCTCCTCACAAACATTAGGACGTGTTCCTCGAATTCATGGCATTTCGTTTTATAAAAAAGGTTCATTTTCATTAACGCCATCGGTTCACATATTTGTCATAACCTGTTCGTGTCGTCGAGCCGGCCTCTTGTCCTGAATGCTCCTTTTTCCGCCGTTTTTAATTTACGCTGTTCCGGTTTTGTTCCTTCGTGTTGGAGATGGAACATAATTGGCCCACGTTTCATTGGAATTCACCATACCGGACTGCTCCTAAAAGGGCAGAGATGTTTCGTGAAATGAAAGCAGTGTTATTTTCTCGTTTGCTCTTCACTTGTTTTTACGTTTTCGTTTCTTCTTGTGGTTACTCATTCATATAATCTTTCCTATCAGTCGTTGGAAGCTACTGTAGGTTAATTATTAATCTGGAAAATTCAAGATTTATTCAACATTACCCTATGCATAGTCACTAATAAAAAAATAAATAGTATTCGTTTAACTGTTAAAGTTCTTTCCATAATCAAATATTCGTTCGGTTGGAACACATCGCAGCTCAATGGAGATTCATGCCTCACCGCCGCGTCTAGACGCACACAGACCCACAGTCTCTGCCAGACTGTCTAATGTGCCAGCTTTACATATTTAAAACCTATGCCCTCGTAATAATCGCGTTTGACTTTTTTAATTTTGACGGGCTTTATCGAACTTTTCTCTTCAACGTTCGATTCCACATGACGGAATTACCTCTTTTCGAGACTCATTTATCAATTATTTATCAAGTCTGCGCTTGAGGTTGGTTAGGGCACGTAGATTAAATATATTATCAGTCTCGGTATTAGTGAAGCGGATAATTGTATTGGTAGTAAACAGTATCTCATTAACTTAACGATGCACTCATGAAATAAAATATGTAGCTACTGGTTTCCCGCAGACAGCCTTCATGGAAATTGCTTCCAACCATGCATAAATATCTATTAGGCGGCATCGCGGGATTAATATTTTTATACAAAGGTTGAGGGACTGTCTCAGAACAAATGGGCGCAGACTCTACAAACAAGGGTGTACGAAACAGCTAGTTAGCGGTAAAATGAATATTTTGCTTTGTTTATTTTATTTCGGGAAAATAGCTGTGGGTTATTTGGGTTCTCATATTATTATTTCATCCTTTTTGTAAGTAACCGTTCTTCATAACAGACGAAACAATTATGTGTTGTCGTACCCTTTTTAAATTTCATAACGCGTTTTTCCAGTTTCCCTGTTTCCGACCCTTGCCTTAGAAAGCGGGTGGAGGCGATAGGTGCGAAATGATATAGCTCCAAAGGTCCAATGTCAGACAATAGGTAGAATTCATACGGGCTGTGCGCGGTGAATGCAAACAACCTAATTATATTCACGATAGCCAAGATGGCGACGGACGGTGGAGGAGAGAAGAAACTGTGCCTTGCAGACGTACTTATATTGTAAGTTGAACTTCAGGTGTTACGCTTGATTGATTATTGATTGAACTTGTTTGCCATCTAATGAGATGTTAAGAATTTTATCGACAAAAGTTAAAGGCTCGTTAAGAAGAATTTGCATTTTAAATTTTCCGTTGTGTCCACTTAAAGAAGAGCTTGGGTACCTAGCCGTAGAAGAAATTAGAAATCAAAACAAAGTCTCAGTAACCTACGTCGCCAGCAGGCGAAAATTTAACTTTCCGTTTATCGCTAAACGTGGGATCAATAAATCGAAAAGTAACATCTTTATCTGCAAGGTAAGAAAGTAAATACGCTTAAACTTAAGCTTTACTTCTCCAAACTTAATGGCGTTTCATTACATCGTTAGGTAGGCTTAGGTCGGTTCCGCTGCCGGTGAATTATGGTTATTTGAATTGTGCGAAACAAAATAAATTTAGTGAACGTGCTCTATAGCGTTCTGCTCTTTGCATTTTTGAGTGCTTATTTCGAGTAGGATAAAAGTTTGCGTTATTTATGGCTCTCTCTAAGATTTAATGTGAAGTCAAACAGCGATAATGTGAATCCCGTCTGAATATTTTTGTCGACTGTGACGTATCTACCTTGTTTGCGAACTTTTGAATGTGGGGGGCGAGATTTTTGGAATGTATTTCCAATTTTGGAAATATTCCTATTTAAATCATAGTCCAAATTAAAACCAGACAGTTTTCAACCCTTTTCTCATCCACTACCAAAACTATAACGTCATTACTTACCCAAATAAGCCATATGTAAACTACAAAATCGGAATGCTCATCAAATAACAAGGCTCATTTCCCGGGTCCGGTAGTAGTAACATTGCTTTATTGTGCATGGTCTGGGATCGCGTTTCTCTAACTGTTCTTACTATTTGCTCCCTAAGCGGGATGAATGCTGTACCGTTACTCGAGCCATTTGGCATAATGCGCGGTTTGGTCGGATTGACAGCTGCGAGGTAGCGGCTATAGTGCGTTAAATAGAAGAATAAATTGGTATTTATTTGTTGGAAATTGCATATGTTTTTGTAAGAAAATAAATGTATGTAATATTATCCATTTTAGTTTTTATGGCATAATTTAATTAAGGCTGAGATTACGGATTACAAAAAAGATTTGAATGGTATGGTTTTAAATATGAATGTGTTTTTCATTATTTAAAGAACAGTGTTCACTTATCGATAATGTTTAGTGTTCGGTACCTAGTTAACAACAATTTACCGGATGGGTATATGTTTTACTCGGAATATATGTTTTACTTTTTCCGCTCTCTTGTGCAATGTGGTTGGGTCCTTACTTTCCTGCGGAACCTTAATGATACTTTGAGTTGTACTGTTTTCCAATATGTGATTTAATTAATGGTTTCAATTTAAACTTCAGAACAAGGCTGTTGGCAAACTAATGGTTTATTTCATAATTTGATTTTGATTTATAGGCATTTATTGATATTAAGTAAACTATGTATTAGGTGGTTAACGTATGAATTTTTTATGTGCGTTAGTACACTTAACAGTTTCCTTCAATAATCGGGCACTGTATAGTCCCCAAAGAAATTATATTTCCGTATGACCAGACACATTAATAAAGCAAAAAGATCCAAATTAATTGTGTTTTCAAACCGACTTAAGCTACCCCGAATAACCTAGATTTATATGCGGATAATAACCTCATAACTGGTAACTAAGTTACAAGACATGTTAGGGTCGCCCGACCACATGTAGCGAAAATGCCGGATTAGTACGCAGTAAAATTTGTTAAATAGGACTTTCAGGATACGGGTGCCTCGCGGCTGGGACACAACCATTACCTCAAGACCTATGAAGTTCCCTCCCGATACTCTTTCTGGCGCACGTCTTAAAGGCCCAAAGAAGGGCAGGGGAGGTCATGTTACCCTGGTAGTTTCTAACATGTATTAATACGAAGCTGCGGACGGGCCGGCGACGGGCCTCAACTATCTCCCACTTGCAGACACGAACACTATAATCCCCGATAAAGCCCGCACATTTACATTCAATTCTAATTCCAGAACACCCACTTCCACTCGGCTCTGATTGCCTGGTACTTGTCTACGTTGATTAAAATACCCCTTTAAGTTAGATAATCTTTGATAATAAATTAATGTGTCTCCCATATAGGGCAAAATACACATGAACGGACGGAACGGAACGGACTTATAAACTTTAGAAATAGGTTAAACTAAAAAGTGTCGTTAAAATAGCCCGAAAGAAAGTGCACACATAAAATTAAATATTTCAAAGGCAAAGGGCACTTAATTGAGTTTGTTCAGGACAAAACAAAGAGCGAGAAAACTTTTTAAATTGAGTATCCGTGAAGTGTTGCCAACATGTTGATCTTTTCCAACTGCGCTACTTAGAGGGGACAGTGGGTACCTGCCCGATGTCCCAAGTTAATATTTTCTTTGCTGGCAAGTCTGCTCTATGTAAAACTTAGATAAGGTCCGCTTGTTTTCCTGATGAAACTAGTTTTGAAAGTGTATTTTTTTCAAATGGCTGATTTATTTTTCTACGTCAGAAATAGTAGTCTTACAGCAGAATAGAACTCATCAATCTGATATTATTGTTTCCTTAATGGTCTACTAAAATTACTCCAAACTCCCTATTCATCACACAGAAATTATAATTGAATCCTTTTATGAGGAACATGCATCAAAACAAACAATAAACGTAAAGAAAAACTTCGCAAATAACAGTTCTGAGTGAAACTGAACTTTTTTACTGTCGCTTGATATTTCTATTACACCTATGATAAAATGTTACGATCGCGTATCGAATGGGGCACACGGGGAGATATTTTGTATTTGTATGTATTTTATTTACAAACTTCGCAACTACATTATAATCAGAAAAGCAATCTCGTTCCCCACACACACTTTATAGTTATACTTTCTACCTGTACAAGAAAATGTACCAAAGGATAATCCAGTAAAAAAACTTTCGTAAAGTTTTTAAAACAACCAATATTTTTCTCCGTAAAATATCAACAGTTTAATTAATTGATTGGCTCAAGGCTTGGGCTGAAAACAAGCCTCAAGAAAAGCAAAGATTTATTTTACTTTCGGTAGCAATTAACGTTGAAAGTGAAAAATCTTTCAAAACTCCAGCGCCGCCTGCAATCCGGCGCTTATTCCCTTTCTTTAAATTGAGCAAATTTTTCTTGCGAAAACTTTTTGATTCGACCCCTTTCTATGGCAATCAGGCAAATCTCTTGGCGGCCACATGATACGTCACAGAGTAGCACTAAGCAGTTCAGCAATTTTATTTAGTGCTATATTTTCACTCGTGTCTTTTTTCTTAATTTTTGAATAAACACCATTAGTGGACATTTTAGGGATTGTTCACACCAAACGTATTGTCCGCCGCTGACTGTGAGTATACTCACTGTCTGCCCCAGTGTGAACGTCGACTCAATCTGCAGTACGCGTACTCACCAAGCCGACAATAGGCTATAGCGTACGATGCGCTACATGTGTGAACAAAAGAATAGGCTCTTGTAGGTTCACACTAGATGCGTACGCTGAGCGGCTGACTATTCTACACATAAAAGGGCTCAGTATTTGAAGTTGCTCGTAGTATTTTATAAACGATAAAACTAGCGTACCTAATTTATTTTTTTCAAATCAGACGTTTTACTGATCAATTAAATGATGCGCATTCAGATAGTTGCCATTTGCGAAGATCTAGAGGAAGACGAAAATAATAAAAAGAAGAGATTGTGGGTACATCCCTTTTTGAAGAGATGTTTTCTTGGTCAATTTTATACTTTATATTTCGAATATAGACTTTATCCAAATAAGTTCAAGAAATATTTTCGTATGACAGTAAAACATTCGATGAGTTACTATCTTTAATACGTTTAAGTTTATATAAAAGGGACACTAATTATCGACGTGCTGTACCGAGGCGCGGCGGTGCGTACGCGGCGGAGCGGCGCTATTCGGCAACTGCGTCCGCGTAGCCAATCCGCGTCCGCCGTGCATAGTCGCGTAGTAAAATAATCGGCCACTGAGAGTCAGCTACAACAGACGACGTAACAGCGTATAGTCGGTTCGGTGTGAACGACAATTTCAATATATATGGAAAAGCAATAAACTGCGTAACGCGCGCTCTCACAGTCAGCGGCCGACAATACGTTTGGTCTGAACGATGCCTTAGTGCAACAAAAAAATAGATCAGATTGTTTTTCTTGGGCCAATCAATATACGGAAAGGGAACAACTACCTAACTCTTTTGGTGACACTGCTGTTCGTTACTCTGTAACAATTCTTACAAACAATAATAATGGGCGCAACGGCAAATACAATTAGGTTAATTAATGAATTAAGACCCGTCGAGTTTCTTTATCTTGTTATTAATTTGTCTAAGGCGAGCTACCCAGACGTCTTACAAATGAGAACCGAGCAAATATTTGTTTAAAGCGAAGCAATTCACTTAATTCAATCAAACTTGTTACATTTATCCATATCTATTTACGTAAAATATATCGTATTCTGAATTTACCTCTGTTTAACTGAAATCAGTTGAAAAAGCAAGCGAAACTTACAATTTTTCTTCAAAACTTTGTTGCTTATTTGAATTTGTTATTTTTGGTATAAAAAAAAAAATGATGGCTGTTCCACATTCAAACTTTTGAAACAAGAATTAAGTAAAGCTGTAAGAAAATAAAAAAACACTTGACGGCATAAAAAACGCATCACAGATCCGAAACACGTTACATACGCCGCCCGTCTCAATTTAAAGACGTTAACAAATGTTTGCAAAGAAAACAGCATTAATCAGGGTCAGGAAGCATCATTTGAATATAAAGCGGAGTATGAGGTGGTGCATGTGAGCCCATCATTAGTCATAAACGCGAGAGGCGGCTCAGGGACGTGACCTGAAGTGTAATGGAGCTACTTCTTATCGGGACATTTGGTACACTGGCGGACATGTGCACTTAGGCGTAAACGACTCACACGTGGTTCGCACGCTTAGTTATTTGCACTCCAC